>JAWWNI010001190.1:0-586816 GCA_034642065.1 Darevskia nairensis | reverse complement strand
TTGGAGGATTTTAGGGGTTCAAGGTAATTTTCAAATTAATAAAGGTGAAACATAATATTTGTAAGACTCATGAAAGCGAGATATGTCAAGCCTTTAATTGTTATAATTGTGTGATGATTCTGGCGTACGGCTGCTGAGGAACCCCCAATTAACAATCTCAACTTGGGGTTTTCACCAGCTGTACGCCATAATTATCACAATTATAACAAATAAAGGCTTGACCTATCTCGCTTTGCGTGTCATGAGTTTAATATATCTCATATATTAAACTCCAGTAGCTACACACACATATATAATTTCATAATAGGAGGTGAGGGTGAGGGGGAATCGGGCTCCCGTCCTCGGGGGGGGGGATAATCATATTCGATATTAGTTACAGGTAGGTAGCCGTGTTGGTCTGCCATAGTCAAAACAAAATAAAAAAATAAAAAAATTCCTTCCAGTAGCACCTAGAGACCAACACGGCTACCTACCTGTAGTAGTAATATCAGTAACTGATGTTGTGACATATTTTGGGGGTGGTGAGAGGGGGCAGCGATCAGCATCATCCGAATACCGTACTTCTAATTTAATAACATTACTGAGAATATTAATAATAATATGGTGCACTCTGGATGGCTGAGGGGAAAACCATCATCCTATTACAATAATTCTAGTTTACCGCTAACCGTGGATAGTAATAAGTAATAGTCGTATGGTGTGCTTTGGGGAAGAGGAGGGAGGAATCAGCATTGCCAGCCTAATGCTTCGATTCTTGTTTATTAATAATATTATGGGGGCACCAAATGGCTCCTTAAGCAAAGGTTGCAGTCACCAAAACGGAATACCTAGTTGCCATTTTTGGGCACGACGGTTCTATAAAGTCTCATTTTTCAAATGATTGGCTGACCGTGATTGCTTCTCAGTTAAATTATCTGGCTAGTTCAGATGACAACTTTGAGCTAGGTCAAGAGCATGGGTAGGCAAACTAAGGCTGGGGGACCGGATCCGGCCCAATCACCTTCTAAATCCGGCCCACGGACGGTCCAGGAATTAGTGTGTTTTTACATGAGTAGAATGTGTGCTTTTATTTTAAATGCATCTCTGGGTTATTTGTGGGGCATAGGAATTCGTTCATTCCCCCCCCCCAAAAAAAATAGTCCGGCCCCCCCACAAGGTCTGTGGGACAGTGGACCGATCCACTGCTGAAAAACTTTGCTGACCCCTGGTCAAGGACAGTCATATATTGGCCTATATTCCAACCTCTTTTCCTTAACTGCTCCTGCTCCTACTGCATGGAAAAAAGCATTTTGGTTTCTTCTAAAATTCATTGCGATTGTGCAGATAAAATACAACTGATTCTTCAGGGTGGTGTATTAGTGTGTGGAAACAGTCGAGACCCAATGATCCCCAGACAATGGAGCTGTCAGGTGCCATCCTAGCACCCCGGCGGATTCCCAGGTTGAAAGTCGTGTGCAAAATGTGTCTGGTCCCTGGCAAATTTCGAACACTGGGTGGGATAGGTTAGAGCAGTGTTTCTCAACCCTGTGCCTCCAGATGTTTTGGCCTACAACTCCCATCATCCCTGACCACTGGTCTTGCTAGCGAGGGATGATGGGAGTTGTAGGCCAAAAACATCTGGAGGCACAGGGTTGAGAAACACTGGGTTAGAGGGGAATTACCCTCATCATCTTAGTGTGGGAATCAACCCATTACCTAGAGCATTACCTGCCATGGGCAGTGTTGAGTTCTACTCACGATAGAACCCTTGAAATCTGGATGTTATGGGTCTTAATTATCATTTACTAGTAAATTAAGCCCGTTACAAAAACGGGCGCTAGAAAGTATATGGGGGGAGTGGCGGCCACCCTCCTTTTCTTTTTAACCCCGCCGCACAAAAAGCAGTGACAATTTGTTGTTGACAAAGGGCAGGTGGACATAGAAAGGGCAGCTGAGGGCCTCATCCAACCTAAATCCAGCCCTGAGAACGGCCATGGAGCTTTCCCAGGAAAGGTCTGGGTTTGCTCGTTGTCATTCCCCCCCCCCCCCCATTTTGTATTGTCTTTCAGATGGTAAACTTGCAGGCAGGGACTGCCTGGCTTTTAACTTGCATCCTGTGCGGAGTCATGGTGTTCTGGACTCAGCAGAGGTGCAACGGCTCCGGCGCCGCCCCAGATGTTTGGGGTTCAGGGAGGCGGGGGGGGCAATCGCGGGCCTCCGCGCTCCTCCCGGGGTTGCCGGGTGCGGACTGAGTGAGTGTGGCGTGCAGCAGCCGCCGCGTCTTCTCCGGCCAGGCGCACTTTGGAGCGCACCGGGCGCAGGAAGGGCGACCCCGCGGGGAGGGTCCTTGCCGGGGCAAGGCCGTCCTGGGCCAGCGAGGCAAGCAGCAAGGAAGGCCGTAAGCCCCGGCTCGGCGGGCGAAGCGGAGCGTGGCGCAGCGCACAGGGCAGAGCTGTGCAGGGCAGCGCCGACCCTTCTGGGAAACCCTCGAGCGAAGCAACCCTTACGGGAGCCGCGGAGCCCCCGAGCCCTGCCCAGGAGCCCCCCGCCGCTTCCAGCGCCCGGCAAGAGCGAGGGAAGGGCCGGGTTGGAGGTGTGGGTCCCCTCGAGGAGTAGGGGGCGCCTGCGCAGCCGGGCTCTGTTGGGCACGTGCGCTCCAGGCAGCTCCCCCCGCTTTGCAGCCGCGCCGCCGATTCGGCTGGCGCTCTGGCCGCTTCCAGGGAACGCGAAGCCTCCGCCGCGTCCTCCGTTTGCTCCGGGGATAGTCCGGCCGCGGCGGTGCGCGAGGAGGAGTTGGAGGCGGCGGAGGATCCTGGGCGGGCCCGTGGCGGCGGGAAAGGCCTCCGCTAGAAGCGCCAACTGCCTCGCTCCGACTCGCCCCTCAAGCGCGCACGGCCTCCTCCGCCGCCGCTCTCTGTCTCTCTGGGGCTGGCGGGTGTGTGTGTGTGAGTGAGCGGGTCGTCGGCTGGCGGGCGGGCGAGGGCGGGACCACAGACACGCCCCCCTCTCCCGTCGTCCAATCCCTGCGTCCGTCCGTCTGGGACATGCGCAGTGGAAAATTTCCACTGACACACACCCGCGGACGTGGGGACATTAGGGAATTATTATATAGGATTTCACTTGGCCTGCTCGGCCGGTGTGACTCATAGTGGCTGTGACCCAGGTATTACTCACGGGTGACGGGCTGCAACATGCTTGGATTAGAGCCATTAGCCGTCAAGTGTTGCCAAGTCACGACGCAGGCCAGTAGAGGAGATCGCATCCTTCATGTGTCTACTCGGGTGTAAGCCGCATTGAGTCCAGTAGGACTGGCACCCAAGTAAAGAGGGTTTGTTCCTGTCCCACCCTTTTCTCTAAGGAGCTCGGGGTGTCATCTGTGGCTCTTTCCATCTTATTTAATCCCTGCAACAGCACTGAGAGGTAGGCTAGGCTGGAAAAGGTAAAGGGACTCCTTACCATTAGGTCCAGTCGTGACCGACTCTGGGGTTGCGACGCTCATCTTGCATTATTGGCCGAGGGAGCCGGCGTACAGCTTCCGGGTCATGTGGCCAGCATGACTAAGCCGCTTCTGGCGAACTAGAGCAGCGCACAGAAACACTGTTTACCTTCCCACTGGAGCGGTACCTATTGATCTACTTGCACTTTGACGTGCTTTCGAACTGCTAGGTTGGCAGGAGCAGGGACCGAGCAACGGGAGCTCACCCCGTCGCGGGGATTCGAACCGCCGACCTTCTGATCAGCAAGCCCTAGGCTCAGTGGTTTAACCCACAGCACCATCCGCGTCCCTAAGGCTAGGCTAGGCTGAGAGGCCGTTAACTGGCCCAGGGTCACCCAGTGAGCTTTCATGGCTGAGTGGGGGTTTGAACCCCGGTCATTACTTGACAGCTTCCTATTAGTTTATATTATTTCTTGATTATTATTAACGCTGGCGCCTGGCGGCAGTGACCAGGGAAAGGGATGAGGGAATATTATTAACGAAGCTTGTTGAGGGGCTATCCCGGAAGCTCTTACTAAGAGCGTTAGTAGAATAATAGAATTGTAGGTTTGGAAAGGGACCACAAATGTTATCTAGTCCAACCCTCTGCAATGCAGGAGCTTGAACTCATGGGCCCTGAGTTCAAGAGTCTCATGAGCTTTACCAACTGAGCTATCCAGCTCAGTTTTCATTGGTAGTACAACTGAGTCTTCAATGGATGCTTTCCCCCCGGCCAGGTCAATTTGGAATTATTTTTAAAATCAAGTAAAAACTGAGCTTGTCCTCTTCCCACCCTCCCCGGGGGAGATGTTCCAAAATGCCTGGAGTTGAGAGAACTGTGCTTTCATAGAATCATAGAATCATTGAGTTGGAAGAGACCCCAAGGGCCATCCAGTCCAACCCCCTGCCAAGCAGGAAACACCATCCAAGCATTCCTGACAGGTGGCTGTCAAGCCTCTGCTTAAAGACCTCCAAAGAAGGAGACTCCACCACACTCCTTGGCAGCAAATCCCACTGTCGAACAGCTCTTACTGTCAGGTAGTTCTTCCTAATGTTTAGGTGGAATCTTCTTTCTTGTAGTTTGAATCCATTGCTCCGTGTCTGCTTCTCTGGAGCAGCAGAAAACAACCTTTCTCCCTCCTCTATATGACATCCTTTGATATATTTGAACATGGCTATCATATCACCCCTTAACCTTCTCTTCTCCAGACTAAACATACCCAGCATGCATGGCAGCATGCAAGTGTTTGATAGCAGCATGCAAGTGTTTTAAAACTAGGCCCATCAGCAGTTTCAGAAAGATTTCAGCTGCCTCTTAAACCATTTAATCTGGTTGGATTTAAACAAACTTTGAGGCCATCAGTACCTCAGTGTAGGGGGCACTTTTTTTTTAGTGGAGGGAAGGTATAAATACCGGTATGTTTTTAATTTTTTTTTAGATGCAACCTTCATCAGCGGAAATAAAGCCCATCTTTAATGGCGTCTTGCTTACTTTCTCTGTTAACAGCAACACATTGGATGCAAAATATAGCCTCAGGCGATAAAAGAACTCGCAGGGCCCCCCCCCAATTAAAAATAGCATGGTTAAAAAGCTGGACCCCCCCCCCCCCGTGAGTCATTTGTAACACCCTTTAACCAGCATGTGACAATGAGGCTGTATAAATCAAGATTGTTTATTCTCTCCCCCCTCCACCTTCACACTCCTTCAGTCCTTGCACGTGGGTGATGCTGGGATTAAAATCATGTTCACGGTAATAACAGGATTGGTGTTTGTTACAGGCTTTAAAAACATGCCCTGGTTTGATGTGCGCATCTCAAGGCCTCCCCCCCCCCCCCCGGTACACAGATGTCCTTTCATTCCTCTTCCCCCGAAGCTTTTTCGCTGTCAAACCTGTGGCATTAATGTTATTTATTGCTCACCCTGAGGTCCCAGGGCCCATTGCCATGCTGGAACACAGTGTTAAAAACAAGTAAACAACTCAAAAACCATGAAAACCAGGTGGGTCCTCAGGTGTTGAAAGCCAGGGTGAAGGGGTGAGTCTTCAGCAGGGGTCAGCAACCTTTTTCAGCCGTGGGCCGGTCCGCTGTCCCTCAGACCATGTGGTGGGCCGGACTATATATTTGGGGGGGGGGGAAATGAACGAATTCCTATGCCCCACAAATAACCCAGAGATGCATTTTAAATAAAAGGACACATTCTACTCATGTAAAAACACGCTGATTCCCAGACCGTCTGTGGGCCACCCGCGTCCCGTTGGGAATGAAGTAGACGGCCTTATTTTAATACAGTGGTACCTCAGGTTACATACACTTCAGGTTAAGAGCTCTGCTAACCCAGAAATAATGCTTCAGGTTAAAAACTTTGCTTCAGGATAAGAACAGAAATTGTGCTCTGGCGGCACAGCGGCAGCGGGTGGCCCCATTAGCTAAAGTGGTGCTTCAGGTCAAGAACAGTTTCAGGTTAAGGACGGACCTCCGGAACGAATTAAGTACTTAACCAGAGGTACCACTGTAGATGGACCCAGGTGGCGCTGTGGGTTAAACCACAGAGCCTAGGGCTTGCTGATCAGAAGGTCGGCAGTTCGAATCCCTGCTACGGGGTGAGCTCCCATTGCTCGGTCCCTGCTCCTGCCCACCTAGCAGTTCGAAAGCATGTCAAAGTGCAAGTAGATAAATAGGTACCGCTCCGGCGGGAAGGTAAACGGCGTTTCCGTGCGCTGCTCTGGTTCGCCAGAAGCAGCTTAGTCCTGCTGGCCACATGACCTGGAAGCTGTGCGCCGGCTCTCGGCCAATAAAGCGAGATGAGCGCCGCAACCCCAGAGTCGGACACGACTGGACCAAATGGTCAGGGGTTACCACTGTAGATGGTGTGTGTAAGGTGCTCTGGGAGCCCTTTTTTTGGCTGAAGAGCCCAGTACAGATGCTCTGTTAAAAAAAGAGTTGTCCCCACTCTGCAGAAGCACGGCACAGGCTGCTTCGGCGGCTAGGATTAATGGTCAGGGTTTGATGCCTCAGTGGTGCGGTGAGATCGTTTAAAGGAGTTGGCCCTAGCAGAGTGAGCGCAGTGTGAGTAAATTCTGCTCCCGGCAGGGAAACATCTTCAGCCCTCACTGATTCTGCCCCCCCCCCACCGGGTGGAGTTTAGGACGGGGAGGGTGGAACTCTGATCCTTTGCCGTGGTGGTACAGAGGGCTGGAACGCCAAGCTCCGCCAGCCAGGATGAGTAATGATAGCGTGATTCCAGGGCTGGCCTTACCCTGCGGCAGTGGAGAGCAGTTCCTTTGAGGAGCGGGTTTTGGAGCTTATGCAGAGATATATTTATATGGTGAGAGAGAAAGAGAGAGGTCCATCTAGCCAGTGTTGGGAAACTCAGATATATAAGCTAATCACCAAATGGCACTTTTAACCCAGGTTACGGTCGCCACAATGGAATGTCTAGGTGCCGTTTTGTTCTCGGCGGAATTTGTTGTTGCCGCTGTTTTTTGTTTCATTTCTATATTGCTTTATATTTTAAAGAAAAACCTCAAAGCGGTTTGCAGCGCATTGAAACAATCCAGCTTCAAGGAAAACATTTCAGATCCTTGTCTCCGGGCCATTTTGCTTTCCCCATATTTATTCGCCGACTTAATTTATGGAGCTGCCCCATAGCAGCTCTCTACAAAGCCAGTGGGGGTGTAGGGGTGAGGCACTCTCCTTTAAAGCAAAAGGCCACCTTTCTCTCTTTCTCCCTCTGGTTCTTCATAGGATGCCGTTTCAGGACACCGTTTCCGACGGCATGGCTCGCTAGGCTCTCCATGCCTTTAAGTTGTCTAGACTAGAGCTGCCAGAGCGCTTGTGGGCCCTTATTAATGTCTCCTTTCTGCATTTTGGGTTGGGTGTCGAGCTGATTAGACCAGACATGTAGTCTTCCGCTTGGGGGGTGTGTGTGTGTGTGTGTGTGTGTGTGTGTGTGTGTGTGTGTGGACTGCAGCTGCCTGCGTTTCCTTGCTCCTGTTTTCTGTCCTTTCCGGATGACACATACATGCCTTCGCAGTGTGACTTCTAACCAGAGTTCTTGCACTGTGAGTTCTTACCTCTGACCAGAGTTTGGCTCCGTCTCCAGGTGATTTTTGCATGGGAGGGGGCATTTTGATACCCTCCCTCGTCGGTTCCCAGGCGAAGTTAAACAAAATAAATAAGCAGATGAGGCAAAACAGGGGCCCATCTCAAGGCTAGCATCCTGATAAGTAGCTATTTAATGATAAATATCGGTAGCTCCACCACTCGGCAGTAGAAGCGCTATAGATAATGATGGTTTCAGGTTAGAGAAGGTGGGTTGAGTACTGTCGGAGATCTGCCTCCCCCTGCCAGTCCAACCCTGAGTGTTTATAGGGAGCAGCCACCTGTTTTAACTACTGATTCATCTTCGAGTGAAACCAGCAGTTCCTCGGGGGAGAAGCAGTCAGTGGCTGGGAGGAAAGGGGTGCTAGGGGTCCAGGGATTAAGTGAGAGGCCTGGCACCACCCAGCAGGGTCAATCAGAGGGAGATGCATCAGGTCCGGCGCATGGATTACGTAGGAGGAGGAGGAGGCAATTCAGGCTGCCAAGATTGTGGTGTTGGCGCCAAAACCGGAGGGAGGCACTTCCGGATTCTGCTAGTGAGTGAACAGACATGATAAGACTGAACTCTGCACTGTAAATAATTTTGGCACTGATTAAAAGAACTAAAGACAAATGACTTGGCTTTTCTGTTGAACAACCGATAAGGGAACCTGACAAGCAGGCTGGATAAAAAATCAATGATTTTTTTAAAATCGGATTTTTTTGATTTAAATCGGATTTTTTTGATTTAAATTGGATTTTAAAAATAAAATGCTTTTGGAGGAAAAATCTTTCTAAATATAGTCTTCTATTTAAGTTACATTGTAGTCCAAAGGCTATTCATCAGGAAATAAGGATTTGTTTTAAGTTTATCAAGTGTGCTAAAACTCCGTCTAAGTTTTGTTTTTAAATGTTTAACCACACCAGTTAACAAACATGGATACATATGCTACATATGTTATTGTTTTAGTTAAATAAATTGTTTAAATGGTTATTAAGGAAATGATTATTTTTCTCCTTCCAATCAAGTACAGCAGAAAAGTTGTCCAAATATAAACAGTTAACTTATTAAACCTCACCATAATTTCATAATTATCTGTCTATGTATTTCTAGTAGTATAACCAAATCAGTAATTTTTTATATAACTGTAAAAACTACTCTGAAAATTTATTATTCCAAAAATGAAACCTTCGTATGGTTGTAAATATTAAGATTATACCAGCAAGAATGAGTCTTTCTGTAAAAAAAATATTTAAATCAAGCCTTACTGACTAGTGATTTAAATCAAGCCTTACTGACTAGTGATTTAAATCGTGATTTAAATCAATTTGATTTAAATCAAATCCACCCTGCTGACAAGTACCCTTTATCCACATCATAATAATCACCATGGAGGGGAAGGCAGGTTCATGTAAGCCACCCTTTGGCAACCGTTAGCCCTCCAGGTGTGTGTGCACCTGGGCTGCTGGGAATTGCGGCCCCCCAACATCTGGAGGGCACGCGGATAGTGACAGGCAAGGCGCTTCTTGGTGCAGTCTTGGGAGACGTGAGCAGTGCTCAATAAGCAAGGCTAGGTTGCAATGGCCCTGGCTTTCCTGGCTCCACAACATCACCCTAACGAGTTGTTGTTACCGGCTTTCCCCCCTTTTCCCCCCAGCATGCCATCTGTCAGCTGGCTTACGAGATAATTGCCCCCTTAATGCCCCTGACAAGTCGCCAGCACGAGGTGTCCCCTCTTGGCCCGCATCACAAATCGGATTTTTGCCGTTGTGCATTTGAAACGCAATAGCGTGGCGTGTTTGCGTGTGAGGTTCCTTCGTTTGGTCTCGTCCTCCCAATCCCGCCTTCCAGATTTATTTATTTTAAATAATTATGCTTATCTGTGGGTTTTCTCTCCCCCCCTCCCTCTTCCCAACCTGGACTCTGTTCATCCCTGGGGACTTTTTATTAGGTACTTAAATGCGGCAAGGCAAAGCCGATTGTGGTCATTATTGCAAAACTGAAGCTAATCTCTAGCGCTGGAATTTTGACAGCTGGCAGAGAAGAGATTAGCCATCCCGGTTTCCCTAGAAGCAGTGCTCTCTGCAGTGTGTCTGTATGTGTTAAAAGGGTTCGGTTTCCACCCCCACCTGCATCATAATGGGTAGTTTTGGGGGTTGTGTAGCTGGGCTTCGGTTTGGGGCAGGGTGGATTTGATTTAAATCAAATTGATTCAAATCATGATTCAAATCACTAGTCAGTAAGACTTGATTTAAATAATTTTTTTTTACAGAAAGACTCATTCTTGCTGATATCAGCTTAATATCTACAACCAGATGAAGGTTTCATTTTTGGAATAACAAATTTTCAGAGTCGTTTTTACAGTTATATCAAAAATTACTGATTTGGTTATACAGTACTATTAGAAATACATAGGCAGATAATTACCGGTATGAAATTATTGTGAGGTTTAATAGCTGTTTATATTTGGACAAGTTTTCTACTGTACTTCCTCTGAAAGAACATAGCCATCACTTCTCTGGAGGGATTTCCCGCCCCAATTTGGCACTGTGAATTTCCCCACCTGGTATATAAGACTGCCTCGATGTGGACTAGGCTCCTGAGCAATGCACATAAGGCATTCTTTTTCCGTTTGGTTGGACGTAAATCCCACTTTGTTGAATAGGGGCTTGTTCCCACGTAAATGTGTTCAGCATCGCAGCAAGTGAAGGAGAAGGGAAGGGAAATGTCAATCGGTTTAATTTGGAGGAAGAGGGATGGGGTTTTTTGGCAATGGGGTTGAAGGGCAGGTTCTCTCTGCCAGGGTTAGGTGGGTCCCTCTCCCCACCACGATGGGCTCTGCAGCAGGTACCTGTTGGGTTCTGAGACATTCCTGCTGACCTTGACTCTTTCTTGGAGCGCAAATACTTGGAGCGCAAATACTACTGCTCTGGTAAAGAAGGCCCAGCAGAGAATTTATTTCCTCAGACTTTTAAAGAAGAACAATCTGAGTGAGAGACTGCTGGTGTCCTTCTACCGAGGCTCCATAGAGAGCATTCTTATATACTGTATTTGTGCTTGGTTCTCCAGCTGCACAGCCAGGGAGAAGAAGATACTTCAGAAGGTCATAACCACAGCCCTAAATATTACTGGTCATCCTCTCCCATCTCTGGAAGAACTATACAGTTCCCGTTGCCTTAAAAAGGTTAACAATATTTTAAAGGATCCATCTCATCCAGGATATAGTCTCTTTGCACCACTGCCTTCGGGTAGAAGATATAGAACAATTAGATCAAGAACAAATAGATTGAAGAACAGTTTCTACCCAAGAGCTATAACCATCTTAAATGCTGTAACCAGATAATATGACCTTGGAGAGCTGTGATGGGTGTATGTGTGTGTATGTGTGGCTTTTTTTGGTGTGTGTGTGTTTTGTGCTGTTTTTTGTTTTGTTTTTTCTTTCTGTTTTTACGGGATGGCATGCAATTTCGTTGCACTTGTATAGCGTTGTGCTTGTACTTGTGCAATGACAGTAAATTATCTTATCTTATCTTATCTTATCTTATCTTATCTTATCTTATCTTATCTTATCTTATCTCTTTCTCTCCTCAGGGCCGGCGTTGAGCAAGGCTGTCCTAACAGAGGTGAGCTCAGGTGCTTTCCTTCTGTCCTGACCATTCCCTGAGACTCAGGATCAGCATCAGGGGTCTCACTCTGTCTCCCATCGTCATCCGAGACAGGGCAGGTGGTCCCAAGAAAGAATCAGGGTACCGGGGAGGGGGGTCCTTCTTGTTCTCTCCATATAGTTTTTGGGAGAGCGATTTGTGGCCTGAGCTCAGCTAAGTGGCTAACAGTCCCAGAGGCTTCGCTCCTGGATCAGCAGAAGGTGTTGTTTTAAAAAATGATTATTTATTAGATTTATATACTGCCCTTCATCAAAATATCTCAGGGCGGTTCGCAAGATAAAAACACAAGATAGAATAAGACAACAGCAAACCCTCGATTTCTTTAGGAATAATAATAATAATAATTAATAATTTATTATTTGTACCCACTCTGGGCGGCCTCCAACAGATATTAAAATACATTAAAATATCACAGGTTAAAAACTTCCCTAAACAGGGCTGCCTTCAGGTATTTTCTGAATGTCAGATAGTTGTTCATCTCTTTGACCTCTGCTGGGAGGGCGTCCCACAGGGCGGGCGCCACTACCGAGAAGGCCCTCTGCCTGGTTCCCTGTAGCTTTGCTTCTCGCAGTGAGGGAACCGCCAGAAGGCCCTCGGCGCTGGATCTCAGTGTCCGGGCTGTATAATGGGAGTGGAGATGCTCCTTCAGGAATACTGGACCGAGGCTGTTTAGGGCTTTAAAGGTCAGCACCAACACTTTGAATTGTGCTCGGAAACGTACTGGGAGGAAAGGTTCGTAAGGTCACTGGAAGGAGATTTGAACCCTTCGATTGCTTCAGCGGCCCCTGCTGGCTTTTACTGAACCTTCGGGATCTTGTTATCCTTAGGTGCTGATAATAGGGTGGCTTTTCAATGACCCTTCACTGCTTTGAGGGCCCTGGGGGCAAAGAAGGCAAGGATGTGAAAGCTTCGAAAGAACAGTTAAAAGAAAACCCAGAAGGGGGCCGTCTTGTTCTCCCATTTCTGCAGGAAACATAGAAGCGTAGGCTTGTAGAGTTGAGAAGGTCCCCCAGGGCTCATCTTGTCCAGCCCCCTGCAATGCAAGAATCTTTTGCCCAAGGTGGGGCTCGAGCCCACAACTCTGAGAACCTCATGCTCTACCAACTGAGCTATCTCAGCTGCTGGGGAGTTTGCTTGTCGTCCCGGGAGCTGCCTGCTCTTCCTACACGCCCTGGGGCAGCTTTAACCCACCTTGGCGATGTTTTGGCTGACCTCAAAATCCTTCCCGCTTCAGGCACCTTCATTGACAGGGCAGCCGGGGGCCGGCCAGGGGAAGAAGATCGGCCACCGCGGGGTTGATGCATCAGGCGAGACGACCTACAAGAAGGTATCCTTACTGTTTCTGTGTTTCCTGCCCTTCGCCTAAGGTCACCAGGGTGGGTTACAGCAGTGTTCCCCAACCTTGGGCCTCCAACTGTTTTTGGACTACAACTCCCATCCCTCGCTAGCAAGACCAGTGGTCAGGGATGATGGGAATTGTAGTCCGAAAACAGCTGGAGGCCCAAGGTTGGGGAACACTGGCTTACAGCATTAGAACATTGTATTTAAAGCTGCGTTTCTCAAACTTGGGGTCCCCAGCTTGTTGCTGGACTACAACTCCCATCATCCCTAGCGAGCAGGACCGGTGGTCGGGGGGTGACGGGGGCTGTACTCCAGCCGGGGACCCAGGTTTGAGAAACGCTGGTTTAAAACAACTTAACAGTCGTGAAAATAAGGTGGCTCCTAAAATATATATGCCCCTCAAGGGTAAAGAGGAGGTGTGTCTTCAGCATCCTCCAGAAGCAGTATAATGAAGGTGCCAGGCACAGTTCTGCGAGGAGGCGGTTCCGCAACTTAGGGGCTGCCACAGAGAAGGCCCCGCTCTCGGGCCACCACATACTCGCACCCCGAGCCTCTTGAGGGCAGAGGAATTACCCGGACGCCCCCCTCTTGTCGATCTCAGCACCTGAGGGGGCCTGTAGAGAAGGAGGCAATCTTTCAAGTATTTGGGACCTGAGCACGAAAATTGGGAAATGAACTGTCAAGCCAGTGCAGCTATTTTGAAACGGGAGGTCTAACCTGTAATTTAGCAGCTGCATTTTCGACCAGTTGAAGTCTCAGCCGTCTCCAAGGGCAGCCCCACGTACAGCATGTTAGCAGAGCATTGGGTACGGTGGTGGGTTCTCCTGGCAGATAGATGGAGGGGTGAGCCAGAAACAGATGCCCCCACCCCCGCTTGGGGAGATCATGCCATAATACCCCCCCCCCCCCCGCTTTGACCCTGTCTGTCCTCAGACCACGTCCACAACGCTCAAGGGAGCCATCCAGCTTGGAATCGGCTACACGGTGGGGAACCTGAGCTCCAAGCCTGAGCGGGATGTCTTGATGCAAGATTTCTATGTGGTGGAGAGCATTTTCTTCCCCAGGTAAGTTGGCTGCTGGCAAATGGGGGGGGGGAGGCGGTAGAGTGAAGTTTTGAGAACCAAGGTACCACTGTACATAAAATTAACAACAACAAACTCTGTTGGATGGAAAATATTGCCTAGACATACCTTTATGCTAACTGTCACCTAGGTTTAAGGTGCCATTTGTCCATTAGCTTATAGAAATCTGAGTGAGAGACTGCTGGTGTCCTTCTACCGAGGCTCCATAGAGAGCATTCTTATATACTGTATTTGCGCTTGGTTCTCCAGCTGCACAGCCAGGGAGAAGAAGATACTTCAGAAGGTCATAACCACAGCCCAAAATATTATTAGTCATCCTCTCCCATCTCTGGAAGAACTATACAGTTCCCGTTGCCTTAAAAAGGCTAACAATATTTTAAAGGATCCATCTCATCCAGGATATAGTCTCTTTGCACCACTGCCTTCGGGTAGAAGATATAGAACAATTAGATCAAGAACAAATAGATTGAAGAACAGTTTCTACCCAAGAGCTATAACCATCTTAAATGCTGTAACCAGATAATATGACCTTGGAGAGCTGTGATGGGTGTATGTGTGGCTTTTTGGTGTGTGTGTGTTTTGTGCTGCTTTTTCTTTCTTTCTGTTTTTTTAATGGGACGGCATGCAATTTCGTTGCACTTGTATAGCGTTGTGCTTGTACTTGTGCAATGACAATAAATTATCTTATCTATCTTATCTATCTTATCTAGTTTCTAACACTGGTATCGACGGCTGGGCAGAGAGGGTTGGAGGGCTTCCCGGCCCCCCGCCTGGCCTAATGTTTACCAACTCTTGGGGTCATTAGGTTTTAAGGACAGAGCCGTTTCAAGGGCAGGTCTGTTCCTGCCACCTCGAGCTTCTTAGAGAAATTGTTGTTCAGTCGTTCAGTCGTGTCTGACTCTTCATGACCCCATGGACCAGAGCATGCCAGGCACGCCTATCCTTCACTGCCTCTCGCAGTTTGGCCAAACTCATGTTAGTAGCTTCGAGAACACTGTCCAACCATGCTAGCCGGCTATGCTGCTCTATAACAAGAGCTCTGTAGGCGGAAACCGTTTTGGGTTAGAGAAGAGGGAGTTTGAGCTTTTCTCTGTGTCTTCTGCTTCTTCCTCCCGTGCCGCAGCGAAGGCAGCAACCTCACCCCAGCGCACCACTACCCCGACTTCAGGTTCAAGACGTACGCTCCCGTCGCTTTCCGCTACTTCCGAGAGCTGTTCGGCATTCGCCCGGATGACTACTTGGTGAGGACGGCTCCTTTCTCCTCTTCCAAAGGGCAAAAAGAAACAGGCTCGGGCGTCTTCGCGGTGGGTCTCAGAGGCCCTTCGATTTTGCCCGCCTGTTAGTTATTAGTTAGGTCCAGTACACCTGAAAGAGCATCTCCACCCCATCGTTCTGCCCGGACACTGAGATCCAGCGCCGAGGGCCTCCTGGTGGTTCCCTCGCTGCGAGAAGCCAAGTTACAGGGAACCAGGCAGAGGGCCTTCTCGGTAGTGGCACCCGCCCTGTGGAACGCCCTCCCACCAGATGTCAAAGAGAACAACAACTACCAGACCTTTAGGAGACATCTGAAGGCAGCCCTGTTTAGGGAAGCTTTTAATGTTTAATAGATTATTGTATTTTAATATTCTGTTGGAAGCCGCCCAGAGTGGCAGGGGAAGCCCAGCCAGATGGGCGGGGTATAAATAATAAATTATTATTATTAACACCTGCCGCATCCATGAACGCCTTTTGCCTTCTCTCTCTCATTCCTCCCCGCCCGCCCAGTATTCCCTGTGCAACGAGCCCCTGATTGAGCTGTCCAACCCCGGGGCCAGCGGCTCCCTCTTCTACGTAACCAGCGACGACGAGTTCATCATCAAGACCGTCATGCACAAGGAGGCGGAGTTCCTCCAGAAGCTGCTTCCTGGCTACTACATGGTATGTCCCAGCGGAAGACGCTTTCGGGGCCCTTTGTCGCAGGGGCTCAGCGGGAATCTGCAGAGATGTAGGGCATAGCTGTCAACCCTCCCTTTTTTTGCGGGACGGGAAACTCCCTTATTCCAATGCTGTTTCCCGCTGCTATCCCGGATTGTTGATATCCCTTAAATCTCCCGGATTTCAAAGGGAGCAGCTCCTCTCCCTCCCTGCTGGCAAGGGAGGCTCCTCAGCTGCGTTGCTCAGCTGCCAATAAGGAGTCTGAGACCGACTCCCCTAAAAAAAGCTCAACGTTACCTCCTCCCTGAAAAAACTCAACAACTTTGACCCGAACCCCCCCAAATGGGCCTTCCTCCTTCCTAAAAAAAGCTCAACAACTTTGACCTGAACCCCAAAAAAGTAACAGTGGTTAGTTTTTAACTCTGTGAGTAGATCGCAGTCTCTTGGGAGTTGGCCACCCCTGCTTTAGATCATGGGTAGGTAAACTAAAAGGGACACGGGTAGCACTCCCCATAAAGTCCCGGAGAGCTCAGAAAGTGTCAGAACAGAAAACACAGAGGCTCCAAACTCAGATTACAAGACGTAGGAGTGACGTAGATTAATAGGGACAGAGGGGGGAGAGAGTGAGCCTTAATTGGGAGCACCGCCATTCTGGTTAGATGCTTTCTTTTGTCCGTCACTGTGTTTATTAAAGAAACTAACTGCTAAGAATTTCCTTTCTTACCAGACCTGCTCATTTACGGCCATGGGGGAGGAAGCCCGATTCTCCGCAGCCTGACATGCTGTGTCCTGCTCCTCATTTTTAAATTGTTATTATTATTAATTTTAAAAACCTTCTCTAGAACTTGAACCAGAATCCCCGGACGCTGCTGCCCAAATTCTACGGCCTCTACTGCGTCCAGTCCGGGGGAAAGAACATCCGGGTGGTGGTGATGAACAACATCCTGCCCCGTGTGGTGAAGATGCACCTGAAGTACGACCTGAAGGGCTCGACCTACAAGCGCCGGGCCTCCAAGAAGGAGAAGGAGAAGTCCAGCCCCACCTACAAGGACCTGGACTTCATGCAGGACATGCCCGACGGGATCATGCTGGACACGGACACCTTCAGCGCTGTGGTCAAGACACTGCAGAGGGACTGCTTGGTAGGTTGCACGGGGGACGCGGGTGGCGCTGTGGTCTAAACCACGGAGCCTCTTGGGCTTGCCGATCGGAAGGTCGGCGGTTCGAATCCCCGCGACGGGGTGAGCTCCCGTTGCTCTGTCCCAGTTCCTGCCAACCTAGCAGTTCGAAAGCACGTCAAAGTGCAAGTACATATATCAAGCTTTTATTGGCATCACATACAAACATCGAAAACAAAACAATACAGAATTATCACTTTCCCAGTGGCACAAAACTTTGATAAAAGAAAGGAGGCAGAGCAGTCTATCGTCACATCTCTAGGTCTCCAGGGAGATCAGACGTCTGCAGTGTATGTCGACAACAAAGAACCAAAATAGAGATATTTAGCCACTAACTTTGTGAGCTCCTGATCGTTCCCCCGTAATAGGAAATGTATGACCTCCAACTCTGGTTTCCATTTGGGGATGCAGAGTTGATCTAGAGATTGCTGATGGAGATCATCATATAGTTTACAGTTAAGAACCATATGTGTAAGGCTTTCCACCATATGGGCTTTTCCACCATATGGGCTTTTCACATGGGCAGGCTCTTTCTCCTTCCACCCTGCCTGAGAACCTTCCCCAAAGGAGGTTTGATGGATTTGAATTAAACCTGGCCAGCGAAAACGCCCTTCTTTCTGGAAGGTTAAGCAGAAATTCAAGGTAATTGTGGTTAATTTCATGTGCCCAAGAAAGTTGAAAATAAAGAGGGGAAAGCTGACTCCCACAGATAACAGAATTTACTATACCTGGGGGGACCCAGGTGGCGCTGTGGGTTAAACCACAGAGCCTAGGGCTTGCCGATCAGAAGGTCAGTGGTTCAAATCTCTGCGGCGGAGTGAGCTCCCGTTGCTCTGTCCCAGCTCCTGCCAACCTCGCAGTTCGAAAGCACGCCAGTGCAAGTAGATAAATAGGTCCCACTCCGGCGGGAAGGTAAACGGTGTTTCCGTGCGCTGCTCTGGTTTCCGTCACGTTGTCCCGTTGCGCCAGAAGCGGTTCAGTCCTGCTGGCCACGTGACCCGGAAAGCTGTCTGCGGACAAATGCCGGCTCCCTCGGCCTGTAAGCGAGACAAGCGCCGCAACTGCATAGTCGCCTTTGACTGGACTTAACCGCCCGGGGTTCCTTTATAATAATAATAATTTATTATTTGTACCCCGCCCATCTGGCCGGGTCTCCCCGGCTTTACCTTGTGTGGAGGCCAGCCAGATCAGGCTGAAAGAACCTCGGACTGTGGGCCGATGATCGCCCTCAGGACCTGTCCTGCCCCCCTCTTCTTCCCAGGTGCTTGAAAGCTTCAAGATAATGGACTACAGCTTGCTTCTGGGGGTGCACAACATGGACCAGCAAGAGCGGGAGCGGCAGGCGGACGGGGCCCAGAGCACCTCCGACGAGAAGCGGCCCATGGGGCAGAAGGCCCTGTACTCCACCGCTATGGAGTCTATCCAGGGCGGGGCCGCCCGCGGAGAGTCCATCGACACAGACGACACGTAAGTGGAGCGGGGTGGGGTGGGGTCTGCCTTTGCCCCTCTTCCCTTGCAGCCGCTGCCAGAGAAGCTGTCAGATACAAAACAGACTACACGGTACAGTAGAATAATATATCAAAATGATGCAAACCGTGAAGAATATTCAATCATATATATATATATATATATATATATATATATATATATATATATATATGCATATGCAACCGGAGGAAATCTACTCCATGCAACGTACGAATGTCTCAAAAGGTGCAAAGAGATTCAAAAGTGCAACGTCCGATGTGCAACAAGTCCAGTGTCATAAAGTGCTAAAGTCTCTCAGGAGTCCACGTCTGCTTCTCCCGCCGGGCGGCTAGCTTGTATTATCCCCGTTTCACTATTATCGTTTCTTCAGGGACGGACATCGTCAAATTGTTCATACATAAACACTTAACTAGGCAAAGCTTTGCCAACCAGGAACCGTTGAGGTTGTGAGCGTTTCAGCCTAGTTAAGTGTTTATGTATGAACAATTTGACGGTGTCCGTCCCTGAAGAAACGATAATAGTGAAACGGGGATAATACAAGCTAGCCGCCTGCTTCCAGTCCCCAGTCTAGCTGCCGCATTCTGGATTAGTTGTCATTTGTGGGTCACCTTCAAAGGCAGCCCCACGTAGAGCGCATGGCAGTACACGCGGGAGATAACCAGAGTATGCACCACTCTGGCCAGACAGTCTGCGGGCAGGGAGGGTCTCATCCTGCGTACCAGATGGAGCTGGTAAACAGCTGCCCTGGACACAGAATGGATCTGTGCCTCCATGGACAGCTGTGAGTCCAAAATGACTCCCGGGCTGCGCACCTGGTCCTTCGGGGGCACAGCGGCCCCATTCAGAACCAGGGAGTCCCCACAAACAGTACTTTTGTCTTGTTAGGATTCAACCTCAATCCGTTAACCGCCAGCTGCCTTCCAGCTGCCTCCAGATACTCACGCAGGAGATTCACTGCCTTCGCTGGCTCTGATTTAAAGGAGAGGTAGAGCTGGGTATCATCCACCTATTAGAGAACCCCCAGCCCAAACCCCCTGCTTGCCTTCTATCACTGTGCCATTGAGAGCGTGCTCACTTATGGCTTCTGTGTGTGGTACGGAAGCTGTACTACCAAGGACAGGATGGGGTTGTGCAGAGTTGTCAAGGCAGCAAAGAGCATTGTTGGCTGCTCGCTCTCCACCTTAGAGCAGATTTATGCCATGAGGTGCCACAGAAAGGCACTGGACATAGTGAAAGATCCATCGCATCCTGGTCACCATCTCTTCGAGCTCTTGCCGTCAGGATGGAGATACAGGACGATGAGGAAAAGAACAAGCCGTCTTAGGAACAGCTTCTTCTCCAGAGCGATCTCGGCCTTGAATGGGAAGCCTGGACTTTGAAGTCATCTAATCTTACCCGTTATGTTTTATCATTGTATGGTTTTAATCAGTGTTTTTGTAGTTGTTTTGTTTTTGCGTGGAGTGCCCTATCTGGGTGGATGGAGCAGCCAAGTAATTTCGTTGTCCCCGAAGGGGACAATGACAATAAAATATATTCTATTCTATTCTGATGATCTTCATTATAAATGAACGAAGCATTGAGCGTGTTTCTGGTTGCAGCCAGTGGATGTTGACAGGTCTGGTCTCTCTTTCTCTTCTCCCCCTTAGAATGGGTGGCATTCCAGCTGTGAACGGCAAAGGCGAACGCCTTCTTCTCCATGTGGGAATCATTGATATCCTCCAGTCCTACAGGTAGGCATCGTCATCATCAGTATTATTATTATTATTATTAATTGAATTTACGTATCACCCTCTTGCAACGCAATGCTATGCTGGGCGGGGGGACACGCTCACCGAGATCCCTGGGCATTGTACCCCCACTTCAAGTACCAGCCTATCTCTCAACTCTTTCTATTGCTAGTCATCGTTTCGCTTTTATTAAAGCACGGTTTAATGTCTTCCCCTCCAATGTCCTTTTTCATAGATTTTCTAGGGGCCAAGTCTTGGTCTTACATGCCTGGGATAACCGTTCGATTGAATCTCTTCATCACATAGTGTTTATCTGCCCCTTGTATTCTGCCGCCCGAAAGACTCTATTACTTCCATTAACTCAAAAATTACCAGGGTATTTGGAAGAGTCTTACCTTGCTCTTCTGTTGCAAGATTCAGACTCGATTATAACCCTACATATGGCAAGATTGCTGACATCAGTTCTGACACTTAAGAAACGCAATGGATTGTTATATACAGCTTGAAATTTTAATTTAATTTTTATCATATTTTATTCAATTGAGTATCCCTTTTAATCTATTTTATGGTAGCAATTGTAAACCAAATTGTGCTGTTTCTGTTTTTGGTTGTTATGTCTATGGGCTTAAAGCCGAAATAAAATGAGTTGAGTTGAGTATCACCCTCTACCCGGGGCGGTTCACAGAACAATTTCCTCCATCTCTCCTCCATTTGTGGGCTATGAAAATATTTTGGGCAACCAAGTAGCCTGTAATCTTGAGGTCATGGCTTCGAGCCCCACGTTGGTCAAAAAGATTCTTGTGTTTCAGGAATGGTTCCTTCCAACTCGACAATGTGCAGCCTCCCTCCTGAGTTCTCTCTTCACTCTGGGGTCCTGTGCACCCCCCCTCCTCCGATGACGCTTGGCCCCAAAACTGTCTTGTCGCTTGGGACCACCGTACCCGCTGGTCAGCTCTGAACCCTGTACTGTTCCCATTGGAGATAATAGAAACGATTGGCTTAGTGCGCAAACACTCGCCCTAACAAACGCTTTCCTGGGAACGCATGGTGCTCAGTAAGCAGGACTTGCGTGTGTGTGCGTGCCTCTCCCCCCCCCCGCCCCCCAATTTCTCACACTCCTTTCTTCCTTTCGCAACGCAGGTTCATCAAGAAGCTGGAGCACACCTGGAAGGCTCTCGTCCACGACGGGGTGAGTTTCGGCCCAACTGCTTTAGCACTTAACCTGACGAGCTGTGTTTTATTTTAAAAGTTAAAAAACTGCTCCCAGCAGCCACTGCCACAGAAGGAGCATACCGCATTTTTCCGTGTATAAGCTGAGGTTATTTTATTAAAAAAGAATGCTAAAATTTGGGGGTTCGTCTTATACACGGATAGTGGAGAGGTGGGACGGGCGATTGTTGGTTGCCGCAAGCAGGAGATTGCCAGCGGCGTTTTTGCGGGGTTTTGGTGGGTGCAGCAAGGTCCGCTGGCTATTGGCTGCTGCAGCAATTGGGCGAGCGATTGGCTGTGGCGGTCATGTCAGGAAATGTCCTACTCACAAGCAGGACCTTGGCAGAGACACATGCCCGACTTTCATGTTCCCTCCCTCCTGGACGATCGTTCGGGAGCTTCTTAAGCATTCCTCAGCCCGAACATCACAGCGACCGATGCCAGAAGACATCGGCACACTTGGGGATCCGCAGAGATTTGCGCAGTTGCGTAACAGAACTCAGCATTTTAGGCTAATCTACTTTATTTACATATAAACACACACGGAGCTCTGAAACATGGCTCCCTCTCTCTCTAGCATCAGGCAGCAAAGAGAGAGAACAAAAGACAATAGTCCCACTTCAGGGAACACAGTAAGACAAACATCCTGTCTTCCATCTCTTCCCACTTCCCACTCTGTGGAATCAAAACACATACCCAGTCATGTGATAGACAACAAACCCATGACTGCGCACAGGGTGAGCGATTTTCAGCAACCCCCTCCCAAAATAGCTCAACAAGTCTGGGCAATCTCCCCCCATTTTCTCAATTTTGAGTCCCCCAAAAGAGGGGGCGTCTTATACACGGGGGCGCCTTCTACGCGGAAAAATACGGTATAGCCCCCCCTTCACAATATGCTCCTGGAGGCAAGGGGCTGGAAATAAATATGTAAATGCTCTTCATTTGTTTTTCTTCTAATTTCTTTGTAACGTTGCATTTGATTCTTTTTTTTTTAAGGGAGAAAGTTGTAAACTGATTAGAATTTCTCTCTATTTTGGAAATGTGAAGCAAATACAGAAATCATCTAAATGAATGATGTAACTAAATAAATAACCATTCCGAGATGATAATGAAACGGCCGACTGCCAAAATCAAACAGGAAGCTTTAATCAAGAGTGCAATTAGGCGGGCACCGGAAACAAACCCCACCCCTCCCCAAAAAGCGTTTAATTTATAGCTTTGCGAAGGTGAATCGCAGCAGTGACTTGACTGGTTTCGTTCTGCCTCGGAGGCCCGGCTGGGATTTGCGGATAATGACTCCTCCACCTCCCTCCCTGTTTCCCTAGGACACCGTGTCGGTCCACAGGCCCAGCTTCTATGCCGAGAGGTTCTTCAAATTCATGACCAACACGGTGTTCAGGAAGAGTACCTGTAAGTGAGTGTGCGTGTGGTCTGTCTGTTTGCTTTTGCTGGGGAGAAAAACTGCGAGGCAAAACCGACTTTGCATCTCCTCCACGTTCCACTTTGGGGTTACAAATGCTAGGAGATTTCTCTTCTTGAATTTATTACGTTTGCATCGTTCCTTGGCCCCACCGCCCCCAGGTATTTCAAGGGCAGCATGCGTTGTTTTTATTGCGAAAGCAATTTCACAATAAAAATACAACGTATATACAGACCAGCTTATCCACACCTTCCTTTGTTCTGCTGCTTCCGTCACCCTCCTGGGGGGAAAACTGCTCTTTAGTGCTCAATGGGAGCTAACAGGAATCTGGGTTTCCCCCCTGATTGACATTCATTCTTATATATCACTAAAGGGCGGGTTTTCCCTTGGAAAGCAGCAGGGCAAAGGGGAAACGCCGTTGCTGCAACTGCTTTGTAAACCGAGAACCTGGGACCTCCAGATGTTTTTGGCCTACAACAAAAAAATATTGTTGGTCATCCTCTCCCATCTCTAGAAGAACTATACAGTTCCCGTTGCCTTAAAAAGGTAAACAATATTTTAAAGGATCCATCTCCTCCAGGATATAGTCTCTTTGCACCACTGCCTTCGGGTAGAAGATATAGAACAATTAGATCAAGAACAAATAGATTGAAGAACAGTTTCTACCCAAGAGCTATAACCATCTTAAATGCTGTAACCAGATAATATGACCTTGGAGAGCTGTGATGGGTGTGTGTGTGTGTGCGTGTGTGGCTTTTTTTGGTGTGTGTGTTTTGTGCTGTTTTTTCTTTTTCTTTCTGGTTTTTACGGGATGGCATGCAATTTCGTTGCTCTTGTATAGTGTTGTGCTTGTACTTGTGCAATGACAATAAATAAATTATCTTATCTAACTGTCGCGACCCGACTAGACAGTGGGGTCGCGCCCAGGCATGCCCCACGGGGTAAACAACCCCAGGATGGGCGATAACGACCGCTAACGAGCCATCAGCAGCGGAACCGGCAGCATCGCAATAACAATGCAAAAAGCACCCATGAATAGTGCAGGTAGACCAGAGCAGTTAACTCTTTTGTCCAAGCCATCCCGGGTGGGGAAGTGGATCACCCCCGGACCTTTAGGGCAGAAGGGAGGGGGGAATTGGGAGTCACCCAGCAAGGTGTATTAAAGGGGGATTCTGAGATGGCCTCCTCAGAATCCTCACGGACTTTCCACGTTTCTCTGTGTGCTGTACAATAAACTTCAAGACTTCTTTCCGCTGACTTCTCGGAGTGGCGTGCGTTCTTGACAGCTAGCTACAGTTACCATTAGGGACACGACATAGTGAGGATTCTCCGCGAAAAAACTTCAACGTCCGTATCGTGTTGGGATCGCTTACCGGCAGCTACCGAGATGGCGACCCCATGGCGCGGAGCGGCACGTTTTCAGACCCCCGTTACCTCGAGCGCCCTACCCGAGTGGGCGGCGGGTCTGTCCACCTCAAATCAACGGAGCTTCTCCTCGGCCGGACCAGACAGCGGGAGCCTGGGCGAGCTACGCCGGCTCCAGGAGCAGCTGAACCACCTCATCTGGGAGCGGCTGCGGGTCGGCGAGGAGTCAGGCCGGCTGTTGGACCAGGCCTGCGGAGGCGCGGGGCCCCGGACACTGTGCCCGCACAGCGGGGCCCCAGACAGCGATGGCGGAGTGGGCTGCGCGACGCCCGTCTACTCAAACCCCTCACCTCCACCCCAGCGGAGCGGAGCGGACCCGGGAAGACTGGTCCGGCCCCAGGATGGACCGCAGTGGGCGGAGCGGACCCAGCGGGAGGTGAGAAGCGAACCAGGACGACACGAGAGTCAGTCCTGTGGGGGCGCGGTGCCCCGGACAAGTCGCAGCGGCGGGGGGAGCCGAGGCTACGCAGGATCGGGGGTCTGCAGTCGGCAGACCCCAAGGGAGGGCTCAGGTCAGGAGCCCGGAGCAACTCAGCGGCTGATGTGGTTGGACGGGACGGCCCTGAGGGGGCAGCTGTTTTTCCCGCCAAGACGTCGCAGCAGCTGGCTGGAGGACGACGCAGTGGCGGGGAGTTCCACGGGCGACAGCAGCGAGGACGAGTGCGCTGCAGCGGTCCCGGAGACCCGCGGGAGGCACGTCCGCCTGAGGGCGAGGGCACGGCGGAGGCCGCCCCCGGAGCTGAAGGCCACTTTCGAGGGGGACCCGGCGGAACTCTCCACCTTCATCTTCCACGCAAGGAACCACGCCAGACGGTACGGGGGAGACGACTGCGACCCAGAGGACTTGGTAGCGGCGGTCATCTCCTCCCTGCAGGGGAAGGCCGGCCAGTGGGCCATGCTCCTGGTCGACCGCAGGGATCCGGCTCTGGCCGACCTGGAGGACTTCTTGGCGGCCCTTCGAGAGCGCTTCCAAGACCCGCAGGCGGAGGAGAAGGCGAAGCGACGGGTCCAGAAGGCCAGGCAAGGGGGTCTCCCGGTTCAGGACTATGTAGACATGTTCAGGGGGGAGGCCGCCCAAATCTCCTCCTGGAACGAGGAGGTCCTCATCCACTATTTCAAGGAGGGCCTCCATCCTGAGCTCCGCAAGTGGGCCGTAGTGAAAGGGACCCCTCGGGAGCTGTCGACGCTGGACGGCTGGTGCCGCATGGTGGCTCAGTTGGAAGCAGACCTGGGGATGCTGGAGCTAGGACCCAGAGCGGGCAAGGATCGAAGGCCCGCGGAGAACTCAGGAACCCCCCGTCCTGCCAATGGCACGGGCGCCCCCCGGCCCAAGCGCACCCCCGACCCGGAGCGGGAGAGGAGACGCCGGGATGGACTCTGCATGAGGTGCGGGGGGGCAGGGCACTATGCGGCGGCGTGCCCCCAGCGACCCCCAGGAGAGGTTCGGACCCTGGCAGGGTCCCAAGCGACGTCGGGAACCAGCCGGACACCCAAGACCGGGAGCCGGGCGGCTGTCGCGTCGGAGCCAAGGGAAAAGCGCCAGTCCGACTACGAAGGCTCGGAGTCGGGAAACGACCTGGACCTGCAGTGAAGGACGCCCGGCTGCAGGTCCCGCCAGGGTCAGTGGACCCCAAGAAGCGGGCGGGAAGACCACCCAACCTGGTCCGGGTGAGGCTGGAAAACCCGGACGGCGGCAAGCAATGGACGGGCGATGCGCTGCTGGACTCGGGCTGCGACCACAGTATGCTGCACCCCGAAGTGGCCAAGGAACTGGACTTGCCCACCCAGGTTCGGAGCACCCCCTTAGTTTTCGTCCAGATGGACGGCAGTCCCATAAAGGGAGGCCCGTTTGGGGTGGAAGTAGGGCCGGTCTCCTTGTGGGTGGGGGACCACCGGGAGTCCAGGACGCTAGTTAGGGTCCCCACGGATGGGTACCGGGTAGTGCTGGGGTTGGATTGGCTGGTGGAGCATAACCCCATAGTAGACTGGCGCTCAGGGCGCCTGACGTTCGACCGGGATAGGTGCGGGCAGCACAGGGTCGGGTCGGACCCCCAGTGCCCCGGAAAGGGGGAGGCCAAAGGGGTCCACGGGGACGAGGGCAAGCTGGATGTGGTGGCGCCGGAGATACCCCCGGAGTACCGGGACCTGGCGGCGGTGTTCGGGGAAACCGAGGCAGACGAGCTGCCCCCCCACCGCCGCACAGATTGCGCCATCGACATCCCAGAAGATGCGGTCCTCCCCAAGGGACGCATCTACAAGATGTCCGGGGAGGAACTCCAGGATCTCAGGGAGTTCCTGGACAAGAACCTGGCCAGAGGGTTCATCCGCCCCGCCAAGAGCCCCATGGGGGCTCCGGTCATCTTCGTGGGCAAGAAGGATGGCACCCGGAGGTTGTGCCAGGACTATAGAGGGTTGAACGCCATAGCGGCAGGGAACGCGTACCCGCTCCCCCTCATCCCGGATCTGCTGGACCAGTTGGGTACCGGCACGATCTTCACGAAGCTAGACTTAAGGGAGGCGTACTACCGGGTGCGGATTAGGGAGGGGGACGAATGGAAGACGGCTTTTAACTGCCAGTTTGGACAGTTCGAGTTCCTGGTAATGCCGTTCGGTTTGAGCGGGGCCCCGGGGGTGTTCATGAGCCTCATCAACGAGATACTCCACGACCTCCTGTACAAAGGGGTAGTGGTCTACCTGGACGATGTGCTGGTGTACAGTCGGGACCCCCGGGAACACGTCCGGTTGGTCCGGGAGGTCCTGCAGAGACTCCTGGACAACCACCTATACGTCAAGTTGCCCAAGTGCGAGTTCCACCGCCCCTCCTTAGTTTACCTGGGGTATAGGATCTCTGCGGCGGGGGTGGCAATGGATCCCCAGAAGGTCGAGGCAGTCCTGGGGTGGGAGCGGCCGCGGACACGGCGCCAACTCCAGAGCCTGCTGGGGTTCGCAAATTTCTGCAGGGGCTTCTTGCCCAACTATTCGGCCTTGGTGACCCCCCTCACCGATCTCCTAGGTACCAAGGGGAAAGGAAAGGGGGCCAAGCGTCCCGGGGCGGCTCTGGATTGGGGGTCCCGGGCGGAGGAGGCTTTCCAGGGGCTCAAAGGGGCGTTCGCCGCCGAGCCTACGCTGATCCATGTAGACTCAGCCCGGCCCATGGTGGTACAGGTGGACGCTAGTGATGTGGCCATGGGAGCGGTGCTCCTGCAGAGGGACGGGGAGGGCCGCCTAAGACCCGGAGCGTACCTGTCCCGGAAGTTTGGGAAAACGGAAAGGAACTGGTCTACCTGGGAGAAGGAGGCAGCGGCCATCCGCATGGCGCTTGAGGAGTGGAGGCACTGGCTGGAGGGGGCAAAGGAGCCGTTCGAGGTCTGGACAGACCACCGCAACCTCGAGGCCCTCCGACAGCCACGGAAGCTGACCGCCAAGCACATGCGGTGGGCAGAGTTCTTCTCCCGGTACGATTTCAAGCTAAGCCACATCCCCGGGGAGGAAAACTTCCTCGCGGACGCCCTGTCTCGCCTGCCCCAGTACGAGGCAGATGTCCGCACAGAAATGCGTCCGCTATTTGAGGACAAACACTTAGCCCGAGCCGTCACCACCCGTAACCAGGCTAGGAGGAAAGAGGGACAGGCAGGGGGTCAGGATGGGACACCCCCCCGGGAGCGCAGCCAGCCTTCGGCAGCGCTCCGCGACAGACTAGTGGCAGCATATCCGGCAGACACGGAACTACAGAGCCTGCGGGACTCCTTGACACTGGAAGGGGACATCTGGCGAAGGGGGAGCGCCGCGTACGTCCCGGAACCCCTCCGGAGGGCCGCCCTGGAAGCATGCCACGACGCCAAAGCAGCAGGGCACTTCGGCTTCGTCAAGACGTGGAAGCTGGTTCGGCGGAGCTTCTGGTGGCCCACGCTCCGTAAAGATGTCAAGGACTACGTTGCGGGCTGCCCCATCTGCCTCACCTGCAAGCCGGCAGTGGGCAAGCCGCAGGGCCTCCTACAGCCTCTGGAGGTCCCACCTCGACCCTGGTCGGTGATCTCCATGGACTTCATTACGGACCTGCCACCCAGCCGAGGCAAGACAGCGATATGGGTCGTGGTGGACCTGTTCTCCAAACAAGCCCATTTCGTGCCCTGCGCCTCACTGCCTACCGCCACCCAGGTGGCGAAGCTGTTCATGGAGCACATCTTCCGGCTCCATGGGGTTCCAGACAAGGTCATTTCCGATCGCGGCTCTCAGTTTGTGTCCCGATTTTGGAAGGCGTTCCTGGGACTGCTGGGGATCGAACAGGGACTCAGCTCGGCCTACCACCCCCAAACTGACGGACAGACGGAACGTGTCAACCAGGTGCTGGAGCAGTACCTGCGGTGTTTTGGCTGCTACCAGCAGGACGACTGGTCACAGCTGCTTCCGCTGGCGGAGTTCGCTTACAATAACTCCGTACATAGCAGCACGGAGATGTCCCCCTTCGCCGTGGTCTACGGGACCGATCTGAGACACCTGCCGGACTTGGGGGAGCCCGCCGCCCGGGAACCGGAGGAGCTCGGGAAGTGGAGAGAGAGGACGGCCAGGTGCTGGGAATCCCTTCGGGAACAACTGCTGGAGGTCAAGGCGGCGCAGAAGAGGACGGCGGACCAGCGAAGAAGACCGGCGGGGGACATCAAAGCGGGGTGCCGGGTCTACTTGTCCACGCGGCACTTGAAACTGGGCCTCCCCAGCAAGAAACTCGGGCCCCGGTACTTGGGCCCGTTCAAAGTGCTAGAGACAATCAATGGAGTTTCCGCGAAACTGGAACTCCCAAAGAACTTGCAACAGATACACCCGGTGTTCCACTTCAGCTTGCTGAAGAAGTCCCCGGAGGACGATGGTTGGCATCCCGTGGCGGCGCCACCCACCCCGTTGATCCTGGCGGGAGGGGAGCACCATGAGGTCAAGGACATTTTGGACTCCAGATCCCACAGAGGGCGGTTGCAGTACCTGGTGGAGTGGAAGGACTTTGCAACAGGGGACCGAGAATGGGTGTGGGCGTCGGATGTTTTGGCCCCACAGCTGGTCAAGAGATTCCACCAGCAGTGGCCGAACCGGCCGGGGGGCCCCGGGACCCAGGACGCTCCCCAGGGGAGGGGGGTGTCAGTTTCGGGGGGGCAGGATGTCGCGACCCGACTAGACAGTGGGGTCGCGCCCAGGCATGCCCCACGGGGTAAACAACCCCAGGATGGGCGATAA
Organism: Darevskia nairensis; assembly: GCA_034642065.1. Lineage (NCBI taxonomy): Eukaryota > Metazoa > Chordata > Lepidosauria > Squamata > Lacertidae > Darevskia > Darevskia nairensis. Next base: position 557,609 of record JAWWNI010001190.1, on the reverse strand, counting down.
CGACCGCTAACGAGCCATCAGCAGCGGAACCGGCAGCATCGCAATAACAATGCAAAAAGCACCCATGAATAGTGCAGGTAGACCAGAGCAGTTAACTCTTTTGTCCAAGCCATCCCGGGTGGGGAAGTGGATCACCCCCGGACCTTTAGGGCAGAAGGGAGGGGGGAATTGGGAGTCACCCAGCAAGGTGTATTAAAGGGGGATTCTGAGATGGCCTCCTCAGAATCCTCACGGACTTTCCACGTTTCTCTGTGTGCTGTACAATAAACTTCAAGACTTCTTTCCGCTGACTTCTCGGAGTGGCGTGCGTTCTTGACAGCTAGCTACAGTTACCATTAGGGACACGACACTAACTCCCATGATCCCTAGCTAGCAGGACCAGTGGTCAGGGATGATGGGAATTGTAGTCTCAAAACATCTGGAGGGCCGAGGTGGAGGAATCCTGGCCTAGACGCTAGATTGAACCACGTAGGTCTCCAGAGCTTGCAAGCCTTACTTTTTGACAATAAATATCTGCTGTGTGCATTCCTTGGGCTGGCAAACGCTCTTGGCACAAGCCAGGGGATCCGTCCCTGCACGTTTTTCCTCTCCAAACGCTGAGCCAACCTGATGTTGCTCTTGCTCTCCATCTCTCTCTCCCCCCCCCCCATTGCAGCTCTGAGGGTCTCTCCCTCGAAGAAAGGCCGTAGTGCCTTGCTAGCCATCAAGCCCTCTGGCCCTCTGGCCGCCTTTTCAGCAAGCCAGCTCCCCTCGGAGAAGGACGAAGCCCAGTACGACCTCCGGGGGGCCAGGAGCTACCCCACCCTAGACGACGAAGGTAACGCACGTCGCCTGCTGCCCCCCCCCTCGCCTGCAGCTATTCCTTAGCGGTTGACCTGCTCTCTGGCACCCCCACACCCTATAGTGCAAATAGGTAAAGGTAAAGGGGCCCCTGACCATCAGGTCCAGTCGTGTCCGACTCTGGGGTTGCGTGCTCATCTCGCTCTATAGGCCGAGGGAGCCGACGTTTGTCCGAAGACAGCCTCCGGGTCATGTGGCCAGCATGACAAAGCTGCTTCTGGCGAACCAGAGCAGCGCACAGAAACGCCGTTTACCTTCCCGCTGGAGCGGTCCCTATTTATCTACTTGCACTTTAACGTGCTTTCGAACTGCTAGGTGGGCAGGAGCTGGGACCGAGCAACGGGAGCTCACCCCGTCGCAGGGATTCGAACCGCTGACCTTCTGATCAGCAAGCCTGTGGTTTAACCCACAGCGCCACCTGGTCCCTATAGTGCAAATAGCGTTTCTCTTTTTTAAAAAAATATATTTTATTTTCAATTTTTTCTAATAATAACATTTTTCTTATAAATAATAATAATAATAATAATAATTTATTATTTGTACCCCGCCCATCTGGCCGGGTCTCCCCAGCCGCTCTGGGCAGCTTCCAACAAATATCAAAATACATTAAAATTGGATATATACATTGATATCCAATCCAAATTTACATTCGAACCGCCGACCTTGTGATCAGCAAGCCCTAGGCTCTGTGGTTTAACCCACAGTGCCACCTGGGTCCCTGTACTGGCAAATAGTGTGTCTCAAAATACCAGTACCATCCCACAAATATTTTTTCTTCTCTCCCTCCCTCCCTCCTCCAATTTTCTTACTGTGCCATTGCAGGTGCTAATGTTACCCAGAGTAGGGAGGAAGGTAAGAATCCTCTTTCCCGACACCCTCCCTGATTATTAGCTAGTAGAAAGGACTCAGTTTCCCTTGTGTCATTAGAGTGCAGACGTGTGTGTTTGTGTGTGTGGCCAGCCCCCTTCCGCGTATTTGCGCACACCCAACGAACCTACAGCAGCTAAAAACGTCCTCTCCTTTGTCTCCGCCGTGACAGGACGGCCAGACTTGCTCCCTTGCACCCCTCCGTCCTTCGAAGAGGCCACCACCGCCTCCATCGCCACCACCCTCTCGTCCACCTCTCTTTCCGTCCCCGAGAGGTCTCCTTCCGAGTCCTCGGAACAGCCCAGGTACAGGTAAGAGCAACCAGGCGTCTCTCTCAATAAGCTTTTTTTCAGATTCCGGGTGGTTTTTGATCACCGTCCTCTGAGTGGGACGTCAGAGACAGCAAACAGGGTGACGTTAACGGGTCTCGTCGGTGTAACTGCCTTTGCGGGGAAACAGAGGGGGCTCGTGGCGCATCCCTCTGTACAATAGGCACCATATTTTTCGCTCCATAAGACGCACCTGAACATAAGACGCACCTAGTTTTTAAAGGGGGAAATCCCTGTTTTTTTGAGGATCAGCTCAAAGTGGTGCAGCTTTTTTTGCAAAAGGAAAAGCCCTGTTTTTTTGAGGATCAGCTCAAAGTGGTGCAGCTACTTTTGCAAAGAGGAAAAGCCCCGTTTTTATGGGGTTCAACTCACAGTTTGCAGCTTCTAGTCCTATAGGAAAGGGAGCCATTTCTACAGTTTCCAGACAGATAATCTAATCAGCCAGTCCCATGTCGCTTGGGAAACAAACAGCCTCCCTCTGCATTCAACAACGGAGGCCTGGGCAAGGGGGCGGGGCTGGAAAGGGAGCCTTATCTCTCTCCCCGATGGCTTTCTAAACAGCTGTTCAGCAGCTTCCTTTCAACACCCTCTTCTCTGTTTGTAAAAAAAAGAGCACGATCTGCTTTTGGCCCCTAGGCAATTTGGCTCCAGGGACCACACATTCGCTCCATAAGACACACAGACATTTCCCCTTACTTTTTAGGAGGAAAAAAGTGCTCTTATGGAGCAAAAAATACGGTAGATCAAAAGAATATTCAACGCTGAAAGTTCTAGGTTTTTCACACCCTGCTTGTTCCTTCGCAGGCGGCGTACACAGTCCTCGGGGCATGATGGGAGGTGAGTCAAGTGCTTCTGCTCTAACAGTTTGTGTCTCCCGTCACGGCCATCTGTAGATCTCGGTGCCCCATGCCTAATACGTGCCCAGTAAATTGCAGCCAGTGACCCTGGGGCATCAGAGTTCGAATCCCCACTCAGCCAGGAAGCTCACTGGGTGACCTTGGAGCCAGCCACCATCTCTTAGCTCGGCCTACCTCACAGGGCTGTTAGGATGAAATGGGGAGGAGAACCGTGTACACCACCAGGCGGGGATGCCCCATGACCCCAAACCCTGGAGAGTCACTGCTGCCAGTCAGTGTAGGCAGTCCGACATTCCTGGCGGCTCCATCCAAGAGGTTCAACGGAAGGAAAATTTCCTCCTGCCTGGAGACAGCTTACATTTTGATAAAATAACCCCCTTTCCTCCCAAACCCACAGGTCTCGCGAACAGCTCCGGGCGGAAGACGACCTCCAGCAAATCACGGTGGAACTCAAGCCCAAGTGTGATGTCGAGATCGTGGTCCCAGACATGGCTGCCGCAGGGTCAGGGCAAGTTGCTGCGCTGGGACGCATGCGAAAGCTTTCGGGCACATGGAGGGGGGTACAAAGGACCTGCCCTGTGCGCAGGAAGCGTCTCGTGTCGCAATTCCTTGGCGTTTCCCTGTTGAAAGGGTCAAGAGGGCGCCGGCCAAACCGAATCGCGTCCGGGGTAGCAAGGGGTCTAGAAAACCTAAACAGACCACAGTAGAGGGTTCAGTTTCTGTTTGAGGGCCCCTCTGTCTTGGAATTCTACTCAATGTTGATCCCGAGCAGATTCCAACGTACAGCTAGCAGAGTAGAAACTTAAAAGATGTTGCAGGATTCCTAAAAAATTAAGACCAGAGGCAATTAATATTTCACCCAGCAGAGCCTCACTGCTACTGAAGGCAAAGGAGCATAATGGTCACAAATCCAGTGTATTCAGGATTGGCGCTGTCCATAAGAAATCCAGTTGCAGCAGACTTAACTTAAACTTAGGTAAAGGTAAAGGGACCCCAGACAATTAATTCCAGCCGCGAACGACTCCAGGGTGGCTGCGCTAATCTCGCTTTACTGGCCGAGGGAGCCAGTGTTTGTCCGCTTCCGCAGACAGTTTTTCTGGTCCATGTGACCAGCATGACTAAGACTAAGCCGCTTCTGGCGAAACCAGAAACGCACGGAAACGCCGTTTACCTTCCCGCCGGAGCGGTACCTATTTATCTACTTGCACTTTGACGTGCTTTCGAACTGCTAGGTTGGCAGGAGCTGGGACAGAGCAACGGGAGCTGGGATTCAAACCGCCGGCCTTCTGATCGGCAAGCCCAAGAGGCTCGGTGGTTTAACCCACAGCGCCACCCGTGTCCCTTACAATAGCTTATAATAAGTCTAAACCTTAACACCATAGCATACTATGTACAGAACACCACACCGGAAGGAAAAGAGATAGAGAAAAAGAAAGTGAAACCCAGGCTCCTTCTGGCCTTACTTTTATAGTCAGCATGACCTTGACAGAGAAAGACAACAGAGCCAGTTTAAGCCATTTGTACTTGGCTTCTCTGAAGGTATAACCCAAAAACCTTCTGCTTGTTTCTTTCACACAAAGAATCTTTCAGAACCCTCTTGAATTAATTGGAATAGCAAAGATCTCTGCACATCAGATCAATACTTTCTGCACTTAGAAATGCGAACTGACAACCTCCCCTACAATTTTGGGGTTGGGTGGGGTTAATGCTAGCCAAGTTTTTTAAAAAAAGGCCGCTTCTCTCTTTGATGTGCAAGCTTTCTATTTGCAGGAGTTACTGTATTTTTCGCTCCATAAGACGCACTTTTTTCCTCCTAAAAAGTAAGGGGAAATGTCTGTGCGTCTTATGGAGCGAATGTGTGGACCCTGGAGCTGAACTGCCCAGGGGCAAAAGCAGATCGTGCTTTTTTAAAAAAAAGAGAGAGAAGGGGGTGTTGAAAGGAAGCCCCCTGAGCAGCTGCTCAGCAAAGGATCGGGGAGAGAGATAAGGGAGAGAGATTCCAGCCCTGCCCCCTTGCAGAGGGAGGCTGTTTCCCCAGCGACATGGGACTGGCTGATTAGATTATCTGTCTGGAAACTGTAGAAATGGCTTCCTGAAGCTGCAGAACTGTGAGTTAAACCCCATAAAACAGGGTTTTTTCCCTTTGCAAAGTAAGCTCAACAACTTTGAGCTGATCCTCAAAAAATGGGGCTTTTCTCCTTTGCAAAAGAAACTGCAGAAATTTGAGCTGATCCTCAAAAAAATGGGGCTTTCCCCCTCTAAAAACTAGGTGTGTCCTATGGTCAGGTGCGCCTTATAGAGCGAAAAATATGGTACGTTTTTGTAATGCATGCAAAACGTCCCAGGGGAGTGTTCAAGAAGCCGCTGTCCCTTTGCAGCCCCCTTGCTAAGGCAAGGGTTGAGCAGGCTCTGTTGACAGGTGGACAGGCACTTGGTTTTGGCTGAGCTCAGCTTCGCAAACAAAACAGCCCTGAACCAGTACCCAGGCCGGACTGCTTGGAAACCAGAGTGGATAAAAATCAATGATTTTTTTAAAAACGGATTTTTTTTTATTTAAATTGGATTTTTTTGATTTAAATCAGATTTTTTTGATTTAAATTGGATTTTAAAAATAAAATGCTTTTGGAGGAAAAATCTTTCTAAATATAGTCTTCTATTCAAGTTACATTGTAGTCCAAAGGCTATTCATCAGGAAATAAGGATTTGTTTTAAGTTTATCAAGTGTGCTAAAACTCAGTCTAAGTTTTTTTCTTAAAAAGTTTAACCACATCAGTTAACAAACATGGATACATATGCTATCATGTTATCGTTTTAGTTAAATAAATTGTATAAATGGTTATTAAGGAAATGATTTTTCTCCTTCCAATAAAGTACAGCAGAAAAGTTGTCCAAATATAAACAGTTAACTTATGAAACCTCACCATAATTTCATAATTATCTGTCTATGTATTTCTAGTGGTATAACCGAATCAGTAATTTTTTATATAACTGTAAAAACTACTCTGAAAATTTATTATTCCAAAAATGAAACCTTCATATGGTTCATATGGTTGTAAATATTATGATTATACCAGCAAAGAATGAGTCTTTCTGTAAGAAAAATATCAAGCCTTACTGACTAGTGATTTAAATCGTGATTTAAATCAATTTGATTTAAATCAAATCCACCCTGTTGGAAACCTCAGGCAGCTGCTGCCGTCGGTCAGTGTAAACAGTGCTGAGCTAGGTCGACCCAATGGCCTGACTCTGCGGCTTTGCAGTTTTGGCAAAACCACCCTGAGGGGTCGCAGTGGGGTTGCTCCTGCATGCAAATAACCCAGACCCAGGCTGTGCCTTCCATACCCTCTCACCCTCTGTTCCTTTTCCAGGGAGGCGACCTCTCTGGCTTGCGCCACTGTGCTGTCGAAGGCGTCCGTGGAGGTGGAGACAGCCAGCCAGGCCTCCGAGCCCGCCAGCCAAGCTTCAGATGAGGAGGAACTCCCCGTCCCGGATATATATTTTGTAAGTTCCGTTTTATAAGTAAACAAATGGAAACTGCGGGGGTCAGGAAAGCGCTTGGCCTCGCTGTGCCTCCTCTCCCTCTTTTCCTTTCCCCCTCGACTTCATAAAAACGCCAGCCGGACTGTGGCTCGGGGGCACAGCATCTGGGGTTTGGGGGGGGGGCAGAAGGTCCCGGGTTCAAACCCCAGCATCTTCGGGTAGGGCTGGGAACGTCCCTGGCTCAAAGCTGCTTGTGTACAATGTTGACCTATACAGAAAGCAGTTTCCTTTCCTTGTGCCCTTGTTCAAGGCAGCACTTTCTCTGGAACCATGAGGACTAGAATCTTAGCTTTCGCTCGAAATAAAAGTACATGGCTCAGCGTTAGAGCATCTGCTTCCCACGCAGAAAGTTAAGAGTCTACAGCAGGCTTCCTCAAACTTGGCCCTCCAGGTATTTTTGGCCTACAGCTCCCATGATCCCTATCTAGCAGGACCAGTGGTCAGGGATGATGGGAATTGTAGTCTCAAAACATCTGGAGGGCCAAGTTTGAGGAAGCCTGGTCTCCAGGAAGGGGTGCTGCCTGAAACCTCGGCGGGCTGCTACTCATCATAAGGCAAGCTTGCTGTGTTCCCTTGAGTTGGGTAGACAGCCCAGGAGGCGATGACTCCCAGGAGCTATCGATGATGAACCAGCCTCGCTCCTTTTCTCTCCAGCCAGAATCTGGTTCAGAGGATGAAGTCTAGGGATGCTGAATCTGGGAGAAAGTGAGTCTGGGTGCTTAAGTGTGTGTGCGTTTGGAGTGGGCGCAGATTCTCATGTCGAATCCCGTCTGTTCGCTTTTGCCAAACTTGCTAGGACTTAAACCAGACACGCCTCGGCCCTGCCCCTCCATGGCATCTTGTTTTTGCAATACCCACCATAAATAAGTAGAAAAAAGAAGAAGACTCATTTCCCCAAGGAAGTGGCAAGGTTAAGGGTGGAAGTGGCTTCAGTAAGACAGGAAGTGACGCCATGTTTTTCTTTAAGCAAGACAGGAGATACTTCCCTGAGCCCCAGTGTCCCAAGTCAAATGGTCTCGACACTTTAGGTCGTATTCTTCCGGTTGTATTCAACCGTGAGATTCAGAAGATTTGGGATCGAAAAGAGAAAGTCCTTCACAAACGAATTTGGGCTTGTAAACTCCCTTGCACGTAGTTAAACTAGCATCTTACTGATGTCCTAGCTTTCTGCAAGCAGGGAGTTGTAGTCGCAAAACACCTGGAGGGCCGAGTTTGCCTATGCCTGCCTAACAGCACCCCGAGCAAACTACAGTTCCCAGGATCCTTTGGGGACAGGAAGCCACAGCCGCTTGAAGCGATGCTCTAAATGCGTGGTTTGGATGTCCCTAGTGTTCTGCCCACAGCAGGGCTACTCTGAGTAGGACTGACATTGACTCTGGCCCTCTCCGGCGGCTTCAGCTGAACAGTCTCAGCCCCAGAGAACTGGGTTTGGCCCCTTTCCTTGCTTCCTCAGCGACTCCAGCCCCAGCCCTTTCAGCCAAAGGGGGGGGGGGCAGCAGCAGCACATGCCCCTTGCCGGATCCTGCCTTGGATCTGCCTCCCCCACCCCCCCTTTTCTCTTTTGCTTCTGCAGCAGCTTCTCCAAACAGCCACAGAAGGGAATTGGCTCCTGTTTTGCTTTTCGTTTTGCTCTCCTTTTTTAAAAAAAATCTGCGCCGTGTGGTTTGAAATGCATGTGAAGTGGAAACGCAATCTGCCTCGGTTGCTTTATTTATTGTAACATTTGCTGTTCGGAATTGGCCATGTGGCATTTGTGGACTGCTGTGTTTCTGACTTTTCTTGGGGGGGGGGTTGTTTTGAGTGTGTCATTCCTCCTCCCGCCCAAAAAACCAAACCCAACGCTCTCCTGTATTCATTGGTTCTGCAACTATGGGAGGTGTAGCTCCCCTGAGCAGAGCAATAGCAACATGCATGCATTCTTTCTTCAGCTCAGCCTTCCAGGTAGGATTTGAGAAGAAAAAATCCCATGCCCCAAATCCCAGGGGAGACCTTGCCAGTCATCGTACACGATACGGAGCTCGATGAACCCAAGGGGCTCAGCCTCTGTACAGTGGCACCTTGGTTCTCAAACTTAATCCATTCCTTCCAGTAGCACCTTAGAGACCAACTAAGTTTGTTCTTGGTATGAGCTTTCGTGTGCATGCGCACTTCTTCAGATATCAAGGTATCTGAAGAAGTGTGCATGCACACGAAAGCTCACACCAAGAACAAACTTAGTTGGTCTCTAAGGTGCTACTGGAAGGAATTTTTTTAATTTTGTTTTGACTACGGCAGACCAACACTGCTACCTACCTGTAACTTAATCCATTCCGGAAGTCCGTTCCAAAACCAAAGCGTTCCAAAACCAAGGCGCGCTTTCCCATAGAAAGTCAGGCAAAGCGGATTAATCCGTTCCAGACATTTAAAAACAACCCCTAAACCAGCAGTTTAACATTAATTTAAAAAGGTAAAGGGACCCCTGACCATTGGGTCCAGTCGTGTCCGACTCTGGGGTTGCGGCGCTCATCTCGCTTTATTGGCTGAGGGAGCCGGCGTACAGCTTCCGGGTCATGTGGCCAGCAGGACTAAGCCACTTCTGGCAAACCAGAGCAGCGCACGGAAACGCCGTTTACCTTCCCGCCAGAGCGGTCCCTATTTATCTACTTGCACTTTGACGTGCTTTTGAACTGCTAGGTTGGCAGGAGCAGGGACCGAGCAACGGGAGCTCACCCCGTCGTGGGGATTCGAACCGCCGACCTTCCGATCGGCAAGCCCTAGGCCAGTGATGGCTAACCTTGACACTCCAGATGTTTTGGGACTACAACTCCCATCATCCCTAGCTAACAGGACCAGTGGTCAGGGATGATGGGAGTTGTAGTCCCAAAACATCTGGAGTGTCAAGGTTAGCCATCACTGGCCTAGGCTCTGTGGTTTAACCCACAGCGCCACCCGTGTCCCTCATTAATTTAACATTAATTTAATTAATTTAACATTAATTTTGCTATCTAACGAGACCATCGCTCACGGGTTCACGGCGCATTTTGCGCACGGATAGCAGAATCCCGATTCGTACCTTGGCTTCTCAGAGGCGCGAGGGCTTGTTGGGGAGAAGGGGAGACATTTCCTGGCTCGGAGAGCAGCGCTGACTCCCAGGGCTTATTCGAGCGAGTGTGTGGTCTGTCCTTCCGTGAATTGGCCTGGCAACCCAAGCAAACGCCGGCCCCTTCTCCAGGAGGGGTTTCCAAGGATCGCCTTCCCTCAGGCAGCTGAAGCAGTTGGCATGGCTGCAGAGCCCTTTGCTGATTACGAGGACTGCTTTTTGACCTTGGATTTTTTTTGGGGGGGGTGTCATCCTGAGTTGCATCCCTGCATGCCTTCCTGCAATTGGGGGGCCAGCAACATCCTCCTCCATGCATCTGAGCTCCAGCAAAACCTTTTCCATGCAGCTGAGGTTCTCTTTCCCTTACAAAAACTGCCTCCATCCGTTCATTCATTCTCACCCTTTCCAGCATCATCTTTTTCTCCTTTCTTTCTCCCATCCATCCTTTCCCATCTCCCCCTCCCTGCTTTCTTTCTTTTATTTCCCCAACCCCCCCCCCCAAAATCTTCCATCATCTGCCCTGCCGTGCGCCACCCAGTTCACAGACGGAAGGTACTGGATTTACTCCCCTCGCCTGCGCAGGCTCCGAGCGGCCTCTGTTTCCTCTGGGGACGTAAGTGAAATTCGCTGGCGGGGATCAGCTGCAGCTTCGAAATGCCCAGGGGCTGCCGTGGCGGAGAGACCCCCTTTTCCCTTGAGGCCGATGTCGCTCGCAGTGCTAAGCTAGCTGGCCCTATCACGAACAGCTAGAATAGAATATATTTTATTGTCATTGCCCCCTTCGGGGACAACAAAATTACTTGGCTGCTCCATCCACCCAGATAGGGCACTCCACCCAAAAACAAAACAACAACAAAAACACTGATTAAAACCATACACACTGATTAAAACCATACAATGATAAAACGTAACAGGTAAGATTAGATGACTTCAAAGTCCAGGCTTCCCATTCTAGGCCGAGATCGCTCTGGAGAAGAAGCTGTTCCTAAGATGGCTTGTTCTTGTTGTCATCGTCCTGTATCTCTGTCCCGATGGCAAAAGTTCAAAGAGACGGTGACCAGGATGCGATGGATCTTTCACTATGTCCAGTGCCTTTCTGTGGCACCTCATGGCATAAATCTGCTCCAAGGTGGAGAGCGAGCAGCCAACAATGCTCTCTGCTGCCTTAACAACTCTGCCCAACCCCATCCTGTCCTGGGTAGTACAGCTTCCGTACCACACACATAAGCCATAAGTGAGCACGCTCTCAATGGCACAGTGATAGAAGGCAAGCAGCAGCTTTTGTGGAAGATGGTTTTTCCTTAGAACTTCCTTAGTTTATGTAGTTGCAGTATTTCTACAACCGCCCTGTAAGGTAGGTCGGTATTCTCCCCATATTGTAGATGGGGAAAACTGAGGCCGAGGCAAGACCAGGAGTTGACAAGCCGATGGCTTCCTAGGGAGCTCACGGCAGACTCGTCCTAATTTGTTGTTCGGGTCTCCCCGAGCAGCTATCAAGACCACGTTGGTCTTTCCCCACGGCAATAATAATAATAATAATTTTTATTTTTTTATACCCTGCTCTCCCCAGCCAAGACCGGGCTCAGAGCGGCTAACACCAGGTATAAAAACAATTGATTAAAATACAACTTATAAACAAGATTAAAATGCAACATTAAAGTGCAGCCTCATTTCAGCAGAAACTCAAATAAAAAAACTGGGGAAGAAAGCGTCAAATCTTCACCAAGGCCAACTAGGCAGACTGGTCCTACGTGGGCCAGAAAAAAGCCAGGGAAGTCCCCAAATAGGAGTTCCATCACAGAAGGAAAAATGAAAGAGAGGGAGGGGATCAAGTTGATTCCAAGCCAAAGGCCAGGCGGAACAGCTCTGTCTTACAGGCCTTGCGGAAAGAAATCAGATCCCGCAGGGCCCTGGTCTCATGAGACAGGGCGTTCCACCAGGTCGGAGCCAGTGTCGAAAAGGCCCTGGCTCTGGTTGAGGCTACTCTGACTTCCTTAGGGCCCAGGACCTCTAGGGTGTTGCTATTTATGGCAGAAATTCTTTCGTTTCTGTTGCAAGGTAGTAGAGAGCGAATTCTCGGTGGTACGCAGGGAGGAAACTCAGATGAGAGATACGTACATGCACACACACGCACATATATATACAGGTGAAACTCAAAAAATTAGAATATCGTGGAAAGGTTAATTTCTTTCAGTAATTCAACTTAAAAGGTGAAATGAATATATGAGATAGACTCATGACATGCCAAGCAAGATATGCCAAGCCTTTATTTGTTATAATTGTGATGATTATGGCGTACAGCTGATGAGAACCCCAAAGTAACAATTTCAACTTTGGGGTTTTCATCAGCTGCACGCCATAATCATCACAATTATAACAAATAAAGGCTTGGCATATCTCGCTTTGCATGTCATGAGTCTATCTCATATATTAAACTCCAGTAGCTAATGAAAACAATTGCTTACATAAATGGACTTTTCCACAATATTCTAATTTTTCGAGTTTCACCTGTAGCATCTATTTCAATATTGAGTCGGGGAGACTTAGAACCCTCCCTTGGCAGCTCAGAGCTTCATTGCCTCTCTAGTAGCACCCATAGATTTTGGAAAGGGGGGCGCAGATAGCCTATGCACTGTTGGACCCCAGCAGAGCATGAGATTCTTAATCTGAGGGTCGCGGGTTCAAGCCCCATGTTGGGCGAGATCTTTCCTGCATTGCAGGGGGTTGGACTGGATGACCCTCAGGGTCCCTTTCGACTCGGCAATCAGGGCTGCTGCGAACTGTATTCAAGCAGCTTCCCGTGGGCCGCAGGTCCTCTGCTTTCTCTTTGGGTTAGAAGAAGGCTTTCACCGGTTTGCCTGCAAAGCCTTGCCTGTTGCTTTCTAGAAGTTAGGGGCGTGTGCTTTCCCGTGTTGAGGATTGGCCTAGCTTAAAATCGAGTTAGTTGCCTCTCTGGCTTAGTTGCTTCGCCTTCTCTGTCGGCTGCCATTGTTTCCCTGTGTTATCCTTTATAATAAGCTTTGGACGGGTCTGCCTGAGGAAACAGCCACGCTGTTCATGGCTCCCCCGAGGCCGTTGGAGAGACAACCGGGCGCTGGACTTAGGCGGGCCACCAGCCTGATCCAAAAGGCTCTCTTACTTTTCGGTTTGCATTTATAACAAAACGTAATAAAGTAGAAATAACAGATGCCGAATAAAATAAGAGCAGAGAGGGAGGAAATCCGGGCCACCAGCCTGATCCAAAAGGCTCTTACTTTTCGGTTTGCATTTATAACAAAACGTAATGAAGTAGAAATAACAGATGCTGAATAAAATAAGAGCAGAGAGGGAGGAAATCCGGGCCACCAACCTGATCCAAAAGGCTCTTTTCGGTTTGCATTTATAATAAAACGTAATAAAGTAGAAATAACAGATGCCGCATAAAATAAGAGCAGAGAGGGAGGAAATCCGGAACTTAAAGATACAGGAACAGATTTCCATACCAAAATCGAGCACGACAAATGAGCATTGCAAGGTTCACAGCTGGGTTTACGTTGTGAGATTTTTTGGTTTCTTCTGCTTGTAAACCGCCTTGAGTATCGTAAAATAGAAAGGCGGTATACAAATAAAAAAATATTATTATCCTGTATCTTATTACTCCGGCACATAATAAAAAAGACTCCCCAATAAAGACGTCGCCTTGTTCCTGGCCCTCGCCATATACGTTTCCATAGTTTTTAGTTATCCATTCTCTCATGGATGGTATTCTCATTCTCTCCTCCCCCCCCCCCCATTTTTTAAAAATAAATAAATAGTTTTATCGATTTCCATAACAATTCCAGATATTTCGGCGAATGATAATTCTGGCAGCGGTTAAGAGATGCCGCGTGGATTCCCTTGCCCTCTGTTGGCACAGTTTCCTTTAATGTAGTTAAATTCTAGAGGGATGTGCGGCCAGTTAATACTTCCATGGCTTCCACGGCTAAATCTCCCCAGAATTTTCTGCCGTATCCCAGCTGTTGCACCTCCAGCAGGACTCAAACCCAGCTGTGCCGTATTCCTAGCTAAGGCATTTGCAGAGCAGAAACTTGCACCCAGACTCTTCTTGTGTGTTTTGCAGAAAGGGGGGGGCTCCCGTCTCCCCTCTCGAGGCCAGCGGACAGGGAAGCCGCAGCCCTAAAATATCCGAAAGGCACCCCTCTGTTTGGAGGAAGGCTGTTCTCTGCGCTGTCTCTCTTTCCTGCTACACAGTTGTGCTCCTGACTGTCCTTGTTTTCATCTGTCTGTCTCTCTTTTCTCTTTCTTCGTTTTCCTTTCCTGCCTGCCTTTGCTCTTGCTTCGCTGTGCAGCAGCCAACAGACGAAAGGAGCTGGGTGTATTCGCCGCTCCATTATAACACTCAGATTCAGTCCGTCTCCGACGAGGAGAGCGATACAGTAAGTCGGCCGGGGGTGTGTGCATGAGATAGCCGTGTGCTTCGTGGGGGAAAAGCTCCTTCTCTGATCGTGTCCTGATGAAACGGACTCGTTGCATGTCCCCAAAAGCTTGCTTCATTATCCCCAACACTAGTTGAAGGTAGCCCGTTACATTAACGGGCGCTAGAGGAGGAGGAGGAGGCGGCAGAGGCTGGCGGCTGACTGCAGCTGACAGGCTGGAGAGACGGGACGGCGAGGGAGACATCCGTGCGAGGCGGTGGCGCTGTCGCAACTGACAACACGCGTGCGCCGCCGCTGCCTCCCGGACACGCCCCCCCTCTCCGGCAGCTCCAATGCCTGCGTCCCTGTTGGGGGGGGGAAGTAGAGCTCTCCAATCCGTGCGTCCCTGTGGGACATGCGCACTCGCGCAGTTCCACTGACACACAGTGGACGCAGGGACACTTGAACATTATTATATGTGATTTGTAGATCCTGTATCGCTGTGGGTGGCCACACAAAACCGGTTTGCGCAACAAACCGCTCGGCCGAAGCAACAGCGTGCGTGTATATACAGTCAAGGGGACCCAGGTGGCGCTGTGGGTTAAACCACAGAGCCTAGAGCTTGCCAATCAGAAGGTTAGCGGTTCGAATCCCCACGACGGGGTGAGCTCCCGTTGCTCGGTCCCTGCTCCTGCCCACCTAGCAGTTCGAAAGCACGTCAAAGTGCAAGTAGATAAATAGGAACCGCTCTGGCGGGAAGGTAAACGGCGTTTCCGTGCACTGCTCTGGTTCGCCAGAAGCAGCTTTGTCATGCTGGCCACATGATCTGGAAGCTGTATGCCGGCTCTCGGCCAATAAAACGAGATGAGCGCCGCAACCCCAGAGTTGGACACGACTGGACCTAATGGTCAGGAGTCCCTTTACCTTTATATACAGTCAAACCTCGTTTCTCAAACGGCTCCGTCTATTTCGGCTCCCGAACGCCGAAAACCTGGAAGTAAACGTTTTATCAGAACCCGAACGTCCGTTTTGAGTTTCCCTATTGAATCAAGGCTTCCAATTTTGGTTTTCGGAAGTCGGGAGGTTCTTCCGGAACGGGTTACGTTCGGAAACCGAGGTTCCACTGTAGCATGCAAAGACACTACGTGGCGAAACCTTAAGTTTAAAACATGGGTGTAGCGCGTTTTTGAACTTGAGAACCCTCCTGGAATCCAGTGTCTGACGTTTAGCAGGGAGGGCACCTGTCGGATCTCCGCCAGCAGGGAGTTCCACAGAGTCGGACCCTCAAAATTGACTGCACAGCTCCTGGTGTTGGCTACACACCATGCCCCTGAGCCATGGGAGGGGGAACCATTGAGAGTGACCGCCCCAAAGATCTCAGCGACCAGGTAGGGATATAAGGGGTCAGGTGGTACTTAAGCTGCTGAGGGTCTTGCAAATTAATCCAAGGCGCTTGAAACTACAGAAATCTTTCTCCATTACCTGTTTGCCCCTTCATGGTTTATATCAATGAACGAAATGGAGAATTTTGTCGTCGGGTGTAATTCCTAGGCGGTTCTAGTCGCCAGTTTTATAGCGGGTTACCTTACAAATGCGGTATTTTACCTTGCATTCTGTCTCGGGTGCGAGAGCTTCCATGATCTTGGGTGGGCAGGTTGTTGAAAAACGCAATGAAACTCTGAAAAAGAATCTTGGCCTTTGCGCCGCGACGGCCAACGCAAGCTTTAAAGGAGGGTTTCCCCCCAAGCTGGGGCTCTCCCGCTGTTGTTGGACTACAACTCCCATCATCCAGCGGTCGGGGATGATGGGAGTTGTAGTCCGACAACAGCGGGAGAGCCCCCAGCTTGGGAAAACCCTGCTTTAAATCAACAAGGGACATACGCTGGCAGCCGTCTGTCCCCACATTCACTCCGGGATTTACTACCCCACAATACATGTGTCAATTTGTACGAAGGAGGCGCATGAGTCTCAGTGGGGCTGGCGTCGTGCGTCGATGCCTTTTTCCCGAACCCCCCGAGCGTAGATTGCAGAATAGTAATACAAGCCAGAAACCTTTGTTTTGTTTTGCTCTTCTAACTTAATTCTCCTTCCTATTTTTTGTCCCCCTCCTGCAGTAACTTCTATGCAAAGCCCCCAACCCCGAGAAACAAATCGTCCTTCTTGCCACCAGTCGCGGAGTCCCCTCTCGCCCGGCCCTGCTGGGACGGGGGGGGGCGCACCTCCTGGATCCCGACCCAGCCCCGGGGAAGACAGGAAGAAAAACCTCCGTCAACCGAGTCTCGTTCTCTTCCCCCCACCCCCAAGATGTGTATTTATAGCCATCCAAGCAGCGACCTGTAAACAGTTCCTCCCTCTTGTGGGGGGGGGGATATCAAGCTGGGAAAGGGCCCCTTAATTCTGGGTAGTGACCAATTTATACATATATACCCCCCCTCAAAGTGCACTATATTGTAGCTACCTATCTGTATGTGATACTGTGAACTTTCTCTCTGTTTTTATTTTAAAATCATGTATTTATTTTTCTTCGTCCTTGCACAGAATTGTAGCACTGGCGTGCTTCTTTTTCGTTTTTAAATGAATTATTATTAAGGAACAGTTTACTGCACTTTTGGGGGCGCGGAGGAGGGGGGGCGTCGTCATGAACCTGCGCGGTTGGGTCACCCAGGTGGCCACGCACCCCCGATTCCCTGGGAGGTGGGGAACGGCTTTCCGCTCAGAAAGTGGGGAGATCAAGGAGCCCCCAAGGGACTCGGCGTGGTCAGAAATACAGCTGCGCCAGGGTTGGCAAGGCCGTCTCCGTGGACGTGGCTCAGCGGTCATTTTGGCTCCCTTGAGCCATTCATTTAAACATTTGAACATTTTGTGCCTGTGTTTGTGTCAGTTTTGGGCCGGACCTTCTCCCCCAAAATCCGCAGGGGCTCTTCAGCGCGTGAGTCTTTTATGCGAAGTCTTCTGCCGCGCATCTGGGCACAGCTGGCCCTGCCCAGAGATCTCGGCGAGACGGCGTCATGCCTGGCAGGGAGGTTGAGAGACGGCCCTCTTGATCTGCGTTCCTGAAAGTACGGGGGGAGTCCCCTTTGGGTGGCGTTTTTGCACGGCTCCGCATCATACCGACTTCGGAGGACCTTGCAGCCTGCAGCAGAACGCTCTGCCGCAGTCGCACCTCCGAGTGTTAACCCGAGTTGGTTACCACCGCAGGATGCAACAGGCAGAGGAAGAGCTGTCTGGCGAGGCTTTGCAAGAGGCAGGCGAAGCAGCTTTTTTTTTCCTTTTAAAAATTCTCCTTCCTAACAATTTCCGCCCACCTGGTCTTTGGGACAGGACCGGTTTGAGCGTCTCGTACGCTGCTCTTTGAAACCGAGACCCAGGTAGCACGAATCGCGGTTCCTTCGGATACAGGCGGGAGGAGAGGAGGCCTGTCGCGTGCCGGAACGGCAGGCGGCGTTACAGATCCAGCCCTCCGATGCTCTCCTGACATTTTGGGCTGCGGCTGCCATCAGCCCCCCGGCCAGCCAGCTGGTGGGAGTTGCAGTTCAAAGCGCATTTCCCTGATAAGACTGCAAAGGCGAGCCATTTCCGCAGCCGAGGCTGCGTTAGCTTGCCTGTGCGTACGCTTGCTCGCTTGCTTGCTTGCCGTCTGTTTTGTTTGCACAGACAACTGTCCTTTTGGGGAAGCAGTTAAACAGCCCTTGAGAAACGAAAGGTCTTCTCTCTCTGAGTGCAGCCTTCAAGAGAACGCCCGGCCGTGCCTCTCCACATGGCAGAGCCCCAAATCTGCCTTTGAAACACAGCAAAGCTCTCCCTGCCCTTGCTAGCAATCTGCCTCCACAAGCAACCCAGAATCGGAGGGATCCTTTCTTTGACTTGGGAGAGATCTCTCCCTCTCACCTTGTCCAAGAAACCTGCCACCACCTCCTAGAGTTGTTTGGCTTTGCAATTCAACGGCAGGAACGTGTTCGGGGTGCCTGAGAGCCGCTTGCAAAGCTCTGGAGACCTTGGGTGTTACTCCTGGTGAGCGGACTTGATTCCCTTGCCCTTTCCTCCTGTCTCCATCTTGACAATCCGCCCTCAAAGACCTCTCCAAGGAAGCTCTCGCCAGCTTGGAGCCCTGCCCCTCGTCGCGGGCGATAGGAGCTGTAGTCCGAGCTGTCTGGGGGCGCCCGGTTGGCCACGTCTGTCCCGGCGTGAGATCAGCTGCCCGTTTCTCGGCGCTGCTTGTGCTGTGTTCGCCACCACCCTTTCAAATTTCCCCACCCGCCACCCCAAAACAGCTGAGCCCACCCTGTCAGAGCGGGGGGGCTACTCCCTTCCACCCCACCCCGATTTCAGCAAGAAAGACAAAATTGGTGCTCTGGCCAGCAGGGAGCGACATCGGACATATTTTCTTAGAAGTCTACATTAGACCCGTGGGGTGTGCGTGTCTGTATGTACATTATAAATATATATATATATTTATATCTCCCGGTTTTATTTCGTTTTTGCAACGTGTTCGGAACTTGAGAGCTCAAACCCCCCCCCCCCGGTTTTGACGTGCTTTGTACAGAAGGGGGTGCGCAGGATTTTGGGGAGGGGGGCAGTGTGGGGCGGGGCAGAAATCCCGCAGGGCTTGCTCTTATGTCGATGGTTCACATATCACTTCTTCTGTTTGGGATTTCTGCTCGCCCACCCCCTCCAGAAGTGTCAATCGCCGTGTTAACTGATGAAAAACCATTGTAGTTTTGCTGTAAAACCAGAGGCGGTTTCCTCCCTCTCTCTCTATATATGCGTATATCTACAAATGCATCCCGACAGAAATAATTCCTCTCTCTCTCTCTCTCTTTATTTTTAAAGAAAGATTTATCTCCTACCCCTCTGCCCTTTGTAAATAAGTCGTGGTGGGTTTTTTTTTTTTTTTTTTTGAAGTGTGTGATGATTTCATCCTCCATCCTTCCTATAGACAAACAGCTTCTCTGCTCCCATGTGGAAGATCCAGAATGTCTTATGGTTTTTTTTGGGGGGGGGAGCAAAATCCTGTTTTTTTTAAAAAAAGGAAAAAAAAGAGGGGAATGCAACCTCTTCCTACAAAACAGGAGAGCCTTTCTCACTGTTACATCAGGTTTTTTTCCGGGGGGGGGGCATTTATTCTACCTCCCCATACCTCCCCACCTCTTCCTTGGTGTGTTTAAGGGCGGTGAGGGTCTCTCGTGACCCGGCCGTGCCCATTGATCCCTTCAGTGGATGTACCTCTTCTCCCGTTCAGCCCAAATGCTTGGGGGGGGGCATCGAAGCATATTTTATTATTTTTATTTGTATTATTATTATTATTTCAGCTCCCGTCGGGCGTGGGGCCCCTCCGCGCCGTTCGTTTTTAACTGTTGTAATTTATTATTAAAACGCTTTATTTAAGGAGGATTTCGGTGTTTATCGTTTTTTGTTCTTTTTTTAAAGAAAAAGTTCTCTTGCCTGATATAGTAAGTGGACAATCCCATTATGCTTCCTTCTTCTTCTCCTTCTCCTTCTTCCTCCCTGCCCTCCGCTCTTTTGGAAAGAGGGGTCAGCAAACCAGATTTCTGTATCCAGGCGTAGAACTGTGCGGAGACAAGGTGAAATTCTTGTATGCAATGTCGTCCGTCGCCGCCTTCTGGCATTCCATTCCCCCCCCCTTCCTTTATTTTTGGAAATATCTAATAAAATAGAATGATAAAAGCACGCCTTTGTTGGGTGGTTGTTTTTTCCGATCGAGCTGAGCGTTCTTGCGTTCTTACATAAGCGCTCGTTTCGTTTATAAATTGCTTCCCTGGAGCTTTCCACACTCTCCCCCCCCCAAAAAAAGAAAGAAACTTGAGAGATAATTAAAAGATTAAGCAGCGCCATGTGTTGCAGCCCAGAGTGGCTGGGGAAACTTGGCCAGATGGGCGGGGTAAAAATAATAAATTATTATTATAAATTATTATTGAAATGATCGCATGTGGGGGGGGGGGGAACAGTACAGAGCCATTGTATAGCCAGCAGGGAGATTCAGGAGTCGTTTGCGGAGGCACGGCGTTAAACTGTGGAACTCGCTGCCGCAGGAGGCAGGGAAGGCCAGCTTGGGTGTTGGACAAATGCATGGGAGAGACGGCTCTGGGCGGCATATAAATGATGGAAAATATTAAAATAACATAGCGAAATTGACTTGCGAGGTGGTGTGTTGTTTGATAAGAGATTGAGTGTTTGGGGGAGAGGCTTGTTTAATTTCATTGTACGCAGGTTGTACAATGACAAAATTATTATTATTATTATTATTTCGAGGAATGGATCAGCTAGTGCATGAGCTTTATTAGTATTGAGCTCCCTGGACCAGGGGTCTGGCTCAGTTTAAGGCAGCCTTCATAATAATAATAATAATAATTTTTTATTTGTACCCCGCCCATCTGGCCGGGTCTCCCCAGCCACTCTGGGCGGCCTCCAACAGATATTAAAATACATCAAAATATCACAGGTTAAAAACTTCCCTAAACAGGGCTGCCTTCAGGTATTTTCTGAATGTAGGATAGTTGTTTATCACTTTAACCTCTGCTGGGAGGGCATTCCACAGGGCGGGCGCCATTTTTATTATTATTAATCATCAGTTTATATACCACCCCTTATCAATACAGGTGAAACTCGAAAAATTAGAATATCGTGGAAAGGGTCATTTCTTTCAGTAATTCAACTTAAAAGGTGAAACTAATGTATGAGATAGACTCATGACATGCCAAGTGAGATATATCAAGCCTTTGTTTGTTATAATTGTGATTATTATGGCGTACAGCTGATGAGAACCCCAACTTAACAATTTCAACTTTGGGGTTTTCATCAGCTGTACACCATAATCATCACAATTATAACAAACAAAGGCTTGAAATCTCTCGCTTGGCATGTCATGAGTCTATCTCATATATTAAACTCCAGTAGCTAATGAAAACAGTTGCTTACATAAATGGACTTTTCCACGATATTCTAATTTTTTGAGTTTCACTTGTAGATCCAAGGCCATTGTACAACGTTAAGAACACGTAATAAAAACATGATTTTAAAAAGCATAACAGCAGTCAGAATCCTAGAATTATAGGATCGTGGCGTTGGAAGGGTTATCTAGTCCAACCCGCTGCGACGCAGGTGGAAGTGAGACACGCATGGCAGTAGTCCAAGCGGGAGATAACCAGAGCATGCACCACTCTGGTGAGACAGTCTGCGGGCAGGGAGGGTCTCATCCTGCATACCAGATGGAGCTGGGAGACAGCTGCCCTGGACACAGAATTGACCTGCGCCTCCATGGATAGCTGTGAGTCCAAAATGACCCCCAGGCTGCGCACCTGGTCCTTCAGGGGCACGGTTACCCTGTTCAGGACCAGGGAGTCCTCCACACCAGCCTGCCCCCTGTCCCCCAAAAACAGTCCTTCTGTCTTGTCAGGATTCAACCTCAATCTGTTATTATCCGCTATCCATCCTCCAGCCGCCTCCAGACACACAGGACCTTCACTGGTTCTGATTTGAAAAAGGTAGAGCTGGGTATCATCCGCATACTGATGAACACCCAGCCCAAACTCCCTGGTGATCTCAGTCTTATTCAACATCTTTATCAATGACTTGGATGATGGGCTTGAGGGCATCCTGATCAAGTTTGCAGATGACACCAAATTGGGAGGGGTGGCTAATACCCCAGAGGACAGGATCACACTTCAAAATGACCTTAACAGATTAGAGAATTGGGCCAAAGCAAACAAGATGAATTTTAACAGAGAGAAATGTAAAGTACTGCACTTTGGCAAAAAAAAATGAAAGGCACAAATACAGGATGGGTGACACCTGGCTTGAGAGCAGTACATGTGAAAAGGATCTAGGAGTCTTGGTAGACCACAAACTTGACATGAGTCAACAGTGTGATGCAGCAGCTCAAAAAGCCCATGCAATTCTGGGCTGCATCCATAGGAGTATAGCATCTAGATCAAGGGAAGGAATAGTACCACTGTATTCCGCTCTGGTCAGACCTCACCTGGAATACTGTGTCCAGTTCTGGGCACCACAGTTCAAGAAGGAGACGGACAAGCTGGAACGTGTCCAGAGGAGGGCAACCAAAATGGTCCAAGGCCTGGAAACGATGCCTTATGAGGAACGGCTTAGGGAGCTGGGTATGTTTAGCCTGGAGAAGAGAAGGTTCAGGGGTGATATGATAGCCATGTTCAAATATATAAAAGGATGTCATATAGAGGAGGGAGAAAAGTTGTTTCCTGCTGCTCCTGAGAAGCGGACACGGAGCAATGGATTCAAACTACAAGAAAGAAGATTCCACCTAAACATTAGGAAGAACTTCCTGACAGTAAGAGCTGTTGGACAGTGGGATTTGCTGCCAAGGAGGGTGGTGGAGTCTCCTTCTTTGGAGGTCTTTAAGCAGAGACTTGACAGCCACCTGTCAGGAATGCTTGGATGGTGTTTCCTGCTTGGCAGGGGGTTGGACTGGATGGCCCTTGGGGTCTCTTCCAACTCTAGGATTCTAGGATTCTATTATCTCTCCCAGCGGTTTTATATACATGTTTAAAAGCATGGGGGAGAGGACGGAACCCTGAGGCACCCCACAAGTGAGAGCCCAGGGGTCCAAACACTTATCCCCCAACACCACTTTCTGGACACGGCCCAGGAGGAAGGAGCGGAACCACTGTATAACACATATACCAGAGGAATGGCTCCCATCGCCCCCCACTTTTGAGCCTGGACTCCCTCTTCCTCTTCAGGGGGGCCTGGTGGAAAACGTTACCTAATCCTCCCAGGATGAGGAAACCACGCTGGCTTGAGTAACGCCTTCCCGGATCCTTCTCTTGTGCTGACGAGGGGGAAAGCAAACCACCGACCTCCACTGTTGGGGTTAGGCGCCGGTTTAAGCTCTGAGCTGCTTCCCTAAAGGAAGGCAGCACCAGGCTCCTTTCCCCCCTCCGAAGATCTATCCTCCCGGTCGAATCCTTTAGCCCAGAGATCTTTCGAATACAGATCCGGTTCCTTGAAGATGGCAAAATCCTCTCGGTCATCCCTCCTCGCGAGAACGCCACGGTTCCTCCTCGTCCTTCTCCAAGCAGGTAAGAGGGGAAGTTTTGGGTGTGTTCGGGTTACAATCTCTCTGCCACCCTGAGGACCCTGTCGTCTTCTTTGGCGATCCGTCGTAGCCGAGCAAGATTGTCTTCCATGAAAACGGTCTTAACAGTGAGTCCATAAGTGACTGCGGAGGCCAATTCTGGATCCACACATCCTTCCACAGTGGGGACGTAGGTCTCCGGGCAGGAGTTGATCCCGGTGAGGGTTTGCCAAGCGTGCCTTCCTCTTAGCACGTTTCTCCCTTGCGTCCTGAGTTCGAGTGTCTTCAAAGCCCACGACACCTTTGGTCAAGGCTGTTCTCCAACTGGAGCGCTCGCAGGCCAGTGTTTCCCAGTTGTCTGTGTTTATACTACATTTTTTAAGATTGCCTTGAGAGAGTCTTTGAACCTCTTTTGTTGACCACCAGCATTACGCTTTTCATTTTTAAGTTTGGAATAGTTGCTTTGGAAGACTATCATTGGGCATCCGCACAACATGACCGGTCCAACGAAGTTGATGTTTCAGAGTCATTGCTTCGGCACTGGTGATCTTTGCTTCTTCCAGTACACTGGCGTTAGTTTGCCTGTCTTCCCAAGTGATGTGTAAAAATTTTCGAAGACACTAACAGGCCAGGGGCATGAATGCTTTTATCAGTAAATAAATGCAAACAATCAATAAAATTTATTTGACCGTCAGTCAGAAAGCACATCTTATCCATACAAAAGTTAAAACGTCTAAACATCTGGAAAAGCGTGACACTTAGAAACAGCGCAAAGTATATTATACATTTAGACCCGTGTCAATATAGTCAATTTTAGCCTTACGACGCTTAAAGGCCAAAAAAAGAAATTTGGCCACCGAGAAGGTTGTTGTTCCAGTGAACTTGTCCAGCAAATACAAAACCAGTCTTTCTCTGTCTACTGGGCTATGTTGGCATAGGAGTGGAGCTATAAGTTTTTGTCTTAAGATCTGCATAGAATGGGCAGATCCAAAGAATATGTTCAGTTGACTCAAGCACTCCCAGAGCACAGGGGTAAAGTCTCTGGGCGTATGGGACTCCCCCGAACCTTCCCCACAAAACCCCCAATTCCAGAACATTTAACCTAGCGGCTGTAAGTAGCCTACGGTATTCCACATAGTGGATTTCCCCCAGATAAGGGGCTGGTGAAATCTGAGATATCTGTTCCCCCAAATAAATGTAAACAAGATTTTAGGAGGTTGCAGTGGTCTCTTTCCAACTCTACAGTTCTAGATATCACACAGTATATTTCCCCCATGGCTCCCCTGGCTTCCATCTCTCACCTTTGTTCCTCATGCAAAACCACATCAGTCTGCATGTATCTGTCGCCTTTCATCATACGGCTGTTTCAGTTTAATCTGAAGCAACACTTTGGTTTTTTCCTTCTCTGCTGGGTGCGAGGGGTAGGGGATGGCTTCGAAAGGAGACCCAACAAATTCACGGAGATTACTCTGGCTCTGTATAAAGGTACATTACATCAACCTTTTATTGGCATCACATACAAACATCGAAAACAAATCAATACAGAATTACCACTTCCCCAGTGGCACAAAACTTTGATAAAAGAAAGGAGGCACAGCAGTCTATCGTCACATCTCTAGGTCTCCAGGGAGATCAGACGTCTGCAGTGTGTATAAAGGTAAAGGGACCCCTGACCGTTAGGTCCAGTCGCGGACGACTCTGGGGTTGCGGCGCTCATCTCGCTTTGCTGGCCGAGGGAGCCGGCGTACAGCTTCCGGGTCATGTGGCCAGCAATACTAAGCCGCTTCTGGCGAACCAGAGCAGCGCACGGAAACAC
Source organism: Darevskia nairensis (assembly GCA_034642065.1). Classification (NCBI taxonomy): domain Eukaryota; kingdom Metazoa; phylum Chordata; class Lepidosauria; order Squamata; family Lacertidae; genus Darevskia; species Darevskia nairensis. Next base: position 532,820 of record JAWWNI010001190.1, on the reverse strand, counting down.
CGTTTGCCTTCCCTCCGGAGCGGTACCTATTTATCTACTTGCACTTTGACGTGCTTTCGAACTGCTAGGTGGGCAGGAGCAGGGACCGAGCAACGGGAGCTCACCCCGTCGCGGGGATTCGAACCGCCGACCTTCTGATCGGCAAGCCCTAGGCTCTGTGGGTTAACCCACAGCGCCACCTGCGAATAGCCACCTTCAAATATCTGAAAGATGGGGCAAGCTCGTTTTCTCCTGCTCCGGAGGGTGGCGGTTCCCTCCCTGCGGGAAGTGAGGCTACAGGGAAGCAGGCAGAGGGCCTTCTTGGTGGTGGCGCCCTAGGCTCTGGTTTAACCCACATATTGATATACCGGTATATAGGACCTAGTGACCTGCACCTCCATGGACAGCTATGGGTCCAAAATGACCCCCAGGCTGTACACCTGGTCCTTCAGAGACACAGCCACCCCATTCAGGACTAGGGAGTCCTCCACATCTTCCCGCCCCATCCCCCAGAAACAGCACTTCTGTCTTGTCAGGATTCGACCTCAATCCATTAGCCGCCATCCATCCTCCCAGCACAAGAAAGTCTTTCTCGTTTCATATCTGTCAGGAGTTGAAAATCCCTGCTCACAACAACTCGCCGTGGAGAACCATAGAAGAACAGACAATGGCCTTGCTGTCATTTTGAAAAGATACCTATCCATTACTCTGCAATTAAATTATATCCTTTTGGGCCTAAACTATTCTGTACTCCGCTGAAACAGCATCCAGTCGTATCTTTGATTCTGAATGCCTTGGTACTCAGACGTTTTGGCTCTCAAACGCTGCAAACCCAGAAGTGAGTTCTGGTTTGCGCATGTCCTTTGGAACCCAAACGTCCGGCGCCAGTTCCGCAGCTTCCGATTGGCTGCAGGAGCTCCCTGCAGCCAATCGGAAGTCGCGCTTTGGTTTCCGAACGTTTTGGAAGTCGAACGGACTTCCGGAACGGATTCCGTCCGAGCTCCGACTGCAAATGTTCCTTTTATTGTCTCCTGGCGCAACTTTGGAGAACAACTGCTTTTAAATAGTTCTGCCCCAACCTGCTGCCGTCCGGACGTTTTTCTGACCCAATTCATCCGGCCGCCTCTTCTCGCACAGGTCTCTGGCTCTTCGCCCCCAGCGCTTCGGGGAGCTGGATTATCGGGGGCAAGGAAGTTGTGCCCCATTCCCGGCCCTACATGGCCTCCATCCAGGTGAATGGGGCACACGTCTGCGGTGGGTTCTTGGTGCGCCGAAAATGGGTCATGACGGCGGCTCACTGCCTGATGCCCAGGTAAGTTGGAACCAGGGTGGATAAAAATCAAAGATCCTGTTTTTTTAAAATATATATTAAAAAACTGGATTTTATTGATATAAATCGGATTTTTGGGGGTTTAAATCACATTTTTTGGGTTTAAATCAGATTTTCTGAATTTAAATCGGATTTTTAAAATAAAATGCATTTTTTTTGGGGGGGGGGGATCTTTTTAAAGATAGTTTTTTATTTAAGTTAGAATAGTCCAAAGGCTATTCATCAGAAAATAAGTATTTCTATTCATCAGAAAATAAGTTTTTCATGTGTGGTTCAAAACCACCACTCGGCCACGATGCTCACTGGGTGACCTTGAGGGGGCCATTCACTGCTTTTCAAAGATTTTTAAAAATCAGCAATAAACTAAGGACAGATTCGAGCGTACGTCCACATCCTACATGTCTGGTTAGACTCGTCTAAACAGGAATGTTTTTAGCAGGCACTGAAAGAATGACAGGGGAAGCACCCGCCTGTGTCAAGTGGCAGGGAGTTCCAGAGTTTAGGTGCTGCCAGATTAAAAGATCGATTTCTTACGAATGTGCAATGGGTATTCTGCAGCCCCTGGGCCAGTAAGACAGACAGCTGCCTGTCTGGGCTGTTTGTGCTGTCTGGATTTTCCTGTCTTGGGGAGAGGGACTGCCTCTAGATGTCATCCCAGGGCCCCTTCCGGTACCTGCTGGTTTTTAACCCCGCTTTCCAAACTGAAACTCCAGGCGATCGCCGTCCGTCCGCATCGTGCTTGGCGCCCACTCCCTCGCGGCCCCCGAGGCCTCGCAGCAGATCTTCGGGGTGGAGGAATCCATCGCTCATCCGCTTTACAACTCTGGGACGGTGAAGAACGACATCCGTTTGCTCAAAGTGAGTGGGGTGGGGGAGTTCTGGCTAAATATGTCCTGCTCTGTAAATCTAGTTGCAGGTAGGTAGCCGTGTTGGTCTGCCATAGTTGAAACAAAATAAAAAAATTACTTCCAGTAGCACCTTAAAGGGTAAAGGGACCCCTGACCATTATATCCAGTCGTGTCCGACTCTGGGGTTGCTGCGCTCATCTCGCTTTACTGGCCAAGGGAGCTGGCGTACAGCTTCCGGGTCATGTGGCCAGCAGGACTAAGCCGCTTCTGGCGAACCAGAGCAGCGCACGGAAACGCCATTTACGGTACCTTCCCGCCGTAGCGGTACCTATTTATCTACTTGCACTTTGGCGTGCTTTTGAACTGCTAGGTGGGCAGGAGCTGGGACCGAGCAACGGGAGCTCACCCGGTCATGGGGACTCGAACCGCCGACCTTTCGATCGGCAAGCCCAAGAGGCTCAGTGGTTTAACCCACAGCGCCACCCGCGTTCCACAGATACCTATTAGGTCCATAAATTACCATATAGCATATATTCAAAAAACCAGCGACAACGGGAGCCGGGATTCGAACCACTGACCTTCCGATCGTCAAGCCCAAGGCTCAGTGGTTTACACCACAGCGCCACCCGCGAATAGAGGACCTCAAAAATGATTTGGAGTCGCAGTTGTCCTTGCTTAAATACCCCGTTCTGCCACTAGAGGGAGACAAAACTTAATGCCAGAACTAACAACGTAATTTTATGCTCGGTGGGGGGGACATGCTCCCCAAGTCAGTTGGGAATTGCTCCGCCATCTCATGTGCCAACCTATCTATCATCTCTCTCTATCGCCAACCACCGTTTTGCTTTTATCAAAGCGCATTTTAATGTATTCCCTTCAAATGTCCTTTTTCATAGATTTTCTAGGGGTCAAATTTCGGTTTTATGCTCTTGTGATAACAGAGCGATAGAATCACTTCACCATATGGTGCTCAACTGCCCTCTATATGATGTTGGCCGGAAGAATTTAGTGCTACCATTAATCCAAAAATTGTCTGGGCACCCGGTTGACTTCCTTTTTGCTTTTATATTGCAAGATACTGACCAGTTTGTAACCCTACAAATGGCAAAATTTTTAACTTCTGTTCTGACATACAAGAGACGTAATGGACTGTTAGTAGGAAATTGAAATTGCTTGGAAGCAACATTCACATTAATTTGTGTGTGTGTGTGTGTGTGTGTGTATAAAGTCTTTTATTGCCACCAATTTTTTAAAATTCAATTGTGTGAGTGTAACTGCTGTTCCGGCGTTTTCTGCCTTGTCTTGCTATGAGCTTAAAGCTGAAATAAAGTTGATGATGAACGCCAGCACTAAACATGACCCCCGATTCACCTTGCAGCTGAACGGCTCGGCCGTCTTCAACCAGGCCGTTCAACGTGTCGGGATCCCGCGACCCAACGCCGACCTCCGCCCGGGAGTCATGTGCCATGTGACGGGCTGGGGGGACACCTCAAATTTTGGGACGATCCCCACCATACTGATGGAGGCCAACACAACGATTGTCGACCGGAAAGCATGCAACGTATCGTGGGCTGGCCAGATCCACCGCTGCATGATCTGCGCCGCCAACACCGACCCCACCCTCCGCGGATTCTGCTCGGTGAGTGCTATTTTTTGGGGGGGGGGGTGCCCAAATCAGAATTTTCTGAACCGGAAACCTTGGCGCCTTCTTGAATTCTTGAAAATACCAGGTTTTATTTATTTCGTTTCTGCAAAAGATTTCTTTTTATAATCTATATAAAGCAGAGAGAGAGGGCATCTGCTAATGACAGCTCAGAATAAAAATAGGAAAAGCAAAACCATATAGAGTGGTACCTTGGTTCTCAGACTGCTGTGGTCTAAACCACTGAGCCTCTTGGGCTTGCCGGTCAGAAGGTCAGCGGTTCGAATCCCCGCAACAGAGTGAGCTCCCGTTGCTCTGTCCCAGCTCCTGCCAACTTAGCAGTTCGAAAGCATACCAGTGCAAGTAGATAAATAGGTACCGCTACGGTGGGAAGGTAAACGGCGTTTCTGTGTGCTCTGGTTTCCGTCACGGTGTCCTGTTGCGCCAGAAACGCTTCAGTCCTGCTGGCCACATGACCTGGAAAGCTGTCTGTGGACAAACGCCGGCTCCCTCGGCCTGAAAGTGAGATGAGCGCTGCAACCCCATAGTCCCCTTTGACTGGACTAATATTGGCTCCCAGTACGTTTCCGAGCACAATTCAAAGTGTTGGTGCTGACCTTTAAAGCCCTAAACGGCCCAGTAGACCTGAAGGAGCGTCTCCACCCCCACCGTTCAGCCCGGACACTGAGGTCCAGCTCCGAGGGCCTTCTGGCGGTTCCCTCCCTGCGAGAAGCCAAGTTACAGGGAACCAGGCAGAGGGCCTTCTCGGTAGTGGCACCCGCCCTGTGGAACGCCCTCCCGCCAGATGTCAAAGACAACAACTACCAGACTTTTAGAAGACATCCGAAGGCAGCCCTGTTTAGGGAAGCTTTTAATGTTTAATACATTATTGTATTTCAATATTCTGTTGGAAGCTGCCCAGAGTGGCTGGGGAAGCCCAGCCAGATGGGCGGGGTATAAAAAATAAATTATTATTATTATTATAACCGTCCAGGGGTCCTTTACCTTCACCTTCAGAGTGGGTACCGGTGGCACTGACCTTTGTCTCCCCCCCCCCCATGCCAGGGCGACTCAGGTGGACCCATGCTTTGCGGTTCCAGGGTTCATGGCATCGTCTCTTTCAACGGACGCCGCTGCGGGGACCGGCGGTTCCCCGACGTCTATACCCGCATCTCCAAATATATCGCCTGGATCCGTTACGTGCTACAGACGTTTTGAATTGGAGAAGGTTGTGTGTGTGTCTTTGGGGAAGTCAGTGTTGGGGAGAATTTTCTGTCCCCCCCATCAGGAAGGAAGCAATGGAGCTGAATAACAATGGCTTAAAAAAAAAGTAATAAACCCTCCTTTTTATAAAACCAGTGAGTGTCGTCCCAAGTGCCGGGTTTACGTATAAGCTAAACAAGCTATAGCTCAGGGCCCCACTCTCTTGGGGCCCCCAAATAAAATTAAAGGGAAAAAAACCTAGATGTACATTTCAAAAATATAAGATAAAAAACAAATAAAATAAAACCTACATCCAGCAACAGTGTTTTGTGTTGTGTAGGCTCCTGTGATGTAAGTCATGGGCCCCACCTGCTAGCCTGCTCCCTAAAATATCACTGGTTTGCTCCTTTCTATATATAGGGCACCATCAGCACCATTGAATTCTGGTGCTGGAGGAGACTCTGGAGAGTCCCATGGACTGCAAGAAGATCAAACCTCTCCATTCTGAAGGAAATCAGCCCTGAGTGCTCACTGGAAGGACAGATCCTGAAGCTGAGGCTCCAAGACTTTGGCCACCTCATGAGAAGAGAAGACTCCCTGGAAAAGACCCTGATGTTGGGAAAGATGGAGGGCACAAGGAGAAGGGGATGACAGAGGACGAGATGGTGGGACAGTGTTCTCGAAGCTGCCAACATGAGTCTGACCAAACTGCGGGAGGCAGGGGAAGACAGGAGGGCCTGGCGTGCTCTGGTCCAGGGGGTCACGAAGAGGCGGACACGACTAAACGACTAAACAACAACAACAGGCAGATAGATAGATAGATAGATAGAGAGAGAGAGAGAGAGAGAGAGAGAGAGAGAGAGAGAGATGATAGGCAGTGGAAAACAGGAGGGCCTGGCGTGCTTTGGTCCAGGGAGTCACGAAGAGGCGGACACGACTAAACGACTCAACAACAACAACAACAACAACAACAACAACAACAGGCAGATAGATAGCTAGATAGCTAGATAGCTAGATAGATAGATAGATAGATAGATAGATAGATAGATAGATGATAGGCAGTGGAAGACAGGAGGGCCTGGCGTGCTCTGGTCCAGGGGGTCACGAAGAGGCGGACACGACTAAACGACTAAACAACAACAACAGGCAGATAGAGAGAGAGAGAGAGAGAGAGAGAGAGAGAGAGAGAGAGAGAGAGAGAGAGAGAGATGATAGGCAGTGGAAAACAGGAGGGCCTGGCGTGCTTTGGTCCAGGGAGTCACGAAGAGGCGGACACGACTAAACGACTCAACAACAACAACAACAACAACAACAACAACAGGCAGATAGATAGATAGATAGATAGATAGATAGATAGATAGATAGATAGATAGATAGATGATAGGCAGTGGAAGACAGGAGGGCCTGGCGTGCTCTGGTCCAGGGGGTCACGAAGAGGCGGATACGACTAAACAACAACAACAGGCAGATGTCAAGGAGATAAACAACTACCTGACTTTTAGAAGACATCTGACGGCCGCCCTGTTTAGGGAAGTTTTTAATATTTGATTAATTATTGTATTTTAATGTTTTGTTGGGAGCCACCCAGAGTGGCTGGGGAAACACAGCCAGACGGGCGGGGTATAAATTAATTATTATCATTATTATTACTGATGAGTGAAAAGGGAGAGCAGAGGGGGAGAATTAGAAACGGAGAGGGGGAATTAAATTTACAGATCCATCGCTTGGGAGCCCCCGCTTGACGGGTTCTCGAAAGGCAACCCCCATAAACGAGACTTAATCCGATGTACCCCCTTGAGCATCTTTGTTTATCCCCGAGCTGAGAGAAGCCGCCACTTGACGCGTCCGATGACGGCGAAACTGCGTCATTTTTTGGAAAAGGAAAAACCTACGCAAACCCTCTTGGAATGCGACGCTCTGCTTTTCTCCTTTTATAGCCTTCAAAATTCTGCCTGTTTGCTCCACTCTCTCTCTCTCTCTCTCTCTCTCTCGGTCTGGGTTTTCAATCTCTTGATGCAAGGACTTTAGGGGATTTTGGGGGACGGCAAATCTCCTAAGGACGAACGGAAAGCCGGCCTGGATCACCAAAGTCTAGTCCATCTGCCAGATGGCCTCATGGGACGCTCTCAAAATGACCCGCTTCCTTCTGCTGCCTCTCAGGGTACCTGCCTGCGTTTTCAAGGTAGACTGCCCCTGAGGCCTGGAGGCTCCATTGGGCGCAGATCTATCGCTTGGCTTCCAATATGTCCAGAAAGACAAAAGGGGTTTGAGAGCCATCAGGAGATCTAGGTCATAAACAAGAGGCCCTGCAGGTGTTGGCACCAGGCCACCCAGGCTGGCAGGCATCCCTGTGCCTCCTGCGGAAGGGAGTTCCCCAGTTCCTCCCTCCCTCCATTGCCGAATCTCGATTCGAACTCTGCAGCATGTTTCTTTCTGTACCTGCGCAAACTGTTTCGCTAAGGGACTCTTGCTCTTCCAAGCAGCCTTGAAAGATTCTCATCAAAATTGGGAGGGAATGGGTCTTGTTTGCAGAGGGGAGGGAAACTGGGTCAGGAGGGATTTCGGTCCAACTTAGCCACAGCAGAAATGTAATCGGCTGCGGTTTCTCTCTCTGCTGCTGCATCGCCAATGCGTGTTTGGTAGGGTGTGGAATTCTGCATTTTCTCTCTTGCCTTTCGCTGGAAACTCCCGCCTGCAGGCAGACATAACAAAACCACCCTCCCGAGTTTGGTCTGAACTCGAGGATTTGATGACACACGCGCGCGGCAAAAGCAGGCAAGCTATCTTTTATTGCATCTGCAAATCCCCTCCCTCCGTCTCTCTCCTTGGCTCCTCTCGAAACATCTGGCACCGAAGCTTTCTTGGGAAACCAGGATGTGGAAATGACCTAATCTGCAAAGAGGGTTATGAAGAATGCACCCGTTGGCCTTGGACTCTTGCGCTCGGATCCTGCCTGCGGGTTTCTGGTAACGGGCACCCTGAGAAGAGAATGCTTTGGCCTAATCCAGCAGCCAGGGTTTTCCCCATGCTCTTTATCTTATGGAACCTCCAGATACGGAGGAAGTCTATCTGCATTCCAAAGTTCTTAAAGGATATTTGGCCGGTGTGAGGACAGGGTGCTGGGCACCTTTTTGGCCTGATCCAGTTCTGCAACGGAACTAAAAGCAAGTGCACGACGTGTTTCCAAAACAACAACAACTTCTATAACCATAAAGCCCACACGAAGTCTGCAAGTTTGTTTAAAGTGCTCTCAAGCAGCTCAGGCTGAAATTTGCACAACCGCAAAAAAGCACGAAGGCAAGTCAATAAAAGAGAGCTAGTGTGATGCGGGTGGTGCTGTGGGTTAAACCACAGAGCCTAGGGCTTGCCGATCAGAAGGTCGGCGGTTTGAATCCCCGCGACGGGGTGAGCTCCCGTTGCTCGGTCCCTGCTCCTGCCCACCTAGCAGTTCGAAAGCACGTCAAAGTGCAAGTAGATAAATAGGAACCGCTCTGGCGGGAAGGTAAACAGCGTTTCCGTGCGCTGCTCTGGTTCGCCAGAAGCGGCTTAGTCCTGCTGGCCACATGACCCGGAAGCTGTACGCCGGCTCTCAGCCAATAAAGCGAGATGAGCGCCGCAACCCCAGAGTCGGACACGACTGGACCTAACGGTCAGGGGTCCCTTTACCTTTACCTTTAAGCATGCAAATACACCTGGGGGGATATTTGTGTCAAGGCCAAATTAGGGACCAAAGCCATCCTATTCCCAAGGGGGGGAGTGCATTTGGGGAAGGGGTCAGTTTGCAAATTATCCAATTCCACAGATTCCCTAAACTAGGGGTGCCCAAACCAGGGCCAGATTTGATGAAGTGAACACGCATGAGGGCCGACCAAACTTGTTGAGCTTTTTTTAGGATTTTACCCCAAAGTTGTTGAGCTTTTTTTATTTACAATTTTACCCCTAAATCGTTGATCTTTTTTAAGGATTGAAGTTGCTGAGCTTTTTAAAAGGATTTTACCCCAGGACAAAAGGGACCCAGGTGGCGCTGTGGGTTAATCCACATTGCCTAGGGCTTGCTGATCAGAAGGTCGGCGGTTTGAATCCCTGCGACGGGGTGAGCTCCCGTTGCTCGGCCCCTGCTCCTGCCCACCTAGCAGTTCGAAAGTACGGCAAAGTGCAAGTAGATAAACAGGTCCCGCTCTGGTGGGAAGGTAAACGGCGTTTCTGTGCGCTGCTCTGGTTCGCCAGAAGCGGCTTAGTCATGCTGGCCACAGACGATCTCCGTAGACAGCTGGATCTAGGCGGTTCAGGACTGCTGATCCTTTTAGACTTGTCAGCAGCCTTTGACATGGTCGATCATGAACTTTTGGATCACCGCCTTGCCGACGTGGGGATTCATGGCACAGTCCGACAATTGTTGCGCTCCTTTATCTCAGGTCGGGGACAGAGAGTGGCGCTAGGGAGGGAGTTGTCGCCGCGGCACTCCTTGGTGTGTGGAGTCCCGCAGGGCGCAATCCTTTCCCTGATGCTTTTTAACATCTTTATGTGCCCTCTTGCCCAGATTGTCCGGAGTTTTGGGCTGGGTTGTCATCAATATGCTGATGATACCTAGCTTTATCTGTTGATGGACGGCCGCCCTGACTCGGTCCCAGACACACTGACCAGGTGTTTGGAAGCTGTGGCTGGATGGATGCGTGGGAGCCGGTTGAAGCTAAATCCTTCGAAGACAGAGGTCCTCTGGCTGGGTCGGGGCGACATGGGGTTGGGGGGCCAACTCCCATCTCTTGCGGGGGCCCAATTAGTGCCAATGCCTTCTGTCAAGAGTTTGGGTGTAACCTTCGACGCCTCCCTTTCCATGGAGGCGCAGGTTGCAGCCACAACAAGGGTGGCATTTTTCCATCTTCGACGTATCAAGCAGTTGGTCCCTTACCTTTCTCGCCCGGATCTGGCCACAGTGATCCATGCGACGGTCACCTCCAGGCTTGATTATTGTAACTCGCTCTACGCGGGGCTGCCCTTGAAGTTGATCCAGAAACTCCAGCGGGTGCAGAATGCCGCGGCGAGGCTCCTTACGGGGTCCTTACTGCGGGACCACATTCACCCAGTGCTTTACCAGCTTCACTGGCTCCCGGTGGAGTACAGGATCAGGTTCAAGGTGCTGGTTTTGACCTTTAAAGCCTTATGCGGCCTAGGACCCTCGTAGCTACGGGACCGCCTCTCCCATTATGCCCCGCAAAGGACCTTAAGGTCTACAAATAATAATCTGCTGGAGATCCCGAACCACAAGGCTGCCAGACTAGTGTCAACCAGGACTAGGGCCTTTTCAGTTCTGGCCCCAACCTGGTGGAACACTCTGTCACAAGAGACTAGGGCCCTGTGGGATTTGACATCTTTCCGCAGGGCCTGCAAGACAGAGTTGTTCCACCTGGCCTTCGGGTCGGACTCTTAAGTTCGATGGTTACCTCCCCTTGGTTTGGTAAGGGGCGCCAAATGAATTCGGCATTTTAAACTGGTTTTAATCTTATTTTAACTAATTGGTTTTTGTATTCTATTGTGATTTTATTGTTGTTAGCCGCCCTGAGCCCGGTCTTGACTGGGGAGGGCGGGGTATAAATAAAATTTATTATTATTATTATTATTATTATTATTATTATTATTACCCGGAAGCTATACGCCGGCTCTCGGCCAATAAAGCGAGATGAGTGCCGCAACCCCAGAGTCGGACACGACTGGACCTAATGGTCAGGGGTCCCTTTACCTTTACCTTTACCCCAGGTCCAGGACATATACTGCCACGGGGGGGGGGGGCAGAAATAAATCGACCAGCGGGCCGGATTAGGCCCCTGAAACGGACTTTGGACACGCTTGCCCTAAACGGAGCCCGAGCTTACACAGTTCCATTTAAAGCACAACGAGGGCTGCGGTTCACCCCACAGGCGGAACTACAACTCCCAGCACCACGAAACTACAGTTCCGTGGAGTCTCCGGAGGGGCTGGGTTGGTGGAATGCGCTTTGGAACTATGCCCTAGCTTCCGGATTGCAAAACCACCCCGAGTCGCCACGCTGGAAAGGTTTCAAAAACAATCGCGAGGCAGCGGTTTTCTGGTGCGTTCCCAAAACCCCAGACATGAGACGTTCGGAAAGGGAGAGGAAAACAGAGAGAGAGAGCGTGGCGCGGGAGGACAACGGGTTTGGAGAAGCATTTCCAGGAAGGGAAAAAATTGGGAATGAGGAGGTGGGCGTGGAGGAGAGAAGGATGCTAATCTTTCCTATCCAGAGGCAGAAAGTTTAGGAGTTTCCAGCTGCGCTCCCATCATGCGCAACTGGAGCGCACAGGCGGGAGCCACGACCCGGGAGGGCGCCTTATTGATGCCTCGCTCTCGCAACGATCCGGATTTGGCCGCATGCAGGCTGGCCTGGGGCGCAATACACTCCCCAGACACGTTACTGGCTGCCCTCGACACCGCCTCCCTTGGAGCTATGATTCAGAACTGTTACACACAATTCAGAGAGAGAGAAAGAGGGGGGAGAGAGAGAGAAAGGAGGCAGCGGGGGGGGTGCTTTTAAAAGGGGGAGAAACACCCTCCCGGGAAGGCAGTGCCAAGGAAGACACCGGATTATTCCCAAGCTGGGTGCCTGCCCTCTGCTGAGACTTCGCTCCTGTTTGCGAGAGACAAGAATCTGAACTTTTCCTGGACTTCCTAATTTTCCTTTCCCCCTGTGGATTTTGCTCCCTCGCGCCTCGCCATGAAATCCTGCCTTCTGCTGCTGATGGTTCTTTGCGCTGCCAATGGGGACTCTCTCTCAGGTAAGTGCGTTTTTTTGGGGGGGGGAATGGGGTGCCGTGCTCTAAGCAGCTCCCTCCTCCGCACTTTTCCTTCCAGATTCAAGGTTTGAGGACCCCAAGGAAACCCCGAGGTGGAATTGGTTTCCCAGGCCTCCCCGGTGACACTGGGACGGGGGTGTTTCCCAAGACCCCCCCCCGACGCTTAGAACGGATGCGATGGGGAAAGAGGGCATCTAAGCATGTGCAGAGTGCGGGACCTCAACCAGGACCCCTGAACTAGTTTAAAAAACTTTCAGCCAGAGCTTTTGGAAGTCAGTCCCAACCCAGTTCTGACACCCTAGTAGGATGGATGCGGGCCAAATTATTATTATTATTAGTAGTAGTAGTAGTAGTAGTATACTGTGCTATTACAACATAAAAATTACAACATCAAAACCACAAAAAAATTAATCAAAAACCAGCCCAAGCTTTTAGGAGATTGCAGAAGGGGACTGTAATAGTTTTCAAGGTGATAAGTCAAGGGATGTGTTTTTAGTTTGCGCGCGCGGGGGGGGGGGGAGTTAAACTTATTTTAGTTCTGGTATGGTTGCTGTTAACAGGGTTTGAAAAGGAGAGGATAGAATACGCTCTCCACCCATTTAAAAATTGTTTTAAATGCAAGAGGCGGTTAGGAATTAAAGGGTGGTTTTTAATGGTGCCCCCCTGAGTTCTTTCTTTCTTTCTTCCTTAAATAAATTATCAATAAGAAAAATAAATGACAATGATTTAAGACTTTTGAAAAGCTGAAATAGACTAAAAACCGAATGAAACTTGCGTTGGCTTTCTCAACATCTGGGCCGGCTCGTCTAAACAGAAAATGTGTTCAGCGGGCGGCAGAAAGGGTATGGCGAAGGCACCTGCCTGATCTCAAGAGGCGGGGAGTTCCGAAGGTTTTATCTAAAGCGATACAGCTGGAAAGTTTGGAAAGAAGCAATAGAATTGGAAGAGACCCTCAGCTAGTTTGATGGTGTGTCATAGTGCCTTAGTGGTCATGCGCATTGATTTTTTATGCATGAGCATTAAAGGGTCCACTGAATTTTTTTGAATTTTTTTAAACATGCCAGACAGATCTGAGCCCTTGACAAACTAGCTGCATTTGTGTCAGTCAGTCAAGTTTACTGCTTCAAGCCAAAGGCTGCTGCAATGTATACAATGCCATTCAATAAAATATATACCAGTTTGATACAAAAACCTAAAACATTTACATTGTCAAAACATGACCTAATCTGCACAGAGCTATAGAAACTCCTTAATATACAAATTGAAACATGAGACAATAAAATTTATAAGCTAAAATCACTAATATATTAAAAGTAATCCTATATAATAATCTTGAAGTGTCCCTGCTTTTCCGTGTGTCACAGAAGTGCGCTCTGCGCATGCCACACGCGAACGCAGGGATTGGCCAGCGGACAGGAAGTGACGGGTGCCCGCCCGCCTCCCTCACAGCCCTGCCGGAGGACGGCCGGCCCGGCCTGGAGGCAGCGGCAGTGAGGAGAACGAGGAGCCCGGGCCAGGCCGTGGCGGCGGCGCCGGGGCCTCGGCCAACCAGCTCACCCTGGCGCTGCTGCTCCTGCGGAGGGGCGGTGAGGTGGGCGCTGGCGGGCGCCGCGGAACGCGCTCCAAGCGGGGGGAGCAGGGCGCGCCGGGGCCCCGCGAGCCGCTCTGCCGCCTTCTGCCTCCTCTTCCTCTTCAACTAGTATTAAATAATACAATAGACAATTATGTACAAAGTTTAGTGAGAAACATACAGCTTGGTGTAGATGGGGTCAAATTAATTCATCTCCTTTACAGTTGATAGCTATCTCGGCTATATAATTTTTTCTAATTTTCCTAGCAGCAGTTGCAAGCTGCCCCTTATATAATGAAGCATGAGAACGGTTTTTGACACCTATAATGACACGGTCATTATAGAATGGATGCTTTTGAATTCTGGTGCTGGAGGAGACTCTTGAGAGTCCCATGGACTGCAAGAAGATCCAACCTCTCCATTCTGAAGGAAATCAGCCCAGAGTGCTCACTGGAAGGACAGATCCTGAAGCTGAGGCTCCAAGACTTTGGCCACCTCAGGAGAAGATTCCCTGGAAAAGACCCTGATGTTGGGAAAGATGGAGGGCACAAGGAGAAGGGGATGACAGAGGACGAGATGGTGGGACAGTGTTCTCGAAGCGACCAACATGAGTCTGACCAAACTGCGGGAGTCAGTGGAAGACAGGAGTGCTTGGTGTGCTCTGGTCCAGGGGGTCACGAAGAGGCGGACACGACTAAACGACTAAACAACAACAAGAACAGGCAGATGATAGATTGATAGATAGATAGATAGATAGATAGATAGATAGGCAGTGGAAGACAGGAGTGCTTGGTGTGCTCTGGTCCAGGGGGTCACGAAGAGGCGGACATGACTAAACGACTAAACAACAACAAGAACAGGCAGATGATAGATAGATAGATAGATAGATAGATAGATAGATAGATAGATAGATAGATAGATAGATAGATGATAGATAAATAGGCAGTGGAAGACAGGAGTGCCTGGCGTGCTCTGGTCCATGGGGTCACAGAGTCAGACACAACTAAACAACAACAACAGGCAGCTAGATAGATAGATAGATAGATAGATAGATAGATAGATAGGCAGTGGAAGACAGGAGGGCCTGGCGTGCTCTGGTCCAGGGGGTCACGAAGAGTCGAGTGACTAAACAACAACAACAACAGGCAGATAGATAGATAGATAGATAGATAGATAGATAGATAGATAGATAGATAGATAGATGATAGGCAGTGGAAGACAGGAGGGCCTGGCGTGCCTTGGAGGCCCCTTCTGACGCTGCGGCTCTATGATCTGAATGAAATTTATGGATCAGAGGGTTCTGAGCAGTTGAATCTGCGCGCCGATTTCCCCGTTTGCAAATTATGGGATGTTTTAAGCGAAAGCTTAACTAGCCTCGCCTCGGTGGGTGGGGAAGGGGGGGGACCCTCACGTGGCGGGACTGGAATCCCAGCTCCCGAACCAGGTGGGGTTTTCAAAAATATGAGAAGCTTCCTTTGAAGTGGGGAACTTAATCTTTCAGCAGGGCTTACCTGCGGTTGAGACTCTTCTTCGAGTGAAATTGCAGAAGATGTTCTTCTTTGATGGGAAGTGGGGGCCAAGCCAGACAGGCAGACAGGCAGACCTGCAGGCCAAATGCCTAATTTTATTTTATTCCCCCCCCACCCCACCCCCAGCCAAACGTCTAGAGTTTCAAGCTGAGAGTTTCCTGCGGCAGAGAGAGGGCTTCCTATCCTTGCTCTTCTTCGGTTGAACTGTTAGCACATTCTGTTCCTTCCCTTTCCTGAATTAAAGGGAGTTAGAACTGGGGATAGATAGATAGATAGATAGATAGATAGATAGATAGATAGATAGATAATTTATTGTTACGGTTGTCCACCAGCATGACAAATACAATCCAAAATACATTGTAAAAATATAAACTATAAATATAAATTTTAAACTTTAAAAAAATTAAATAAAAGACGATATCTCTACTTTAAAAATAGGGCTGCGGTCAATTATAACACTGGTTCGTCTTTAGCTCTGTCCTGAAGTTGTGTGGATGCTGCTAGCTAGATCGGACCTAATTTTTATAGCTCTAGCACAAAACTTGTCCGAACGTCCAGGTAGCTCAGTCAGCATCGTGTGGATAAGCTCGCCTCGCTCCTCCTCATAGAGGCGGCATCGCAAAAGTATGTGGTCAGTAGTTTCCACTTCTCCAGATCCGCACAGGCAGTATCTCTCGCACAATGGGGTCCGTTTGTACTTCCCTTGGAGAACTGGGGAAATAGAAGCCCCCAGTGCGGATGATGCGGGTCAAATCCTACCGCAGAATCGAAAGGGCTGGAAGAGACCCCAGGGATCATCCAGTCCAACCCCTTGCAATGCAGGGATTTTTTCCCCGCCCCGTGCGGGACTCGAACCCGCAACCCTGAGATTAAGAGTCCCAGGCTCTGCCGACTGAGCTACCCATGCTGGAGGAGGAAGGCAGGGGTTGGGGGGGGGTCTGTGCGCAGGGAGGCGATTGCGGTTATACAGCTGGCCAAATACTGGGTGTTCTGCAAAGCCACCGGCTATTTTAATATGCCCAGAGGCCCACTTTTCATCCCATGCCCTTAAACACCTAAGAAACCCCTCTCCATGGCGGACGGGAACCCAGTCAGATGGGCAGGGTATTAATAATAATAATAATAATAATAATAATAATCCTATATAATAAAGTGCCTGTGTCCGTGCGTACGTTCCGTGTGTCAGTGGAAATGCGCTACTGCGCATGCGCCCCACTGACGCAGGGATTGGAGCGGGCGGAGAGGGGGCGTGTCCGAGAGGGCGGCCGTGCGCAGGCGCGTCGTCAGTTGGGTCAGTGCCGCCGCCTCGCACGGTCGCCCTCCCGGGCCGCTGAGGGGGCAACCGACCGCCGCCGGGCTCGCCCTGCCCAGGCACCTCTGCGGACCTGCCGGCTTCGCCAGGGGCGCTTTGGCCCTAGCGGAGCCTCCCTCCTCAACTGGGCGAGGGGGAGACCCGGACGCCGCCCTGGAGGCGGCTGAGGCAAGTGGCTCGGCTTTCACCTCGGCTCTCGCGGCCCCTGCAGCCACAGACCCACCCGCCTCGCCTCGCCTCGCCTCACCACACCTGCCCGGTCTGATGCGGCTGCAGCCTCGGACAGGGGAAGCGGCCCGAGGAGGACGCCATGGCTGAGGCGGGATTTGAACCCGGGCCTCCTCTCCTCCTTCTCCTGGGGCTCTGCCTCCTCCTGCCTCCTCTAGCGCCCGTTATTTAACGGGCTAACTTCAACTAGTAATAATAATAATATCTCTGCATAAAAAACCTCCAAGGAAGGAGAGCCCACCACCTCCTGAGGGAGTCCATTTCACTGTCAAACAGCTTCTGCTATCAGAAAGCAACGTTGACGATGAGTCAGAAGCTCCCTCCTCGTAACTTGGAGCCCTGGGTTCGAGTCCTACCTACCCCCCTCCAGAGCAGGAAGAAACAAGCTCCCTACCTTCTTCTACAGCACAGCTCTGCAGTTGCTTGAGATGTAAAGGAACCATAAAATAATAGAATTGTAGGGTTGGCATGTGCCCCCCAAATCCCAACTCTTTGATTCTGTGAATCTGCCAAGACCCTGGCAAGTTGGCAGACCCAGCCGGGTGTGTTCTGCTGCCAGCAGAACCATGAGGACTAGCGGCTTCAAAATTAAACAGCTCTTCAATTAAAGAGGCTCCGGAAGGTGTCCTCGCTGCTGATTGTTATAGGAATTCTAAGGCCTTATATATATATAATAAATGTTCATAAACGTACAAGGCAAACACATACATAAGCATATAAACCACGTGTCTGAAATAGTCAATTTGGACTCTCCCAAATTGACCTCAAATATTTCTCTGCAAGGAGGAAGGAAATGGGGAAAGCTTTCCAATGGTCTTTGGACTGTAGGGGCTTAAACCTCCCTGTAAATACAGTCTGGCAATAATAATAATAATAATAATAATAATAATAATAATAATAATAAATTTATTATTTATTCCCCAGCCACTCTGGGTGGCTTCCAACAGAACATAAAAATGCAGTAATCTATTAAACATTAAAAGCCTCCCTAAACAGGGCTGCCTTCAGATGTCTTCTAAAGGTCTGGTAGTTGTTATTCTCTTTGACATCTGAAGGGAGGGCGTTCCACAAGGCGGGCGCCACCACCGAGAAGGCCCTCTGCCTGGTTCCCTGAAACTTGGCTTCTCGCAGGGAGGGAACCGCCAGAAGACCCTCGGAGCTGGACCTCAGTGTCCGGGTAGATCGATGGGGGTGGAGACGCTCCTTCAGGGATACTGGACCAAGGCAGTTTATCTTTTAGTTTATCTGCGAGTATCTGTTAAGCTGAGCAAAGTTATCAATATGCCTAAGAGATTCAGGAATTGTTTACCATCTCCAAGGAATGGCCCGGCTACCCAGAAAAGGCAATTGATAAGGCGTCATCAGGTATCCTGGCAGACAGGAGAGAAGCAACACACTCCAATTTCTGCTGGGGACCACCTCTTTCTGTGATGCATGTATGTTGTTTTTGGGGGGTGGTCTTGAGCTACAGGGGAGGCAATTTCAAAAGTCTATATAAGAGCTTGCACATCATCCAGTAAACCTGAAGGAGTGTCTCCACCCCCATCGTTCAGCCCGGACACTGAGGTCCAGCTCCGAGGGCCTTCTGGCGGTTCCCTAACTACGAGAAGCCAAGTTGCAGGGAACCAGGCAGAGGGCCTTCTCGGTAGTGGCACCCGCCCTTCAGATGTCAAAGAGAACAACAACTACCAGACCTTTAGAAGACATCTGAAGGCAGCCCTGTTTAGGGAGGCTTTCAATCATAGAATCATAGAATCCTAGAGTTGGAAGAGACCCCAAGGGCCATCCAGTCCAACCCCCTGCCAAGCAGGAACACCATCAAAGCATTCTTGACAGATGGCTGTCAAGCCTCTGCTTAAAGACCTCCAAAGAAGGAGACTCCACCTTTAATAGATTATTGTATTTTAATGTTCTGTTGAAAGCCGCCCAGAGTGGCTGGGGAAACTCAGCCAGATGGGCGGGGTATAAATAATAAATTATTATTATTATTATTATTATTATTATTATTATTATTATTATCATCATCATCAATGTTCGGGGTTCCTCTCCTCCTTCCCTGCGTGGGGTGAGCGGGGGACCCTGTTGCAACAGCCTTTGCTTCTCGATATTCTCTGCTTGGCCTCTGTTATTTTCCCCTTCCCATAGGGAACCCACTTAAGGACTCTATACTGGCTCTTGGATACCCCATAAGGGGAAAAAGGAGCAGTTCTTTCTTATAACACTGAGAACAGGCACCTCTCCTGAATTCAGGAGCCTTGGGGGGGTGGAGCTTTCCCCCCACCCTCTCCCTCCTGAAACGTGGGAGCGTCTGGGGCACCCCAGACAGGAATGGCTCAGGGGCCCTGCTCTCCCAAAAAATGAACGATTCGTTCACCAGATTAAGGAACAAACAGCCTTTTGAATCGGCTGCCAGCTGGCTGGCTGTTTCGCCGCCGGCTGTCTAGGGTAGTACTTTTATTTCGGGGATGGGGGGGGGGCAGATTAGGTTTGAGGATGCCATGCGCACTGGGGTGGGGGCCAGATCAGAAGTCCCAGACAGACCTCACACGCTCTTCCCCGGCCTGATCTTTCGCTCTAAGAGCCAAACAAAGCACAGTTTGTCTGTCCAGGGGTTGAGGAAGAGACCAGGCTTGTTGTGGGTGGGGGGAAGAATGTGGGTGGGGGGGTCGGCCCTTTCCAGCTTGTTTTGAAGGTCTGAGCCCTGGCCCGCGGCGAGCGAGGTCCCGGCAGGGTCATCCAACCCCTTGCAATGTTCGCCCAAGGCGGGACTCGAACCCGCGACCCTGAGATTCAGAGTATAATGTTATTGAGTTATCTAGTCTGGGGAGTTATTGAGTTCAATAACTCCCCAGACTAGAATTGCAACCTGTTGCCGCTTACCCTTAATTTATAGTTTTATATCTCATCAGCTTATTTTTTTTTTGCTAGCGTCGAAGTATGACTACGAATAGCCAGTAATTCTGTTTTTTTATCATTTGTTCTGTTGCAGAAATACGCTTAGATTTCGCTTCCCGGCTAGCTCTTCCGCCCTAAACGCCTAACCAAGTTTCCAGCCCTCATTGCCGTGAAATAAAAGGCTGGTTTTAAAAAAGGACCGCAGGAAGCAGCACCGACCTGCCTAGCCCTTGTATTGTCTGCTCTGACCGGCAGCAGAGGCTTTTCCAGGTTTTCAGGCACGGGGGTATTCCCTGCCTGGAGATATCGGGGGTCCTCTGCATGCAAAACAGGAGTCCTGTTTTTAGTGAGAGTCCTTGATGGAAGGCGGGAAGCCAAGAGCTCTCCCAACCCACCTTGCTATCTTTTCCCAGCATCAGGTATTCAGAGATAGACTGCCGCTGCCGCTGGAGGTTCTATTCCGGCGTCGCAGCTAACGGGCATTGGCACCGGGAGTTTTTTTGCAGGGTCAGAGCAAAAACTCTCGCCCGGTCCAGTGTCGTTTCCCAGTGGCAGGGCGCAGAGGCCCCTGCCAGCCCTAACTGTCTCCCAAACAACTGGTATTCGGTGATAGACTGCTCCTGAGAATGGAAGCTCCACTGAAAACTAGCTACTGGGAATAATAGGCATAGATGGGCGAATCCGGCCGATTGCTGGAAAAACCACAAAGCGCCCTTACGCAAAGTCTGCCAACAGTGGTCAGTCAAGGCCGTGAAAGTAGAGCTTCTGTAGCCTAGCGCAGTCTATCTCTGCTCTAGATCTCCTGACCTATGCCGTTTAAAAATGTTTTTTTTTTCCTGGGGGAGGGCAGGCTATTGGGTTGTTGTTGTTATTTTTATTAGGTATTTTGTGGTTTTATATCTTGATTTTATTCTGTGAACCGCCCTGAGACCCCTGGGTATAGGGCGGTATATAAATTATAATAATAATAATAATAACAATAATAAGTGCTTTTAAAAAAATGTTTAGGGGTGCTCTCATTTTGACTCAAGAAAACCACCATTTTATAGTTCAAATTGGGGAAATAAATACAGTAAATGGACGAAAATACAAAGATTCACAAAATGTTTAGGGGGTATGCATACCCCTGCGTACCCCCCAGAAAAAAAGCACTGATAATTCAGATTCAAATTTATTATTACGGTCACAGACCAGTTCCAACCCACATACAGTATCAAGAAAATCATAAAACACGATAGGGATACATTTGAATTTGCAATTAGGTATAACCGGGACAATACAGATATATCAACAATTAAAAATATATAAAAATTAAAACTTAAAGCACTGATAATAATAGATATAAACATCAAGATGGTGAGAACAGGCCTGCCACAGCAGCCTCTTCCGATGTTCTTATGAAACCTCCAGACCCAGGAGCAGTCTATCTGGACTCCTAGGTTGTTTTATGGGCTGCTGTGAGGACAGGATGCTGGTCTAAGCCACGTAAGGTGGCAGTGAGTTCCGCGAGCTAACCGATCTCTAAGAGCTGATATTCCGTTCTCACGGCCCCCTTTTCCCAAGCAGGCGGCATCTGCTGGCTGCAGCAGGGGCGCGAGGCAAAATGCACCATGATCCTCCGGACCGGCGTGACTTGGGAGGAGTGTTGCGCCAACGGCAGCACTGACATGGCCTGGTCAAACGCCTCACACCCAGACAACAAGATCAGCCTCCTCCGGATCCTGGGGCTCGTGACCTGTCACCCTTGCAAAGGTAGAGGGAGTTTTGCTTTGTTTTTTCATTTTATTAGGAGGGGCCACCACAAGGAAGGCGCCGTGGAAGCTGGGAGCCAGCAGTAGGTGGCGCCAGAGCAAAGGGGAAAAGGCTTGGAAACGTACTGGGAGCCAATGTAGGTCTTTCAAGACCAGAGTTATATGGTCTCCTCCGCTCCCAGTCCCCAGTCTAGCTGCCGCATTCTGGATTAGTTGCAGTTTCCGGGTCACCTTCAAAGGCAGCCCCACGTAGAGCGCATTGCAGTAGTTCAAGCGGGAGATAACCAGAGCATGCACCACTCTGGCGAGACAGTCTGCGGGCAGGGAGGGTCTCATCCTGTGTAGCAGACGGAGCTGCGCTGGACACAGAACTGACCTAGAATCATAGAAGCATAGAATCCTAGAGTTGGAAGAGACCCCAAGGGCCATCCAGTCCAACCCCCTGCCAAGCAGGAAACACCATCAGAGCATTCTTGACAGATGGCCGTCAAGCCTCTGCTTAAAGACCTCCAAAGAAGGAGACTCCACCACACTCCTTGGCAGCAAATTCCACTGTCAAACAGCTCTTACTGTCAGGAAGTTCTTCCTAATGTTTAGGTGGAATCTTTTTTCTTGTAGTTTGAATCCATTGCTCCGTGTCCGCTTCTCTGGAGCAGCAGAAAACAACCTTTCTCCCTCCTCTATATGACATCCTTTTATATATTTGAAGATGGCTATCATATCGCCCCTTAACCTTCCCTTCTCCAGGCTAAACATACCCAGCTCCCTAAGCCGTTCCTCATAAGGCATCATTTCCAGGCCTTTGACCATTTTGGTTGCCCTCCTCTGGACATGTTCCAGCTTGTCAGTATCCTTCTTGAACTGTGGTGCCCAGAACTGGACACAGTATTCCAGGTGGGGTCTGACCAGAGTCATACCATACAGTGGTACTATTACTTCCCTTGATCTAGATGCTATACTCCTATGGATGCAGCCCAGAATTGCATGGGCTTTTTGAGCTGCTGCATCACACTGTTGACTCATGTCAAGTTTATGGTCTACCAAGACTCCTAGATCCTTTTCACATGTACTGCTCTCAAGCCAGGTGTCACCCATCCTGTATTTGTGCCTTTCATTTTTTTTGCCCAAGTGTAGTACTTTACATTTCTCCCTGTTAAAATTCATCCTGTTTGCCTTGGCCCAGTTCTCCACCTGTGCCTCCATAGACAGCTGTGAATCCAAAATCACCCTTTGAAATAGATTTGGGGAGGCCCCGCCTGGGACGCAGCCTACCTCGCCGCGCCCTCCTTGCGGGGCAGGACTCTGCCGGGAAAACCGGCGCTGCTTTCCCCACCCCCAGACTTGCCTTGTGGGCTGACATTCTCCCAGACAGCCGGAGAGAGCCCACCCACGTCTCCAAGGGGGGGACCAAATGTCTCGCCCCTCTCCGCCAGACTTTTTGTTTTGCCCCGGGGTGACCCTCCGACATAATGCACCCGTCTGTCTCCCGAGACTCTCCCTCCTTCCCCGCAGACCCGAGGGGCTTCCACCCCCCCCCCAGACAGATCCTTCCCTCTCTCTGACTTGTTGTTTTCGTGTCACGGAAGCCTGAGGAGGAACAGGGGCGTCTATTGTGCGAGAAAAAGCTTTCCGTGGAAAGTCTTGGGGGGGGGGGGACTCCCTTCTCCCGCGCCCTTCCTGCAAAACCCAAGTTTTCAGGCTTGCAAACGCCGGCTTTGCAGACCCTCCAACCTGTCCCTGTGTCCCAGGGGTGTCATGAGGACTGCAATCTTGCGTCGTTTTTAAGATAAGTGTAGAATTTCAGGGTTGGAAGAGAATCCTTGGGTCATCAACCCAATGCCGGAATCACGGCTGAAAAATCCCGGACTGTTGGCCTCTGCTTAAATACCAGACCCTCCAAGTGCCCCTATTTTCCAGGGATAATCCCCGATTTTGAGAAGCTGTCCCTGTTTCTGATTTGACCCTGGAACGTCCTGCTTTTCCTTAGGACGTCCCTATTTTCACGGGAGAAATATTGGAGGGGATGGAATAGGACTTCCCTATTTTCAAGGGAGAAACGTTGGAGGGGATGGAGTTATCCGACCCCCGAGCCGTCTGAAGACAATCCTGTATAGGGAAGGTTAAAAAAAAAAAAAAAAGTTTAATGTTTTGTTACGTTTTTTATATATGTTGGAAGCCGCCTAGAGTGGCTGGGGCAAGCCAGTAAGATGTGTTGGGTATAAATAGTAAAATTATCAGTATGGAACGGGACGCCCCTATTGTCATTGGAGAAATGTTGGAGGGTACGGTTTTGCTTATCTCCGTTTCCTTTTGCTTGCTGCGGCTTTTAGGTGCTCTGCCGTGCTTCGGATGGATAATAATAATAATAATAATAATAATAATAATAATATAATAATAATAATAATAACCACCTCTCGATTCCTCCTTCCTCAGAGAGCTGCGAAGGTGTGGACTGCGGTCCGGGAAAAGTGTGCAAAATGAAATACGGGCGCCCCCACTGCAGCTGCGCCCCAGACTGCTCCAACCTCTCCCGGAAACTTCAGGTGTGCGGGTCTGATGGCTTCACCTACCGAGACGAATGTGAGCTTCTGACGGCAAGATGCCGAGGGCACCCCGACTTGGAAGTCATGTATCAAGGCCGTTGCAAAAGTAAGCCGGTCCCCCCACCTCCAAATTCCCACCACCAAAGTTTGACTAACAAAAAACACAAGTGCTCTAGAAACTATGGTTTGTTAAACCGAAGCCAAGTGGTCCGGCAGGTTATCGAACAAACCGTGGCTTGCGCCAATACAGTGGTCCCTTGGTTCTCAAACGCCTTGGTACTCAAACAACTTGGAACCCAAACACTGCAAACCCGGAAGTAAGTGTCCCGCTTTGGGAACTTTTTTCAGAAGCCGAACGTGCTCTGTTTTGAGTGCCACGCTTCCGTTTTGAGTGTTACGCTGAGGTCTGTCTGTTTTTGCTATTTATTTTGCGTTTTTGCGGCTCTTTTTTGTTTTTGTGACTGTGTGGAACCCAGTTCAGCTGCTGATGGATTGATTGTGCGACTGCAGTACATTGCTTTCATTTTATGGATCAACAGTCTCGCTAGATAGTAAAATTCATGTTATAGTGCTGTTTTAGGGGTTGTTTTTAAAAGTCTGGAACGGATTAATCCGTTTTGCATTACTTTCTATGGGAAAGCGTGCCTTGGTTTCGGAACGCTTTGGTTTTGGAACGGACTTCCGGAGCGGATAAAGTTTGAGAACCAAGGCACCACTGTATTGAGTAGAATTTCATGACAGAAAGCGGTGACAACTCGCCCGAAGTTTCGGCTGATCTTGATCCTTGTGTTTCTTTGGTGTGTGTGTGTCCCCTTGTGCAGAATCGTGCTCCACTGTGGTGTGTCCCGGGACCCACACGTGTGTCGTGGACCAGACCGCCAGCGCCCACTGCGTCATGTGCCGGGCCGCCCCTTGCCCGGATCCCACCGACATCGACCATGCGATCTGCGGGAACAACAACGTCACCTACCCCTCCACGTGCCACCTCCGGAGAGCCACTTGCTTCCTGGGGAGATCCATCGGCATCCGACATTACGGGAGTTGCGCAGGTAGGTTTCCCCCCCGGGGTCGGGACCTGAAACTCTGTTTGGCATGGCTTCAGCCGGGCATCTTACCAGTGTGCCTAGCGTCTCAAACCTCGGCGAGTTAGGGACTTCCTCTGCAGGACCAGGACTTTAAGCAGAGGCTTGACAGCCACCTGTCAGGAATGCTTTGATGGTGTTTCCTGCTTGGCAGGGGGTTGGACTGGATGGCCCTTGGGGTCTCTTCCAACTCTTCTATGATTCTAGGACCAAACGGACAGGGCCAAGACTGGATTATATAATATAATAATTTATTATTTGTACCCCGCCCATCTGGCTGGGTCCCCCCAGCCACTCTGGGCGGCGATTCAATGACCCAGGAGTTGGTTTCTGCGAGGGGCAAATGGGGCTTGTCCCCCTGGGAAGGGAGACCGTCTAGGAGAAGGGAAACTCTGACCCTAAACCTCCACTGCCTTGCGGGCAGTGCTGGATTTACGTATAAGCTAAACAAGCGGGTGGCGCTGTGGGTTAAACCACAGAGCCTAGGGCTTGCTGATCAGAAGGTCGATGGTTCAAATCCCCGCGACGTGGTGAGCTCCCGTTGCTCGGTCCCTGCTCCTGCCCACCTAGCAGTTCGAAAGCACGTCAAAGTGCAAGTAGATAAATAGGAACCGCTCTGGCGGGAAGGTAAACGGCGTTTCCGTGCGCTGCTCTGGTTCGCCAGAAGCGGCTTAGTCCTGCTGGCCACATGACCCGGAAGCTGTACGCCGGCTCCCTCGGCCAGTAAAGCGAGATGAGCGCCGCAACCCCAGAGTCGTCCGCGACTGGACCTAATGGTCAGGGGTCCCTTTACCTTTTACCTTCAGTAGCTTAGGGCCTCATCAAACCTAAATCCAGCCCCGCTTTTAGGATATCTTCGGGAGAAGAAAAGACTCAGAAGTAAACCCTACACAGATCCGGAGTCCCTAAGGCGGTTGGAAGGCGCCTTGTCCGCCTCTTTCCGGCCAATCCTGCAACCAAGCTGGTGCCAAACGTCTTGCTCTGCTTTCCTTTGGACCCCCCTGAGCAATTCCCCCACCTGGGAATTGTAGCTCTGGGAGGGGGAAACTACAGTTCCCATAATTCTGTTGGGTTTTTGAGGGAAATATGGCCCCTGGGCCCAACGCGTTCAGATTGTAAGTTCTTTGTGGGCAGAGAGACCTGACTTCTGCATTTGTCAACCACACTGATGTGTAAATACTGAATTTTGCCCTCTACTCCTTTGATTTCTCCTTTAGCCCCGAACCGATACTCGCTGGACACAGATGAAGCCGAGGAAAACTACATCTGAACCTGCCTTTGTGATCTATCCGACTCCTGACACGCCGGGGCATTATCTGTTAGCGATGTACAGACCGTATATATCCGATATTTATTAAGACCAAAAGAAGACGACAGCCTTATTTATATATATATATAGACAGATAGATAGATATCTCGGCTGATGTAACCTAGGCATATCTGCCCCAGTTTTTTCCTTCTTCTTCTTTTGGACACCCCCATTCTGCAGAATTCTCCTCCAAAAGTGTGGAGGGAAATCTACTCCACATTGTGGGAGCGAGAGCGAGGGGGAAGCCGCGACTGCAGTTCTTGAGGTCTAGCAGCTTAGCTCAGATCATTATTGGGTTCTCTGCTCTCTGCTTGCCTCTCGGCGACTCCCTATTCCCTGCCCTACGATCCTGCGGGAGGATTTTCTCTGTGCCGAGCGGAAAATTCAGGCCCCGCGCCAACTGCCGAAGCTGCACAATTTGTTAACATCCCGTTGCTGACTCTTCCTACAAACATTCCATGACATCACAGAGACCAAGCCAATAGGCACACATTGGGGCGGGAACTCACCCAGACAAATTACCAGTTTTTATCCTTTAAAAATATATATACTTATATCTCTCTCTCTAATTTAAATTCACCACTATGGTCACACCGAGTGCCTCATAAACTGGGTGTTGTTGTTGTTGTTTTTAAAAAGATGTTTTTTGTTCTCTTTCTACATTTTTTTTAAAAAAGCTTATTTTCTATAAAAACAAAAACAAAAAATACCTTTGTGTCCTGATCTCTTTATATGCTTCTTTTACCTGTCGGATTATTATTATGATTATTATGAATGGTTGAAATTAAATTTACCCATGGTCCTTCATCCGAAGATCACCGGGTGGTTTGCAACATAATCTCATTTATAACCAGCTTTTAAGTTAAAATAGCAGCAGGCGAACGACAGATTAAAACCAGGGGTCTACTTGTGAGTAAGGAACCCTGGGTGTGGCTGAGGAGGCCAGAGGGCCAAAATCCTCCTCCTTGAAGCAACACAGGCTCCTCACCTCTTGGCTCCAGTTTGCCCTCCCTTGTGATGTTGTGTCTTGCCATAGACCTTGGCGTGTTTTTCCAAGGGTCCTGGGTTCGAGTTCTAATCTGAATTCCTTCTGGCTTGACCTCAGTCTGCTTGGGCTATTCTGCGCCAGAGACGTCCTTGGCTGCCCAAGAGAAATCATTCGCCAACGAATTTGGGATGTGGAATTCCAACGCCACACGAGTGAGATAAACAAACATCCTATATAATAAAACCCAACTTGTCCCTGCGTCCAGTCCGTCCGTCTGTGGGTTTGCGTTACTGCGCATGTCCCCCACGGACGCAGGGATTGGGCGACGCAGAGACGCGCGCACCAATCAGACACTTCGAGCGGCCGGGCGAAACTGCGCCGCCGCCATTGCCGTGTCCGCCTCCTCCTCCTCCTCAGGCCACCGCCGCCTCAGCAGACGATGACGGAGCCGTGGTCGCGGACACCGAGGAGGAAGAGGCTGGCGGGGGCGCCATCGTTGCGCCGCCGCCATTGCCGTCTGCGCCTCCTCTGAGCACTGCCTCCTCCTCGCCTCGCCGGCAGCCACCGTGGGGGCAATCCGCTTCCGCCGCCTCAGCCCGACCGCGGGAGAGGAGGCACTGTGGAGGGGCGTCCCTGCACAGTGCCTCCTCCTCTCGCCCTGCATCCCCTTCGGCCGCGGTCGGGCTGAGGCGGCGGAAGCGGATTGCCCCCACGGTGGCTGCCGGCGAGCAATCTCTCTCAGCCGCAGCCACACCGCGCAGCCGGCCGGGCTCCCTCCTCCTCCTCCTCCTCCTCCTCCTCCCCTCAGTCAGCACACTTCCGGCGCGCAGGCCTCGCCGCGCCTCCCCGCCTTTCTCCTCCTCCGGCGGCTGCGGGAGCGGCAAGGAGATGCCTCCCACCCGGCTTCGCTCCCACTGGGCCTCCCGCGCGAGGAGGAGGAGGAGGAGGAACTGGCCTCGCCCTCTCTTTGCGCCCCTCCCGCCAACCCACGGGACGACAGCTCCTCTGAGCATGCGAAGAGTCTTCCCCGCCCCTAGGAGCCAACTCCGGGGTCCCTCCGGACACGTTCTAGCACCCGTTAATTTAACGGGCTAAATGACTAGTCCAATTATAAAAGACAACAGTAGAGGATTCTCTCCAGCTAAATATCTGGTAAAATTACAAATACCCAAACACAGACGGGCATTCACCCTTGCCAGACTCAATGTATTACCGTCCGCCCTACTACAGGGAAGATTTGCAGGCAGACCGTATGCCGAATGAACTTGCCCCTGTGGCCTACCGGAGGTGGAATCTCTTGCCCATGTTCTATTCAGCTGCCGCTTTTATAACGATATACAGCGGGTTTTTATTTCCCCCCTTATACAAAATGCCCCAAATGAATCTCTGCGTCTCAAATGCCTTATTGAAGACACGAATCCTGAGTTCACGATGAAAGTGGCCAAATATTGTGCAGCAGCTATAAAACTTAGAGAACAAGCGCTGTCACTGATACGAGCAAGATCCTAATGGCGATCTTCAATTATAACCATGAGCCCGGCTTTCAATACACATACGGTATATGCTGTAGCATACCTAAACACATATGTATCACCCTGGTTGGAAAATTTTAACGTTTTTTTCGTATTAATGTTTTATCAGCTGGTCTTTGACCGTTAAATAAAGAATCTAGTCCTTGGCTGCCGGGAAATATTTTTGGGTGGCGCCCCAAAATTTATCCATTTCTAGGCGGGCTGCAATGCGAATCACCGAATTGGGGTCATCTAGTACAAACCCCCTGCGATGCAAAAATCACAGAGAGAGAACCCCTGGCAAGATTGCCACCCCACCTCTCCTAAAATCTCCTCTGGGGAGGGAGAGCCTGCCAGCATCCCAGGGGTTGCGGGTTCGAGTTTTGCTTGGGGACTTGTAACTACATTGCGCCCTGCTCAGGACTGGAACCTCAAATATGAGGGTTTGTTTTTTTAATTGAAGAAGGAAGGGTGTGGCTGGCAGCGGAGGCAGAATCTCTGGGCTCGAATGTCCCAACTAGGAATAGTGCATTAATCATTATGGCCCTGAACGTGTGGCAAAAAAAATAAAAATAAAGGCTATTAAGGGGACCTGTTAAAGCTGTCAAGAATTGCCAGCCACGTTGGACATGGTCTAATCCGTTTGCTGGAAACGGTACGACTGTGATTTCCAGTTTTTCGGCCTGTTTACCCGTTTCATAAAACTTACGCGCCGTTTCATTGCAAACAAAGAAAACCGCAAAGGAACGACAAAACTATGAGTAAGAAAACAGTAGCAGCAGCAATCAAAGGCTTTCAAAAAAAGTTACAATAACAACAGATCGAAACTCTTGTCAGCTTTCTAAACACGCGGGATGGGCAGGCTTCTCCGGAAAAAATGTTAACAGGTGCCGAAACGAATACTGCAAAGGCTGACATCAATAGGCAGGGAGTTCCAAAGGTTGTTTTTTTAAATAAAAAAAAATGAGAAGAATGTGAACTGCGGGTATAGGGAGGCATATAAATGCAATTACTGTATTATTAATAATAATACTAATAATGTGAACTGTGGGTATAGGGCAGTATATAAATAAGAATAAGAATCGTGGGTATATAAATGCAAATAATAATAATAATGTGAACTGGGGGTTTGGGGAGGTATATAAATGCAATTGTTATTATTATTACTTATAATACTAATACTAATAAGAATAATGCGAACTGGCGGTATAGGGCAGTATATAACAGCTAATAATAATAATAATAATAGGAAGAAAGAAGAAGAGGAAGAGGAGGAGGAATCGCGGGTATAGGGCGGTATCTAAATGCAATTAATAAAAATAAAATTAAAAATAACAATTAAATGCGTGCTGCTTGGGGGGGGGTGTTTTAAGAAAACAAATATATATATATATATATAAAACCATGCATGTTGAACCCGGAAACTTCCCACCGAAAGGAGAGGCCTCCGCTCTTGACTTTTCATACCTCTGCGGTCCCAGGAGAGAGAGAGAGAGAGAGAGAAAGAGACGGGCGCGTGCGTGCTGCGCGCGGCGTCGGGGGGCGACGTCTGTGACGCCAGGCCGGAGGTGGGCGTGGCTTAGCGGAGAGGGAGGAGCCAAAGAGGGGAGGAGGCGCAGAAGGAGGAGGAGGCGGAAGTCAGCATCGCTTCCGCTTCCGCCCTGGGCTCTTCCGCCCTCTCTCTCTCTCTTTCCGTTCGGCGAGGCAGAAGGTGCAGCAGGAGGGCCGCGTGGAGGAGGAGGGTGGGTGGCCTGGCCTCGGACGCCTGGGTCCCTCTCCCTTTCACCCCTTTCATTAAGGGAGGGGGGAGGGGAGGCGGGATACGTTTTCGCCCTTTTGTGTATTTAATTATAATTTACTGTTTTTTTTAAAAAAATTATTATTTACTTTTGAATTCTTGTTTACTCGCGTGTCGGGCAGCCTCTTTAGGATAATGTCTTCGTGGATAATCTCATTTCTCTCCCCCCTCTTAGAGGGCTTCGTATCTGTGGCCGTTTCTGGGTTTCATGTCATGTTCATAATTCACGCGATATTTATAATTCTGCGTTTTATTACATATTCATTTATATTATATTTATATTAATGTGTTTTATTTTATATCTTATCTATGACATCCGTTTCTGGGTTTCATGTCATGTTCACAATTCACGCGATATTTATAATTCTGCGTTTTATTACATATTCATTTATATTATATTTATATTACTGTGTTTTATTTTATATCTTATCTATGACATCCGTTTCTGGGTTTTATGTCATGTTCACAATTCACGCTATATTTATAATTCTGAGTTTTATTACATATTCATTTATATTATATTTATATTACTGTGTTTTATTTTATATCTTATCTATGACATCCGTTTCTGGGTTTTATGTCATGTTCACAATTCACGCTATATTTATAATTAGGCGTTTTATTACATAGAGAGAAAGAGAGAAAATATAACATAAACTATGAATATGACATAAAACCCAGAAACAGACATGGATATACTACTATATGTGTGTGTGTATTGTCAGTTTCTGGGTTTTATGTTATATTCATAATTTATATTATATTTATATTACTGTGTTTTATTTTATATCTTATCTATGACATCCGTTTCTGGGTTTTATGTCATGTTCACAATTCACGCTATATTTATAATTAGGCGTTTTATTACATAGAGAGAAAGAGAGAAAATATAACATAAACTATGAATATGACATAAAACCCAGAAACAGACATGGATATACTACTATATGTGTGTGTGTATTGTCAGTTTCTGGGTTTTATGTTATATTCATAATTTATATTATATTTATATTACTGTGTTTTATTTTATATCTTATCTATGACATCCGTTTCTGGGTTTTATGTTATATTCATAACTTATGTTACATTTATAATTCTGCGTTTTGTTATCTATCATCTATTACCTTGTCCGTTTCTGGGATATATATCTATCCGTTTATATATGTATGTGTGTGTGTGTGTGTGTGTGTGTGTGTGTGTGTGTATGTATATATATATATATATATATATATATATATATATATATATATAATATTTTATAATATATATTTTATAAATATATATAATAAATTATGAATATGACATAAAACACCGAAATGGAAAAGGTATGTGTGTGTGTATACACCCACACCCCTTGTGTGTCGCCTCTTCACACAATACGCACATACTGTAGTATCAAGAAACACTCTCGATACAGCTGCTTTTCTGCATTCTGTTTCGTTTTATTCATGTCTGTAAATTACATCGTGTTCTATATTTCTTCATTTTATATCCACCCACCCACACCCTCTATGCACACACACACACACAAAAACACCCATTTTGGGAGACACACAGATATAACAACGTGTTTGCGCTGTGTTTTTTATACATTTCCATCTGAACTGCCACCCGGGACTCAAGTGGTTTGAAGGACTGGTGGTTAAATCTTAAAAGGGTAATGGATTTGGTTTGTTCAGTGGGGGCTTACTCCCAGGTAAGCAAGCAGGGGATCTCAGCCTTTAAAACAGTTTGATTTTGTTAGTCCCTCCCCCAGTATTGCTCACAACCATTGTGTCATCATTTGGCAGGGGGCATGACATAATATTCAATGCAGGGTTATATATAATATATAGGTTCCCATCTCTGCCTGTGGACACAAGTGCCATGCATGTTTGCTTAAGCGGTGAGATTTGTGAGCCTCTGAATTTACCAGGAGGGTTTAAGGAAGCACATCTCTGCTTCACTTCCCCACATCTGAAGTGGCGATCCTAATATTGATTTGGTTTAACCACTGCATCTTTTACCCCCCCTTCAGGTGACGCTCAACTGCCAGGATGCAGATTTTTGTGAAGACCCTGACGGGCAAGACCATCACCCTTGAGGTGGAGCCCAGCGACACTATCGAGAACGTCAAGGCGAAAATCCAGGATAAGGAAGGTGAGAGTGGTTGGCTCTGTTGGGGGGGTGCCAGAGCGCCCCAGAGACTGCTGCTTTTTCAGAGCATTGGCACCCCGAAAGGGCTTGCAAAAAGATTCAGTTAAAAGCAAGATCGTCTCTGCCCATAGGCAGAAAAAGCATGCTACGGGGAGAATTCGAACTCGGGCACCAATTCTTAAAACACTTCTTCTCAGCTCATAATAACCAGCTGGCATAGTTCAGGGGAGGAGATGCGTTTGGGAGCTGAGCTGCTGCAGCAGAACTGAGTGAGGAGAGCTTGTTTTTTGGGGTGGGTGGGTGGGCATTTTATAGAGTAGTTCAGATCTATTGACATCACTTGTCAGCATTCATAGGGGGAAGACCTAGATCAGGGCAACCCCAACTTTTCAAACCAAGCAGGGCCCCAAAAGCACAGTGGTAACTCAGAAGTCAAACGGAATTCGTTCCGGAAGTCCGTTCAACTTACAAAATGTTCTGCTTCCCAATTGGCTGTGCAGGGAAGCCCCCTGGGTGGGCCGGTGGGCCTGACTCTGCGCAGGGCTCTTCTACATTCCCACGGATGGGGTTTTCATACTGACTCCTTTTGCAGGTATCCCTCCTGATCAGCAGCGTCTGATCTTTGCGGGGAAGCAGCTGGAAGACGGCCGCACGCTCTCCGACTACAACATCCAGAAAGGTAACGCTTCTGGGGTGGAGAACACCCCCAGCCCAGCCCCCTTTCGCCACACAAGGCGGCAGCCTCATTGTGGCTCCATTCTGCGGGACTCATCCCAATTCCTGGGGACTCTGATTTAGAATGCCTGGAGTCCCCGTGAAGCTGGGGTCCCCAGTCTCCCCCCCCCCAAAAAAAACCCATCCCGAAACACCAGTATAGGACCTGCTGATCTTCCTTTTCCCCCTTCCCCTGCTCAGAGTCCACTCTTCACCTCGTCCTTCGTCTCCGCGGGGGGATCATCGAGCCCTCTCTCCGCCAGCTCGCCCAGAAATACAACTGCGACAAGATGATTTGCCGCAAGTAAGTTGTCTTGAGACGTCTGGGTGGGCCGGTGCTTGCCGGGACGGATCCTTATCCTCTAATCCAGAGCAAGGAATTGTGTGTGTGTGTGTGTGTAGGTTGGCAGAAGGAGCGGCCGGTTGAAATCAGGATGGATTTGATTTAAATCAAATTGATTTAAATCACGATTTAAATCACTAGTCAGTAAGGCTTGATTTAAATATTTTTTTTACAGAAAGACTCATTCTTGCTGGTATAATCTTAATATTTACAACCATATGAAGGTTTCATTTTTGGAATAATAAATTTTCAGAGTAGTTTTTACAGTTATATCAAAAATTACTGATTTGGTTATACTACTAGAAATACATAGACAGGTAATTATGAAATTATGGTGAGGTTTAGTAAGTTAACTGTTTATATTTGGACAACTTTTCTGATGTACTTTATTGGAAGGAGAAAAATAATCATTTCCTTAATAGCCATTTAAAAAATTTATTTAACTAAAACAATAACATGATAGCATATGTATCCACGTTTGTTAACTGATGTGGTTAAACATTTTTTTTTTTAAAAAACTGAGTTTTAGCACACTTGATAAACTTAAAACAAATCCTTATTTCCTGATGAATAGCCTTTGGACTACAATATAACTTGAATAGAAGACTATATTTAGAAAGATTTTTCCTCCAAAAACATTTTATTTTAAAAATCCAATTTAAATTACCGTATTTTTCGCTCTATAAGGCGCACCTGACCATAGGACACACCTAGTTTTTAGAGGGGGAAAGCCCCATTTTTTTGAGGGTCCGCTCAAATTTCTGCAGCTTCTTTTGCAAAGGAGAAAAGCCCAATTTTTTGAGGATCAGCTCAAAGTTGTTGAGCTTACTTTGCAAAGGGAAAAAACCCTGTTTTGTGGGGTTTAACTCACAGTTCTGCAACTTCAGGAAAGGGAGCCATTTCTACAGTTTCCAGACAGATAATCTAACCAGCCAGTCCCATGTCGCTGGGGAATCAGCCTCCCTCTGCATGGGGGGGGGCCTGGAATCTCTCTCCCTTATCTCTCTCCCCGATCGTTTGCTGAGCAGCTGCTCAGGGGGCTTCCTTTCAACACCCCCTTCTCTCTCTCTCTTTTTTAAAAAGCACGATCTGCTTTTGCCCCAGGGCAGTTCAGCTCCAGGGACCGCACATTCGCTCCATAAGACGCACAGACATTTCCCCTTACTTTTTAGGAAGAAAAAAGTGCATCTTATGGAGCGAAAAATACGGTAAAAAAAATCGTTGATTTTTATCCACCCTGGTTGAAATCGAAACTTTTGCCGCTGTGGGTTTGTGGCGAGAAGACTTTCCAAACCTAAAATTTGCTGAGCCGCAAGGGCTGCCTTCCGCAATCTAGTGCCTTCCAGGTCCTTTGGACTACAACTCCCATCATCCTCTGGAGGTTGCCAAGGAGGTCTGGGAGTTGCGCCACAGTGCAGGAGGCAGTGTAGAATCAGGAGCGAATTGGAAGGGTACCTCAAAGGGCACCAGGTCCATCATACACCCCCGGCCAAGGCAAGAGCACAGCTTTTCGTAGGTTCGAACCAGTGACGCTGGCCATCGGGGTATTTAGAAGTAGTGGGCCTGAATGTTGGGGGAGGATTCAGGGCAGATTAAACATCGGGTGGCATGCAGTCGCCGTGCGCATCCCGGGTTCAAATGATCTCCAGTCGCAGGTGTTTTGCAAAGGATCCTCTCTGGGCCTGAGACCCAGATTAAATCTGGGTGGGGGTCCTGTGGCTTTTCAGAGCACCTCATCCCTGATGGCGACTCCCAAGAGCATCACCCCATCCTTGGGTTGGGCGATCAGGAGCGGCCCTTGAAATAATTCACACCCTTTTTGCCGGGGTCAAATTTCAACGGTGTCCTGTGCCCCACTGAAAACCTTCATTAACGGGTGTGGGAGCCTCTGGCCCTGCTGTCGGACCACAATTCCCATCATCCCTTGAGCTGATGCCTGGGGCTGATGGGATTTGAGCGTCCGACAGGACCCAGACTCCACCCCTGGGTTTGCTCTCCCATCAAACCTGGGGAGCTGGCTCCTAGGCAGGCTGTGCTACACAAACATACACCCTTCCTAAAGGGGGTGTCATGAGCTGGTTGGAGGCAGAGGAACGGTGGGAGGAACCAGCTGGGGGACTTCCCCCCCCAAAGGGAAGAAGGCTCAGAGCCAGGGGATTGGTGGTGGGTGGGGTGACAATGAGTGGTCAGAGGGAGAAGACTGGGAGGAGGAGGTGTTGGAAACTGAAGAGGCAACAGGGCTTAGTGAGCAGGGAGAGTCTGTGGCAGACAGAAGTCCGGAAACAGGAGAAGAGGGAGTCCAGGAGACAGAGGTGAAGAAGTCAGGGTCACTCTCCCTCCTGTTGCAAGCAACCAGCTCCCCTCCTCCCTGGTCTCCCAGAACCAGTAGGGGCATGAAGAGGGTAGAGAAGAGGCTGGTTGCACTCCGGCGCAGTCTAGAGAGGAGGGGACTTAGGCAGCTGTGGGGAGCCAGTCTCAGCAACTGCTTCATGGGAGACTCCCATGCAGATCCTGTTTTTCCTAATACAGAGTTGCCTCCAACTCGCACGGCGTGATTGACTGCTGGCTGTCTCGCTCCTGTCAGCTGGGCGGTTCTGACGGCCCAGGCATGCCCCAGAACCCTCCAGGGCCGGGCAAGGAAGCCCCTCTGCGGAGCAAGGCCCCGGAGCCTCACTGTTTTTGCGCTGTCCCCCTTCCAGGTGTTACGCCCGCCTGCACCCCCGTGCCGTCAACTGCCGCAAGAAAAAGTGCGGCCACACCAACAACCTGCGCCCAAAGAAGAAGGTCAAGTAGAAAGAGAAAGAGAGAGAGATCGCACGCGACGGGGGCTCTCTCCTCCCCCCAGTCCCTCCCAAAATCTTGGTATCGTGCTACCTTGCTGAAACGTGCTACCACCTGTTCAGTCTGGGCATTTCTGTTTCTTGCCCGTTAAAATAAAACTTCCATTGCACCAAGCAAAGAGTGTGTATGTCTCTTAAATTGTTTGCTTGCACTAGTTGCCTGAGCCCAGATCCTGCTTATTCCTGAGAGTTGCAGGCATGTGTAAATGCTGTTTTTTAATCGTCTGAACCAGGGGTAGGGGATCCTCTGGCCCACCAAGGTGTCCAATTTGGGGGATGTTTCCCCCCCACAAAAAAATCCAGCCACTCGCTGATCTGAGTGCGAAGTTTGATTCTGCGTTGGCTGTGGAAATGGGAGAGACTTTCTGTGTTGGATGTTTGCAGCTGTTTGCGGGAGCAGCCATAATGGTGATACTCACTTAGCAAACTGAGCTAGTTTTGAAAAAGGAAATATGCTTTCTTACAGGTTCCAGCATGATATGAAGGCAAAAGTAAGATCCAGATTAGCAGTACACACAAACGCCAGTTCTGTGAAACCGATTTCTCTTACCACTAGGGAATACAATCATGAAATAAATCAAATTTGCAACTTGTATATCAGAAACGCTCTAGAAACACACACAGTTTTTTTCAACTCACCCCGTCTCTGATTTTTTCATGAGCAGATCATGCCTTCATCCTTCCTTGCTCTTTAAATATTGCAAGTGTGTTTTGCCAGAAATAGAGGTGGCTTTAAGAGTGTTTTGGGGCTTTCAGAATCCTGCTTTTCTTACTGCTAAATGTCTTTATAATCCTATGCCCTCAAGCTTCGCAGGGAGAATAAGGGGAAGATATTCACGGGAGTTTGCATTTAAGTGGGTTCCAGTCTTGCAGGAAGAAATTTAGGGGGTGCGTTGAGCCATATTAGGGATGTGGGTGGCGCTGTGGGTTAAACCACAGAGCCTAGGGCTTGCTGATCAGAAGGTCGGCGGTTCGAATCCCCGCGACGGGGTGAGCTCCCGTTGCTCGGTCCCAGCTCCTGCCCACCTAGCAGTTCAAAAGCACGTCAAAGTGCAAGTAGATAAATAGGAACCGCTCCGGCGGGAAGGTAAACGGGGTTTCCGTGCGCTGCTCTGGTTCGCCGGAAGGCACCCTCCTTATAGCTGTCAACCCTCCCTTTTTTTGCGGGAAACTCCCTTATTCCAATGCCGTTTCCCGCTGCTATCCCGGAATGTTGATATCCCTTCAATTCCCCGGATTTCAGAGGAAGCAGCTCCTCTCCCTCCCTGCCGGCCAGGGAGGCTCCTCAGCTGCCAATCAGGAGTCTGAGACCGACTGGGGGCGGAGCTTGCATGCCTTGTGCAGCCAGACCCTCACGCCCAACCAGACAGACAGCCTGCCTGCCGTCTATGCGCTCGCTCTTTCGCTCCCCCGTTCGCGCGCAGCCTCTGGAGCGCAGGGTGGCGAGGCTACTTGGTGCCATTGCACCGCCCTCGCGGCATCCCTTATTTTCAAATCCGAAAGTTTGGGGGGGAAATCCCTTATTTTCAAATCCGAAAGTTGACAGCTATGCTCCTTATACATTATGGGGGGTAAACCTTGGGTTGCAGTGACTCTGCCAGGCCTGCAGAGGGCAGCAGAGGACCTTGTGCCACAGCCACGTGGGTGCAGCAGGAAGCGCTGGGTTGACTATAGAGGTGTTGAACATAGATGTTAGAAATTGTAGAGGAGCCTGATTCCCCCCCCATCACTTTCAAGAGCACTTTGTTGGAGGAGTAAAGATGAATTCGGATCAGATCAAAAACCCAACATTAAATCAAGGAGAGGGATTAATGAATGCATTGGTGTCTGAGTGGGGGAGGGGCACATTTTGTGGGGGTGGTGGGGAAAGGCTTCTTATAGTGATCCAGGAAATGCCATGCCCAAGTCGAGGGAAGGGTTATCTCTAACACTTTCGTGCCTCTACGGTGTTGGTGGAGGCGAGCCTGGGAAGAAAGCTGCATTGCTGCAATGGTGAGCAAAGGACCCCTTGAAATGAGGCTGGGGGCTTCCCTCTGCTTGCAAAGGGAGGGCCAGGGGCGCTGCAAAATTGCAATGGGCAGTAATTGCGGGTGGGGGGAGCAGAGTGCAAAATTTAAGAGGCCTTTGCTGCAAACCCTGCAATTTGCAATTTGCAAAAAAAAAAACCCCACCCAAATACAGTAAAAGGAAATTTGGAATTAAAAGTGCGCAGCGCGCGGCGATACCAGCAGCGGCCACCGGAGGGCGCGCGCGCACTTTTCAGCTTTCTCGTTCTATTCATTCCTTTCCCTTCTAGGTTAGTATTGCCGGCACTGACCGGCAGCAGAGCTTTTAGACAATTTTTTTTTTTTTTTTTTTGGCCAGCTTTTCTGCGGGAATTGGAGGTGGAGAGCCGGGAACGGGCAGCGCACCATAAATAGAATTGGAAAGGGAACCTCGAACCCGCGACCCTGAGATTTAAGAGTCAAATGCTGTACTGACATGTAGGTCAGATCCCCCGCTTGAGTGGAGTGTTTCGGGGTGGTAGAGCTTGAAACCATGAGGACCGGAACCCCAGTTCGTTTTTATTTGAAGCTGGCGATTTCTGCATTGCAGGGGGTGGGCTAGACGACCCTCACGGGTCCCTTCCAACCGTACGATTCTATGAGTCCATTCCAGGTCCCAGGTCCAACCCCCAGTAGCATGTCTGAAACCCTGGTGCGCCTCTTGACTCGGTCAAAAGCTGTTTCTTCCTATTTAAAACGGGGTCTTTTAATTCGGAACAATGAGGACTGGAAACTTGACTTTATTTTGCTGGGGGAAGCAGACTTCAGCTCGGCAACAAGGCTTCCACCCCAGGCTTGGCCCGTCTCCCAGGCTCCTCTGTCGGGGCGACAGCTCGGCGGGAACCTCCGCCAGCTGCCAGCCCGGGCTTGGTTCCGTCTCAGGGAACGGTTCCGATGTTCTCGGGTTAGGCTAATTAATTGCGAGGATAATTAGCCTTCCCACTGATGTCGGGCTCTGGAGTGGGGGGCGATATCTGCGTCTCCCGACCCGTGAAACCCCAGCCAGCGCGGTCGGTGGCTGGCCGGGAGTCGTAACTGGAATGGAGCCTCCAGGGACAGGGGCAGTCTACCTCGGCTTAATAGTCGAACATGGGAGAAGGTCTACAGTAACACCCGTGGACCGAGTCTGATTGCAGATCTGCATGGGGGGAAAAGGTGTGCCGAACGTGGATGTGGACCCATTAATTCCAGCAGGTCTACTCTTGAGTAGAGCTCAGCTCCCCGAAACCGCAGCCAGCGGCATATTTTATACCTTGAGAGAGGGATGCCAGCATGGCGTAACTACCGGGGAGCGGCTGGCATGAATGTTAATAATTCGCCCTTGCACAGTAGTAGTAATGTTTATTACAGCCATTGGCCCATATCAAAAAAATACATTATATTACATTCGAAACAATACAGTTTGAACAATTCTGAGTTTAAACGATATTTACAAATTTGATAAAAACTACATACATAATAAACTCCGTCTATGTAACCCGAAGTTAAAGTCCATCTAATTGCAGATTGTTAATACATTTAACTTCATTGTTAGGAATATTTAGATTTGCTAAACTATCAGAGTCGATCGCCCTTGCACAGTTGTCGTTATTATTTACTTCATTTATTAAATTTGTCTACCGCCCTCGGCCCGTCGATCTCAGGGTGGTCCACATCAGAATCGCAAAAAAGATAAAATAAAAATAAGAACGGAAACGAGCCAATAATCCTGCCTGCTTCCACAATGCATGCGGAAGTTCTCTCGGGAATCGGGATGATGACGATGAAAGGTTTAAGGAGGGCTGGAAATTATTTACGGAATACGTGAAAAATCATTATGGACAAATAATCAGTTTAGCAGGCTGTGAGCAAGTTGCGGCAGTGTTTAAGTCAGAATCAGAAATGTGGAGGTGAGGAGAGAAAGGGAGGGTGAAATGAAAGGAAGGGAAGGGAAGTCTTACATTTTCCCTTTTTCCTGAATATGTAATAATAATAATAATAATAATAATAATAATAATTAAAAAAATTATTTATACCCCGCCCTCAGGGCGGCTAACATCAGTAAAATTACAATAAAGTATAAAAGAAAACCATTAATTAAAATACCAGTTAAAAAGACAATTTAAAATTTAAAATGCCGCTTCATTTAATTGCCCATACTCAATGTAAGATTTTTGAAATGTAATAGAAATGCAAATAAACCAAATAAAAATAAAAATAAAAATAATAAGTTCTCCCCAGTGTTTCAGAAGGGCTGCATCCCAGCCAGATGGGCAGGGTTTAAATAATAAAACCATTTATTATTTTTATTATTATTATTATTATTATTATTATTATTATTATTATTATCACACGGCTGCAACGTTCACGACAGCCCTGTAAGGCCGGCCGGAGTCGCTTAAACCCATATTCCAGACTGAGGGGAAACAGACCTTGAACGTTGGGGCTGTTCCTTCTCCTCGCCCGCACTGAAGGGTTGGTGTCGGGTGGCGAGACTCGAACCCGGCACCCGCCAGCTCCAATCAGCCGGTGGGACGGGGAAGTGGTGGTGGGGGAATGGGACATTAGCTTGTCTGAGATGGGACGCACGCAAACCCCAATCGCTGGATGTTTTTCGGCGGGGATGGATGTTTCCCCGCCGAGGCCAGGCGGTTTGGGCGCCATGCCACGAACGCGCTTCGGAGCCCGGTGGGCTGGAAAGCGCATGGAAACTGTCGGTTTTAATTGGGTGGGGGAACGGAAACCCCCCAGCTGCCCTTGGGCCTGGGGGGTTCGGGGCAGGCTGCTGTTACAGCGCAGGGGGGGGGGCGGTCTGTCAATTCCTCCTGCAACCCACCCTATCCTTCTTTGCAACAGGAGATGGGGGGGATTTGTCTGTGCATGCCAAAACTGCGTCCTGGAGGTGTTTCGGAACTGATGCCGTCTGCTGCGAGGTTGGGGGTTTTCTGGAGAAACGGGAGAGAGACTAGGAAGCTGGCGGGTCTGTGTATATGGGGCATATCTTCTATTTATTTTCATTTTCTAATTGATATTCAACGAGACGATATTCACGTGTCCTGTCCAACTCCACAATCCTACGAGGCAGCAGCCGGGCGCGATGCAAAGGGCTTGCTTCACCGGCCCCGAACTGAATACTTAATAATAATAATAATAATAATAATAATAATAATAATAATACAAAATAAAAAAATTCCTTCCAGTAGCACCTTAGAGACCAACTAAGTTTGTTCTTGGTATGAGCTTTCGTGTGCATGCACACTTCTTCAGATACCTGAAGAATATCCGAAGTATGCATGCACACTTCTTCAGCTCATACCCAGAACAAACTTAGTTGGTCTCTAAGGTGCTACTGGAAGGAATTTTGTATTTTGTTTTGACTATGACAGACCAACACGGCTATCTACCTGTAATAATAATAATATTAATAATAATAAATTTTATTTATACCCCGCCCTTCCCAGCCGAAACCGGGCTCAGGGCGGCTAACACCAATAAAAATTACAATAAAATATAAAAGAAAGGAAAATACAGGTTAAAATTTAAATGCCGCTTCATTTATCGCCCCTAATCAAAACCATAAGGGGAGGAAACAACAGACTGAGTTCAACCCGAAGGCCAGGCGGAACAGGCCCTGCGGAAAGATGTCAAACCCCACAGGGCCCTGGTCTCTTGTGACAGACCGTTCCACCATGTCGGGGCCAGTACTGAGAAGGCCCTGGCCCTAGTTGCAGCCAGCCTAGCATCCTTGTGGCTCGGGACCTCCAAAATGTTATTATTTGAGGTCCTCTGCGGGGCATACCAGGAGAGGCGGTCCCGTAGCAACGCAGGTCAAGAAATATCACGGAATTTTACAGTTGGAAGGGACCCCAAGGGTCATCCAGTCCAACCCCTTTGCAAGGCAGGAATCTCGGCCAAAGCATCCTTGACGGAGGACCACCCAACCTCTCCGAGGAAGGAGAGTCCGCCACCTTCCACCCCACGGCCAAACGGCTCTTGCTGTCGGAAAGTCCTTCCCGATGTTGAGTCGGCATCTCCTTTCTTGCACCTTGGAGCCACGGGTTCGAGTCCTGCCCTCCGGAGCAGGAGGAAACGAGCTAGCTCCCTCTTCCTTGCGACGGCCCTTGAGATTATTGAGAGGTGGCTCTCCTATCTCCTCTCAGTCTCCTCTTTCCCCAGGGTAAACGTCCCCAGCTCCTTCGACTTCCGGAACAGATTCAGTTTGAGAACCAAGGTACCACTGTAAAAGGTAAAGGGACCCCTGACCGTTAGGTCCAATCGTGTCCGACTCTGGGGTTGCGGCGCTCATCTCGCTTTACTGGCCGAGGGAGCCGGCGTACAGCTTCTGGGTCATGTGGCCAGCAGGACTAAGCCGCTTCTGGCGAACCAGAGCAGCGCACAGAAACGCCGTTTACCTTCCCGCCGGAGCGGTTCCTATTTATCTACTTGCACTGCGTGCTTTTGAACTGCTAGGTGGCCAGGAGCAGGGACCGAACTAATGGGAGCTCGCCCCCTCGCGGCCAATAATGTGAGATGAGCGCCGCAACCCCATAGCTGCCTTTGACTGGACTTAACCGTCCAGAGGTCCTTTACCTTTAAGGTAAAGGGACCCCTGACCGTTAGTTCCAGTTGCAGACGACTCTGGGGTTGCGGCACTCATCTCGCTTTACTGGCCGAGGGAGCCGGCGTACAGCTTCCGGGTTATGTGGCCAGCAGGACTAACAGAGCAGTGCACAGAAACGCCGTTTACCTTCCCGCCGGAGCGGTACCTATTGATCTACTTGCACTTTGACGTGCTTTCGAACTGCTAGGTTGGCAGGAGCTGGGACCGAGCAACGGGAGCTCACCCCGTCACAGGGATTCGAACTGCCGACCTTCCGATCGGCAAGCCCTGGGCTCTGTGGTTTAACCCACAGCGCCACCCGCATCCCTTTAAGGTACCACTGTACTGGTGGGCAATTGGAGATTAGCCTGTGCCCAAAGGCGTCGTGGACTTTGGAGGCTCCCGAACTCGGGACCAAAGGGGGAAACGATCCGAGAGGAAGGTACGTTTGGCAGATCTTCTCCAGGATCAACCACCATTAAGACTATCATGGAAGACCATCCTCCTCGCCATAGGAGGAGGAGAAGGAACACAGCTGCGGTTTTCCCCTGCGATTCCTGCCTGCATCGCAAGGGGGTTGGATTGGATGACCTTTGGGGGTCCCTCCAGCCCCCCAATTCTGTGCTGTCTTTGACCCAGGCCTGCCGACAGCAGCGTTCAAACAGCCCAGTGGAAACTTCCTTATGGAGTGCGATCGAAAGCCGGTCTTGGCACGGCAGCCAAACCGGACGCCGTCCGTTCCAAGCTCAGGTTTTTTTGGGGGGTGGGGGCAGGAGTTTTAGGTTTGTGGACTTGCCAGCTCAGAGGGGGCTTTGTAACCCAGCTCCCCAACTCCTTCCAGCCCACGATTTGCACGTAATATATATTTATATTTCTCGAAGCGGAATGCAGCCCTCCATCGCCCAGGGTTCCTTGTTTTTGCACACACGCAAAAGGGGCGAAAAAGGAGACTTTTAAAAATGATTATTTATTCTCCTATT
The DNA here is from genome assembly GCA_034642065.1 of Darevskia nairensis. Taxonomy (NCBI): domain Eukaryota; kingdom Metazoa; phylum Chordata; class Lepidosauria; order Squamata; family Lacertidae; genus Darevskia; species Darevskia nairensis. Next base: position 488,859 of record JAWWNI010001190.1, on the reverse strand, counting down.
TTCTTCCATCGCTTTGTTTTCTGCGGCGGAGACTCTTTTAATAAAATGTAAATAAAAGAGAGAGAGAGAGAGAGACTTTTAATGTACCGAAGAATATACAGAGCCAAGAGCCGATTTTGGCAGTAGTGCATGGCCAAAGCGCGGCACAAAAATTTAAAGACAATAAAATAAACATTTAAGCATTTCATTGTAGCAGAGAACCGAAATGATTTTTTTGCAGAATATGGGTAGATATCCGAGACCTGTTGGCTGTTCTGCTATACAGACATCTGCGACGTCTTGTGTTTTTGACACTGGCGAATACAAAACCTCAGAAAAGTTAAAGGTTCTTTGTTTGGGCAAAATTAGACCTGATATAAATTAAACCTGATGCCTCTCACTGTGAGTTTCTGTACAAGATACATAGGCAAGAGGCTAATTTATAATCGTATTTTGGGAATCACTCATGTCCTTATGGGGCTGCATGGTTTTATACTTTCTGGGTCGCCCGTGACCACATTATCATAGAATTGTAGAATCGGGACCACGATTCTAGACCAATGCAGAATCCTTTGCTGGTGAGTTTTGTGACAGAGTCAGGATTCGAACCCTGATCTCCCAGGTCCTAGTCCGACACTCTAACCCAGGGGTCAGCAACCTTTTTCAGCCGTGGGCCAGTCCACCGTTCCCTCAGACCTTGTGGGGAGCCAGACTATATTTTTTGGGGAAAATATGAACGAATTCCTCTACCCCACAAATAACCCAGAGATGCGTTTTAAATAAAAGGACACATTCTACTCATGTAAAAACACACTGATTCCCGGACCGTTCGCGGGCCGGATTCAGAAGGCGATTGGGCCGCATCCGGCCCCTGGGCCTTGGGTTGCATACCCCTGCTCTAACCACTACCTCCACTGCCTTCCTAGACTTCTTCTGCTATGGGGCAACTCTATAAATTAAGTCGGTCGGTAAATGCGGGGGTCGGGAGCAAAACGTCCCTTAGAGAAGGATCTGAAATATTATCAATCAATCAATCAGTTCTTTATCGCAGTCCAAAGACCCGCAAACGGAACCCAGCACTTAAAAATCTTCTAATCGAAGCTTGTTTTATTGGGTGTTTTATCCGCTCTGATATTTTGCCTTTAAAATGGAAAGCGATAAAGAACGAAATGCAAATGATAACAATGGCGAACGGCGCCGCGAGAAAAATAAACGGCGCCTTGACATTCCGTCGCAACCCAGGTTCAAGGTGCCGTTGGGTGATTCGCGGACATTATCTGAGTTCCTAACGCTGGGTAGACCTGGAGGAGAGGGACGCGGGTGGCGCTGTGGTCTAAACCACAGAGCCTAGGGCTTGCCGATCAGAAGGTCGGCGGTTCGAATCCCCGCGACGGGGTGAGCTCCCGTTGCTCGGTTCCAGCTCCTGCCCACCTAGCAGTTCGAAAGCACATCAAAGTGCAAGTAGATCAATAGGTCCCGCTCCGGCAGATGTCTCCTTGTACAGTTACTTTTCTCCTTGGTTTTGGGGGTCGCATGACTCCAAACTCTCCTATTCCATCCCCTCCAACGTTTCTCCCATGAAAATAGGACATCCTATTCCATCCCCTCCAACGTTTCTCCCCTGAAAATAGGGACGTCCTTTTCCATCCCCATCAACATTTATCCCATGAAAACATCCTATTCCATAATAAAACTGCCCACCTAGCAGTTCGAAAGCACGTCAATGTGCAAGTAGATCAATAGGTACCCGCTCCGGCGGGAAGGTAAACGGCGTTTCGCGCTGCTCTGGTTCGCCAGAAGCGGCTTAGTCCTGCTGGCCACATGACCCGGAAGCTGTACGCCGGCTCCCTCAGCCAGTAAAGCAAGATGAGCGCTGCAACCCCAGAGTCGTCCATGACTGACCTAACAGTCAGGGGCCCCTTTACCTTTACCATTAGACCTGGAGGAAGATAAGACCGTGTACAGAGGCAGCAATGCTTCTGAATCCCGGTGGCTGGGAATCGCCAGAGGAGAGCCAATCTTGTGTTCGAATCCTGACACAGTACCAAGAGCACTGGCCCTCTCGCTCCATCGAAACACATCTCCCAAGTTTAATTCCCTTTTTTCCTCGTTTGCAGTTGGAAGCGGACGTCCAGACCCTCGTCCACCGCTTCTATGCCCTTCAAAGCGAACGGGTCGAAGCCTACCACCTCTTCGAAGAGTGAGTGTCGCTGACTGGTTGGGGTTTTATTTTTGGGTGATGGTGGGGAAGTAGCCAGGTTTCCAGAGGAAGAGTGGCTTTCGTGTCCCGCTCGTGGGCTTCCCGTTGAGGTGTCCAATTGAGGCCTCTGACGACGCCTGACCTGGGCCGATGTCACGGGACTACAAAGCCCATCGTCCACTGCGAGCTCGGCCAATAGCAGTGGACGATGGGAGTTGTAGTCCAACTGCTAAATATGAGCTCATCGGGCAGCACTGGGTCCATATACGCGCATTCCACTATGGCGTGCGTTTTACGCCGCTTCCTGCCGTTATTATCTTACCCTTTCTGCTCTCAACGGCTGTTTACTATTATCGCTTCGAGCAGGGCGTTTTGTTCGGCTGGTTCGTTTTCAAATAAACAACAACAACAACAATAGAGGAAAGGACTCGGAAACGGCAGGTTCCCGGCAACCCAAGTTCACCGTTGGCCGGCCATCGGGACCCCGGAAAAGTGGCTTGCGAGGCCCCCAGTGACCCCATCTCCATCCCTTTCGCGCTCTCCCCTAATTTCCGTGCCTCTCCGTCCAACTGGGGAAGGGGGCCCAAAAAGGGGGGGCGTTCCCTCCCCGCTTTCCTGCCGCACCCAGGGCTTTTTTTGGCTCGGGTGCCCCTGATGAACTCCAGATGAGCCGGCCAGCGGGGGGAGCCTCCCTCCCTAGACACCTGTCTTCGATTTGCGGAGAGAAGGCACAGTGGAGCCGGGACTCTGGGCAGGGGGGATAATTGACTTCTGGGGAACAGAGACCCTCCAGCAACCCCCCACGACTCCAACCAAGCGGGCCTGTCTTCCCACCCAGCCCCCTGTCTTCCCACCCCGCCCCACACTGCAGGGGGACGCCCCCCTTGCCAGGCAGCAGGCTGGTGGGTGGGGGACGTCTCCTAATTCAATCATGCCTCTTGCAAACCCAGCCCAGCAAGGTCACGCCAAAGGGCTGGGGGCTTTTCGTAGAATCGTAGATTTAGGACAGTGATGGCTAACCTTGACACCCCAGATGTTTTGGAACTACAACTCCCATCATCCCTAGCTAACAGGACCAGTGGTCAGGGATGATGGGAGTTGTAGTCCCAAAACATCTGGAGTGTCAAGGTTAGCCATCACTGATTTAGGATGTACCCCCAAAGGGCATCTTGCCCAACCCCCTGCAATGCAGGATTTATTTATTTTTTAAATCCCTGTACAGGGCTGGCGTCAGATGCCCACCTGGCTAGGTTTCCCCAGCAACTCTGGGCGGCACCCAACAGAATATTAAAAACACGACAAAACACCAAACATTAAAAACTTCCCTAAACAGGGCTGCCTTCAGATGTCTTCTAAAAGTCAGATAGTTGTTTATTTCCTTGACATCTGATGGGAGGGCGCCACCACCGAGAAGGCCCTCTGCCTGGTTCCCTGTAACCTCGCTTCTCGCAGGGAGGGAACCGCCAGAAGGCCCTCGGAGCTGGACCTCTGTGTCCAGGCTGAATGATGGGGGTGGAGACGCTCCTTCAGGTATACTGGGCCATTTAGGCTTTCAAGGTCAGCACCAACACTTTGAATTGTGCTCGGAAACGTCCAGGGAGCCAATGTAGGTTTTTCAGGACCGGTGTTATATGGTCTCGGTGGCTGCTCCCAGTCCCCAGTCTAGCTGCCGCATTCTGGATTAGTTCCAGTTTCCGGGTCACCTTCAAGGCAGCCCCACGTAGAGCACATTGCAGTAGTCCAAGCGGAGATAACCAGAGCATGCACCACTCTGGCGAGACAGTCTACGGGCAGGGAAGGTCACATCCTGCGTACCAGATGGAGCTGCCCTGGATACAGAATTGACCTGCGCCTCCATGGACAGCTGTGAGTCCAAAATGACCCCCAGGCTGCGCACCTGGTCCTTCAGGGGCACAGTTACCCCATTCAGGACCAGGGAGTCCCCCACACCCACCCGCCCCTGTCCCCCAAAACAGTCCTTCTGTCTTGTCAGGATTCAACCTCAATCTGTTAGCCGCCATCCATCCTCCAACCGCCTCAAGACACTCGCACAGAACCTTCACCGCCTTCACTGGTGCTGATCTGGTTCTGATGTGGTTCTGAATCCAACTCTGCGATTCTGTGCCAGGAGACATGAACCCGGGCCATTCTGCATGCAGAGCAGACGCCCCGCTACCGAGTTTCGGCCCAGACCTCGGTCTTCAAGGCCAGGCAATGGGTACACCGAGGGGGCAGGCAACCCCCTTGCCGTCTCTCTACCGTTTTCTCTCCCCCCCACTCCTCTTTCCCGCCAGGGGCCACCGGGCGTATCTCCGAAGCGGCCCTGACTACGACTTCGCCCGCTACCGCCAGCTGGTGCACGAGATCACCCAGGCCTTCAGCGGGATCTCGCGGGAGATCCTGCAGATCAAGGAGCAGCTGGAGGGACCCCGCGGGCGGCCCGACCTCGCCCAGCATCTGGGGCGCCTACAGGAGAAGGAGAAGGACAAGCTCGAGCTGGTGAGAGAGAAGGGGCGCGCGGAGGCCGGTCTCAACTTTGCGCCCATTTTACAGGCGCAAAGCTGATCCCCTTCCGGTTTTGTGCCGGAAGAGTGTTTTGATCATGTTTCGATCTTGTAATCGGGATCGGTGGTGTCTGGAATTTCAGGTGTGGATGTCCCTTGAGAGCTTTGGGGGTTTTTTGGGGTGTGTGTGTGTGACTTGTATAGAAGACATCTGAAGGCAGCCCTGTTTAGGGAAGCTTTTAATGTTTAATAGGTTATTGTGTTTTAATATTCTGTTGGAAGCTGCCCAGAGCTGCTGGGGAAACCCAGCCAGATGGGCGGGGTATAAATAATAATATTTATTATTATTATTATTATTATTATTATTATTATTATTATAGAAGCATGGCGTTGGAAGGGGCCCTGAGGGTCATCCATCTCAACCCCCTGCAGTGCAGGAATATGCAGCCGTCCCTTACGAGATTCGAACCTGCCACCTTCGCATCATCTCCCAGCTGCAGCGGATGCTTTGGCTAAAGTTTCCTCCATCGCAAGGGGTTGGACTAGATGACTCTGGGTGTCCCTTTCCAACTCTACAATTCTATAATTCTACCACGCTGCATCCAACTGAGGTACCCAACTCACAAAAAGTCAGAACGCCCCTTGCCTTGTTTATTGTTTCGTCGCTTTCGTTTCAACCGCTTCCTATTGTTCTCGTCTTCTGAACTAACCTGATCTCTTTTGCTGCTGAACAAATATTATTTATAGCAAAAAATTACGTAAATCCTAAAATACTGGCTTATTTCATTCTATAATAAAACATTTATTTTAAAAAATAAAATAAATATTATTTATAAATGAATATTATTGCATGTATAGCCTGTCTTTCAGGACGCGGGTGGCGCTGTGGGTTAAACCACAGAGCCTAGGGCTTGCTGATCAGAAGGTCGGCGGTTCGAATCCCGCGACGAGGTGAGCTCCCGTTGCTCGGTCCCTGCTCCTGCCAACCTAGCAGTTCGAAAGCACGTCAAAGTGCAAGTAGATAAATAGGTACCACTCCGGCAGGAAGGTAAACGGCGTTTCCGTGCGCTGCACTGGTTCGCCAGAAGCGACTTAGTCCTGCTGGCCACATGACCTGGAAGCTGTACGCCGGCTCTCAACCAATAAAGCGAGATGAGCGCCGCAACCCCAGAGTCGTCCGCGACTGGACCTAATGGTCAGGGGTCCCTTTACTAGCCAGCCTTTGGGGCTCTGGGGTTCCTCTCTCCTTCCCTCCCCCCTCTGCCTTTCCATTTCATCCTCACAACAATCCTGCAAGGTTGGTTAGCGACCAGCTGGAGGTTGGATTCGAACCCAGGTCTCCTCCTGCCTCTCGGGTCTGGATCTCTAACCACTACACGGCGCTGTCCCTCTTGCAAATCGCTGTCGCAGCAAACTGGGGAGAGGGGGAGCCGGCGATTTCTGCGCCCGCCCCCCCTTGTCTCCGCCTAGAGGGTCTCACCTCCTCGTTTCTGCCCCTCCCCAGACAGCTCAGCTACAGATCGCCAAACAAAATGCACAAGACCACCCCGGCGTCGAAGCCCACCCTCAAGAGGTTCGGGAGCTGAAGCAGAAGTAAGTGGGGGACCCCCTGGGGTTGCAAAGAAGGGGGCAACACTTTTGCTTAAAAAAAAAACCCAACCCGGATTGCATCAAGGCCGGGCGAAGCTCTTCAAGGGCGAAGCTCTTCAACCGGGGGGGGGGGGAGGATCGTGGGAGATTGGCTCACTTTCCTGCCCAAGTCCCCCCGGGGAAACGATTTAGATTTAATTTTCACGCCCACCCCAAATCAGGTTGCCTTCAGCACCTCCCGGCTTTAATATAGCGCCCGTGACAAATCTTTCCGAGCAAAGGGGAACATTTCCACATCTTGGTGTGCTCTTTCTGGCCCGACAGGGCCCGATCTCCCACAATCCCCCTTGGTTGCCATCTCCCACAATCCCCCTTACTCGCAATCTCCCACAATCCCCCTTGCTTGCAATCTCCCACAACCCCCCTTGCTTGCAATCTCCCACAATCCCCCTTGCTTGCAATCTCCCACAATCCCCCTTACTCGCAATCTCCCACAATCCCCCTTGCTTGCAATCTCCCACAACCCCCCTTGCTTGCAATCTCCCACAATCCCCCTTGCTTGCAATCTCCCACAATCCCCCTTGCTTGCAATCTCCCACAATCCCCCTTGCTTGCAATCTCCCACAATCCCCCTTGCTTGCAATCTCCCACAACCCCCCTTGGTAGCAATCTCCCACAATCCCCCTTGCTCGGAATCTCCCACAATCCCCCTTTGCTTGCAATCTCCCACAATCCCCCTTGCTTGCCATCTCCCACAATCCCCCTTGCTCGGAATCTCCCACAATCCCCCTTGCTTGCAATCTCCCACAATCCCCCTTGCTTGCCATCTCCCACAATCCCCCTTACTCGCAATCTCCCACAATCCCCCTTGCTCGCCATCTCCCACAACCCCCCCTTGCTCGCCATCTCCCACAATCCCCCTTGGTAGCCATCTCCCACAACCCCCCTTGGTAGCCATCTCCCACAACCCCCCTTGGTAGCCATCTCCCACAATCCCCCTTGGTAGCCATCTCCCACAACCCCCCTTGGTAGCCATCTCCCACAACCCCCCTTGCTCGCCATCTCCCACAACCCCCCTTGCTCGCCATCTCCCACAATCCCCCTTACTCGCCATCTCCCACAATCCCCATTGCTCGCCATCTCCCACAACCCCCCTTGGTAGCAATCTCCCACAATCCCCCTTGCTTGCAATCTCCCACAATCCCCTTGGTTGCCATCTCCCACAATCCCCCTTGCTCGCCATCTCCCACAATCCCCCTTGCTTGCAATCTCCCACAACCCCCCTTGCTTGCCATCTCCCACAATCCCCCTTGGTAGCCATCTCCCACAATCCCCCTTGCTTGCCATCTCCCACAATCCCCCTTGCTTGCCATCTCCCACAACCCCCCTTGCTTGCCATCTCCCACAATCCCCCTTGCTTGCCATCTCCCACAATCCCCCTTGCTCGCCATCTCCCACAATCCCCCTTACTTGCAATCTCCCACAATCCCCCTTGCTTGCCATCTCCCACAATCCCCCTTGCTTGCAATCTCCCACAATCCCCCTTGCTTGCCATCTCCCACAATCCCCCTTGCTTGCAATCTCCCACAATCCCCCTTGCTTGCAATCTCCCACAATCCCCCTTGCTTGCCATCTCCCACAACCCCCTTGGTAGCCATCTCCCACAATCCCCCTTGCTTGCAATCTCCCACAATCCCCCTTGCTTGCAATCTCCCACAATCCCCCTTGCTTGCAATCTCCCACAATCCCCCTTGCTTGCAATCTCCCACAATCCCCCTTGCTTGCAATCTCCCACAATCCCCCTTGCTTGCAATCTCCCCACATCCCCCTTGCTTGCAATCTCCCACAATCCCCCTTGCTTGCCATCTCCCACAACCCCCTTGGTAGCCATCTCCCACAATCCCCCTTGCTTGCAATCTCCCACAACCCCCTTGCTTGCCATCTCCCACAATCCCCCTTGCTTGCCATCTCCCACAACCCCCTTGGTAGCCATCTCCCACAATCCCCCTTGCTTGCAATCTCCCACAATCCCCCTTGCTTGCCATCTCCCACAATCCCCCTTGCTTGCAATCTCCCACAATCCCCCTTGCTTGCAATCTCCCACAATCCCCCTTGCTTGCCATCTCCCACAACCCCCTTGGTAGCCATCTCCCACAACCCCCTTGCTTGCCATCTCCCACAATCCCCCTTGCTTGCCATCTCCCACAATCCCCCTTGGTTGCCATCTCCCACAATCCCCCTTGCTTGCCATCTCCCACAACCCCCTTGGTAGCCATCTCCCACAATCCCCCTTACTCGCAATCTCCCACAACCCCCCTTGGTTGCCATCTCCCACAATCCCCCTTGGTAGCCATCTCCCACAATCCCCCTTGGTAGCCATCTCCCACAATCCCCCTTACTCGCAATCTCCCACAACCCCCCTTGGTAGCCATCTCCCACAATCCCCCTTGCTTGCCATCTCCCACAATCCCCCTTGGTAGCCATCTCCCACAATCCCCCTTGCTTGCCATCTCCCACAATCCCCCTTGGTAGCCATCTCCCACAATCCCCCTTACTCGCAATCTCCCACAATCCCCTTGGTAGCCATCTCCCACAATCCCCCTTGGTAGCCATCTCCCACAATCCCCCTTACTCGCAATCTCCCACAACCCCCCTTGGTTGCCATCTCCCACAATCCCCCTTGGTAGCCATCTCCCACAATCCCCCTTGCTTGCAATCTCCCACAATCCCCCTTGGTAGCCATCTCCCACAATCCCCCTTGGTAGCCATCTCCCACAATCCCCCTTGGTAGCCATCTCCCACAATCCCCCTTGCTTGCCATCTCCCACAATCCCCCTTGGTAGCCATCTCCCACAATCCCCCTTGCTTGCCATCTCCCACAATCCCCCTTGGTAGCCATCTCCCACAATCCCCCTTGGTAGCCATCTCCCACAATCCCCCTTGCTTGCCATCTCCCACAATCCCCCTTGGTAGCCATCTCCCACAATCCCCCTTGGTTGCCATCTCCCACAATCCCCCTTGGTAGCCATCTCCCACAATCCCCCTTACTCGCAATCTCCCACAATCCCCCTTGCTTGCAATCTCCCACAATCCCCCTTGCTTGCAATCTCCCACAATCCCCCTTGGTAGCAATCTCCCACAACCCCCTTGCTTGCAATCTCCCACAATCCCCCTTGCTTGCCATCTCCCACAATCCCCCTTGCTTGCCATCTCCCACAATCCCCCTTGCTTGCCATCTCCCACAATCCCCCTTGCTTGCCATCTCCCACAATCCCCCTTGCTTGCAATCTCCCACAATCCCCCTTGCTTGCCATCTCCCACAATCCCCCTTGCTTGCAATCTCCCACAATCCCCCTTGCTTGCAATCTCCCACAATCCCCCTTGGTAGCCATCTCCCACAATCCCCCTTACTCGCAATCTCCCACAATCCCCCTTGGTAGCCATCTCCCACAACCCCCCTTGGTTGCCATCTCCCACAATCCCCCTTGGTAGCCATCTCCCACAATCCCCCTTGCTTGCAATCTCCCACAATCCCCCTTGCTTGCAATCTCCCACAATCCCCCTTGCTTGCCATCTCCCACAATCCCCCTTACTCGCAATCTCCCACAATCCCCCTTGGTAGCCATCTCCCACAACCCCCCTTGGTTGCCATCTCCCACAATCCCCCTTGGTAGCCATCTCCCACAATCCCCCTTGCTTGCCATCTCCCACAATCCCCCTTGCTTGCCATCTCCCACAATCCCCCTTGCTTGCCATCTCCCACAATCCCCCTTGCTTGCCATCTCCCACAATCCCCCTTGCTTGCCATCTCCCACAATCCCCCTTGCTTGCCATCTCCCACAATCCCCATTGCTTGCCATCTCCCACAATCCCCCTTGCTTGCCATCTCCCACAATCCCCCTTGCTTGCAATCTCCCACAATCCCCCTTGCTTGCCATCTCCCACAATCCCCCTTGCTTGCCATCTCCCACAATCCCCCTTGGTTGCCATCTCCCACAATCCCCCTTGCTTGCCATCTCCCACAATCCCCCTTGCTTGCCATCTCCCACAATCCCCCTTGCTTGCAATCTCCCACAATCCCCCTTACTCGCAATCTCCCACAATCCCCCTTGGTAGCCATCTCCCACAACCCCCCTTGGTTGCCATCTCCCACAATCCCCCTTACTCGCAATCTCCCACAATCCCCCTTGCTTGCAATCTCCCACAATCCCCCTTGGTAGCCATCTCCCACAATCCCCCTTACTCGCAATCTCCCACAATCCCCCTTGCTTGCAATCTCCCACAATCCCCCTTGCTTGCCATCTCCCACAATCCCCCTTACTCGCAATCTCCCACAATCCCCCTTGCTTGCCATCTCCCACAATCCCCCTTGGTAGCCATCTCCCACAACCCCCCTTGGTAGCCATCTCCCACAACCCCCCTTGGTAGCCATCTCCCACAACCCCCCTTGGTTGCCATCTCCCACAACCCCCCTTGGTAGCCATCTCCCACAATCCCCCTTGGTAGCCATCTCCCACAATCCCCCTTGGTTGCCATCTCCCACAACCCCCCTTGGTTGCCATCTCCCACAACCCCCCTTGGTAGCCATCTCCCACAATCCCCCTTGGTAGCCATCTCCCACAACCCCCCTTGGTTGCCATCTCCCACAATCCCCCTTGGTAGCCATCTCCCACAACCCCCCTTGGTAGCCATCTCCCACAACCCCCCTTGGTTGCCATCTCCCACAATCCCCCCTTGGTAGCCAATCTCCCACAACCCCCCTTGGTTGCCATCTCCCACAATCCCCCTTGGTAGCCATCTCCCACAATCCCCCTTACTCGCAATCTCCCACAATCCCCTTGGTTGCCATCTCCCACAACCCCCCTTGGTTGCCATCTCCCACAACCCCTTGGTTGCCATCTCCCCACAACCCCCCTTGGTAGCCCATCTCCCACAACCCCCCTTGGTAGCCATCTCCCACAACCCCCCTTGCTCGCCATCTCCCACAACCCCCCTTGGTTGCCATCTCCCACAATCCCCCTTGGTTGCCATCTCCACAATCCCCCTTGGTAGCCATCTCCCCACAATCCCCCTTGGTAGCCATCTCCCACAACCCCCCTTGGTAGCCATCTCCCACAACCCCCCTTGGTAGCCATCTCCCACAATCCCCCTTGGTTGCCATCTCCCACAATCCCCTTGAGTTGCCATCTCCCACAATCCCCCTTGGTAGCCATCTCCCACAACCCCCCTTGGTTGCCATCTCCCACAATCCCCCTTGGTTGCCATCTCCCACAATCCCCCTTGGTAGCCATCTCCCCACAACCCCCCTTGGTAGCCATCTCCCACAACCCCCCTTGGTAGCCATCTCCCACAATCCCCCCTTGGTTGCCATCCTCCCCACAATCCCCCTTGGTTGCCATCTCCCACAATCCCCCCTTGGTAGCCATCTCCCACAATCCCCCTTGGTTGCCATCTCCCACAATCCCCCTTACCTCGCAATCTCCCCACAATCCCCCTTGGTAGCCATCTCCCACAATCCCCCCTTGCTTGCCATCTCCCACAACCCCCCTTGGTTGCCATCTCCCACAATCCCCCTTGGTTGCCATCTCCCACAATCCCCCTTGGTTGCACATCTCCCACAACCCCCCTTGGTAGCCATCTCCCACAACCCCCCTTGGTTGCCATCTCCCACAATCCCCCTTGGTAGCCATCTCCCACAATCCCCCTTGGTAGCCATCTCCCACAATCCCCCTTGCTTGCCATCTCCCACAACCCCCTTGGTAGCCATCTCCCACAATCCCCCCTTGGTAGCCATCTCCCACAATCCCCCTTGGTAGCCATCTCCCACAACCCCCCTTGGTAGCCATCTCCCACAACCCCCCTTGGTAGCCATCTCCCACAACCCCCCTTGGTAGCCATCTCCCACAATCCCCCTTTGGTAGCCATCTCCCACAAGCCCCCTTGCTTGCCATCTCCCACAACCCCCTTGGTAGCCATCTCCCACAATCCCCCTTGGTAGCCATCTCCCACAATCCCCCTTGGTAGCCATCTCCACAATCCCCCTTGCTTGCCATCTCCCACAACCCCCCTGGTAGCCATCTCCCACAATCCCCCTTGGTAGCCATCTCCCACAATCCCCCTTGGTAGCCATCTCCCACAACCCCCCTTGGTAGCCATCTCCCACAATCCCCCTTGGTAGCCATCTCCACAACCCCCCTTGGTAGCCAATCTCCCACAACCCCCCTTGGTAGCCATCTCCCACAATCCCCCTTGGTAGCCATCTCCCACAACCCCCCTTGGTAGCCATCTCCCCACAACCCCCCCTTGCTTGCCATCACCCACAACCCCCCTTGGTAGCCATCTCCCACAACCCCCCTTGCTTGCCATCTCCCACAATCCCCCTTGCTTGCCATCTCCCACAATCCCCCTTGCTTGCCATCTCCCACAATCCCCCTTGCTTGCCATCTCCCACAATCCCCCTTGCTTTGCCATCTCCCACAATCCCCCTTGCTCGCAATCTCCCACAATCCCCTTGCTTGCCATCTCCCACAATCCCCCTTGCTTGCAATCTCCCACAATCCCCCTTACTGCAATCTCCACAATCCCCCTTGCTTGCCATCTCCCACAATCCCCCTTGCTTGCCATCTCCCACAATCCCCCTTGCTCGCCATCTCCCACAATCCCCATTGCTCGCCATCTCCCACAATCCCCCTTACTTGCAATCTCCCACAATCCCCCCTTGCTTGCCATCTCCCACAATCCCCCCTTGCTCAGCCATCTCCCACAAATCCCCATTGCTCGCCATCTCCCACAATCCCCCTTACTTGCAATCTCCCACAATCCCCCTTACTTGCAATCTCCCACAATCCCCCTTGCTTGCAATCTCCCACAATCCCCCTTGCTTGCCATCTCCCACAATCCCCCTTGCTTGCAATCTCCCACAATCACCCCCTTGCTTGCAATCTCCACACAATCCCCCTTGCTTGCAATCTCCCACAATCCCCTTGCTTGCAATCTCCCACAATCCCCCTTGCTTGCCATCTCCCACAATCCCCCTTGCTTGCAATCTCCACAATCCCCCTTGCTTGCCATCTCCCACAATCCCCTTGCTCGCCATCGTCCCACAATCCCCATTGCTCGCCATCTCCCACAATCCCCCTTGCTTGCAATCTCCCACAATCCCCCTTACTTGCAATCTCCCACAATCCCCCTTGCTTGCAATCTCCCACAATCCCCCTTGCTTGCAATCTCCCACAATCCCCCTTGGTAGCCATCTCCCACAATCCCCCCTTGCTCGCCATCGTCCCACAATCCCCCCTTACTCGCAATCTCCCACAACCCCCCCTTGGTTGCCATCTCCCACAATCCCCCTTGCTTGCCATCTCCCACAATCCCCCCTTGCTTGCAATCTCCCACAATCCCCCTTGCTTGCAATCTCCCACAATCCCCCTTGGTAGCCATCTCCCACAATCCCCCTTGCTCGCCATCTCCCACAATCCCCCTTACTCGCAATCTCCCACAATCCCCCTTGCTTGCCATCTCCCACAACCCCCCTTACTCGCAATCTCCCACAACCCCCCTTGGTTGCCATCTCCCACAATCCCCCTTGGTAGCCATCTCCACACAATCCCCCTTGCTTGCAATCTCCCACAATCCCCCTTGGTTGCCATCTCCCACAATCCCCCTTGGTTGCCATCTCCCACAATCCCCCTTGCTTGCAACCTCCCACAATCCCCCTTGCTTGCAATCTCCCACAATCCCCCTTACTCGCAATCTCCCACAATCCCCCTTGGTTGCCATCTCCCACAATCCCCCTTGGTTGCCATCTCCCACAACCCCCCTTGGTAGCAATCTCCCACAATCCCCCCTTGCTTGCAATCTCCCACAATCCCCCTTGGTTGCCATCTCCCACAATCCCCCTTGCTCGCCATCTCCCACAATCCCCCCTTGCTTGCAATCTCCCACAACCCACCCTTGCTTGCCATCTCCCACAATCCCCCTTGGTAGCCATCTCCCACAATCCCCCTTGGTTGCCATCTCCCACAATCCCCCTTGCTTGCAATCTCCCACAATCCCCCTTGGCTTGCCATCTCCCACAATCCCCCTTGGTAGCCATCTCCCACAACCCCCCTTGGTAGCCATCTCCCACAACCCCCCTTGGTAGCCATCTCCCACAATCCCCCTTGGTTGCCATCTCCCACAATCCCCCTTGGTTGCCATCTCCCACAATCCCCCTTGGTAGCCATCTCCCACAATCCCCCTTGCTTGCAATCTCCCACAACCCCCCTTGCTTGCCATCTCCCACAATCCCCCTTACTCGCAATCTCCCACAATCCCCCTTGGTTGCCATCTCCCACAATCCCCCTTGGTTGCCATCTCCACAATCCCCCTTGCTTGCCATCTCCCACAACCCCCCCTTGCTTGCCATCTCCCACAATCCCCCTTGGTTGCCATCTCCCACAATCCCCCTTGCTTGCAATCTCCCACAACCCCCTTACTCGCAATCTCCCACAATCCCCCTTGCTCGCCATCTCCCACAATCCCCCTTGCTTGCAATCTCCCACAACCCCCCTTGCTTGCCATCTCCCACAATCCCCCTTGGTTGCCATCTCCCACAATCCCCCTTGCTTGCCAATCTCCCACAATCCCCCTTACTTGCAATCTCCCACAATCCCCCTTGCTTGCAATCTCCCACAACCCCCCTTGGTAGCAATCTCCCACAATCCCCCTTGCTTGCAATCTCCCACAATCCCCCTTGCTTGCAATCTCCCACAATCCCCCTTGCTTGCAATCTCCCACAATCCCCCTTACTTGCAATCTCCCACAATCCCCCTTGCTTGCAATCTCCCACAACCCCCCTTGGTAGCAATCTCCCACAATCCCCCTTGCTCGGAATCTCCCACAATCCCCCTTGCTTGCAATCTCCCACAATCCCCCTTGCTTGCCATCTCCCACAATCCCCCTTGCATGCCATCTCCCCACAATCCCCCTTGGTTGCCATCTCCCACAATCCCCCTTGCTTGCAATCTCCCACAATCCCCCTTGGTAGCAATCTCCCACAATCCCCCTTGCTTGCAATCTCCCACAACCCCCTTGCTTGCAATCTCCCACAATCCCCCTTGCTTGCAATCTCCCACAATCCCCCTTGCTTGCAATCTCCCACAATCCCCCTTACTTGCAATCTCCCACAATCCCCCTTGCTTGCAATCTCCCACAACCCCCCTTGGTAGCAATCTCCCACAATCCCCCTTGCTTGCAATCTCCCACAATCCCCCTTACTTGCAATCTCCCACAATCCCCCTTGCTTGCAATCTCCCACAACCCCCCTTGGTAGCAATCTCCCACAATCCCCCTTGGTAGCAATCTCCCACAATCCCCCTTGCTTGCCAATCTCCCACAATCCCCCTTGCTTGCAATCTCCCACAATCCCCCTTGCTTGCAATCTCCCACAATCCCCCTTGCTTGCAATCTCCCACAATCCCCCTTACTTGCAATCTCCCACAATCCCCCTTGCTTGCAATCTCCCACAACCCCCCTTGGTAGCAATCTCCCACAATCCCCCTTGCTTGCAATCTCCCACAATCCCCCTAGCTTGCAATCTCCCACAATCCCCCTTACTTGCAATCTCCCACAATCCCCCTTTGCTTGCAATCTCCCACAACCCCCCTTGGTAGCAATCTCCCACAATCCCCCTTGCTTGCAATCTCCCACAATCCCCCTTGCTTGCAATCTCCCACAATCCCCCTTGCTTGCAATCTCCCACAATCCCCCTTACTTGCAATCTCCCACAATCCCCCTTGCTTGCAATCTCCCACAATCCCCTTACTTGCAATCTCCCACAATCCCCCTTGCTTGCAATCTCCCACAATCCCCCTTACTTGCAATCTCCCACAATCCCCCTTGCTCGGAATCTCCCACAATCCCCCTTGCTTGCAATCTCCCACAATCCCCCTGCTTGCCATCTCCCACAATCCCCCTTGGTAGCAATCTCCCACAATCCCCCTTGCTTGCAATCTCCCACAATCCCCCTTGCTTGCAATCTCCCACAATCCCCCTTACTTGCAATCTCCCACAATCCCCCTTGCTTGCAATCTCCCACAATCCCCCTTGGTAGCAATCTCCCACAATCCCCCCTTGCTTGCAATCTCCCACAATCCCCCTTGCTTGCAATCTCCCACAATCCCCCTTGCTTGCAATCTCCCACAATCCCCCTTGCTTGCAATCTCCCACAACCCCCCTTGGTAGCAATCTCCCACAATCCCCCTTGCTCGGAATCTCCCACAATCCCCCTTGCTTGCAATCTCCCACAATCCCCCTTGCTTGCCATCTCCCACAATCCCCCTTGGTAGCAATCTCCCACAATCCCCCTTGCTTGCCATCTCCCACAATCCCCCTTGGTAGCAATCTCCCACAATCCCCCTTGCTTGCAATCTCCCACAACCCCCCTTGGTAGCAATCTCCCACAATCCCCCTTGCTCGGAATCTCCCACAATCCCCCCTTGCTTGCAATCTCCCACAATCCCCCCTTGCTTGCAATCTCCCACAACCCCCCTTGGTAGCAATCTCCCACAATCCCCCTTGCTCGGAATCTCCCACAATCCCCCTTGGTTGCCATCTCCCACAATCCCCCTTGGTAGCAATCTCCCAACAATCCCCCTTGCTTGCAATCTCCCACAATCCCCCTTACTTGCAATCTCCCACAATCCCCCTTGCTTGCAATCTCCCACAATCCCCCTTGGTAGCAATCTCCCACAATCCCCCTTGCTTGCAATCTCCCACAATCCCACCTTGCTTGCAATCTCCCACAATCCCCCTTGCTTGCAATCTCCCACAATCCCCCTTGCTTGCAATCTCCCACAACCCCCCCTTGGTAGCAATCTCCCACAATCCCCCTTGCTCGGAATCTCCCACAATCCCCCTTGCTTGCAATCTCCCACAATCCCCCTTGCTTGCCATCTCCCACAATCCCCCTTGGTAGCAATCTCCCACAATCCCCCTTGCTTGCAATCTCCCACAATCCCCCTTGCTTGCAATCTCCCACAACCCCCCTTGGTAGCAATCTCCCACAATCCCCTTGCTCGGAATCTCCACAATCCCCCTTGGTTGCCATCTCCCACAACCCCCCTTGCTTGAAATCTCCCACAATCCCCCTTGGTTGCAATCTCCCACAACCCCCCTTGCTTGCCATCTCCCACAATCCCCCTTGGTAGCCATCTCCCACAATCCCCCTTGGTAGCAATCTCCCACAATCCCCCTTGCTTGCAATCTCCCACAATCCCCCTTGCTTGCCATCTCCCACAATCCCCCTTGCTTGCCATCTCCCACAACCCCTTGCTTGCCATCTCCCACAACCCCCCTTGCTTGCCATCTCCCACAATCCCCCTTGGTTGCCATCTCCCACAACCCACCTTGCTTGAAATCTCCCACAATCCCCCTTGGTTGCAATCTCCCACAACCCCCCTTGCTTGCCATCTCCCACAATCCCCCTTGGTAGCCATCTCCCACAATCCCCCTTGGTAGCAATCTCCCACAATCCCCCTTGCTTGCAATCTCCCACAATCCCCCTTGGTAGCAATCTCCCACAATCCCCTTGCTTGCCACCTCCCACAATCCCCCTTGCTCGCCCATCTCCCACAATGCCTTGGGAAGGCTACCTTTCTGGAGAGGGTGCGAGAGGGCAGGCCTATCCTCTCTCTCTCACGACCCGGATTCCCTTTGCAGGGCAGCGTTTGCATGGCTGGTGTTCAGATCCGCGGCCTGGAAAAAAACCTGGGCGCCCTCCGGTTTATTTCATTTTTTGCAGAAGAGGGGGGTCTTTGGAGAGGTGTCCCCCCCCCCGCCCCACCCGTATTGCTCTGCTTCGGGATTTTTGGCTTCACATTTTCCCGCGTTTCATAAACAAGCGGCGAGGGCCCGGGAGGGAGGCGGGGCAGGGCTGGCGCGCCCGAGACCCAGAGCGTGGCTAATCGGCTCCATATGCTCCTTTATTATCGTTTCCATCCGGCCCAAACAGCTAATTCAAACCATCGAGGCAATCAGCGAAACTCTCCAGGATTTCAAGTACGATTCCGAAGAAAGCACTTGACGGGACGTCCCGGAGGAGGAGGAGGAGGAGGAGGAAGGAAATTTTTCGGCGGAGGGGGAGAGGAACACCCCCCCCCCCTGCAAGCAAGCAATGCTCGGCTCTCTCTCTCTCTCTCCCCCTCCACCTCTGCCCCCTTCCTTACCCGGTCTGGGTTCTGACCTGCTTCGCACGCAGGTCCCGGCGCGAGGGGGCTCAGCCAGACGTGCCTTGGCCCCCCGCCCGGCACGAAAGGCTCCAGACCCACGCCGAACAAGCCCTATAAAGACTTCTCTCTAGACCGGGGTGGGGGGGGGTTGGCTGGAGGCGGAGATGGGGGGCAAGCGGATGGGGAGCCGAGGAACGCTTTTGCCGTTCGTTGGGAGTCAATAAAATGTTTTCTTCAGCATGTCTGGGACTGTTTCTCCAAACCCGAATCCGTTGTGCGCGGCACGTGCGATGTTTGGCAAGGGAGTGGGCGGGTGAACGGACAGGGGGGGGGGGGACGGAGAAATTTGCCAGCCGTTTGCTTGCCGCCGTTGTCAGAGATTTGTTGGCATCCGTGCGTCTCGAGAGGCAATGGAGTGCGCTTCCGGGGGTGAAGCCAAAATGGCTGTGGTTAGCAGGACGGAAGTGACCTTCCCTGGGGCGCCCAGGTCTGGGGGAATCCTGGGCTGCCCAGCCTCACAGAGAGGGTACAAAGAAAAGCATGTTATAATAGTAATATAATAATAATAATTTATTATTTGTACCCCACCCATCTGGCCGGTCTCCCCAGCCACTCTCTGGGTGGCTTCCAAACAAATATCAAAATACATTAAAATATCACAGGTTAAAAACTTCCCTGAACAGGGCTGCCTTCAGGTATTTCCTAAATGTTATGTAGTTGTTGATCCCTTTGACCTCTGAAGGGAGGGCGTTCCACAGGGCGGGCGCCACCGACCGAGAAGGCCCTCTGCCTGGTTCCCTGTAGCTTTGCTTCTCGCAGTGAGGGAACCGCCAGGAGGCCCTCGGTGATGGACCCCGGTGTCCGGGCTGAACGGTGGGGGCGGAGACGCTCCTTCAGGTATACAGGACCGAGGCCCGTTTAGGGCTTTCAAGGTCAGCACCAACACTTTGAATTGTGCCTCGGAAATGTACTGGGAGCCAATGCAGATCTCTCAGGGACCGGTGTTATGTGGTCCCAGCGGTCACTCCCAGTCACCAGTCTAGCTGCCGCATTCTGGATTAATTGCAGTTTCTGGGTCACCTTCAAAGGTAGCCCCCACGTAGAGCACATTGCAGTAGTCCAAGCGGGAGATAACCAGAGCATGCACCACTCTGGCGAGACAGTCTGCGGGCAGGGAGGGTCTCATCCAGCGTACAGATGGAGCTGGTAGGCAGCTGCCCTGTGCCCAGAATTAACCTGCGCCTCCATGGACAGCTGTGAGTCCAAAATGACTCCCAGGCTGCGCACCTGGTCCTTCAGGGGCACAGTTACCCCGTTCAGGACCAGGGAGTCCCCCACACCCACCTGCCCCGTCCCCCAAAAACAGCACTTTTGTCTTGTCAGGATTCAACCTCAATCTGTTAGCCGCCATCCACCCTCCAACCGCCTCCAGGCACTCACACAGGACCTTCACCGCCTTCACTGGTTCTGATTTGAAAGAGAGGTAGAGCTGGGTATCATCCGCATACTGATGGACACCCAGCCCAAACCCCCTGATGATCTCTCCCAGTGGCTTCATATAGATATTATTATGTTATGAGAACTATAAGGTCTAAGACTGGGTAGGCAACCTAAGTCCTGGGGGGCCGGATGCGGCCCAATTGCCTTCTCAATCCGGCCCACGGACTGTCCAAGAATGAGCGTGTTTTTACATGGGTAGAATGTGTGCTTTTATTTAAAATGCATCTCTGGGTTATTTGGGGGGCATAGGAATTCGTTCATTTCCCCCCCCAAAATTATAGTCTGGCCCACCACATGGTCTGAGGGACGGTGGACCGGCCCATGGCTGAAAAAGGTTGCTGGCCCCGGGTCTAAGATATAAAATAAATGTACCAGGCAAACAGGAGAAGATGGGCTCAGCAGCCTCCTCCTATGTTCCTGTGGAACCTCCAGGTCCAGAGGTTGTCTATCTGCCTTCCTTGGTCCTAATAATAATAATAATAATAATTTATTATTTATACCCCTCCCATCTGGCTGGGTTCCAACAGAATATTAAAATACAATAGTCTATTAAACATTAAAAGCTTCCCCTAAACAGGGCTGCCTTCAGGTGTCTTCTAAAAGTCAGGTAGTTGTTTATTTCCTTGACATCTGATGGGAGGGCGCCACCACCGAGAAGGCCCTCTGCCTGGTTCCCTGTAACCTCGCTTCTCGCAGGGGGAGGGAACCGCCAGAAGGCCCTCGGAGCTAGACCCCGGTGTCCGGGGTGGAGACGCTCCTTCAGGGATTCTGGGCCGTTTAGGGCTTTCAAGGTCAGCCCCAACACTTTGAATTGTGCTCGGAAATGTCCTGGAGCCAATGTAGGTCTTTTATAATCAGTGTTCCCCACGCTTTGGCCTCATCCAGAGCCATGGCTCTTCGGTTTGGAGACATTCCTGGCCTCACCAGCTAGATTATTTCGTACGCCCAGATTCCTGTGGTCTTGGTAAAGACCCTCTTGGTAAGGAAGGAGAGCTTTGGGTTCCAACGGAGCCTGGGTAGATTATGGGGTTTGGAAAAATAACCAGAAGACGCACAGAAACAACTTGGAAACTCGGCGGAGGGGACAAACACACACACGCCGTAAAATTTATTTGGAGAAGAAGTTTGCGGAATAAGATGGCTGCGAAATCCCGGAGACCCTTTTCCAGGTTGGATTTTATCGCCGTCTCTCAACTCGGAGAAAGGGCTTCTTCGCCGTGGGATACCGTCCCCCAAATTTCAGTGGTACCTAAAACCTCCTTGCGGAAAATATATAGGGGGAAAGCCGGGGGGCATTTGTGTCTCTCCCGTTATCCGGATCTCAAAAGTGGAGGCTGCGGGTGGTTTGCCGGTTTGCGGTGGGTTCGGGTGCCGATGCGGCTCCACGCGGTTCTGCCGCCCCCCCTCTCCGGCGACGCTGCCTGGCTCCTCGGCTTGCCGCCCGGGAGAACCGCCCCCCCCCCGCTGCCTTTACTCTTCTTGGGCCCCTTTCAGACGCCGCTAGGATTTATCGCCGGAGAGGACCTGGGAATAAAGAGAGAGCGCAAAACAGGTGGGCTGTATCAAAATCGCGGAACCGTAGAGTTGCAGAGTTGGGACCCTAGGGTCATCTTGTCCAACCCCCTGCAGTGGGATTCGAACCCGCGACCCAGGGGTTAAGAGTCCCGTGCTCTATCGACGGAGCCATCCAGGGGTGTGGCCATCGTCGTTATTATGTCTTGCCTTTCCCCTAAGATGGTAGGATTCAGGGAGGATCCCAACATTTGAAGGAGATAAACAACTATCTGACTTTTAGAAGAAATCCGAAGGTAGATTTTAATGTTTGACGTCTTACTGTGGTTTTATAATTTGCTGGAAGCTGTCCATAGTGGATGGAGCAACTTAATAATAATAACATTAGTATTAGTATTATTTTTGAAAATATTTTTTATCAATTTTCAGTTACAAAAATCCAATATGGGGAAACCCAGCCAGATGGGCGGGGTATAAATAATAAATTATTATTATTATTATTATTATTATTATTATTATTATTATTATATATGCCACATTGCATCAATTACCATTCCAATTCACGTTATCCATCAATTAAAAAGCCAGTTACACATTTTAGATGGCCTCCTGCGTGCCAGATTTCAAGGGAAGATAATCTCATTTAATTCTGCTTCCAGTCTTATTTAATGCCAGTTAGTTTTCAGTTTACTGTGATGACATGCCTTTACACAAATATCTACACAACTTATTATTATTTCAGCCTTCATCACAATCCCAGCTACAACGTTTCTAACTTCCATTCATATTGACACGTTAATTTGTATTCCTGCAAGCGAAGTTCTATATCCTTTCTTGTTCCTGTGTGTGACATTTATTTTCTATTTGTGTCTATTTATTTTGCCCATATTGTTTCTTTTTATCCTTATGCAACATTATATCTTCATTCTTCCTGGTCTCCATCATGCCCTTTTTATTCCTCACTGAAGCACAACAGAACACTTAAACTCTCTTTCAAATCAGAACCAGTGAAGGCGGTGAAGGTCCTGTGTGAGTGCCTGGAGGCGGTTGGAGGATGGATGGCGGCTAACGGGTTGAGGTTGAATCCTGACAAGACAGAAGGACTGTTTTGGGGGGACAGGGGGGGACGGGTGTGGGAGACTCCCTGGTCCTGAATGGGGTGACTGTGCCCCCGAAGGACCAGATGCACAGCCTGGGAGTCATTTTGGACTCACAGCTGTCCATGGAGGCTCAGGTTAATTCTGTATCCAGGGCAGCTGTGTACCAGCTCCATCTGGTACGCAGGATGAGACCCTCCCTGCCTGCAGACTGTCTCACCAGAGTGGTGCATGCTCTGGTTATCTCCCGCTTGGACTACTGCAATGCGCTCTACGTGGGGCTACCTTTGAAGGTGACCTGGAAACTGCAATTAATCCAGAATGCGGCAGCTAGACTGGTGACTGGGAGCGGCCGCCGGGACCACATAACACTGTTCCTGAGAGAACTACATTGGCTCCCAGTACGTTTCCGAGCACAATTCAAAGAGTTGGTGCTGACCTTTAAAGCCCTAAATGGCTTCGGTCCAGTATACCTGAAGGAGTGTCTCCACCCCCACCGTTCAGCCCGGACACTGAGGTCCAGCTCCGAGGGCCTCCTGGCGGTTCCCTCCCTGCGAGAAGCCAAGTTACAGGGAACCAGGCAGAGGGCCTTCTCGGTAGTGGCACCCGCCCTGTGGAAACGCCCTCCCAGCAGAGGTCAAAGGGATATACAACTATCTGACATTCAGAAAATACCTGAAGGCAGCCCTGTTTAGGGAAGTTTTTAACTTGTGATATTTTAATGTATTTTAATATCCGTTGGAGGCCGCCCAGAGTGGCTGGGGGGACCCGGCCACATGGGCGGGGGTACAAATAATAAATTATTATTATTATTATTATTATTATTATTATTATTATTATTTAGCAAGTAAAATAAAACAGAGGAACAAAACTGGGAGCTAGAGCACCAGTCGTATGGGCAGAATATTATTATTATTATTAAACCTTCCAGTTTTGTTTCTCTGTTAATAAATGTAGTAACTTGCTACAAACTTTATCAATCAAATCTTTATTACGGTCCAGAGACCCAACAATTCATCACAAAAACAATACACAATTTCGACAGCCCACCTTCAGGTTACACAAGCATTTTGTTCAGGCTTAGGAATAGAGATCATCGGTTCTTGCAACCACCGATAGAAACTTCGCCACTGCTAATGTTCTGTCCTTTGTCCGGTCTTCCAGTAGGAACCTGACATAGTAAGCCTCTGATTTTCCCGGGAAAAGGTACTAGCAAGGGGAATATCAGTTCTGCCCTGGCTTGCTCGAATTTCACACAGTGCAGCAAAATATGTTTTAACAGAGTCCAGTGTCTTGGGCACATGAGCAGAGTCTGTCCTGGTATGGAATTCCTCTCAATCTGCCATCCAACACTGCAGAGGGAAAGACGTTTAGTCTGGCTTTTGTAAATAGCCTTCGGTAATTTGGAACTGTCAGATTTTTAATATAAGATGCTAACTTAAAGGCATGCCCATATTGTACTCCTACTGCCAGCGGACTGCAGACTGCGTGGGATCGATGTCGCAAGTCACTGTGTGTAATATCCCAGAGTCTTTGCCACAACTTTATTATTTCAGCTAGCTATCAGGGATGCAGTTCCCGCTCCTCATTTTATTTCCACTTCTCGTTTAAAAAAGTTTGATTTGACCTAGCTTAAAGGTAAAGGTAAAGGGGACCCCTGACCATTAGGTCCAGTCGTGTCCGACTCTGGGGTTGCGGCGCTCATCTTGCTTTATTGGCCGAGAAGCCGGCGTACAGCTTTCCGGGTCATGTGGCCAGCATGACAAAGCCACTTCTGGCGAACCAGAGCAGCGCACGGAAACGCCATTTACCTTCCCGCCAGAGCGGTTCCTATTTATCTACTTGCACTTTGACGTGCTTTCGAACTGCTAGGTTGGCAGGAGCAGGGGACAGAGCAACGGGAAGCTCACCCTTTCGTGGGGATTTGAACCGCCAACCTTCTGATCAGCAAGCCCTAGGCTCTGTGGTTTAACCCACAGCGCCACCTGGGTTCCCTTTTGACCTAGCTTAGGCCTCGTATTTTCCATTGTCACCAAATCTGTATTGTCGCGAGAGAGCTACATTGAAATTTTGGCTATCTTTGTTTTAAAAAGAAAAACCGATATGAATTATAATAGATAATAACTGCAAAGTAATAATAATAATAATAATAATAATAATAAATAATAATAATAATACTTTATTTATTATATATACCCCTCCCATTCTGGCTGGGTTTTCCCCCAGCCACTCTGGGTGGCTCCCAACAGAACACTGAAAACAGAATAAAAACATCAAACATTAAAAAACTTCCCTAAACAGAGCTGCCTTCAGATGTCTTCTAAAAGTCAGATAGTTGTTTATTTCCTTGACATCTGGTGGGAGGGCGCTACCACTGAGAATGCCCTCTGCCTGGCTCCCTGTAACCTCACTTCTCGCAATGAGGGAACCGGCAGAAGGGCCCTCGGAGCCCGGACCTCAGGGTCTGGGCTGGACGATGGGGGCGGAGACGCTCCTTCAGGTATACTGGGCCGAGGGCCCGTTTAGTAATAAAAACCAGCTCATTAAAAACAATAATTAAAAACGCACCAAAGAATTTAGAGCCAGCAATTAAAATGCCCTGAACGTAGCCGAACGGTCTGCCTCTCCTTCCTTGGAGGTTTTAAGCCAGAAGGTTGGATGGCCTCTGTCCGGGATGCTTTGGCCGAGATTCCTGCATTGCAGGGGGTTGGACTACATGACCATTGGGGGTACCTTCCAACTCTGCGATCTCTGCAGCAGAAGTTACTAGTCCTCAACCGTTTTCGCTGGAACGCCCCTGCTTGCAAAAATGCACGTCGCCAAGGAGCTTTGTCTTGTTCGCTGCTGGCATGAGCCGACTCGCCATAGGCGAACAGCTGTTTCTGTTTGTTTTTAACAGCAAGGATCCTCTCTCCTTGCTGCAAGGACAACTCGGGGACAGGGACGGACGGACGGACGGGGAGGTTGTTTTCCTTACCTACCTGGTTCCGTGTTTTGTGCGACTTCTGGAGCGAGACCCTCCACTGGTCGTACATTTTGATGCTCAAGCTAGCGCAGCTTCCGTGTTTGCGCATCCAGCCGAAGAACTGCTTCAGCTCCCGGCGCAGCGTGTTGTTGTGCTCCCCGCTTTTGGGCTCGCAGACCCCCGGCGCCCGCCCTGAGGAGGTTGGGAGGGGGAGGGGAGAGACGTGAGGAAGGCAGGAAGGAACTCGCCAGCGTACCTCAAGAGTGCGAGACTCCCGAATGTCAGGGTCGTGGGTTTGAAGCCCACGCCCAGGGCTGGATTTAGGTTCGATGAGGCCCTCAGCTCCTGAAGGTAATGGGGCCCTTTATATGTCCGGCTGTCCTTTGTCAACAACAAATTGCCACTGTTTTTTGTGTTGAATATATGCTATGTGGTCATTGATGGACCTAATTTTTTCAGGGGGGCCCCCCAAGAGAGTGGGGCCCTAAATCTGACACTGGCATAGATAGATATAGATAGGTAGATAGATAGATAGATAGATAGATAGATAGATAGATGATAGACGATTGATTGATTGATTGATTGATCGATCGATCGATAGAGATAGATAGATGATAGAAGATAGATAGATAGAGAGAGAGATGATAGATAGATAGATATAGATAGATAGATATAGATAGACAGATATAGATAGATAAATAGAGAGATAGATGATAGACGATAGATAGATGATAGAATGATAGATGATAGATAGAAAGATAGATGATAGAGATAGATAGATAGATAGATAGATAGGTAGGTAGGTAGGTAGGTAGGTAGGTAGGTAGGTAGGTAGATGATAGATAGATAATTTAAGAATTATCTAAAGAAGTGTGCATGCACACGAAAGCACATACCAAGAACAAACTTAGTTGGTCTCTAAGGTGCTACTGGAGGGAATTTTTTTATTATTTTTTATTTTGTTTTGATAAATAGATAGATATATGATAGATAGATAGATAGATAGTCGATAGATATAATAGATGATAGATAGATAGATTATATTTAATAACCTATTTATATATATATAAATATATTTATCGGTAAAGAATTCGGTGCGGCGCGAGCAAATTTTCATTCTGAAAGCGCGGCCCGAGAGGAAAAAGTCTGGGAACAGCTACTCTGAACCAGAAGGAGCCAGACCCTGCAACCTCTTCCTTCTAAGGGAAGCTGCTCCTTCCCCCTGGATCATTTCGGCTGCCCTTTCCTGGACCTTTCGCTTTCCCCGCCTTGAAGCGAAAATCAGGTGTGTCCCCCCCCCCCAGTAGCCAGGAAAAGGAGAATGACGTCATATGCGAAAGTCTGGCCTGGAAAGGGTGTGAGCTTCTCGGGGCTGCCGACTTCCTAGCTGGGAAATAATAACAAGACCTCCAGCCTGGCCCCAGAACAAAATATCCAGGTGCTGGGCATACGAGGAGGCCGGGATATCTCTGGAGACGGTCCCTCCCCATCCCTAAAGTCCGCACAGGCCTGGGTTTGGCACAGGTCCGGTTCTCCGGACGCCTGCTCGGGTTTCTGGGGAAGGGGGAGAGGCGGCCGGGGCCGGGGAGGGACCCCCGAGCGAGGGGATCGCAGATGCAGCTGCAAGCCCCAAATCTCCGGGGCCGCCGGCGAGGGGCTGGGGCCACGCACCATTGCGAGGGGTGGAGGCAGCCGTAGGGTTGCTCCACTCGCTCCAGATGCCGGCCTTCTTGGACCCGTAGATGCCAAAGGGGTTGCAGCGCACCTGGACGAAGTAGACCGTGCCGGGCCTCAGCCCCGCGAGCCGGCACGAGGTCTGGTTGCCCACGTTGTCCACCACCTGTGTGGGGCAGAAAGAGGCGTCAGAAAGGGGGACAGGTCCTTTTTTCCCCAGGACGGAGACATGGCCAGTCTGACCTGGAAATGTCAGGGGTTGAGCTCTGGGTGAAGCAGGCATGCCCATCCTCTTCCAACACTTCTCCCATAAAAATAGGGACGTCCTATTCCATCCTCTCCAATGTTTCTCCCCTGAAAATAGGGACGTCCTAAGGAAAAGCGGGACATTCCGGGATCAAATCAGAAACCGGGGCAACTTCTGTAAATCCGGGACATCCCTGGAGAATCGGGACACTTGGAGGATATGCTTTTACCCCCAAACATTTTGGGTTTAGCTAGCGCTGCCCGCCATTGGCTCTTGTCTCCGCCTCCCATTCGGGTGCCCCTCCTGCCGCCCCCCAAGGAGTTCACTATGGGCGCCAGGCCCCCGCCGAAGGTAGAGAGACTCACCTTCCACTCGGTGCTGTCCTCTACGCGGTACTGAATCTGGTACTTGGCTTGGAAGAGGAAGTCCTTCAGGGCCGGGGGGGCACTCCAGCGGACGCTCAGCTGGTCCTCCAAGTCACCGACGCGGTTGACGTGGACGTCCGAGGGCGGGTCGGTCGTGACTGTCGGGGGAACCGCAACAGTCAGTGCTGGATTTACGTATAAGCTAAACAAGCTATAGCTTAGGGCCCCACTCTCTTGGGGGCCCCCCAAAAATTTAAAGGGAAAAAAACCTGGATGTACATTTCCAAAATATAAGATAAAAAACAAATAAAATAAAACCTACATCCAGCAACAGTGTTTTGTGTTGTGTAGGCTCCTGTGATGTAAGTCATGGGCCCCGCCTGCTCCCTAAAATATCCCTGGTTTGCTCCTTTCTATATATAGGGCACCATCAGCACCATTGAATTCTGGTGCTGGAGGAGACTCTTGAGAGTCCCATGGACTGCAAGAAGATCAAACCTCTCCATTCTGAAGGAAATCAGCCCTGAGTGCTCATTGCAAGGACAGATCCTGAAGCTGAGGCTCCAAGACTTTGGCCACCTCATGAGAAGAGAAGACTCCCTGGAAAAGACCCTGATGGTGGGAAAGATGGAGGGCACAAGGAGAAGGGGACGACAGAGGGCGAGATGGTGGGACAGTGTTTTCGAAGCGACCAGCATGAGTTTGGCCAAACTGCGAGAGGCAGTGAAGGATAGGCGTGCCTGGCGTGCTCTGGTCCATGGGGTCACGAAGAGTCGGATACGACTAAACAACTAAACAACAACAACAACAGGCAGATAGATAAATAGATAGATAGATAGATAGATAGATAGATAGATAGATAGATAGATAGATAGATAGATAGGCAGTGGAAGACAGGAGGGCCTGGCGTGCTCTGGTCCAGGGGGTCACGAAGAGGCGGACACGACTAAACGACTCAACAACAACAACAGGCAGCTAGATAGATAGATATCTGCTCCTTTCTATATATAGGGTGCCTACATTCTGCATGGACTGGTTGCATG
Organism: Darevskia nairensis; assembly: GCA_034642065.1. Classification (NCBI taxonomy): domain Eukaryota; kingdom Metazoa; phylum Chordata; class Lepidosauria; order Squamata; family Lacertidae; genus Darevskia; species Darevskia nairensis. Next base: position 459,974 of record JAWWNI010001190.1, on the reverse strand, counting down.
GCAACATGCGCAAATGGCTTGAGATACCTATGAGGTCCATAAATTACCCTATAGCATAGATTCAACATACACAAAAAAACACTAGGGGTGAAACTTCACCTGGAGGGGCGGTTCTTAATCGTGATGATTTTATTTTATTTTGCGTATTCTGTAAAATGTACACACCGCTCGGTTGTTGAAAAAGAACCGTTTACAGTGGTGCCTTGGTTCTCAAACGCCTTGGTTCTCAAACAACTTGGAACCCAAACGCTGCAAACCTGGAACTAATTCCGGTTTGTGAATCTTTTTCGGAAGCCGAACGTGCTCCGTTTTGAGTGTTACGCTTCCGATTTCAGTGCCACACTTCCGCTTTGAGTGTTACGCTGGGGTCTGTCTGTTTTTGCTATTTATTTTGCATTTTTGTTTTTGCGGCTCTTTTTGTGTGTGACTGCGTGGAACCCAGTTCAGCTACTGATGGATTGATTGATTGTGTGACTGCAGTACGTTGTTTATTGCTTTCATTTTATGGATCGACGGTCTCGTTAGATAGCAAAATCTATGTTCAATCCTGTTTTAGGGGTTGTTTTTAAAAGTCTGGAACAGATTAATCCATTTTGCATGACTTCCTATGGGAAAGCAGCGCGCCTTGGTTGTGGAACGCTTTGGTTTTGGAACGGACTTCCGGAACGGATTAAGTTTGAGAACCAAGATGCCACTGTAAAGGTAAAGGTAAAGGGACCCCTGACCATTAGGTCCAGTCGTGTCCGACTCTGGGGTTGCGGCGCTCATCTCGCTTTATTGGCCGAGAGCCGGTGTACAGCTTCCGGGTCATGTGGCCAGCATGACTAAGCCGCTTCTGGCGAACCAGAGCCGCGCACGGAAACGCCGTTTACCTTCCCGCCGGAGCGTTTTCTATTTATCTACTTGCACTTTGATGTCCTTTCGAACTGCTAGGTGGGCAGGAGCTGGGACCAAGCAACAGGAGCTCACCCCGTCGCGGGGATTCGAACTGCCGACCTTCTGATCAGCAAGCCCTAGTCTCTGTGGTTTAACCCACAGCGCCACCTGGGTCCCTAGATGCCACTGTATTCTTGGAAAATACGTGCACTGAACAGTTCATCTCATCGTGTTACCGTTAAGTTTCCATTGCCCCCAAAGTGCTCAAATGGTTCCGTTCCATCGTGTAAATAATTTCTTTATTTTCTAATAAATGCAAATTCTCTCCCCCCCCCAATTTTTTAAAATAATGGTTGCAGATGAAACCGAGATATCTCCAAAACAGTGTTCCTTGCCTTTTAAGGGCGCTAACCTTGCTTCTCGCAGACTTGGGACCTACATATCCCCCCCGCCTATGGGGCAGCCGTTACTCATTGCAGCCCGCAGGCATCTCCCGGAGAGCACACGTGCGGGATTTGACCTCGGCGGGGGTCCAGGCACAAAGGGAAAGGGTTAAGGAGAAGCAGATGTCTGGAAAGAGCCAAAAAAACGAGAGCGAGATCCAGGAGAGAGGTCCTAATTAAATTAAGAGACCAATTCCGCTCACATACAATATATTTCCTGCTTTCACCTCTCCGGGACGCCCCAGACAATCCCCGTTTCTCTCCCCCCCCCACGCGTTTCCTGGCTCTGCTAATGAGGTCATCGCCTCCCCTCCGTGTGATGTCACAGGTGCCCGGCGGTGACATCATCGCACCGCGGAGCGCGGCAGAAGTGGGTTTTACGGCCTTAGGAATCAACAGGAAAGCCAGGCATCAAAATTTCTTTTGCGCCATAGGGATTATTATTATTATTATTATCCTTAGGATTTTGACGCCTTGTAGCGATATTCTGATCGCCGGTTTGGAATCATACTGTATTATATTGCTGGCTTTTGCTGTAATAAATGACGTTTTGCCTCCGGCGGCGTTTAGCCGGGATTATTGGCGTACGATTTCCACATGGATCTGTGATGTGTTAATGTATTTTAATGTTTGCTGGAAGCCGCCCAGAGTGGCTGGGGAGACCCAGCCAGATGGGCGGGGTACAAATAATAAATTATTATTATTATTATTATTATTATTATTATTGAGAAGAGGGAGACTGAGAGGCGATATGGGAGTCATCTTCAAATATCCGAAAGTTTGTGTCCAGCTGCCCCAGAGGGTTGTTGCTGTTCTAATTATTCTAATTATTTTATTATTTATACCTCGCCCCCATCTGGCTGGGTTTCCCCCATTGGCTCTGGGCGGCTTCCAGCAAAATATTAAAAAATAAAATAAAATAAAATGTCATCACAGAGACATCACCTTGCCGACAAAGGTCCGTATAGTTCAAGCTATGGTTTTCCCAGTAGTGATGTACGGAAGTGAGAGCTGGACCATAAAGAAGGCTGATCGCCGGAGAATGTATGCTTTTGAATTCTGGTGCTGGAGGAGACTCTTGAGAGTCCCATGGACTGCAAGAAGATCAAACCTCTCCATTCTGAAGGAATGTTTTACTTTTCCTTTAAAAAACTTTAAACGAGAAAGATCCGCTCTAATTCTCCTCCACTATGGTAGCTACCATATTTTTCCATCTATAAGACGCCCCCATGTATAAGACACCCCCTATTTTTGGGGACTCAGATTTAAGAAAATTGGGGGGGATGTATCTGTGCACAAGACACTCCCTAAATTTTTGACATTATTTTTTAGGGGGGGGGGACCTAGTCTTATACACGGAAAAAACAAGCCAGTGTCTGGGGTGGGGGTGGGGGAGAGAAATGCTCCTCCTTTAAAAGAAAATTCTCTTTCTCTCTCTATAAAAAAGTATAATATATGGAGCTGCCTGTTCCTGATAGGGGAAAAAATACACCTTTTTAAGTGCAGAAACTCGCTAAGATAGTTTTCTGAGAACAACCGACCGATACACCCAACATGCAGATTTCCGCGAAAATGTTTTATCTTTCCTTTAAAAAACTTTAAACGAGAAAGATCCGCTCTAATTCTCCTGCTATAAAAAGTGTCACCCCCCTCTGATGGTGCCACTTTGCGAGGTGTGGGGGTTTTGTGTGTGTGTGTGTGTCTATTATCTCTTTTTTTTCAATAAAGTTAAAATTAAAAAAAAAAATTTAAATTAAAAAAATTTTTTTAAAAAAAGTGCCACCCCCCCTCTGATGGTGCCACTTTGTGAGGTGTGGGGGGTTGTGTGTGTGTCTATTATCTCTTTTTTTCAATGAAGTTAAAATTAAAAAAAAAATTAAAAAAAATTAAAAAAAAAATTTTTTTAAAAAAAGTGTCACCCCCCTCTGGGGTGGAACCCGGGGCGGCCCGAGTTCCCCGCCCCCCTGTTGCTACGCCCCTGACTAGCTATATAAAAACGAGCCAGTGTCTGGGGGGGGGAATGGTCCTCCTTTAAAAGAAAATTCTCTCTCTCTTTATAAAAAAGTATACTATACAGAGCTGCCCATTCCTGATAGGGGGGGAACACACATTTTTAAGTGCAGAAACTCGCTAAGACATCAGGGGATTTGGGCTGGGTGTTCATGATTATGCGGATGTTACCCAGCTCTACCTCTCTTTCAAATCAGAACCAGTGAAGGCGGTGAAGGTCCTGTGTGAGTGCCTGGAGGCGGTTGGAGGATGGATGGCGGCTAACAGATTGAGGTTGAATCCTGACAAGACAGAAGTACTGTTTTTGGGGGACAGGGTGCGAGTGGGTGTGGGGGACTCCCTGGTCCTGAATGGGGTAACTGTGCCCCTGAAGGACCAGGTGCGCAGCCTGGGAGTCATTTTGGACTCACAGCTGTCCATGGAAGCGCAGATTAATTCTGTGTCCAGGGCAGCTGTCTACCAGCTCCATGTAGTATGCAGGATGAGACCCTCCCTGCCCGCAGACTGTCTCGCCAGAGTGGTGCATGCTCTGGTTATCTCTCGCTTGGACTACTGCCATGCGCTCTTCGTGGGGCTGCCTTGGAAGGTGACCCGGAAACTGCAACTAATCCAGAATGCGGCAGCTAGACTGGTGACTGGGAGTGGCCGCCGGGACCACATAACACCGGTCCTGAAAGACCTACATTGGCTCCCAGTACATTTCCGAGCACAATTCAAAGTGTTGGTGCTGACCTTTAAAGCCCTAAACGGCCTCGGTCCTGTATACCTGAAGGAGCGTCTCCACCCCCATCGTTCAGCTGAGATCCAGCGCCGAGGGCCTTCTGGCGGTTCCCTCACTACGAGAAGCAAAGCTACAGGGAACCAGGCAGAGGGCCTTCTCGGTGGTGGCGCCCGCCCTGTGGAACGCCCTCCCAGCAGATGTCAAAGGGATCAACAACTACATAACATTTAGGAAATACCTGAAGGCAGCCCTGTTTAGGGAAGTTTTTAATCTGTGATGTGTTAATGTATTTTAATGTTTGCTGGAAGCCGCCCAGAGTGGCTGGGGAGACCCGGCCAGATGGGTGGGGTACAAATAATAAATTATTATTATTATTATTATTATTATTATTATTATTATTATTAGTTTTCTGAGAACGAACAGCCGATAATCCGCAACAGAAGCACCGTCTCTGAAGAAAGAACTCACAGGACTTCCTTACCTATGTCCACAATGTCTAGCATGACCACGTCGGAAGTGGATTCCCCCAGTCGGTTGGTGGCTACAACCCAAATCTCGTAGGGCGTGAAGAGGGCCAGGTCCTTTGGGATGTGGCAGGTGTAGGGCCCGGCCGTGTGATATTCCCGGCAGACGTTGTCTCGCCCGTACCACCTAGGATGGAAGCGCAAGGATACTGTCATCGTGGGGTGTGATACGATGTCCCAGTACGTTTCCGAGCACAATTCAAAGTGTTGGTGCTGACCTTTAAAGCCCTAAACAGCCTCGGTCCTGTATACCTGAAGGGGCTGTGGGGAGAGACAGGCTTCTAGGTCTGTTGGAAGTACAGTATTTCATATTTTTGTAAGATGCCGAGCCCATGCCTTAGACTAGCATCTGGATATGTTTCTGTTTTGCTGGGAGGAGAGTTCTGCAAGGAAAGCTTTGGATGATATGAAAACGGTCCGAAAAGTCCCATTTTTATATGCACCCAGTCGCTTCGAACTGCAAAATGTTAATATCTGCAGTGGACACAGCATAAAAGGAACGTGGATTGGGAGGGAAGAGGAAAACGAGGTTTCAGGCGGCCTCTGAACCTAGAGGCTGCATTGAGCATCAAGTCCATTTTTATATGCATCCAGTCGCTTCAAACTGCAAAATATTAACGACTGCAACGGACACAGCATGAAAGGAACGTGCTTTGGGAGGGAAGAGGAAATAAGAAAGCTTGGGCACTTCAGAGATAGACTGCCTCTGAACCTGGAGGCTGCATTTGCATCCTGGTCAACAGACATGGATAGAACAACTCAATTTATCTAACTAATCCCTGGATTATGTGAAAGGTTGGACTGGATGAATCCCAAACCGGAATTAAGATTGCTGGAAGAAATATCAACAACCTCTGATATTCTGATGATGCAACCTTGATGGCAGAAAGTGAGGAGGAATTAAAGAACCTTTTAATGAGGGTGAAAGAGGAGAGCGCAAAATATGGTCTGAAGCTCAACATCAAAAACACTAAGATCATGGCCACTGGTCCCATCACCTCCTGGCAAATAGAAGGGGAAGAAATGGAGGCAGTGAGAGATTTCACTTTCTTGGGTTCCATGATCACTGCAGATGGTGACAGCAGTCACGAAATTAGAAGACGCCTGCTTCTTGGGAGAAAAGCAATGACAAGCCTAGACAGCATCTTAAAAAGCAGAGACATCACCTTGCCAACAAAGGTCCGTATAGTTAAAGCTATGGTTTTCCCAGTAGTAATGTACGGAAGTGAGAGCTGGACCATAAAGAAGGCTGATCGCCGAAGAATGGATGCTTTTGAATTATGGTGCTGGAGGAGACTCTTGAGAGTCCCATGGACTGCAAGAAGATCAAACCTCTCCATTCTTAAAGAAATCAGCCCTGAGTGCTCACTAGAAGGACAGATCCTGAAGTTGAGGCTCCAGTACTTTGGCCACCTCATGAGAAGAGAAGACTCCCTAGAAAAGACCCTGATGTTGGGAAAGATGGGGGGCACAAGGAGAAGGGGATGGCAGAGGATGAGATGGTGGGACAGTGTTCTCGAAGCTACTAACATGAGTTTGGCCAAACTGCGAGAGGCAGTGAAGGATAGGCGTGCCTGGCGTGCTCTGGTCCATGGGGTCACGAAGAGTCGGACACGACTGAACGACTGAACAACAACAAAAAATCCCTGGATATTATCTCACCTGGGAGGCATCTGCACCCTGCCGGGCTTAAAGAGAGCTTCCGACCCCCTGCCAGGCCAAGCCCCCTTCCTCGTCCCAGGATCTTACCTCAATTTGTACTTCAGGGTGTAATTCGTATGCAGGTAAGTCTCTCCCTCTGTCCCAGGGGTCCACCTGCAGGTGAGGTCCTTTAGATTTTTGGACCAGCAGGAGATGTTCGTCGGTTTCTCTGGCGGCACTAGTGGATGAAAATGTAATAATAATAATAATAATAATAATAATAATAATAATAATAATAATGTATTTATACCCCGCTCATCTGGCTGTGTTTCCCCAGCTACTCTGGACAGCTCCCATAGAATATTAAAATCACGATAAAACATCAAACAATTCCCTAAACAGGGCTGCCTTCAGATGTCTTCTAAAAGTCAGATAGTGGCTTATTTGATTGACATCTGATGGGAGGGTGCCACCACCGAGAAGGCCCTCTGCCTGGTTCCCTGTAACCTCACTTCTGGCAGTGGGGGAACCGCCAGAAGGCCCTCAGAGCTGGATCTCAGTGTCCGGGCTGAACGATGGGGGTGGAGACACTCCTTCAGGTATACTGGGCCGTTGAGGGCTTTCAAGGTCAGCACCAACACTTTGAATTGTGCTCGGAAACGTACTGGGAGCCAAAGTAGGTCTTTCAAGACCGGTGTTATATGGTCTCGGCAGCCGCTCCCAGTCCCCAGTCTAGCTGCCACATTCTGCATTAATTGCAGTTTCCAGGTCACCTTCAAAGGTAGCCCCACGTAGAGCGCATTGCAGTAGTCCAAGTGGGAGATAACCAGAGCATGCACCACTCTGGCGAGACAGTCTGCGGGCAGGGAGGGTCTCATCCTGTGTACCAGATGGAGCTGCCCTGGACACAGAACTGACCTGCGCCTCCATGGACAGCTGTGAGTCCAAAATGACCCCCAGGCTGCGCACCTGGTCCTTCGGGGGCACAGTTACCCCATTCAGGACCAGGGATATACAAGTCATCAGAGTGTTATGTTAACAGGGAAACAAACACGCTCAACTCATGAAAAAGAACAGCCCAGGGTTTTTTGGGGGGCGGGGGGTGGGGACAGAAACTCTTCTCTTGCTTGGCACTAGCGCAACGTTTAAACCTTGTCCTCTGGGTAGCAACGATTTGGACCGGGGCGTTTGTGCGTCGCTGCGGCACGGTGGGTGTGGGGAGCGAAATCTTTTCCTTTTCCCAGCCGGAGGTTCCCATCTTTCTGAGAGGAGAATCTTAAAAATAGCTTGCGATAAAAATCTTACGAATATTGATTTGGACAACTCTAATTTGGCAGCGCCTCGCCAAAATAGCTCCCCCGCCCCTTTCCCCCGGGAAAAGAGCCCTTGTTGGCTAACGATGGCAGGCCTTGCTACGAAAGACCAGAAAGCGTTTTTATTACCGAAAGGGTCTGGGAATAAATGGCCGGGGTGTTTTAGCGTGGGAAATGCTAGAGTCCGGAAGAGGAGAGGGTGTATCTGGAAGTTGTCGTGTGATGGTATTGCCACAGGAGACAGAATCGGGATTCAAAATGGAGACTGGAGAACTGGGCCCAAGCTGACAAAATGAATTTCAACAGGGGCAAATGTCAGGTTCTGCAGTTAGGTAAAGGGACCCCTGACCGTTAGGTCCAGTTGCGGACGACTCTGGGGTTGTGGCGCTCATCTTGCTTTACAGAGCGGTACCTATTTATCTACTTGCACTGCGTGCTTTTGAACGGCTAGGTGGGCAGGAGCAGTTAGGTAGAGTAAAGGTAAAGGGACCCCTGACCATTAGGTCCAGTCGTGACCGACTCTAGGGTTGCACGCTCATCTCGCATTATTGGCCGAGGAAGCCGGCGTACAGCTTCCGGGTCATGTGGCCAGCAGGACTAAGCCACTTCTGGCGAACCAGAGCAGCGCATGGAAACACCGTTTACCTTCCCGCTGGAGCGGTACCTATTTATCTACTTGCACTTTGATGTGCTTTCAAACTGCGAGGTTGGCAGGAGCAGGGACCGAGCAACGGGAGCTCACCCCGTCGCGGGGATTCGAACCGCCGACCTTCTGATCGGCAAGCCCTAGGCTCTGTGGTTTAGACCACAGCGCCACCCTCTGTGTTTTTTCAGTTTTTTTTCAGACGTACATCCTACGTAGAGACACGATCCGGCCAAAATGCCTCCGCCTTCCTTGCTGTGGCAGACCAGGTTGTCCCCCGACTGCTGCTGCGATCCGTTCAGGTTAGAGATCGTGACGGCCAGGGTGTTGGCGCCCAGAACCTTGTACGTCTGCGCCGGGAGCCGCCGGCCGTTCAGAGTCCAGTAAAGGTCCTCGGCTCGCAGACTCGAGTCGGCGGCAACCGAACAGTTGGCCGTGAGCGAGGAGCCGATACGGAGAGTCGGGTCTTGGGGGAGGATGACGGCCGGGTCTGCAAGGGAAAGGAGGGGAGAGAGAGAGAGAGAGAGAGAGAGAGAGAGAGAGAGAGAGAGAGAGAGAGAGAGAGAGAAGTGGGCAAGGAAGATCATTTTGGACCCACAGCTGTCCATGGAGGCGCAGGTCAATTCTGTGTCCAGGGCAGCTCCATCTGGTACGCAGGATGAGACCCTCTGATGACTTGTATCTCCCTGGTCCTGAATGGGGTCACTGTGCGTCCGAAAGACCAGGTGCACAGCCTGGGGGTCATTTTGGACTCACAGCTGTCCATGGAGGCGCAGGTCAATTCTGTGTCCAGGGCAGCTCCGTCTGGTACGCAGGATGAGACCCTCCCTGTCCGCAGACTGTCTCGCCAGAGGGGTGCATGCTCTGGTTATCTCCCGCTTGGACTACTGCCATGCGCTCTCCGTGGGGCTGCCTTTGAAGGTGACCCGGAAACTACAACTAATCCAGAATGCGGCAGCTAGACTGGGGACTGGGAGTGGCCGCCGGGACCACATAACACCGGTCCTGAGAGAACTACATTGACTCCCAGTACGTTTCCGAGCACAATTCAAAGTGCTGGTGCTGACCTTGAAAGCCTTAAACGGCCTCGGTCCTATATACCTGAAGGAGCGTCTCCACCCCCATTGTTCTGCCCGGACACTGAGGTCCATCTCCCGAGGGCCTTCTGGCGGTTCCCTCCCTGCGAGAAGCGAAGTTACGGGGAACCAGGCAGAGGGCCTTCTCGGTGGTGGCGCCCTCCCGTCAGATGTCAAGGAAATAAACAACTACCTGACTTTTAGAAGACATCTGAAGGCAGCCCTGTTTAGGGAAGTTTTTAACGTTTGATGTTTTATCATGTTTTTAATATTCCGCTGGGAGCCGCCCAGAGTAGGTGGGGAAGCCCATGGCGGGGTAAAAATAATAAATTATTATTATTGCTCGGCTCCCACGCCACATCCCAGAACATTCTTGGACGTACGGGGCGTCACTCGCTTCACAGATTGTTTTCATCTCTATTCTACTGTACGTATCTCTTTCATGAGGTTTGTTCCTCGCCGGATAACAAGAACCTCAGAGCAGTTTAAAAGAGAAGATCTCTTGACCGAAAGCTCAGGAGACGCCCTATTCCTGCGCCTGCAATTTGTTCTTTAATTCTGGATTTCGGGAGGTCAACCAGATGTTTCTTAACATCTGCCGCTGGCAGATGTCGACAAATGCATTGGTTATATTTGCACTACGGGCAAGAAAGATCTGGACAACCTTTTGGGGCAATCCCCTGGGATCGTGGCCACCGTCTCACGCCGACGGCTTCTAGAAACCGCAGGTCAGATCTGAGTGCAGGATGAGGGACCAAAGGTGGAAAAATGGACCCCAGAATGAGCACAACATGTCCCCCGCAAGAGGGTACTGCCCCTCCGCTAACATCCTGGCTAAAAATGAATATGGCAAAAAATATTGGCCAACTTTTAACTGTGGATCGCAACGACGACTCTCATTTAAGGGAAGAATCACCACTCTATATGGGCAGAGCTTTTGCTTTGTATGCGGAAAGCCCCGGGTTCAAAACCCGCCGTCCCCAGACAGGGTTGGCTCTCTGCCCGAAACCCTCGCGGGTCTGCTGCCAGCCCGTGCGGGCAATACTGAGCTGGATGGAACCATTGGAAGCTTTCCCCTCTGCTGCTACGGACACCGTGCAGAATTCGTCTTGGCTCTCTGCAGACGGAACCAATTACCTCAATATTTGGTTGCCCTTTTGCTGAGTGGCTCCAGATGTTGCGGGCCGTATTCCCACCAAAGGATCAATTAGCCTTGCAAAGGATCAGGGCATGGGTTTTTTCTGGGGGGGGGGGATCGGAGCATTCCCTCCAGATGTTGTCGGACTCAGATCGGCAGTGGCACCCCACGAGATCGAGAGAAACCTCTGTCCGTTTACATCCTGCCGTTTCCTCCAAAGGAGCTCAAGGTGGGCTGTGCGTTGCTCTCCGCCCCCCTCATTTAAACCCTCCCAACAACCCTGCAAGGTAGGTTGGGCTGAGGGGCAGTGACCGGCCCCCAAAGCCACCCAAGTGAGCTGGATTTGAACTCGGGTCTCTCCCAGGTCCTCGTCCGACACGCCAACCCCTTTCGCCCTCCAGGTGTTGGTGACTGCAACTCCCACCCCACACTTGCGGGAGTCATAGCCTGGGAACGTCGCGAGGGCCAAAGGTCCCCCACTTTTGATCTAGGGGGGGCCATCTTCAGCTGAGATTCCTGCACTGCAGAGGGTTGGACTAGATGACTCTGGGTGTCTCTACCGAATCTACAATTCTATGATTCTATGATCTCCTTTTTGGGTGTCCTAGTATTAGATTGCCGGAAGAAATATCAACAAACTCCGATATGCAGATGACACAACTTTGGTGACAGAAAGTGAGGAGGAATTAAAGAACCTTTTAATGAGGGTGAAAGAGGAGAGCGCAAAATATGGTCTGAAGCTCAACATCAAAAAAGCTAAGATCATGGCCACTGGTCCCATTACCTCCTGGCAAATAGAAGGGGAAGAAATGGAGGCAGTGAGAGATTTCACTTTCTTGGGTTCCATGATCACTGCAGATGGTGACAGCAGTCACGAAATTAGAAGACGCCTGCTTATGGGAAGAAAAGCAATGACAAACCTAGACAGCATCTTAAAAAGCAGAGACACCACATTGCCGACAAAGGTCCGTATAGTTAAATCTCTGGTTTTTCCAGTAGTGATGTATGGAAGTGAGAGCTGGACCATAAAGAAGGCTGATCGCTGGAGAATGGATGCTTTTGAATTATGGTGCTGGAGGAGACTCTTGAGAGTCCCATGGACTGCAAGAAGGTCAAACCTCTCCATTCTGAAGGAAATCAGCCCTGAGTGCTCACTAGAAGGACAGATCCTGAAGCTGAGGCTCCAGTACTTTGGCCACCTCATGAGAAGAGAAGACTCCCTGGAAAAGACCCTGATGTTGGGAAAGATGGAGGGCACAAGGAGAAGGGGACGGCAGAGGATGAGATGGTGGGACAGTGTTCTCGAAGCTACCAACATGAGTCTGACCAAACTGCGAGAGGCAGTGGAAGACAGGAGGGCCTGGGTCACGAAGAGGCGGACACGAATAAACAACTAAACAACAACAACAACAGGCAGATAGATAGATAGATAGATAGATAGATAGATAGATAGATAGATAGATAGGCAGTGGAAGACAGGAGTGCCTGGCGTGCTCTGGTCCATGGGGTCACGAAGAGGCGGACACGAATAAACAACTAAACAACAACAACAACAACAACAACAACAACAACAACAACAACAGGCAGGCAGGCAGGCAGGCAGGCAGGCAGGCAGGCAGGCAGGCAGATAGACAGACAGACAGACAGACAGATAGATAGATAGATAGATAGATAGATAGATAGATAGATAGATAGGCAGTAGAAGACAGGAGGGCCTAGTGTGCTCTGGTCCAGGGGGTCACGAAGAGGCGGACACGAATAAACAACTAAACAACAACAACAACAACAGGCAGGCAGGCAGGTAGGTAGGTAGGTAGGTAGGTAGGTAGGCAGTGGAAGACAGGAGGGCCTGGTGTGCTCTGGTCCAGGGGGTCACGAAGAGGCAGACACGAATAAACAACTAAACAACAACAACAACAACAGGCAGATAGGTAGGTAGGTAGGTAGGTAGGTAGGTAGGTAGGTAGGCAGTGGAAGACAGGCGTGCTCTGGTCCATGGGGTCACGAAGAGTCGGACATGACTAAACAACTAAACAACAACAACAACAACAACAACAACAACAACAACAGGCAGATAGATTGATAGATCGATAGATCGATCGATCGATCGATCGATCGATAGGTAGGTAGGTAGGTAGGTAGGCAGTGGAAGACAGGAGTGCCCGGCGTGCTCTGGTCCAGGGGGTCACGAAGAGTCGGACACGACTAAACGACTAAACAACAACAACAGAGTACAGGATGTCCCCAAAACACAGCAATTACCAAAGGATGTCAGGTTTTTCCCCGCGACGAAGAAGGGGAGGGATGGGGCAGGAAGGCAGCGGAGTCTACACAAATCTGCGAGGCAGGCCAAAATCTTTCCAGGATCTGTCCCGGAGGGATTTCGAGGCCGGCGGAGATGGAGAGCCCCTCTGCAGAGGACCCCAAATTTTTTATCTGCCGTCCTAAATGCTAGCAAAAACAAAAAACCTAAAAAACAACAACCCAAAACCCCCAGTGGTCCGGAGGACGCCTGCTGTTTTCCTCCACAAGTCCTTCTTCCTTCCTTCCTTCCTTCCTTCCCCCAGATGCAAGAACCCCCAAAACATGTGTTTTAAAAGGGAAAGGTGTGAAATTTTCACACTGGGAGAGGGAAATCTTGGAGGGGTGCTGGAGAGATTATGCGGAGTTCCAGCCCCGCTATAACCGTGAGGGATTTTATCACTTTCTCGTTCTATTTTTATTTATTTTCTCCTACTGATCAGGTGTTAAGTTATGCTGGAAAGTGAAACCAGATTTCCAAGGTGTTGGAGACATATATTCTCTGTTTCTTTTTTCAAATGGCTGGTTTTTACGGCACCTCTCTCTCTCTCTCTCTCTCTCATTATTATTGGTACTTTTTAAAACAGCTGGAGGAGACCAGAATGCAGCGATTGAAATTGCAAACTCCCCCCATCCCTCCTTATATTATTATTATTATTATTATTATTATTATTATTATTATTATTATTATTATTCCTACCACACCCTTTCCCCCCAGACCCGGGAGCCAAAGTCTGCTTGCAACAAAGCAACGCGGCACGGATAAAACGCGGAAAGCTAAAAACATAAGCGAGATCATTGTTGGCAAGTAATCAAACGATAACGGAATCCGAGCAATATCGCAAAAATCTATTGAAAACGCAGATAATAGCGGCAGTAAAGACATCGCCGCGTTTTTATTTCCTTAAAAGCAGTCGGTTGGAACGAGAAAGTCTTCATCTGCCAGCAAAAGGACAGCAAGGAAGGAGCCAGTCTGGCTTCCCTGAGCAGGGAGTTCCAAAGTTGCCTGAGAGGAGCCACCACCAAGAAGGCCCTGCCCACCACCAAGAAGGCCCAGTCTTTTCTATTTTATCTATTATTCGTGTCCACGCGAAATTTTCGGCAGCCATTTAAATTTGCTCAAATACTGGGTTTCTTTTTTGAGGGGGGGGGGAGCTCAAGAACTTTGACCCCCCCCCAAAAAAAGTCAATAACTTTTGTGTCCGGATTTTAACTTCCAGAAATACGGCATCCCTAACTCTGAATATAACTGGGCTGGATTGAGGGACCGAGAATTGGCAACGTTAAAAAATTGCAAGCATTTAAAAGCGGCGTATTCCCCCCCCCCCTTTAAGAAACGAGGAGAGTTAATGTCACTTTTTCAAACAAAAATCTCTCGGAAGCTGCAGCAGAGGCAACAGCAGAGAATATTATTATTATTATTATTATTATTATTATTATTATTCCCCACTTTTTTCCCTGGTGGGATTCAAGGCGGCTTACAGACAAAAACAAGATCCCCTAAAACCAGTCCTTTAAAACATTGATGGGATTAAAACTATATGCATCTATAAACTCTTCCAAGTTCTAAAAGCTTTCCTCGCCACATATATTTAACCCTGCGTTTATTTGAACGGAAACGTCCCCTAATCCCTAGACATTTATAGTTCTATAAAACATGACGGACATCCCTTTTATTATTTTGGATTTTATTGCGCCGGAGTAGTCCTTTAATAGGCGGGAAGCAGCCAGATTCTGAACCAACAAATACATGTTTTGGGTGAAATATTCTTATACTTATTTTATTATCTACAATCTACAGGTGGAAGGAAGGGAGACAGATTGCAGTCAGTTTGCCAGTCCAATCCAAGCTGGTTTACTAGAGTTATGAATGGACTGCTTGCATTTTTTTAAGAGAGCTTTTCAATTATTGATCTGGCGCACTTATTGATTTAAAATCACAAGCGTCACCTAGATGCCCCCCCCCAACAAAGTACAATGGTACCTTGGTTCCTAAATGCCGAAAACCCAGAAGTAAGTGTCCTGTGTGAGTGCCTGGAGGCGGTTGGAGGATGGATGGCGGCTAAGAGATTGAGGTTGAATCCTGACAAGACAGAAGTACTGTTTTGGGGGGACAGGGGGCGGGCGGGTGTGGAGGACTCCCTGGTCCTGAATGGGGTCACTGTGCCCCCAAAGGACCAGGTGCGCAGCCTGGGAGTCATTTTGGACTCACAGCTGTCCATGCAGGCGCAGGTTAATTCTGTGTCCAGGGCAGCTCCATGTGGTACGCAGGATGAGACCCTCCCTGCCCGCAGACTGTCTTGCCAGAGTGGTGCATGCTCTGGTTACCTCCCGCTTGGACTACTGCCATGCGCTCTACGTGGGGCTGCCTTTGAAGGTGACCCAGAAACTGCAACTAATCCAGAATGCGGCAGCTAGACTGGGGACTGGGAGCGGCCGCCGGGACCATATAACACCGGTCCTGAAAGACCTACCTGAAAGACGTTTCTGAACACAATTCAAAGTGTTGGTGCTGACCTTGAAAGCCCTAAACGGCCCAGTATCCCTGAAGGAGCGTCTCCACCCCCACTGTTCAGCCCGGACACTGAGGTCCAGCTCCGAGGGCCTTCTGGTGGTTCCCTCCCTGCGAGAAGCAAAGCTACAGGGAACCAGGCACAGGGCCTTCTCGGTAGTGGCACCCGCCCTGTGGAACGTCGTCCCATCAGAGGTCAAAGGGATCAACAACTATCTGACATTCAGAAAATACCTGAAGGCAGCCCTGTTTAGGGAAGTTTTTAACCTGTGATATTTTAATGTATTTTAATATCTGTTGGAGGCCGCCCAGAGTGGCTGGGGGGACCCAGCCAGATGGGCGGGGTACAAATAATAAATTATTATTATTATTATTATTATTATTATTATTATTATTATTATTATTTTATAGTACAGTACATTGATTCTTGCTTCCATTTTATGGAGCAAGTATCTCGTTAGAGAGTTAAATCCATGTTAAATTGCTGTTTTAGTCTGGAACGGATCTGGAACGGATTAATCTGTTCTGCATTGCTTTCTATGGGAAAGCGCGCCTTGGTTTTGGAACGCTTTGGTTTTGGAACGGAATTTCCGGAACAGATTAAGTTTGAGAACCAAGGGACTACTGTGTGTATATTGAGGTTTGGCCGGGGAGTTAATGCGGCCTTCATGACCTCGGTTAAGTCGGAGGGTTTCTCCGCTGCAAGCCCAGTTGTTCGACGGTCAATTCCTAAAATGTGGGATTTAAGGGGTCTTGGGGGGGGGGGCAGGTTCCCTAACGTTCGACGTCTCCATTTCCCGCCTGGCAAAACGGCAACGTCGCAGAAAGCTAATCCCAACGGAAGCTCGTTTGGACGTCTCGCTAATTGAAGTCAGGAGGTGGACGGCCGGCTGAAGACATTGAGGTTATGGCCTCGGGGAGAGAGAGAGAGACGTTCTGCATTTTGCAATTTGGGAGCTGAGACCTTTTAACCTCTGGAACTCCCTGCCTCTTGAGATCAGGCTTCATCTCTGTGCTCTTTTTGCCCCCCCCCCTTGAAATATTTTTATTGTTTGCTAGCCTCTTGTTATATCAACCTTCTTGCTTTTTCTTTGTGGTAATCTTATTGTCCTGGCCTGGAGAAAAATTATTATTATTATTATTATTATTATTATTATTATTAAATTTGATGCACGTTTCAATCTGTTTCCTAGTCCGTTGTTATTTCAACTTTCCAGAAGACATAATTTATTGATTTTTCATAGCGGTTGTTGTTGTTGTTGTTGTTGTTATTTAAATTTGTATACAGATCCACAGATCTCACCAACTAAAAGTACCGGTACAATAAAAACCCACACAAAATACATCCTGGAGAGAGATTCCACAAATGCGGAGCCACCACAGAAAGGCCCTGTCTTTCCCAAGAATCTGCTAAGAATCTGGAGGTGACAGGTCTCCCTCCAGCTACCTCAAGGCCTTCAAAATAAGGATTCTAGTCCTCGTGGTTCTGGATAAACAGGAACGTAGACACCGCTTATACCAAGTCGGACCGCTGCACTGCAGCTCAGTATTGCCTGCACTGGCAGGTAGCATCTGTCCAGGGGTGCAGGCAGAGAGATGCTCTTCCAACGTGCAAAAAGGACCAGGAGACTGAACCCAGAGCCTTCTGCATGCCAAACAGCTGTCCTCCCACTTGCCCTTAAGTCTCCAGTCCTCAAGGGACTAAATGCTTTGGAACAGAGGCCTTTTCCCAGCCCTACCTGAAGACACCAGGGATTGAACCTGGGGCCTTCTGCATGCCAAGCAGATGTCCTCCCTCTTACCCTTCCTTCAAAACGAACCAAGTCTCCAGTCCTCAAGGGAATAAACGCTTTCGAACGGAGGCCTTTTCCCGGCCCTACCTGAAGACACCAGGGATCGAACCCGGGGCCTCCTTCGACACGCCAAGCAGGTGTCCTCCCACCGAGCCACCCAGAGGGGATCAAGGAAGGGATCCCCTAGAGCGGGGCCCAGCTGCGGGCGGACACAGGTGTAGCTCTGAGCCGGCGCTGCCGCGGTGTTCAGTTTCACCCAAGAATCGTCGCTTCGTACGTGTGCAGAAACTGTGTTTCCCCCCGCAGACAAGCTTTTCAGCTGTGTGTATGTGTGTATCTGTGTACATATCCGACTGTCCCACCGGCGACAAGGACTTTTTATTGGCCTGGGCTGCGCGCCGCACACTTTTCCCCCCGGGGGCAAAGGGGGGGGGGTAAAACCCCACCAGCTCCTTGGACAAATCTCTCACCCTGAAGAGCAAATATAAACTTCCTGTATGGGGGGGGGAGCAATTGTGTGCTTCCCCAGCTAGCATCACCTCCTGTCTTTTCGGGGGGACAGGCGAGATTCGTTCCAAGAACGAAAGCTAAATTTTGCGTTTACAACTCTCGAGGGCCTGGTGTGTGTGTGTGTGTGTGTGTGTGTGTGTGTGTGTGTGTGTGTGTGTGTGTGTAAAATCCACTTTCTCCTTCTCTGGTCTCGTCCACCTTTTCCCGCCCACACCAAACGTTCCTCTACAAGCTAGAGAAAGTTCTGAGGGCCGAAACGCCAAATTTCGACGGCCGGGAAAGTCCTCCTTGCGGAAATTTAATAGGGCCATACAACCAATTTAGGCCTTTAACCAAAAAAAAGAGTGGGAGACAGAATTAAAATAAAGCTTTTAAGGCTTTTAAAGCAATTTTTTTTCCTGTTTGGAGAGATTTCTGGCAAAGATCCGAGTGATCTGGCAACGGGCCACCGTTGGAGGATGAGAGCAGGCCACCCTCGCGACTTTCTAACATTAATTATTGGGATTAAAAAGAAGGAAGAGTTCACTGTAGAGAATTTGCTTTGATCAAGATTTCTCATTGTTCTTAAGACAAAGGAACAGAGTTGTTGTTTTTTGTGAGGATATAAGAGAGATTTGCTCTCGTTTTCGGCGTGTAGGAATATCTCGCCGTTTCCAGCTTTACATACATAGTGTAATAGGAACAATAGCCTTGATTTTCATTCCAAAACTTCCATTTTTCTCTATTGTTTCCCGGCGATCATAAACTCCAATCAATGCAGGGCCTTTTCTTAGGGAAAAATAGATATATAGATACTACTGTAAATCATTCTGTACATCAATGATCCCCTCAACAAACAAACAAACAATAAATATATATGTTTCATGGACAGCAAAGATCAGACGGAGATTCTCCACTATTTTGAACCTGCATTGCTATGCAGTAAGAAGAGTGATTCTCTCATATTATCAGGAAGGTTATATTATTATTTTGGAAGCAAAGAATTGCCCTTTCTCTGGGGTGAGATCTTTGCCCTACAGAAAGGTGAGATGTGTGGATTATTATTATTATTATGTGTGGGATATATATATATTTTAAACAGGACATTTTTTTGCTACAAAGTTTGGCCCCAGGGACCTGCGAGGTTTGACGAAAGGTCTATTTATAAACACACCGCGCTGAAAATAAAAGTGTTTCAGGTATAAAACAATAAATCAAGAGTGAAACAGCAGATTGTTTGCTGCCCCTAGAGATCTGTCTGGGGGATTATATCTGAGATACAGTAAGCAAGCAAGAGATCACAGTCCTGTAGGATTCTCTGGGGTTTTGAATCCTTTGGCGGGCGGGTAGATTTTTATTCTTCTGCTCTGAGGCTTGTGGAGGGTGTACGGTAGGTTGCACGATAGGACTGGCCCAGGATTTAATGTGCATTAGTCATTATCATTTTGGGAAGTTCTGTTTCGGAGAGGGAATTGTTTTCTCCTGATGGACTGCAGTAAAATTATCCATAACCATTTTGGTTCGGCTGCAAAAGTTAATGCCAATTTCCACCTTCCATTCCAAGATCTTGCCCCGCCCCCTAAAAAAATATTGTTTTTGCAGGTATTATTATATGGATTTTTTTTTACACAGGTATAAAGAACAGTTCCTGGGGCGTCCCTTTTGCAGGGGTTTTATGACTGGCAGAAACTATATATGAAGGTTGCACGGAGGAGTTTCATTCTCACCGAAAAGGGGGAAGAGAAAAAATGAATCGCGATTGCTTAAAAACAGCAAGTTAAAAGAAGAAGAAGAATATTCAATGTTTCTGGGTTGTAACGAGGCAGGATTGGGTTTCAGGGAGAGAAATTTATCTCCAATACTCCGTGTACATGAGGACTGAGGTCTTTGTTCGGTACATGGCAACAGGTTTGATTCTGAGGTTTGGGGCATCAGCTTGGGGGTCCCTATCCTGACACTTTCTGGCCGTGCGTGTGTGAAAAAGAGACAATTTTTCTTCACCTGAGGAAGGAGGAAGGCTTAACAGGACAACCAACTCAGCTCCCTTTGTTTGCCTGACTTTTACAGAGACACGCACAATTTTTGGTGCTATCCTGTCTCCCTCCACCTCATCTCCCCAAGGATTAAAAATAATAAATCAAACCATTTGTGTGTGTGTGTGTGTGTGTGTACACACAACAAACAAACAAACAAACAAACAAACAAACAAACAAACAAACACAAACACACAAACCCCCTGGCCTGTCTTGGCCACCCACAGCCTTGCACAGCTAAATTAAGGAAGACCTCACTTTCCTCTCCTCTTAACTCAAGTGAATTTCCTGGCGAGGACAAAGGGGCATTTAAAAGGGCAAAGGATATGCCCCCCCTCCCTACCGTTTTTTTCCAACCACCGGCATGCTTAGATTTATTTATTTTTTAATGCAATTTTTTTTTGGAGTGGGGGGGGAGCGTGGGGGGAAAGAGGATTCCGAGCTAGTGAATAATGATAAATAAATAAAAGCACCAGAAAGCAAACTCTGCTGGAATAGCGGTTGATGTGAAGTCTTTAGAGATGAAGATCAAATTCAGCATTGGGGGGGGGGGGTCTTGCGGAAGAGATGGGGAAGGTGGTCCTGGATTTGGCGGACCCCCCTCCCCACATTGCAACACCCCCCCTCTTTTCCTAAATCAATCCCCCCAACCACTCCAAAAATGCATGCCTAAATTGGCCACGCGCAGTTATCCAGAAAGGTGGTTTATAATTTTTGAGAGGGGGAATGAAGAAGAAGAAGGAGGAGGAGGGAGGGAGGGAGGGAGATTCGGAGCCGGGGTGTGGAAGGAATTAATCCCTAGAGGCGTTTTAAAGCAGAGGGAGAAGATCTTTAAAAATTGCGCTCTCTCTCTCTCTCTGTTTTGTTCACACGCAGAGAGAGAAATCACAGCGCTTTGAAACTCCCGGTGGCGCTTTTCCTTCCAATTTCTTATTTATGGCACATTTTGCCTGGCACGGCTAAGATTCAACCCTCCAGCCCCACACAACCAAAAAAAAAACAAAAAAACAAAAAAACCCCACAATCAATTCTCTTGTTAAAAACAGATATTATAAGGGCTGGTTTTAGCCTTTTCCTCATTCAAGGCTGGACAATGCAGTGTCCCTAGTCTTAAATAAAAATAAGGACACACGCGCGCAAACAAACAAAGAAGACCATTGGGCATCTATTTGTTTTTTAAGTGGAAGAGACTGCTTTTAAAAAAGAATATGTAAATAGCCACCGCAAAGACAAGCAAACTAGTGCGCCCATCAGCGTCGCCTCCGGGCGCCCAAGTCTTTATTCCCTCCCATCTATTTGCAATTCCGACTGCGCCAGGCGACCCACCAAAAATAAAATAAACGAGCAGATAAAATAGATCAGAAATTACGGAGGAGAGATTCCGGAGAGCTGTACTCACACATCAGGGAATCCACTCGGAGGAGAATCCACAGCCACAGGGCAAACGCTTTGCTCATGATGCAGAACACGGGAGGGCAATTTTAAAGAAAAACTATATATAAAATGAAATGGGGGGGATGAGAATCAGTTCGCTCTCTTCCTTCTTCTTCCCTGAGAGCTTCTTCTTCTTAAAATAAAAAAGCAGCTAGATAGATAAGGGGTTTTTTTTCTGCCTCCAAAGCTCCCCCCCCCCAAAAAAAGAAAAAGGAGAAAATTATGGAGAGACAAACAGGAGATTTCCTAAGCAAGTCTGAACAGTTCAACTTGACAAGTTCCTTAATGCGCTTTTTACACCCCGCCCTTCCCCGCCCCTTCTGGGCTTTTTAAAATTATTTCTTGGGTGGTGGTGAGAGCAAATTGAAGTTGGAATTAGCAAGCCCTCTTCTGAAATGGATCTGCGAGGTGATAGACCCTCTTGGCGATGCGTCCCATCCTTTTGGGGAATGGGCGTCCCTCTCTCTCTCTCTCTCCAGGCTGGGAGTCAAAAACCTCCCCACCCTAAACCCCTTTTACTTCTCCCCTCCCGCAAAAACCCAACTTGCTTTTTTTTTTAATCCTGTTGCTCAATCAGCAGGCTGAAAAGATCATTTCTGACTCAGGGCAGTAAATACCTACTCAGCTTCCCCCCCCCCCCTTCTTGGCTCATCTATTGAAAACTGCTTTCTTTTGTAAAGAATATTATTTCTTTCTTGGGGGGGGGGAGAAATCTCGCAGGGGGGGGGAAAGGTCTTTCTCATGCGCAAACACCCCCGCTGTGTTCTCCGCGCAATGGCTGAGGTGAGTAATACCGGGGGGGGGCGCAGTCCAGTCTTGCAACCCCCCCCCCAACCCCCTCTGATCTCAACAAGACAGAGGAACCGGACGCCTGGGTTTATTCGCGTGCCAACGCAGTTCGAATAAGCTTTACGCAGGGCAGGGCGATAAAGTGCGCGCGTGGTTTTTTTTTTGGGGGGGGTATGTCTAACTTGATTTTTCTTTTTTCTTTTAATGGGGCTGACTCAACCGGGCCAGCCTTGGAGTTGCGCAGGGCTCCTCCCCGCAGGCGTTGCTGAAGAGTTCTGTGTAACTTTAAAAGCTTGCAAACTGGTTTGGCTTCCTTCCTCTTTTCCTCACCCCCCCCAACCCCTTCTTCTGCTCCCATATAGCTAAACTCAAGGGCCTGTCCATCAACAAGCACCCCCAAAATGAACAGGTAAAGAAAGAATCTCTCAGGGTGAAATGGGTGGTTTGTTTTTTGGGACAATTCTATGTCGAACTTGAAATCTACCCCCACCCTGGAATGGGGTGACACCGACTCCTCCTCCATCTCTCTCTCTCTCTCTCTCTCTAATTGGGGTCGATTCAACTTTGTCAGCTTTTGAGTAACACAGGGCTGGATGAAGAGTTCTGAGTAAGTTAAAAGCTTGCAAATTTGCTTCGGTTTTCCTCCCTCCCTGAAAACCTTTCTGCCTCCACATATCAGTTCCTAACCGTCCTCAGGAAACCTGTCCATTGGTGAGCACCCACAATTTTAATTTTTTTAAAAAATGCAGATAAAGTTGGCTTTTAGAATCACACACAGAGATCTGTCATTGAGTCGGTAGAACACAAGACACTTAATCTGAGGGTCGTGGGTTCAAGTCCTACGATTCCTGCATTGCCGGGGTTGGGCTAGATGACCCAAGGGGTCCCTTCCAACTCTACAATTCTATGAGGCCTGGGAAATGCCCCCTGTTAGTGCCAATGAACTTAACTGCTCTGCAAGGAATTTCCTATATAACGTTTTAAGTGTGTTGTAAATGCATTATACAAATGTGACACTAGATGGCGATGATGAGCTAATGGCAAATTCCATATAAATTTTCAAACGTTTTTTGTTTTTTTAAAGAAAGCAACTCTGCTTCCAAATCTCAGTTGCTGGAAACAGCGGGCAGGGAGAGTTGCTCTCGTTTCAAATCCTGCTTTTGGTTTTCCCGTTGGGGCAACTAGTTGGCCACTGTGAAAGAACATGCGGCAGCTAGACTGGTGACTGGGAACGGCCGTCGAGACCACATAACACCGGTCCTGAAAAACCTACATTGGCTCCCAGAACGTTTCCAAGCATAATTCAAAGAGTTGGCGGTGACCTTTAAAGCCCTAAATGGCCTCAAAGGCCCAGTATCCCTGAAGGAGCGTCTCCACCCCCATCGTTCAGCCTGGACGCTGAGGTCCAGCTCCAAGGGCCTTCTGGCAGTTCCCTCCCTGCGAGAAGTGAGGTTACGGAGAACCAGGCAGAGGGCCTTCTCGGTGGTGGCGCCCGCCCTGTGGAATGCCCTCCCACCAGATGTCAAGGAAATGAACAACTATCTGAAGGCAGCCCTGTTTAGGGAAGTTTTTAATGACTGATGTTCCTTTTTTAAAATCTTTTGTTGGAAGCCGCCCAGAGTGGCTGGGGAAACCCAGCCAGATGGGTGGGGTATAAATAATAAATTGTTGTTGTTGTTGTTGTTGTTGTTGTTGTCTGAAGCTCAACATAAAAAAAACTAAGATCATGGCCACTGGTCCCATCACCTCCTGGCAAATAGAAGGGGAAGAAATGGAGGCAGTGAGATATTTTACTTTCTTGGGCTCCATGATCACTGTAGATGGTGACAGCAGTCACGAAATTAAAAGATGCCTGCTTCTTGGGAGACAGCATCTTAAAAAGCAGAGACATCACCTTGCCGACAAAGGTCTGTATAGTTAAAGCTCTGGTTCTCCCAGTAGTGATGTATGGAAGTGAGAGCTGGACCATAAAGAAGGCTGATCGCCGGAGAATGGATGCTTTTGAATTGTGGTGCAGGAGGAGACTCTTGAGAGTCCCATGGACTGCAAGAAGATCCAACCTCTCCATTCTGAAGGAAATCAGCCCTGGGTGCTCACTGGAAGGACAGATCCTGAAGCTGAGGCTCCAAGACTTTGGCCACCTCATGAGAAGAGAAGACTCCCCGGAAAAGACCCTGATGTTGGGAAAGATGGAGGGCACAAGGAGAAGGGGAGGACAGAGGATGAGATGGTTGGACAGTGTTCTCGAAGCGACCAACATGAGTCTGACCAAACTGCAGGAGGCAGTGGAAGACAGGAGTGCCTGGCGTGCTCTGGTCCAAGGGGTCACGAAGAGGCAGACACGACTAAACAACTAAACAACAACAACAACAACAACAACAGGCAGATAGCTAGCTAGCTAGCTAGCTAGCTAGCTAGCTAGCTAGCTAGATAGATAGATAGATAGATAGATAGATAGATAGATGATAGGCAGTGGAAGACAGGAGTGCCTGGCGTGCTCTGGTCCAGGGGGTCACGAAGAGTCGGACACAACTAAACAAATAAACAACAACAACAGGCAGATAGATGATAGATAGATGATAGATAGATAGATAGATAGATAGATAGATAGATAGATAGATAGATAGATAGATAGATAGATAGATGATAGGCAGTGGAAGACAGGAGGGCCTGGCGTGCTCTGGTCCAGGGGGTCACGAAGAGTCGGACATGACTAAACGACTCAACAACAGCAACAACCAAAATCCTCATGATTCTGAATGAAGGCCTGATTTAACTAGGAATCTTGCTTTGCACCGAATAAGATCGTCGGTCCACCTGTCTCAAACTTCCAGACAAGGGTCTCTGTTTCTCGTCCTCTTAAACCTGGGATCCTCCGCAGGCCATAGCAGGCGATCCGCCCCTGAGCGACAGGCCTTCCCCAGCCTCACTTTCTGGGGTGCTTCTGAGCATGAGCAGAGTTCTGCGCACACCCATTGCTGAGTAAACGCAGCCGGGACAGAAAGCTGGATTTGCAGTCCGGAGGCTGCAAGAAAGACAAGGCGAGAAAAATGGCATGAACGACAATGAGCGAATTTCCAGGAAGAAAGGGGAGTACTGTAAAATTTGGTGGGAGGTGGGCAGAGAATTGTTTGTAAGGTCAGGCAATGACAGTCTGCCCCTTTCCTGCAAAAACCGCTTTCACACAGCTTATCCTGGGGGGCCGGTTTGGTGCATCACACACCCACTGAGTCACCCAGCTGCCGGGAATGTGTCTTAGCGGCTATTTTCTCTTCCCTCGACCTTTCGCGGGATGAATCACCCATCCCACACCAAGCGGGAGAAATCTCGGACGAAGAAAACCTCCCAGCAGAGTTACTCTCTTTAGCCAGGCCTCAAAGAGGAACCTGCCCCCCCTGCCTCCAAAATTTAAATTAAAGAAAATCCCCTATTTGGGCACCGTGGGCTCCACCTCTGCCCCAGGTTTTGGTTAGCGTAACTGAGATCCGTATAGTTAAGGTCCGTATAGTTAAAGCTCTGGTTTTCCCAGTAGTGATGTATGGAAGTGAGAGCTGGACCATCAAGAAGGCTGATCGCCAAAGAATGGATGCTTTTGAATTCTGGTGCTGGAGGAGACTCCCATGGACTGCAAGAAGATCAAATGTATCAATTCTTAAGGAAATCAGCCTGGAGTGCTCACTGGAAGGACAGATCCTGAAGCTGAGGCTCCAAGACTTTGGCTACCTCATGAGAAGAGAAGACTCCCTGGAAAAGACCCTGATGTTGGGAAAGATGGAGGGCACAAGGAGAAGGGGACGGCAAAGGATGAGATGGTTGGACAATGTTCTCGAAGCGACCAACATGAGTCTGACCAAACTGCGGGAGGCAGGGGAAGACAGGAGTGCCTGGCGTGCTCTGGTCCAGGGGGTCACGAAGAGGCAGACACGACTAAACGACTAAACAACAACAACAACAGGCAGATAGATAGATAGATAGATAGATAGATAGATAGATAGATAGGCAGGGGAAGACAGGAGTGCCTGGCGTGCTCTGGTCCCTGGGGTCACAAAGAGGCGGACACGACTCAACAACAGCAACAACAGGCAGATAGATAGATGATAGATAGATAGATAGATAGATAGATAGATAGATAGATAGATAGATAGATAGATGATAGGCAGTGGAAGACAGGAGTGCCTGGCGTGGTCTGGTCCAGGGGGTCACGAAGAGTCGGACACGACTGAACGACTGAACATAGATGGATAGATAGATAGATAGATAGATAGATAGATAGATAGATAGATAGATAGGCAGGGGAAGACAGGAGTGCCTGGCGTGGTCTGGTCCAGGGGGTCACGAAGAGTCGGACACGACTGAATGACTGAACATAGATGGATAGATAGATAGATAGATAGATAGATAGATAGATAGATAGATAGGCAGGGGAAGACAGGAGTGCCTGGCGTGGTCTGGTCCAGGGGGTCACGAAGAGTCGGACACGACTAAACGACTAAACAACAACAACAACAACTGAGATCTAATTAATAATTTTTATTCAGGGTCACGGGGACTGGCATTTCCCCCCCCCCAGGTTTGCATGCCAGAGTTCCCGAGTTCGAACCCCCAGCATCTAGGGGGAGATAGAAACTCCGCCATTCTCATGAGGACTAGAACTTTTGGTTCTGGTTATTTCTTTCTTTATTTCTTTTAAAGGATATACAAGGATCTGTCGTGACAATTTGCACAGTCCGTAGGCAGTTAAGGATCGCTGTCAAACAAAAGCCGAAGCAAAAATAAATAAACCACAGGTATGCGTGGAAAGTAGCGACTGGAACTATTTATAACGCAGCCCATGAACTCTGGGAGTTATAGTTTCCCCCTTGCAGCGCTACAACTCCCAGCGCCCATGACAAACTACAGTACCCAGGGTTCTTCGGGGTGGGGTGGGAAATGTGCTTTGAGGGTACGGTGCTTCGCTCACATAGCGCAAACACGCATTTCTCATTTCACGGTTGCGGGTTCCCGGGAGCCACATTTGCTTGGAAGTAAGATCCGTTGAGTTCGACGAGACACCCTGCTCCTAGGTAAGCGTGTGCCAGGAATCGTGACCCTCGCAAAACTCTTGGATATTAGAAAGAAACATCTGACTTTGTGGCGTGACAACTCAGCCAAAGCTCTCTCTTGTTTGCTACATCCTTTCCTTCTCTTAAAGGACTTTTGGGGCAAATAAAAGAGGCAGAAATGCGAAGAATCCCGCAGACTTAGCCTGTTTCCCACTTGAAATCTTTGCTCACTACCATTGCCAGATTAATAGCTCATTTATTAACATCCTTTCCTCCTTTTAACTCCTTTCTCTCCAAGTAGCAGCTCAAAAAGCCCATGCAATTCTGGGCTGCATCCATAGGAGTATAGCATCTAGATCAAGGGAAGGAATAGTACCACTGTATTCCGCTCTGGTCAGACCTCACCTGGAATACTGTGTCCAGTTCTGGGCACCACAGTTCAAGAAGGATACTGACAAGCTGGAACGTGTCCAGAGGAGGGCAACCAAAATGGTCCAAGGCTTGGAAACGATGCCTTCTGAGGAATGGCTTAGGGAGCTGGGTATGTTTAGCCTGGAGAAGAGAAGGTTCAGGGGTGATAGGATAGCCATGTTCAAATATATCAAAGGATGTCATATAGAGGAGGGAGAAAGGTTGTTTTCTGCTGCTCCTGAGAAGCGGACACGGAGCAATGGATTCAAACTACAAGAAAGAAGATTCCACCTCAACATTAGGAAGAACTTCCTGACAGTAAGAGCTGTTCAACAGTGGAATTTGCTGCCAAGGAGTGTGGTGGAGTCTCCTTCTTTGGAGGTCTTTAAGCAGAGGCTTGACAGCCACCTGTCAGGAATGCTTTGATGGTCCTTTTCCATCCCCTCCAACGTTTCTCCCCTGAAAAGAGGGACGTCCTATTCCATCCCCTCCAACTTTCTGTAAAACCGGGACTGTCCCAGGAAAACAGGGACACTTGAAAAGCCAGCCCTATTGTGGTCATACTTATTTTGGGAGAGCGGGGAGAGAAGATAAGAGATGACGCAGCGAAATAAAATAAAACTGGCCTTCCGGGTCTTGATGGAAGGCCTTCAAGGAAGTGGCGGTTGGCACAGAGAGAGACGGGAGAGGTTTTTGTTTTGTTTGCTAGCGCACAGTGCGGGGGCGATGTGGAAAATTGCTTTATCCCTTCGAAGGAGCTGTTGTGTTTGCGTTTCCCTGCAAGCGCAAACGCTCCCCCCCACCCCAAATCCCACTGAGACAAACTAGACTTTGGCAAGCAGGTGGGTCTGGATAGGGGCCAGAGTGGAAGAACAGGGCTGGATTTTGGGGCTGTACAGAACTGACCAGTTACTTTTTCATCTTACAGTAATTCTCCTTTTTACCTTCTGCACCGAAGAGCCTTGCTGGATCAGGGCCTGTGGCCCACTTAGCTGGGCATCCTGTTCTCACGATGCCCAGAGAGAACTGAAGGTTCAAGATAGACTGCCTCTGGCCCTGGAAGTTCCATGAATAATAATAATAATTTATTATTTGTACCCCGCCCATTTCGGCTTCCAGCAGATATTAAAATACATTAACATGTTACAGATTAAAAACTTCCCTAAACAGGGCTGCCTTCAGGTATTTCCTAAATGTTATGTAGTTGTTGATCCCTTTGACTTCTGCTGGGAGGGCGTTCCACAGGACAGGCGCCACCACCGAGAAGGCCTTCTGCCTGGTTCCCTGTAGCTTTGCTTCTCGCAGTGAGGGAACCGCCAGAAGGCCCTCGGCGCTGGACCTCAGTGTCCGGGCTGAACGATGGAGGTGGAGACGCTCCTTCAGGTATACTGGGCCATTTAGGGCTTTCAAGGTCAGCACCAGCACTTTGAATTGTGCTCGGAAACGTACTGGGAGCCAATGTAGGTCTTTCAGGACCGGTGTTATGTGGTCCCGGCGGCCGCTCCCAGTCCCCAGTCTAGCTGCCGCATTCTGGATTAATTGCAGTTTCTGGGTCACCTTCAAAGGCAGCCCCACGTAGAGCGCATGGCAGTAGTCCAAGCGGGAGATAACCAGAGCATGCACCACTCTGGCCAGACAGTCTGTGGGCAGGGAGGGTCTCATCCTGTGTACCAGATGGAGCTGGGAGACAGCCGCCCTGGACACAGAACTGACCTGCGCCTCCATGGATGGCTGTGAGTCCAAAATGAAAACATGAGACAACCTTTCCATCTTGAATCTCCCAGAGTTCGGCTTCCTCGGATCTCCATGCCTTCTGGCGTAATGAGACAGGGAGGGACAAATTCCTCTCTCTGTCCCCCCCCCCCAGGGTTTTGCATAATTCCCACAAACTTCCCATTGGCCTTCCTTTCCATGGGGAAGCCCCAAAAGCCTGCCGTTTTTCCTCCTCGCAGTGTATCTCCATCTCCAATGAGCTTTTCAGGACACAATGGCCAAGTCACATTCTGGCTAAATCCCCATTGTGCAATTAAAATGGGTTTTTAATGCTCTTAGGTAATAAAACCGGCTTCTCTTTCTCTCTCTCTCTCTCACACCCACCCACAAAAAACAACAACACACCCCAAACTTGTAATAATAAGGAAATTGACACCACTGTGCCTAAAGGTGTGGGGCAACCTTTTATTGACCAAATGTTACCTAACCTCAACTCAAAGATATCAAGAATGAACGCTTGTTCAAACAGCAAACGTCATCTAACTTCGCTGCAAACTTTCTGCCAGGCTGGCTCAATACTTCCTTCCCTGACTGGCAGCAGCAGTGGGTCTCTATGGTTTCAGGCAGGGGACATTCCTAGTCCTACGTGGAAATCGTAGAATTGCAGAGTTGGAAGGGACCCCGGGGGGTCATCCATCCCAACCCCTTCTAATGCAGGAATCTCAATTCAGTATTGATCAGTTATTGACCGACAGCTGCTTTTCGGGCAATCAGACGGCGAGTCTTCCACAGCCCTACCTCGAGATCTTCTTCTGCAGATATTCCAGCACAGGTTCTTCCTTTAAAAATAAGCTAAGATTCTGGTCCTCATGGTTCTGGAATAAAATGGCTTCGAGTAGAGGTCTCCCCTGGCACTACCCGGAGATGGTGGAAAATTGAACCCTGGGGCTGGCATACCAATAACAAACTTAAAGGTGAAGGTAAAGGGACCCCTGACCGTTAGGTCCAGTTGCGGACGACTCTGGGGTTGCGGCACTCATCTCGCTTTACTGGCCGAGGGAGCCGGTGTACAGCTTCCGGGTCATGTGGCCAGCAGGACTAAGCCGCTTCTGGAGAACCAGAGCAGCGCACGGAAACGCCGTTTACTTTCCTGCCAGAGCGGTACCTATTTATCTACTTGCACTTTGACGTGCTTTTGAACTGCTAGGTTGGCAGGAGCGGGGACCGAGCAACGGGAGCTCACCCCGTCGCGGGGATTCGAACCGCCGACCTTCCGATCGGCAAGACCTAGGCTCTGTGGTTTAACCCACAGCGCCACCCGGGTCCCTATAACAAACTTAGCTCACACCAAGAACAAATTTAGTTGGTGATCAGAAGGTTGGCGGTTCAAATCATTGCGACGGGGTGAGCTCCCGTTGCTCGGTCCCAGCTCCTGCCCACCTAGCAGTTCGAAAGCACGTCAAAGTGCAAGTAGATAAATAGGTCCCGCTCCGGCGGGAAGGTAAACGGCGTTTCCGTGCGCTGCTCTGGTTCGCCAGAAGCGGCTTAGTCCTGCTGGCCACATGACCCAGAAGTTGTACGCCGGCTCCCTCGGCCAGTAAAGTAAGATGAGCGCCACAACCCCAGAGTTGGACACGACTGGACCTAATGGTCAGGGGTCCCTTTACCTTTACCTTTACCTATCTGTAAATGGTCAGGGGTCCCTTTACCTTTACCTTTACCTATCTGTAAATGGTCAGGGGTCCCTTTACCTAAGGTGCTACTGGAAGGAGTTTTTTTATTTCGTTTTAGCTGCCCTATTCGTGAGAATAAGATGGTAATAATATTTAATTTCTGAAAAGGTAAAGCTGCAAAACTGAGCCATCTTGCCTGGAGGAAGAGGGGAAGCCGAGAGACGAACAACCCGTAAATATTAGCCGGTTGCAAAGAGATGGGAAGGTTTTTCTTATTAAAACCTGGGCAGATTTACTAGTTCTGGAGCTGAGGAAGCTGGCAGGCCAGTCCTGCGATCTGTGCATATTGTGAGCAGGTGCGCAGAGAGGTTTTCCTGCCAGGGTGCATAAATCTCAATTCCTCTCATCTTCACCGATCGTCCCACACACAAACGGCCAGGGTAGCATTAAAGGTTGCCAACTGACCTGAGAGCGTCTAAAACCACCCTCCTCCTTTGCTTTTTAAGCCTGCGTGGAAAATGGACAGAGTGACCCCTGGCTTGAGAGCAGTACATGTGAAAAGGATCTAGGAGTCTTGGTAGACCACAAACTGGACATGAGTCAACAGTGTGATGCAGCAGCTCAAAAAGCCAATGCAATTCTGGGCTGCATCCATAGGAGTATAGCATCTAGATCAAGGGAAGTAATAGTACCACTGTATTCCGCTCTGGTCGGACCTCACCTGGAATACTGTGTCCAGTTCTGGGCACCACAGTTCAAGAAGGAGACGGACAAGCTGGAACGTGACCAGAGGAGGGCAACCAAAATGGTCAAAGGCCTGGAAACGATGCCTTAGGAGGAACGGCTTAGGGAGCTGGGTATGTTTAGCCTGGAGAAGAGAAGGTTCAGGGGTGATAGGACAGCCATGTTCCAATATATAAAAGGATGTCATAGAGAGGAGGGAGAAAGGTTGTTTTCTGCTGCTCCAGAGAAGCGGACACGGAGCAATGGATTCAAACGACAAGAAAGAAGATTCCACCTAAACATTAGGAAGAACTTCCTGACAGTAAGAGCTGTTGAACAGTGGGATTGGCTGCCAAGGAGTGTGGTGGAGTCTCCTTCTTTGGAGGTCTTGAAGCAGAGGCTTGACAGCCACCTGTCAGGAATGCTTGGATGGTGTTTCCTGCTTGGCAGGGGGTTGGACTGGATGGCCCTTGGGGTCTCTTCCAACTCTAGGATTCTATGCTCTTTAATCATCAAAATCAATTAATAATAATAATAATATTTATATCCCGCCCATCTGGCTGGGTTTCCCCAGCCACTCTGGGCGGCTCCCAACAGAACCCTAAAAACAGAATAAAACCTCAAACATTAAAAACTTCCCTAAACAGGGCTGCCTTCAGATGTCTTCTAAAAGTCAGATAATTGCTTATTTCCTTTGACAACTGATGGGAGGGCGTGCCACAGGGAGGGCGCCACCACCGAGAAGGCTCTCCTTTCTCCTCTCAGTCTCCTCTTTTCCAGGCTAAACGTACCCAGCTCCTTCGACCGTTCCTCATCAGGCTTGGTTTCCAGACCCTCAATCATCTCGGTCAATATTGAATTTTATTTATTTTACAATCAAGAACTCAGGGGGGGCATCATTAAAAACCACCCTTTAACTCCTAACCACCTCTTGCTTTTAACCACCTTTTGCTGTATGTGGAGGAGTGGAGACGCGAACCCGGTTCACCAGATTACGAGTCTACCACTCTTAACTACTACACCACACTGGTGCTCCTAAGTGCCAATTGCTGGAAACCGCAGAGCGGCTCTCGCACTCAGGACAACGCTTGTGGGCTTCCCAGGTCAGCCACTGTGAGAACAGGATGCCGGACATACGATGGGGGTCGCCTTGGGCCTCATCCAGCTGCAGGGCTCTTTGGTGTACGACTTAAACGCTTCACATTTTGTGTCTGAAGCGGAGCAGAATAAGATGCAAAAATGCATTTTGGGGGGGGGGTACTTTGTAAAAGTGCAGGAGCACCCCCCCTCCCAAAAAGAAGACTTATTCAGAACTGGAACCCATGAAAATTGCAAAACTACATCGCGCCCCCTCCTTCTCCTTGGGCCATTGCGCCAGCTCCAATTTTCTTAACCCCCCCATGTGTTCCCCATTAAGCTGTGGGGGGCGGGGGGGCGAGAGAGAGCGGTTTGCGCAAAGCAATAAATTACGTTAATGAGGGTTGGTGAAGAAAGGGTGGTATCCGCAGCGGGGGGGGGTGGGGTGGAGATGAAAGGGAAAGCGGGGGTGGAGGGGGGGAGGACACTGTGGGGGGGAGGCGGGCTGGCGCAGGTGGGAAGAGAGATGGTCTTGTTACCCCCGTTCACATGTGTTGCGGGACCGGAGTCATAAATCACACACCTTCTGGGGTCAAGGGTGCATATGTGTCTTGGGGGGGGGGCTGCAGTACTTTGCAGATCCCGGCAAAAACGGGGCTTGCACCAGACATCTGAAGCACATTGGAAAAGTGTGCAGAGCTCCACATAAAGAACTTTGGGAACTGTAGTTTTCCTATCATGGCGCTACAGTTCCCGGAAGGGAGTGCCTTGCATCAAATATCAGCAGGGCCAGATTGAGGTTTAACTAAATTAATTAACTTAATTTGCTCATTTATTCATCTGCTTTAAATATATACTCTTATAAAACTGCAATAGAAGTTGCAATAATTGCAGTAATTGTTGCAATAATCCTACCGATGTTCGGATTGAGGTTTGATGAGGCCCTAAGCTCCTGAAGGTAACGGGGCCCTTTCTATGTCCAGCTGTCCTTTGTCAACAACAAATTGTCGCTGTTTTTTTGTGTTGAATATATGCTATATGGTCATTGATGGACCTAATAGGTATCTCAAGCCATTTGCACATGCAGAATGTAGACACCCTATATATAGAAAGGAACAAAGCAGTGATATTTTAGGGAGCAGGCTAGCAGGCGGGGCCCAGGACTTACATCACAGGAGCCTAAACAACACAAAACACAAATTGTCGCTGTTTTTTGTGTTGAATATATGCTATATGGTCATTTATGGACCCAATTTATGGACCTATCTCAAGCAATTTGCCCATGTGGCCATGCAACCAGTCCATGCAGAATGTAGACACCCTATATATAGAAAGAAGCAAACCAGTGATATTATAGGGAGCAGGCTAGCAAACGGGGCCCAGGACTTACATCCTAGGAGCCTACACAACACAAAACACTATTGCTCTATGTAGGTTTTATTTTACTTGTTTTATATCTTATATTTTGGAAATGTACATCCAGGTTTTTTCCTTTAAATTTGTTGGGGGCCCCCAAGAGAGTGGGGCCCTAAGCTATAGCTTGTTGTGCTTATACGTAAATCCGGTACTGAATATCAGGTGTGGCTCTGTTTTATTTCATGAAACTCACCCACCATTCGATCGCAGAAGAGAAACCAGCTTCTGTAATTCCTGCGCTGTCCCTGAAAAATCAGGACACTCAGGGGAGATGGGAAAGAGTTGATGAGTTTGGAAGGAACCATAATAGTAAAGGTAAAGGGACCCCTGACTGTTAGGTCTAGTCGTGTTCAACTCTGGGGTTGCGGCACTCATCTCGCATTATTGGCCGATGGAGCTGGCGTACAGCTTCCAGGTCATGTGGCCAGCAGGACTAAGCCGCTTCTGGTGAACCAGAGCAGCGCACGGAAACGCCGTTTACCTTCCCACCGGAGCGGTTCCTATTTATCTACTTGCACTTTGACGTGCTTTCGAACTGCTAGGTTGGCAGGAGCAGGGACCGAGCAACGGGAGCTCACCCCGTCGCGGGGATTCGAACCGCCGACCTTCTGATCAGCAAGCCCTAGGCTCTGTGGTTTAACCCAGTGTTTCCCAACCTAATCTAGGCAACGGAACACCTGTCTTAGGAAAAAAATCTCGCGGCACAGCACCCACAGCGCACGGCTTTTTCTCCATGGGGGGGGGGCCGGCACAGTTTTTTTTCGGGCCTCCGAGGCCCAGCGCGGCTTCTTCCCGCGCTGGGGAGGCCCGGCGGGGCTTTTCCCCGCGTCGGAAAGGCCCGGCGGAGCTTCTGCTCACGCCGGGAGGAGCCTGGCACAACTTTTTTTTCGGGCCTCCGAGGCCCAGCGCGGCTTCTTCCCGCGCTGAGGAGGCCCGGCGGGGATTTTCCCTGCGTCAGAGAGGCCCGGCGGAGCTTCGGCTTTCCCCCGCGGCACAGCAGCCGGTGTCTCGCGGCACACTAGTGTGCCGCGGAACACCGGTTGGGAAACGCTGGTTTAACCCACAGCGCCACCCGTGTCGCATATTATTATTATTATTATTATTATTATTATTATTATTATTATACCGCCCTTCCTCAAAAGATCTCAGGGCGGTTCACAAGAGCCAGTGTGGTGTAGTGGTTAAGAGCGGTAGACTCGTAATATGGTGAACCGGGTTTGCTTCCCCGCTCCTCCACCTGCAGCTTCTGGGTGACCTTGGGCTAGTCCCACTTCTCTGAAGTCTCTCAGCCCCACTCACCTCACAGAGGGTTTGTTGTGGGGCAGGAAGGGAAAGGAGAATGTGAGCCGCTTTGAGACTCCTTCGGGTAGTGAGAAAGCGGGATATCAAATCCAAACTCTTCTTCTACAATAGTCCCCACCAGAGATACTACCCAATTTTTTGTCAGCTGCCCTCAGATCTCCAGGTGTAGGGCGGTATATAAATTCAACAAATATATAAATTCAGTGCTTTCCCCCCCCCTAAAAAAACACAAATGTTTAGGGGAACTCTCATTCTGACTCAAGAAAACCACCGTTTTATAGTTCAAATCGGTGGAAATAAATACGGTAAATGGACAAAAGGACAAAGATTCGCAAAATGTTTAGGGGTATGCGTACCCCTGCGCCCCCCCCGAAAAAAAGCATGGTATAAATTCAATAAATAATTTCCCCATACACCGTAGAAACGCAGGGCGCAGATTCCCTAAATTCCAGATTCCACTGGCACATCCAAGACTGCTCAGATACTCTGGAGGGAAAATACGATACAACTGCAAAATGTCTTTGATCGTGATTATGAATTAACGGCTCCCTCCTTCCTTGGGAAGCGGATGATGGACCCAGGGATGGAGGCAGTGGGGTGGGGTGGGGTGGGGTGGGGTGAAGCCTCCCCGACAACAGGGTGGTCAAAAAAGTATGGGAGGCCAGCGTGGACCCCGACCGGTTGGTGTTTTGGCAAGCCGGGCCCCCGCTGAGAATTCAGAGCAGGATGCCAAGGCGCCCGCTGTTTTCTGCCCTCGTATCGCACGGACCGTTGGCAAGCCAAACAGATGTTCACGATCGGGGAACAGGAACGCAGGCATTCCTTGGCCATGATGCCATGCTGTTCCCGGACGGGCCTTTCGCCACCTCGGAAGACGGATGAGGGCGGCCGGGCTGTCGGCACGGGCCTGGTGAAAAATGGGGGAGCCAGGCGCGGTGACATCATCGCCCGGGGTGTTGGACTGGCGGGGCACCTGGCCCCCGCATGACATCACTTTGTACTCACTTTGGGCTTTAGTAAAGCAAACCGTCTAATTTGCCAGCGCCTAAATGATCTCAGATCCTGAAGCTGAGGCTCCAGTAAAATAAAATAAAATGTCACCACAGAGACATCACCTTGCCGACAAAGGTCCGTATAGTTCAAGCTCTGGTTTCCCCAGTAGTGATGTACGGAAGTGAGAGCTGGACCATCAAGAAGGCTGATCGCCAAAGAATGGATGCTTTTGAATTCTGGTGCTGGAGGAGACTCTTGAGGGTCCCATGGACTGCAAGAAGATCAAACTTATCCATTCTTAAAGAGATCAGCCCTGAATGCTCACTAGAAGGACAGATCCTGAAGTTGAGGCTCCAAGACTTTGGCCACCTCATGAGAAGAGAAGACTCCCTGGAAAAGACCCTGATGTTGGGAAAGATGGAGGGCACAAGGAGAAGGGGACGGCAGAGGGCGAGATGGTGGGACAGTGTTCTCGAAGCGACCAACATGAGTCTGACCAAACTGCAGGAGGCAGTGGAAGACAGGAGGGCCTGGCGTACTCTGGTCCAGGGGGTCACGAAGAGGCGGACACGACTAAACGACTCAACAACAGGCAGATGATAGATAGATAGATAGATAGATAGATAGATAGATAGATAGAGATGATAGATAGATAGATAGATAGATAGATAGATAGATAGATAGATAGATAGATGATAGATAGATAGATAGATAGATAGATAGATAGATAGATAGATAGATAGACAGACAGACAGACAGACAGTGGAAGACAGGAGGGCCTGGAGTGCTCTGGTCCAGGGGGTCACGAAGAGGCGGACACGACTAAACGACTCAACAACAACAACAGGCAGATAGATAGATAGATAGATAGATAGATAGATAGATAGATAGGCAGTGGAAAACAGGAGTGCCTGGCGTGCTCTGGTCCAGGGGGTCACGAAGAGGCGGACACGACTAAACAACAACAATGGCACAGCCTCCAAGATAGACAAGAAAAGGCTCCAACGAGCAGTAAGAATTGCAGAGAGGGTAATTGGTGCTAGCTTGCCTTCAATAGAGACACTCTAGGCTACCTGAGTTAGGAAGACGGACTGCGATCAGGGAGCCATTTTAACATGTTTCCTCTTTTTAATAAAACACATTTCTCCCCCCCCCTTTTTTTTAAATGCAAGGGACAAGGAATGCCAGCTTTGGAGAGGTATTTCTACCTCTTGTGTGGGGCAGAGAGATGAGGGGGTGGGGGGTAATGTCCCATCCTAAAAAAAGACTTTTAAACCGATGCTTGGTGTTAACGCATGCATGCAGAATTCAAAAGCTTAAAAATTACTCTTCTCTCTCGGCGCCACAAAATCCTCCACCACGCATCCCCAATATGCAAAGGATTGATTTAGATGCACATGTTGAGATGCCCTCAGGCGTGTTTGGCACCTTTCCTTTCCATCCCCATCTTGCCTTGGCCATAAAACATCAGAGGTGGCGTCTAATGAATCATTAAAATCCACATGGATTCCTATATTAAACTCGAGAACAAAGGAAGACCCTTCTCCCTTCCGCCTCTGTTTATTTCCAAACAACTCCGTTGGTTGGAGCTTGGTGCTGATCATGCCAAGGTTGCAGATTCGATCCCCGTACAGCGCAGCCGCATAACCCCAAAACATTTTTTTAAAGAAAAAAAGCACTGCTTCCACTTTATTTATATTTGGGGGGGGGGGATTCTCCTACTTTTTCTAGTTCTTAGGGCATCAGTAAATGGCTGCCCTCATTCCTTGTATCTTCCCTTCCTTGATGCTGGCACATAGTTTCTCCCTTCCTGGAGCCTCAAGCCCCAGCACTTTTTCCCCCCTCTCCCAAGCCCCAGCATCTATTTCCTCCTTCCTCCCTTGAGCCCCAACACCTATTTCCTCCCTCTCTCCCTCCCTCCTTCGGCCCCAGCACCTATTTTCCCCATCCTCTCTCAAGCCCCAGCACTTATTTCCCCCTCCCCCAAGCCCCAACACCTATATTCTCCTCCCTCCCTCCCTTGAGCTCCATCACCTATTTCCTCTTCCCTCCCTCATTCCTTTCAGCCCCAGCACCTTCTTCTCCCTCCCTCGAGTCCCAGCACCTATTTCCTCCTCTCTCCCTCGAACCCCAGCACCTATTTCCTCTTTCCTCAAGCTCCGGCACCTATTTCCTCCTCCCTCCTTTGAGATCCATCACCTATTTCCTCTTCCCTCCCTCATTCCTTTCAGCCCCAGCACCTTCTTCTCCCTCCCTCGAGTCCCAGCACCTATTTCCTCCTCTCTCCCTCGAACCCCAGCACCTATTTCCTCTTTCCTCAAGCTCCGGCACCTATTTCCTCCTCCCTCCTTTGAGATCCATCACCTATTTCCTCCTCCCTCCCTCATTCCTTTCAGCCCCGGCACCTTCTTCTCCCTCCCTCGAGCCCCGGCACCTATTTCCTCCTCCCTCCCTCGAGCCCCATCACCTATTTCCTCAAGCTCCGGCACCTATTTCCTCCTCCCCCCCTCCCTTGAGCCCCGGCACCCATTTCCTCTCCCTCCCTCGAGCCCCAGCACCTATTTCCTCCTCCCTCCCTCAAGCCCCAGCACCTATTTCCTCTTTCCTCAAGCCCCGGCACCTATTTCCTCCACCCTCCTTTGAGCTCCATCACCTATTTTCTCTTCCCTCCCTCATTCCTTTCAGCCCCGGCACCTTCTTCTCCCTCCCTCGAGTCCCAGCACCTATTTCCTCCTCTCTCCCTCGAGCCCCAGCACCTATTTCCTCAAGCTCCGGCACCTATTTCCTCCTCCCTCCCTCCCTCCCTCCCTTGAGCCCCGGCACCCATTTCCTCTCCCTCCCTCGAGCCCCGGCACCTATTTCCTCCACCCTCCTTTGAGCTCCATCACCTATTTTCTCTTCCCTCCCTCATTCCTTTCAGCCCCGGCACCTTCTTCTCCCTCCCTCGAGTCCCAGCACCTATTTCCTCCTCTCTCCCTCGAGCCCCAGCACCTATTTCCTCAAGCTCCGGCACCTATTTCCTCCTCCCTCCCTCCCTCCCTTGAGCCCCGGCACCCATTTCCTCTCCCTCCCTCGAGCCCCGGCACCTATTTCCTCCACCCTCCTTTGAGCTCCATCACCTATTTCCTCTTCCCTCCCTCATTCCTTTCAGCCCCGGCACCTTCTTCTCCCTCCCTCGAGTCCCAGCACCTATTTCCTCTTTCCTCAAGCTCCGGCACCCATTTCCTCTCCCTCCCTCGAGCCCCGGCACCTCTTCTCTCCTTCCCCCTCCTCCTCCTCCTTTCTCCCAGGCTGCTCCGCTGCTCGCCCGGCGCGCTCCCGACGCTTCTCCTCCTCCTCCTCCTCCTGCGCTCGCTCCGGGCTCCCTCGGCTGCCTTCCTCCTCCTCCTCCTCCTCCTCCTCCTCCTCCTCCTCCTCCTCCTCCTCTTCTTCTTCTTCCTCGTCGGGCCTCTCCATCTTCTTCTCCATCGCAGGCGGGCAGGATGGCTGAAGGCGCGGCGCTGCTCCTTTTCCTACTGCTCCCGCGGGCCGGGCTGGCGGCCCTCGCCGCCTCTTCTTCTCCTCCTTCTTCTTCATCATCTTCTTCTCCTTCTCCTCCTCCGCCTCCTTCGTCTTCTCCTCCGCCGGGAGACGGCGACCCCTTCGCGGCTCAGCTGGGAGACATCTCCGCTTGCCAAGCGCGCTGCGCGCCCAGCCTCCGTCTCCAGACCCCCGGCGGCAAGGTAACCCTCCCAGGGCCCCGGGGCGCAGGCTCCTACTCCGAGTAGACCCCTTGCCCCCAGAGGGAGGGGGGAAAACAACAACCCAAGCTCGCCCCGTCGTTGCAATGGGTCTACTCGGAGTCGGGGATGGCGCTGCAGGCAAGCCATTCAGAGAAATGGCTCCCCCAGACGCACACGCCTCAAACACGCAAGATCCGTGCACGGTCAAAAGCGAATATTATGTTTTAAAGCGGCAAAAGGTCTTCTTCTTTAGCACCCGAGATGTGTGCACAGTTAAAAGCGATTCTGTTTAAAAGCAGGCGTCGATTTGATCCATTTTAGCATCCGGAATTCGTGCGCAATTAAAAGCGATCGTATTTAAAAGCAGGGATAGATTTGCACCCAAGATGCGCGCTCGATTAAAAGCGATTATTGAATTTAAAAGCAGGAATAAATTTGGTCTTTTAGCTCCCAGGTCTATGCTCTTGTCTGTTTCCAAGGTGGCCTTTTCCGCCAGGGTCTTGTTTTCGGTTAAAAAAACGCACACAGAAATTTCCGAAGAGAATAAAAAATAACGCAGATAAATAGCCTTTGATGCCTGTCTCTGCCTGCCCCCCCCACTCCTCGTGGTCCCCGAAACTGGAAAGAAAACGAGCATCCATCTTTTCCAGGCTGGGAGGAAAGAGACGGGAAAGGTTTATAAGGGGACCTGTTTGCAAAAAAAAAAAGGGGGGGAGCAATTTTTAAATAAAAACGAAACATGGCATTTAAAAATTATCCGTTTTGATTTGGGGGGGGCATATCTGGTGTATTGCTTTATTTAGGTGCAAGGTGCTTTAATTTAATTTTAATTCCCCCCCCCCTGCATGTGGGATCTGCCTTCTGCAGGTGCCAATCCATCACTGCCCCCTCCTGCCATCTGCAGAGAACGCTTTGGATAAAGAAGCCTCGCTGTGTCAGATTTTTATTTTGTCTATGCCCCCCCCCCCCCCGCAAGCTAAAACCCGCCCATCTCTCTTTCAAAGACACACAACCTATCCTCGTTTTCAATTTCGTGGGGCTTCCGGCCTCCGGCTCAAATACTCAGAGTAGACCCACTGGAACAAAAGGAGACGACTTTTGTTCCGTTAATGGGTCCGCTCTGGGTAGGATTTAGCTGCAGACAACGCTAACTGTGCAGGAGATTTCATCTTTTGTTCTTCCGCATTCAATTTTTATCGGGGGGGGGGGGTGTATGTGTGTATGTGTGGTTTTGCATAAGCCGTGTTTGTGGCATACACAATTAATTTTGTGCAGTGCTGGGAAAGGGGTATGGAATACATTGAGAGAAGGGGACGCGATTAAAATAAGCAGGCCGAGGTTGCAAGCTATGCTATGATTATTCTTTAAGGCATTTAAATCCTTAAATTCTTTAAGACATCTAAAATTTCTTGGCCCATTTAAATCCGGCCTCTGGTTTGGAGGTCGGTGCGGGGGACATGGGTGGGGGTGGCTGGGTGTGCGCCCCCATTTTCCTCCGCCGCTTGCTGGCAATTTCCTGGTAGACTACTCCTGGCCATGGAGGTTCTGTGCAGCCGCGCCCCCCTCCTCTCTCCTTGGTGCTGATCCAGAACCAACTGAGAGGCGTTAATCACGTTGCTGAATTGGGTCATGTCCTTTATGTCAGTCAAATGTTCCTGGTACAATCACAAAAGGTGATGCAGTGAAGACTGTTTTTTAACCCTCCCTCTGATTCCACAGGAAGGCAATTTAAAGATAATAACAATTTTTCCCCCTCTGTTGGATTAATTTTAAAAAACGTCCTTTTTAGGCTTGCTTTTATTTCATTTTCCTTTTTTCAAATTGCATTTTCCATTCATTAAAGAAGACTTTAATGGGGGGGGCGGTTTCCCGTTGCTCCCCAACCTGCTGTCGAAAGGCATCTATTTATCTGTTTCGTAAGATCTTTGCACCGCTGGATTGTAAAAAGGAAAGCAAGGGGGGGGGACGGGACCTCAGGGCAGTTTGCAAAAAAAGGGGGGGGGGAGAAACCTAGAAGTTAGTGCAGAGATGAATTATATTAACTTATATATTATATTATTATATTATATTAACAAGGAGGGTAGATTTGGGTTGAACATTAAAGGTAAAGGGACCCCTGACCGTTAGCCGGTTCTAATTCCAGCCCAGGTTCTTCCTTTAAAAATAAGCTAAGATTCTGGTCCTCATGGTTCTGGAATAAAATGGCTTTGAGTAGAGGTCTCCCCTGGCACTACCCGAAGATGGTGGAAAATTGAACCCTGGGGCTGGCATACCAATAACAAACTTAAAGGTAAAGGGACCCCTGGCCGTTAGGTCCAGTTGCGGACAACTCTGGGGTTGCGGCGCTCATCTCGCTTTACTGGCCGAGGGAGCCGGCGTACAGCTTCCGGGTCATGTGGCCAGCAGGACTAAGCCGCTCCTGGCGAACCAGAGCAGCGCACGGAAACGCCGTTTACCTTCCCGCTGGAGCGGGACCTATTGATCTACTTGCACTTTGTGCTTTCGAACTGCTAGGTGGGCAGGAGCAGGGACCCAGCAACGGGAGCTCACCCCGTCGCGGGGATTCGAACCGCCGACCTTCTGATCGGCAAGCCCTAGGCTCAGTGGTTTAAACCACAGCGCCACCCATGGGGGTTGAACATTAGATGAGAGCAATTTCACAAGCGAAACATTAACCTGTTTCCGTGTACCTGAAGAAGTGTGCATGCACACGAAAGCTTATACCCAGAAGGTAGGCACATCTCTTTTCAGGCTTTCCCCCATATTCTAGGCTCGGGGGTGGTGGGGGGCTGAACGAACACCTCCCTCTCAAAACTACCTTCCTTGTTTTCCAGCCCCTGTTCTTCACCTGCATAGCCCTGAGCCCCTGGCTCCCGTCCTTTGGTCACGCCTAGACGTGACCAAGAGACCGAACCTCTGGCTTTTGTATAGGGTGGAACAGGGGCGTACCCAGGATCAAAACTAGGGGGGGGGGGCAAGCCATGGTCATTTAGGTTTGCTTTGAACGGACGCTGATCATTTTTGCTTCTAGGGGGGGCAGCTGCCTTCTAGGGGGGGCAGATGCCCCCCTGCCCCCCCTGGGTACGCCCATGGGGTGGAATCGAAGGAAACGGGGCCGGGGAGGGAACTATGATTCTGTGACAGCGGAAGGGGACCTGCACAGCACCTTAATTTCTCTCTCCACTCTCCCCCCCCCCAAAAAATACCCCCCCCCCCAGGATGCCGTCCTCAACGCCTGCTACCGGGGCTGCCGGCTGTTTTCCATTTGCCATTTTGTGGACGCCACGGCCGACCTGAACGCAACAAGAGCCGAGTGCGAATCGGGTGAGCCTGCGCCCCTCCTCCTACAAACAACCCCCCCCTCCAAACCCCGCTGGGTTACATTATCCAGAACTTCCTTTCCACTTAAACCGCTGTCATCTCCGCACATTGGAGCTTCTGCAACTGATTCCCACAGACAGCCGAGCGGAGGGGAAGGAGAATGGAAAATTGCAGGTGGGGACAGCCCCCCCCCTCTTAGGATGGGATTAACTCTGCAATAGACTCTACCATTCCAAATGGAAAGCTACATTGCATGAAAAGCTAAGAGGCTTGGGATTTCCCCCCACAGGCCCTGAGAGCTGTAGGCTATGAGAAAGCTGGAGCAATAATCGCCAACGAATTTGGGATGTGGAACTGCAATGCCGCCTGAGAGAGATGAATAAACACCCAGGAATAAAAGATAATGGGAGAGGATTCACCCCAGCAAATTATTTGTCAAAATTGCAAATACCTAAATACAGACGGTTTGGGGGCGTAGGAAGTAGGGGGCAGGCCGCCCCAGGTTCCATCATGGAGGGGGGTGACAAATTATCAAGGAACAATTACTGCCCTACTAGGGGCGGTTCATAAAAACTTTTTAAAAAATGCCTGCTCCAAAGGTCTTATCTTACTACACTAGGGATTATATAGCTATATATGAAATTTCAAGCATATCAGTTAATAACTTGACCCTCCTCCACAAAGATAGCTGTTTACTTGGCCGTTTTCCTATGCCGTGAAGCCTGAAATTTCAATTCAGTGGAGCACTTACTGTTCCCAATCCTCAAAAAATGGGGCTTTTCTCCTTTGCAAAAGAAGCTGCAAAAATTTGAGCTGATCCTCAAAAAATGGGGGGGAGGACCCTGTTTTATGGGGTTTAACTCACAGTTCTGCAGCTTCAGGAAAGGAAGCCATTTCTACAGTTTCCAGACAGATAATCTAATCAGCCAGTCCCATGTCGCTGGGGAAACAGCCTCCCTCTGCAAGGGGCCGGGGCCGGAATCTCACTCCCTTATCTCTCTCCCCCATCGTTTGCTGAGCAGCTGCTCAGGGGGCTTCCTTTCAACACCCCCTTCTCTCTCTTTTTTAAAAAAAAGCACGATCTGCTTTTGCCCCTGGGCAGTTCAGCTCCAGGGACCACACATTCGCTCCATAAGACGCACAGACATTTCCCCGTACTTTTTAGGAGGAAAAAAAGTGCGTCTTATGGAGCGAAAAATACGGGACTTGCAACAGACTCTGTCTTTTTAAAGGCAGTAAAGTCTTGGCCCCGTCTCTCAGTTGGGAGGTAGCAAAGCCAGAGCAGGGACTCGTTCAGGGACTTGAGGCATACCCTCCTTTCTGAGGCGGGTTGTTCCGCTGGGAGATTCCCCCAAACTCGCAGCCAAGTGCAGAGGTGCGACAGTACGCCTCGCCCCCATCGGAAAGAGCCGGAGCGCAGACTCAGGCAGAGACGCGGCGGGTAACCTCTCTCTTCCCCCCACCCCCGATCTCTTCCTCCCCACCTCCCCTCGACAATTTAGCCTGCATGGAAGCCTACGCTGGTGGCGACGAGCAGTTTGGCTGCATGACGGGATGCAGGACTCAGCTGCCGGAGACAAACAGC
This sequence comes from Darevskia nairensis, assembly GCA_034642065.1. Classification (NCBI taxonomy): domain Eukaryota; kingdom Metazoa; phylum Chordata; class Lepidosauria; order Squamata; family Lacertidae; genus Darevskia; species Darevskia nairensis. The sequence goes on along the minus strand of JAWWNI010001190.1, from coordinate 415,260 downwards.
AGGGGAGAGAAGGTAACTTGTCTCCTAGGACAGTGCCGGAATTACGTATAAGCTAAACAAGCTATAGCTTAGGGCCCCCGCTCTATTGGGGAAAAACAACAACCTGGATGTGCATTTCCGAAATATAAGATAAAAAACAAATAAAATAAAACCTACATCCAGCAACAGTGTTTTGTGTTGTGTAGGCTCCTAGGATGTCAGTCATGGGCCCCGCCTGCTAGCCTGCTCCCTAAAATATCACTGGTTTGCTGCTTTCTATATATAGGGTGCCTGCATTTTGCATGTGCAAATGGCTTGAGATACCTATGAGGTCCATAAATGACCACATAGCATAAATTCAACACAAAAAACAGTGACAATTTCTTGTTGGCAAAGGACAGCTGGGCATAGCGGCGGCGGGTAGCGGCGGCGAGGATGGGGCGGCCCTCTGCGTCCGTGCGAAGGCAGCGGCGCTGGCGCAACTGACACCGCGCGTGCGCCGCCGCTGCCTCGCGGACACGCCCCCCTCTCCGCCCGCTCCAATCCCTGCGTCCGTGTGGGACACGGACATGCGCAGTAGCGCAATTCCGTGACACACGGAACGGACGCAGGGACACAGCAACTTTATTATAGAGGATATACAGTGATCCCTCGACTTACGAGTAACCCGACTTCCGTATTTTTTCGAGTCACGAGGGATCAAAGCGGCCGCGCGGCTACAAATTTTTTCGCAGCCGTTTTAGATAGGGTTTTCTCGAGTTACGAAGTTTAGATAGGGCTTTTTTCGACCTACAAATTTTTTCTCCCCAATGCATTCCTATGGGGACTCGACTTACGATTTCTTCGACATCCGACGGTCCCGTCGGAACGGATTACCTTCGTAAGTCGAGGGTCCACTGTATTTAAAGCAGATGAATAAATAAGCAAATTAAGTTAATTTGGACAGAAAGAGGGGGGAAGGAAGTTAAGTTTCGAAACGGTGAAATGATTTTAAAATTAGTGAAATTAAACTCAAAACAAATAAATTAAATCATCCATCCTCCGGGAATATGCAAACCAGTCTAAAAGGGGTGCGGAAAACCCCAAACCTCTCTCTTCAAAAGCACGACATTCAGATTACTACTAAATTGGCACCTGTGTGGGTTTGGCATTGAAATCTCAGCCCAGCGGGAGAGCGGTGCCGCTATAGCCAGTTTCATGAGACTGATCAAAGCGGCAGGGGGGGGAAATATTTGTGTGTGTGTGTACGGGATTAGAGAGCCATTCTTTAGTCTTAAAAACAGCTGAGGAGGCTGGTTTCCTCCAGACATTTCCTCCAAAGCCAAGCCGTGGGCAGGAATGAAACATCCTGTGCCCAAAGGACTCATCTTGCCACCTGTCGCTACGGGCAGAGTGCTTGCCTGCATGTGTGCGCCTTTAAACGTGTGTCGGCGCAGGCTTTTGGATCGCAATGTGGGCTGCAGAGATTGCCTTTCTGAATCGGACAAGACAGAAGGACTGTTTTGGGGGGACAGGGGGCAGGCTGGTGTGGGGGACTCCCTGGTCCTGAATGGGGTCACTGTGCCCCCGAAGGGACCAGGTGTGTAGCCTGGGAGTCATTTTGGACTCACAGCTGTCCATGGAGGCGCAGGTCAATTCTGTGTCCAAGGCAGCTCCATCTGGTATGCAGGATGAGACCCTCCCTTCCCGCAGACTGTCTGGCCAGAGTGGTGCATGCTCTGGTTATCTCCCACTTGGACTACTGCCATGCGCTCTATGTGGGGCTGCCTTTGAAGGTGACCCGGAAACTGCAACTAACCCAGAATGCGGCAGCCAGACTAGGGACTGGGAGCGGCCGCCGAGACCACATAACACCGGCCCTGAGAGATCTACATTGGCTCCCAGTACGTTTCCGAGCACAATTCAAAGTGTTGGTGCTGACCTTGAAAGCCCTAAATGGCTTCGGTCCTGTATACCTGAAGGAGCGTCTCCAACCCCATCGTTCTGCCCGGACACCGGGGTCCATCTCCTGAGGGCCTTCTGGCGGTTCCCTCCCTGCGAGAAGCGAGGTTACAGGGAACCAGGCAGAGGGCCTTCTCGGTGGTGGCGCCCGCCCTGTGGAACACCCTCCCTTCAGATGTTAAGGAAATAAACAACTATCAGACCTTTTAGAAGACATCTGAAGGCAGGCCTGTTTAGGGAAGCTTTTAATGTTTGATGCTTTATCGTGCTTTTAATATTCTGTTGGGAGCCGCCCAGAGTGGCTGGGGAAACCCAGCCAGATGGGCGGGGTATAAATTATTATTATTTATTATTATTATTATTATTATTATTATTATTATTATTATTATTATTATTATTATTTTCCCATATACTTGGTCTGGCATTATTATTAATTATTATTATTATTATTATTATTATTTTCCCATATACTTGGGTCTGGCATTATTAATTATTATTATTATTATTATTATTATTATTATCCCATATACTTGGTCTGGCATTATTATTAATTATTATTATTATTATTATTATTATTATTATTTTCCCATATACTTGGTCTGGCATTATTTATTATTATTATTATTATTATTATTATTATTATTATTATTATTATTATTTTCCCATATACTTGGTCTGGCATTATTATTATTATTATTATTATTATTATTATTATTATTATTATTTTATTATCATTATTTTCCCATATACTTGGTCTGGCATCATCCCCATTGCACACCTGTAAGAAACCGACCTTTCAGGGTTTGGGAGTTTTCCGATTGGCTCACGCCTATCTCCACACAGGTCCTGGACCCCAAGCCCCCCTCGTTCTCCGTCTTTGACCTGGTCTCCAGCTTCTGCAATGATATTGTCAGCTCAGCGCAGAGCTTCATTTCCTCCACGTGGACCTTCTACCTTCAGGCGGACGACGGGAAAGTCGTCGTTTTCCAGGTGGGTTCTGGCCGGGGTTTGGCGTGGGTTGGGGGGCAAAACCAGGGAGCGGGGGGTGTGTGTGTGGAAGACTCGAACGGAACAGAGGAAGGGGGTTTGATGTTTTATTGCGCTTTTAATGTTCTGTTGGGAACTGCCCCAGCATAGTTGTCAACCTTTCGGATTTGAAAATAAGGGATTTTCCAAAAACTTTCGGATTTGAAAATAAGGGATGCCGCGAGGGCGGTGCAATGGCACCAAGTAGCCTCGCCACCCTGCGCTCCAGAGGCTGCGCGCGAACGGGTGAGCGAAAGAGCAAGCGCGTAGACGGCAGGCAGGCTGTCTGTCTGGTTGGGCGTGAGGGTCTGGCTGCACAAGGCATGCAAGCTCCGCCCCCAGTCGGTCTCAGGCTCCTTATTGGCAGCCGAGCAACGCAGCTGAGGAGCCTCCCTGGCCGGCAGGGAGGGAGAGGAGCTGCTTCCTTGGAAATCCGGGGGAATTTAAGGGATATCAACAATCCGGGATAGCAGCGGGAAACGGCATTGGAAGGAGGGAGTTTCCCGCAAAAAAAGGGAGGGTGGACAGCTATGCTGCCCAGAGTGGCTGGGGAAACCCAGCCAGACGGGAAGAGTATTAAATTATTATTATTATTATTATTATTAAGAATGTTTTGTGCTAATTTGAAAAAACACACGCATGTGCCCCCCATGTTCCCAGACAACGCAAAACTGCAACGTGAAGCTGTGCTCGGTTGCAAACTGCGTTGTACGGAAAACACGCTCTTGCGGGAAGCGATCCCTGTGCATTTCGAAGGTTTCATACGTACCCAGATTCCTGCATTGCAGGGGTTTGGACTAGATGACTCTGGGGGTCCCGGCCGATTCTAAAGACTGTCCTTCTTTTTGTCCTCAGTCTCAGCCAGAGATTGAGTACCCGGTTCCAGAGGTCCAGGCGCCGAAATCGGAGGTTCTGGAGAAGGTGTGGGCACCATCAACCTCCAACACTTTGAAGCCCCCACACAGGTAAGAAAGAGAGTATTTGATTTTTGCTATTATTATTATATTATTATTATTATTATTATTATTATTATTATTAATCACCTGCCCTTCAAGCCAAGGTAAGTCAAAAGGGAAGCCCTGTGTTGCAACTCGAACGAGAATCAAAAAACAGAGCAACACGAGACCAAGAACAATATAGTATGGACTCTTACGAGCTTTAGTAATATCAATAATCAATATAACATTCAAATCAATCAATCACTTCATTTCAGCTTTAAGCTCATAAGAATAACAGAACAAGAACAGTACAATTTGATTAAAAAAAAATTAGAACCAGTAAAACTTAAAGGAGTACAAATTAGAAATAGATAGATACTATAAGGAATTTTCAGCTTCCAAACAGCAGTCCATTACGACGTTTATATGTCAAAACGGACGTTAAAAATTTCGCCATTTGTAAAGTTACATGCTGGTCTGTATCTTGCAATAAGAGGACCAGGCGAAAATCTGCCGGGTGCCCAGGCCACTTGTGGATTAATGGGAACAGTAAGTTCTTCCGGACAACACAATATAAAGGACATATAAATACTATATGGTGAAGTGTTTCGATCGATCTATTATCACAGGAACATAAAACCGAGACTTGGCCCCTAGAAAATCTATGAAAAAGGGAATTCGAAGGGAAAACATTAAAACGTGCTTTGATAAAGGCGAAACGAGTGACTGGCAATAGAAAGGGATGATAGGTAAGATGGCACATGAGTTGGAGAAATAACTCCCAACTGACGCGGGGAACATAGCCTCCCACCAAGCATAAGATTACGCTGCCCCTCTATGTCGTCCAGTCTTTGATTAATAATTTTCCTTGCTAAGGTAAGATCTTGGTTCAAGAGTTCTACGGGCGAGATTCCAATAGATAAAAGTTTAGCATGAATCTTATTGGCCCAAGGGCTGCTAAACTCATCGCGCCAAAGGCATTGGGCTATATAGTAGTTAGGTAACATTCAAAGGGAAATTCATCCTGACAATGTAACAATATATAATGCGTGTAAATAGTCTCTATTAATATAGCACAATAAATATAGTATTCCAGCGAAGCCGAAGTGGTGGGGGAAACTAGTAAATAATCTCCCAACGGACAGCGTTTCCGGATAAAGTCCACTGTTTCGATGTTATTTCTTCAGCAAATGATGTATGAAAAATTTAAGGCTGCAAAATAAATGCGACAATACGGTATATATGCTAACAAAGGACTAAATAACACAATGAATATGAAGAAATTCAAATACAACTCTAAAGAATGGAATGGAAAAATAGGAAAACATACCCCATCTCGTGGCATAGAAAGCATACTAATTGGACAGTGCCCATAGTAATATGTAAACACTGCCAACGTTGAGAAAGCTAAGATTATTCACTAGTTTCTCCACCACTTTGGCTTCGCTGGAATACTATACTTATTGTGCTATATTAATAGAGACTATTTACACGCATTATATATTGTTATATTGTCAGGATGAATTTCCCTTTGAATGTTATATTGATTATTGATATTACTAAAGCTCGTTAGTCCTCACTACATTGTTCTTGGTCTTGTGTTGCTGTGTTTTTTGATTCTCGTTCGAGTTGCAAGATGTCCTCGACCCCAACTCTGTGGGGAGGGGGCTCTGCAACTTAGGGGTCACAATGATGTTATTGCATGGCGATTTGCAGCAGCTGGAGCCTTCGGATGGCGGCGAGCGCGCTTGGAAACGGTTTTTAACATCCTTGCAAAACCCAGGATGCCGGGGGAATTTGGGAACGCCACAAACCGCTCCTGGGTTTATTTGCAAACTTCCCCTCTCCCGTTCTTAAAGGCGGATGGTGTCGGCCGTTTGCATTGTTTCCCCCGCCCCCCCTAACTGATGGGTCTCCTTTTCCTGCCCCGTCCCTCGCCCCTTCAGGCCTTCGGGAGAAACTGGGAGAAACTCCCCATGGAGGGAGCCGAAAGCCAGAGCGAAATCGTCGCCCCCAGCGGAGACCAGGCGCCCCCAGAACACGACTTTCTGGGCTGCATGTCCAAGTAAGGAAGTGGGGCAGGGGAGGGCGATATTTGGGGTACAGGGAGAGGAATGGGGAGGGGTGGGATTGAGGAGAAATGTGCAGACAGGGCCCAGAGGTCAGTGAGGCTGTCATGGGTCCGGGATGGGAGGAATCTTTTTTTTTTTTTAAAAAAAGGACGCCAATATCCGCTTTATTTTCTTATTTAATTTTTTGTTTGAAAAGTCAAGTTCCTAGTCCTCATGGAGCCAAAGTTATGCTCAAAGTCTGTGGCTGGTGCCTGCAAAACGTTTGGACGAAAAGGAGGTGGGGGGGGGAAACCTTCCCATCTTTGCCCCCCCCACCGTATCACCACCAGTAAACAACATACACAAACCATAGACACTAACAATATAATCCTTTGACATTACAACATACTTTAACATCCGACTCACCTCATTGTGCTTTTTACACCCTATTATTCTATACACAGGACGCGGGGGGGTGCTGTGGGTTAAACCACAGAGCCTAGGGCTTGCCGATCAGAAGGTCGGCGGTTCGAATCCCTGCGACGGGGTGAGCTCCCGTTGCTCGGTCCCTGCTCCTGCCCACCTAGCAGTTAGAAAGCACGTCAAAGTGCAAGTAGATAAATAGGTACCGCTCCGGTGGGAAGGTAAACGGCGTTTTCATGCGCTGCTCTGGTTCGCCAGAAGCGGCTTAGTCCCGCTGGCCACATGACCCGGAAGCTGTACGCCGGCTCCCTTGGCCAGTAAAGCGAGATGAGCTCCGCAACCCAGAGTCGTCCGCGACTGGACCTAATGGTCAGGGGTCCCTTTGCCTTTACTATTCATTATTATTCTTTCCCGTTACTTGTCAAAAGAAACTTTCATCTTTTATAATTTCCTTACACTTCCAAATTCAATCTAAATCTGTCAGGAGCATTGCAACTACCGTACCGCAGTACTTTTAAAGATATTCTTTGAATATTACCCAATCTTCACTAACTTTCTGGTTTGGTTTTCCTCTTAGTCTCCCAGCCATCTTCTATCATCTTCGCTTGCCAATCGTTTTTGTGTGTGTGTGGGAATTACCGTATTTTCGCTTCATAAGACGCACTTTTTTCCTCCTAAAAAGTAAGGGGAAATGTCTTATGGAGCGAATGCATGGTCCCTGGAGCCAAATTGCCTAGGGGCCAAAAGCAGATTGTGCTCTTTTTTTTTTACAAAGAGAGAAGAGGGTGTTGAAAGGAAGCCGCTGAAACAGCCTGTGTTAGCAAGCGATCGGGGAGAGAGATAAGGCTCCCTTTCCAGCCCCGCCCGCTTGCCCAGGCCTCCGTTGTTGAATGCAGAGGGAGATCTGTTTGTTTCCCCAGCGACATGGGACTGGCTGATTAGATTATCTGTCTGGAAACTGTAGAAATGGCTCCCTTTCCTGTAGGACTAGAAGCTGCAAACTGTGAGTTGAACCCCATAAAAACGGGGCTTTTGCTCTTTGAAAAAGAAGCTGCACCACTTTGAGCTGATCCTAAAAAAAAAACAGGGCTTTTCCCTTTGCAAAAGAAGCTGCACCACTTTCAGCTGATCCTCAAAAAAAACAGGGCTTTCCCCCTTTCCTCCTCTAAAAACTAGGTGCGTCTTATGTTCAGGTGTGTCTTATGGAGCGAAAAATACGGTATATCACCTTTCCAATTTCTAGCTATTAAAATCCTAGCCGCTGTGGTTGCGTCCATGAAAAGGGTCCTAAGTTGTTTTTTCCGTATTTCATTGGGAATTGTATTGTATTGTTAGCAAACGTTGGAGGGGTGGGGCCAGAGGAGAGGCGGGGCCAGCTTGGGAAGTGGGAGGGGTGCAGAGGGCGGAGGGGCGCAGAGGGCGGAGGGGCGCAGAGGGCGGAGGGGCGGAGCTTCCACGGAAGGGCTGCTCACCTGGCCAGACTCACCTGCTCCCCTCTTCCACGTTTGTTGATGGACCTCTTCCCCCCCTTCCCCACCCGCCGCCGGCCCACCCTCCCCGTCTCCCTCTCCCCCACCAGCCAGTTCGAAGCGTCCGCCCCCTCCATGGCCGGCCATAATCTCGTCGTCTCTCTCTGGCGGGGGGCCTCTGGGTGTTACAGACGTTCAGGCCTGCCACGGTGGATCCTGGCCGCTTGCCTCTTCCTCTCCATCATGGTGATGCTGTGGCTCAGTTGCGCCAGCCTGGTGACAGCTCCGGATCAGCACGTCAAGACCCAGGTATGGGGCGGGGGGCAAAGGGGGAGATGGGCAGCGAGCCTTTCCTCTTCCCCCATTTGCAATATTCTTAAAATATATATCAATTCTTTATTACGGTCACCGACCAGCACAATAAAATTGCATTACATCTTCAATATTTACCGTATTTTTCGCTCCATAAGACGCACTTTTTTCCTCCTAAAAAGTAAGGGGAAATGTCTGTGCGTCTTATGGAGCGAATGTGTGGTCCCTGGAGCTGAACTGCCCAGGGGCAAAAGCAGATCGTGCTTTTTTAAAAAAAAAGAGAGAGAAGGGGGTGTTGAAAGGAAGCCCCCTGAGCAGCTGCTCAGCAAAGGATCGGGGAGAGAGATAAGGGAGAGAGATTCCAGCCCCGCCCCCTTGCAGAGGGAGGCTGTTTCCCCAGCGACATGGGACTGGCGGATTAGATTATCTGTCTGGAAACTGTAGAAATTACCAGACCTTAACACTCCTTTACCAGACCTTAACACTCCTACAACAGATGGACTTTGTGATCATCTTCCTCTTTGGCCTCCCACTGATCCAGAAGAAATCCAAGGAATTATTGTTAATCTTAAAACAGGCAAAGCCCCCGGTCCTGATCTAGTTCCTGCGGAAGCCATAAAATATCACGCGGACTGGTGGGCAAAAACCCTTGCTGTTATTTTTGATGCTGTAAATAGCAGCGGGAATGTACCAAAAATATGGAAAGATGCAATCATTGTCCCAATTTATAAAAAGGGCCCGTCAGAAGACCCGGGGAGTTACAGAAATATCAGCTTATTATCAATAATCGGGAAAATATATACACGCTTTTTGTTAACTAAGCTCACTGAATGGGCAGACGGAAATAACTTGATAGGTCCTGAACAGGCTGGATTCAGACCAAACCAGTCAACTGTAGAGCATGTGTTAGTCTTACATCATCTTGCCCGGAAATACTCTTCCCCAAAAGAGGCCAACTTTGTGCGGCATTTATTGATCTAAAGGCCGCCTTCGACAGCATCCCTAGGGGTTTACTTTGGGAGAAATTAGCCCGTTGGGGAATAGATAGAAGGCTATTGAGGCTGATAATCAAACTGCATGAAGGGTCAGCTGCAAGGGTGAGAATCACCCCTGCCGGCGACCTTACAAATTCAATAGCTATTAATAGAGGAGTTCGTCAGGGATGCCCCATTTCTTTTTAATTTATTCATAAGCGACTGATGCAGTGATTTTATCTTTTTCAAGAGTTGGCCTCAGGAGGGCATTAAAATTTTTTTGATAATTACTGCAAAGCTAATTTCCTGACAATAAATCACGCCAAGTCCAAAGTTCTAATCTTTTCTAAGAGCCGAAAAACCTATAATTGGAGAATAGATGGGAAAGCTATTGACCAATTTTTTATTTTCAATATTTGGGAGTCTTTCTTCAATATAACATGGGTTGGAAGGCCCACCTTGAATATGTTTCAAATAGAGCGAAAACCCTGTCTTTTGCATTATTGCGATTTTTCTTCTCAGATGGGGCATTCCACATTCCATCCGTGATAAAAGTTTTTAATGCCAAGGTGATCGCGACGATAGCATTTAAATTTAAATTTAAATTTAAATCGTAAATTTAACCCATCTGGAGGCAATCCAAAGCCAGTTTCTAAGAAGGCTGCTAAAATTTGGAGGGATGTGTTCCCGAGTCCTTGGGCAAAAGCATTACATCTGAAACTAGTCGCCATTGGAATTTCGCCTTCCGAACTATTAAAAGCGGGTCTCATTTCAGCTAAAAGAACTATAACCCACAAAATAGGAGAGTTGGATTTACAACATAATATTGCGACAGGTGGTGGAACCTGTTCGCCGATAAATCTTGGTTTAACACCACCAACAAAATTACCATCTTATCTAACTACTCTAAATGTGCTGACACATAGATATGCCTTTATAAAGGCAAGATTCAACGCTTTTCCGTCAAATGTTATGGGTAATAGACTCTCCAACGGACAGATTTCAATGCTTTGCGACTGTAATAGTGGATCTATAGAATCGTTATATCATATAATCTTCAGCTGCCCATTACATTCGGCACCACGGTCCAAGTTTTTAACCTCATACTTTTCAAGAATAGCTAATAAAACTCAGGAAGCACAACTAATATATCTTATGAATGATGAAGATATAAGCAGATCCCTTTCGGTCGCAAGATTTTTGATTAATGTATTATCTGAAAAGAAAAAGAAATGGATTACTGTACGACTCTGATAGTTTAGTAAATGTATTAACATAACTGCAACCAGATGGACTTGAATTTCGGGTTACACGGACGGAGTTTATTATGTATGTAGTTTTTATCTAATTTGTAAATATCGTTTAAACTCAGAATTGTTCAAACTGTATTGTTTTGAATGTAATATAATGTATTTTTGGTATGGGCCAATGGCTGTAATAAACATTACTACTACTGGCTGATTAGATTATCTGTCTGGAAACTGTAGAAATGGCTCCCTTTCCTGAAGCTGCAGAACTGTGAGTTAAACCCCATAAAACAGGGTTTTTTCCCCTTGCAAAGTAAGCTCAACAACTTTGAGCTGATCCTCAAAAAATGGGGCTTTTCTCCTTTGCAAAAGAAGCTGCAGGAATTTGAGCTGATCCTCAAAAAAATGGGGCTTTTCCCCTCTAAAAACTAGGTGTGTCCTATGGTCAGGTGCGCCTTATAGAGCGAAAAATACATAATTTTTTTGAAATAAACTAAAATGACTTATCTAAAAGGGATCAATCATCCGTTTATCCTTATTTTATATAATAATTAGTTACGGTACGCTATAAATTAAAACAGGGTCTGTCTGGCTCAGATCAGGAGTTGATTCGAGTGCCTCCTGTATTGGCGATCCGAATTCTGATAGCATTGGCGCAGAATCTTGCCACCTTTGGGTTGGAGTCTGAAAGGAGCCATTTTATTTGCGGTTCTTCAGATCGTCCAGGTAACGTGAGCCGCTTGGAGACTCCTTCGGGGAGTGATAAAGCGGGATATCAAATCCAAACTCTTCTTCTTCCTCTTCTTTTTCTCCTCCTTCCCCACAGCCCCTGAGTATCAACGGAGACAAGGAATACTTGGATGACCTGGATACCTCTGTGCCATATTCCCTCCGCCCCGTAATCGCCGTCGCCATCTGCCCGGCGGAGGAGAACGAGGAAGCGGCCCTCCTGCCCGTCAAAGTGGATTTAGACAAGACCGCCCTCTAAAGACGCCCCCTGCCCAATATCCCACCTTGCACCCCCTTCCACCGCCAACCTCTCCTTGTCCTCTCCCAACACCACTGATTTCCTCCGGTTTTCCATCAGAAGCTCCCCGGCCCACCCAGAAGCCCCTCGCCGCAACGCCACTCCTTCCGACATCACCTGCTCTTTCGCCCAGGTGGGGCGTTTTTTGAACTCGGTACCTTACTGGCAGAGGCAAAGGCAGGGCCCCGTATTTTTTAGCAGCGACGTCTTGTGGGTTGGGAAGCGGGCAGGTCGTCGCGGTTTCTCGAAAACCGCCGCGTAAATTTGAAACCGACTCGCCGTTCTCTGGGGAAAGGCTGCAGAAGGGTAGGCGAGAGTTGGTCTGCTTCAGTCCCGGGTTCAAATCGACGTGTCTCCGAGTAGGGCTGGGATGGGGGGCAGGCCTGGAACTCGCTGCGAGGCAGTGTAGACGATGCCGTGCTCGATGGGCGATACGCCTCAGTATTAAGGCAGCGTCTCTGCTTGAATTCGGAACAAAAGACTAGAACCTGAGCTGAGCGACTCAAGAGTCCGGGAGGTCCCGAGTTCAGGTCCCGACATCTCCCAACAAGGCCTGGGTGCGAACGTCCCCTTCATATCATTTGGAACCTGTGTCGCTTTTTGGTGGTGCCCGTTTTTCGTTCCGTTTTGCACTGATGTCCGCCTGGGGATCCCCACCTCCTACCCCTCTCCCGGCACGCAACTTGTGACCCCCTGGCACTTAAGTGGGGGGGGGCCCACACGCCAGCTTTGATCGCTTGTACATTTCGCCTAACGCTCGTTTCTCTTGTACAGAGGTTTAACTTATTTCCCGATACGTTCTTTCCCTCCTGCCCTCCGTAACTTGCCGTCCGTAACTTCTGAAGCGATGAGACTCTTTAAAACGCGTTCCAAAATATCGGGTGTGGAAAGAACATCCGGGCAGTTGGGGGGGAGATATAATTTTGGGCCGTTTTGCTATCGGTATCCACCCGAGCTTCGGCATCGGGTCACCCTGTGTGTAAAAAAAAGCCACCATTCCTACGATCTTCTCGACGGAATAAAATCTGTGTTTTCCCCAACCCTCCCCTCTTCCCCACCGCCGCCCATTTTGGGGGTTCGAAAAACAGCAAGGCCTCGGTGGTTCTGAGCTAGGCCCCCGCACCTATCTTAACCCTATATATCTCTTAATAAACCTTTTCGTCTGTCCTGGAAGTGTTGGAGAGGAATGGTTTGTTCTCAAGTTGTTTTTTTCCTGTTTAATAATAATAAAAAAAATCAGGTCGGGATGCAAGGTGCGGAAGAAGTTGGGACAGATAAGAATAGTTTTGTTATTTTATTAAGGTGCTGGTTTTGACCTTTAAAGCCCTAGGACCCTCGTACCTAAGGGACCGCCGTACCTAAGGGACCGCCTAGGACCCTTGTACCTAAGGGACCGCCTCTCCTGGTATGCCCCGTGTAGGACCTTAAGGTCCTCAAATAATAACATTTTGGAGGTCCCGAGCCACAAGGATGCTAGGCTGGCCGCAACTAGGGCCAGGGCCTTCTCAGTACTGGCCCCGACTTGGTGGAACGCTCTGTCACAAGAGACCAGGGCCCTGCGGGATTTGGCATCTTTCCACAGGGCCTGCAAGACGGAGCTGTTCTGCCTGGCCTTTGGGTTGGTTTCAGTTTAACTCTGATGTTTCATTCCTTTATGGTTTGATTGGCGGGCTACTTAAAAACGAGGCTGCATTTTAAACTTCAAATCGTATTTTAACTTGCATTTTAATTGATTGTTTTGTATGTTCTGTTGTGATTTTATGGGTGTTAGCCGCCCTGAGCCCAGTCTTGGCTGGGAAGGGCGGGGTATAAATAAAAATTGATTATTATTATTTGTTACTCTGCTGACCTGACTGGGCCGCCCCAGATCCTTTTTAATCCGAAAGTGGAAGTGCAGTTTTTGTTTTTCAGAATCATCCCAGCAGCTCAAGGCTGTGGGGTCTTTTTGGGGAGACAGGATGGGGCAGGAATACAGGTGTAGGGAACCTCTGGATCTCCGGATGTTGGGTCTACAGCTCCAATCAGTCCTAGCCGGCACGACCAATGATGGATGGTGGGAGTTGAACCCCAGAAACATCTGAATTTCTAGAGGTTCCCCCTCATCTTCCCCTGTCTTAGGGGTGGAGCAGCTTGGGGTCTTGCAAATACAAAACAAGAAGTGGCCCAAAGAAAATAACCTTGGTCATTGAATTGCACAAATTCTACCGGACTGATGCTCCCGTTTCAAACCTGCACATGTTTGCGTATGAATAAAGATGGTTTGGAAGAACGAAGCAGGCTCCCTGGTTTTTTAAAGCTGCCGGTCCGCGAGATTCGCCCCCCAAAACAGGCGCGCAAATTCTGCTCGCCTCCCGTTGCTCCTCCTGACAACCGATGGGGGAAGCCGGAGCCCCAAAACACGGAGGGGCACAGGGTCGGGGGGGGGACGACGACATGGCTTCGTATGGTTTACAGCTGTGTCTCTGATCTCTTTGTGTGTGCATGGGGGAATCTTTGGCACGGCAAATGAAAGGAAGTTTCTCGCTTTGGTTGGAGAAAGCTGCTGTTTTCGCCGGCCATTCTGCTGCAAAATTCAGGCAGCACCTCCTTGAAACAAGAACTTGAATTATTACTTTTAAATACTGGTTGAAAATCCATTTTAACACAGAACCAGAAAGCTTACTATCTTGTTTACTAAAAGATACATATAATTTTATTTGGTTCTCTGATATTATCTTCAAACTTAGGCAACTAGGCTTTTCAGTGGATTACCTCTTGACATTTGAGGAATCACATATTTTTACACTTATTAAGCAGAGATTGCTAGATAATGAATTTCAAAAAATTCACCCTTCACAACCCTCAGTATGCTCGCCAGCCTCTCTGGGGCTGTTGTCGCATCATGGACTGATGCCTAACTACATATATGATATGGTCACACCTTTATATCGCAGAGTATTTATGCTGGCCCGTTTAAATGCCTTTCTGTCTTCCGTGCTATTCGGAAGGTTCAAGGGCATACCTTACCTGAAGAGACTCTGCCCTTGTGGCCAGAAAGTGCCGGACTCTGTGTCCCACATGATACTGGATTGCCCTCTTATTGCCCTGGATTGCCCTGTTAGATGGCGGCTAACAGATTGAGGTTGAATCCTGACGAGACAGAAGTACTGTTTTTGGGGGACAGGGGGCGAGCGGGCATGGAGGACTCCCTGGTCCTGAATGGGGTAACTGTGCCCCTGAAGGACCAGGTGCGCAGCCTGGGAGTCATTCTGGACTCCCAGCTATCCATGGAGGCGCAGGTTAATTCTGTATCCAGGGCGGCTGTCTACCAGCTCCATCTGGTACGCAGGATGAGACCCTCCCTGCCCGCAGACTGTCTCGCCAGAGTGGTGCATGCTCTGGTTATCTCCCACTTGGACTACTGCAATGCGCTCTACGTGGGGCTACCTTTGAAGGTGACCCGGAAACTGCAATTAATCCAGAATGCGGGAGCTAGACTGGGGACTGGGAGTGGCCGCTGGGACCACATAACACCGGTCCTGAGAGATCTACATTGGCTCCCAGTACGTTTCCGAGCACAATTCAAAGTGTTGGTGCTGACCTTGAAAGCCCTAAACGGCCCAGTAGACCTGAAGGAGCATCTCCACCCCCATCGTTCTGCCCGGACACTGAGGTCCAGCTCCGAGGGCCTTCTGGCGGTTCCCTCACTGCGAGAAGCAAAGCTACAGGGAACCAGGCAGAGGGCCTTCTCGGTGGTGGCGCCCACCCTGTGGAACGCCCTCCCATCAGAGGTCAGAGCGATAAACAACTATCTGACATTCAGAAAATACCTGAAGGCAGCCCTGTTTAGGGAAGTTTTTAATTTGTGATATTTTAATGTATTTTGGTGTCTGTTGGAGGCCGCCCAGAGTGGCTGGGGGGACCCGGCCAGATGGGTGGGGTATAAATAAAAAAAATATTATTATTATTGATTTTGGCCCTCTGATATCCTTTGTGTGGCTCAGGGCCCTCTCCAACAAACAACTTGCGGTCCAGCTCTTGTTGAGGGATGACTCCCCTGAACTCACCAGAATTATGGCTCACTATTTGACTAGGATCTACGAAATTAAAGCCAGTACATCTGGACTTCCTAACAATGACTGATGAGGATTCCTTATTTACAGAGGGTTTGTATGTATTTGTTTTATTTTATATATGCCAATAAAGGTGTTGATTGATTGAATTCAGGCGGCAGCAGCTGTCCGCTTCCTAGCCGTGCCAGGGAGGCAGAGGAAACGAGATCTTTGGGGCAGCTGTGTCCAGCTGCAGGTCATCCCAGGACAACGTTCCTTTGCTCTCCAGGCCTGGAAAGAGCAAGTTTTGAGTCTCGGAAGCCCTGCGTGGAGCCGCGTTAAAAAAATGCGTCCATGATTAGGAACGCGGCATTCTAGGGTAAGGGTGTTTTTGTAAAAGAGCAGGGCAGAAAACTTAAAACGTTCTGCAGATCACAATGTCAATCTTTCCCCCGCCACCCTAGCAAAGCACCCTGGCGCCAAACAGCAAATGCAGCCCCCCCCCGTCAATCCATTCTACCCTAGCGACAACCATGTACGGTAGGTTAGGCCAAGAGAGAGATTGATGCCCCCCCCCCCGTCATCCAGCGAGCTTCAGAGCCGAGTGGGAGGATTTGAACCCGGGATGTCACAACAGGAGCATCCCAGGGCCTAAGATCTCAGAGACCTAGAGGCAGCCCCGGGTGATGTCTGGGGGACCCAGGAGATGGAAGTTAATTGGGGGGCCTGGAGATGGAAGTTAATTGGGGGGGGCTGGAGATGGAATTATGGGGCTGGAGATGGAAGTTAATTGGGGGGGCCTGGAGATGGAAGTTAATTGGGGGGGCCTGGAGATGGAATTATGGGGCTGGAGATGGAAGTTAATTGGGGGGGCTGGAGATGGAAGTTAATTGGGGGGGCCTGGAGATGGAAGTTAATGGGGGGGGCTGGAGATGGAAGTTAATTGGGGGCCTGGAGATGGAAGTTAATTGGGGGGGCCTGGAGATGGAAGTTAATTGGGGGGGCCTGGAGATGGAAGTTAATTGGGGGGGGCTGGAGATGGAAGTTAATTGGGGGGGCCTGGAGATGGAAGTTAATTGGGGGGGCCTGGAGATGGAAGTTAATTGGGGGCCTGGAGATGGAAGTTAATTGGGGGGGCCTGGAGATGGAAGTTAATTGGGGGGGGGCTGGAGCTGGAAGTTAATTTGGGGGGCTGGAGATGGAAGTTAATTGGGGGACCTGGAGCTGGAAGTTAATTGGGAGGGGAGAAGAACCCCACTATCTGCCCCCCCGGGGGGGTGCTATGCTATAATTTGCATCTATGTGCTGCAGGGCCGAAGGTTGCCAACTGCATACGCTGGGCCCAAGCTAACAAAATGAATTCCAACAGGGACAAATGTCAGGTCCTGCACTTAAGGCAGGAAGAACCAGATGCACAAATAACCCAGAGATGCATTTTAAATAAAAGGGCACATTCTACTCATGTAAAAACACGCTGATTCCCGGACCGTCCGTGGGCCGGATTGAGAAGGCGATTGGGCCGCATCTGGCCCAAGGGCCTTAGGTTGCCTACCCTTGATCTAGGGGGTCTTGGTGGACCACAAGCTGAACGTGAGCCCACAGCGTGATGCAGCAGCAAAAAAGGTGAATGCTATTCTAGGCTGCATCCACAGAAGTCTAGCGTCCAGATCAAGGGAAGCAATAGTCTGATTTTATTCTGCCTTTGTCAGACCATGCCTGGAGTAAGAAGGATATCTGTAAGCTGGGACACATGCAGAGAAGGGCGACTAAGATGCTCAAGGAGGGCTGGGGTCAATGTGCCCCTGTAGGACCAGGTTTGCAGCCTGGGGGTCATTTTGGACCCACAGCTGTCCATGGAGGCGCAGGTTAATTCTGTGTCCAGGGCAGCTCCATCTGGTATGCAGGCTGAGACCCTCCCTGGCCGCAGACTGTCTCGCCAGAGTGGTGCATGCTCTGGTTATCTCCCGCTTGGACTACTGCCATGCGCTCTCCGTGGGGCTGCCTTTGAAGATCAGCACCAACACTTTGAATTGTGCTCGGAAACGTACTGGGAGCCAATGTAGCTCTCTCAGGACTGGTGTTTATGTGGTCCCGGCGGCCACTCCCAGTCCCCAGTCTGGCTGCCGCATTCTGGATTAATTGCAGTTTCCGGCTCACCTTCAAAGGCAGCCCCACGTAGAGCGCATAGCAGTAGTCCAAGCGGGAGATAACCAGAGCATGCACCACTCTGGCAAGATAGTCTGCGGGCAGCGTACGGTCATCTTCGCTGGCCATTGTGAGGACGCTGAACCAGATGAGCCCCCCTTGGGCCTGATCCCGCTGCATTTCCCGTTCATTTAATCACCGCACAAAACACACAGAGGCTCTCCCGTTCCAGTAGTTTTTTTTAATTCCGTTTTTATTTCCAAAGTCGCCAAAAATCGCCTAGCGAGGTCATTCTGCAATGCAAAATAAAAAAATCAACGCGGCGGATAGAAAGTTGGCAGAGTTGAGACCCCACGGCTCACTTACCCACCCCTGGCAAAAAATGGTATCAGTTAGTTCCCTTGTGTAAACATGGCGTTACAAACGTATTTTCCAGTTTATTAAACGACAACAAAAAGAGAGTTATCAGTAGGTTATATTAAGACGACGCTGGGAGGCTGTACACTCTGCGAGGAGATCCAGTTTTTTGGGGTTTAAGGAACAGACCGCACTTGGCTCCGAAGATGGATCTGCAATGCTAGAAAAGCAAGAGTGGTTTTTGTTTTTGTTTTGGGGAGATCTGAAACAGGGGGGGGCATGGCATCGAAAAGACTACAATTCCCAGGGTTCCCTGGGGTCAAGAGAGGAATAAACAGGCCAGTTTTGTAGGTCTCCCTCCTAGATTTATAGGAAGGGAAGTATCTGGCGAATGTTTGCCGCCTTATGTAAAAAAAAACCACACACAATGGGACATGGACCCCCCCCAATCCACGTCTCTCCTTCTAAGGAGTTAGGTAGGTTTGTTTTGTATAACTGGGGGGAGACGTCTCCCCCAAAATGAAACAGGCGAGTCCAGAAATTTGGCTTTACACCGGAGCAGCGAAGTCGGGTAGTGATGGGGAGTTTACATAATTCTGCAACCAAGCAGGATTCAAACCCCCTGCTTACAGCTCAGCGAGCGGGCAGGGGCCGCTCAGCACCCCTATATGCAAAGCGCTCCCCCCTCCCCGAGAGATGGGGGAGGTGCTGAAGGGGCCACGATCCATGCACCTCGCTGCCAACTCGCGGAGGGGGGGATGACCACTCCGTCGATTCCGCAAGCGTCTATAAAAACCCGGACCCTCTTTTGACCCCCCAAAAAAACATCCCGCAGGATAAAGGGGTGCCGGGTTCAGGAGAAAGCGCCACGGCGCCGTTCCTGCCAGGGGGGGGTTCGAAACAGCCGGTCTTTGGCAATCTGCAAAATAATAGTAATAATTGCAGGGGTTGATTTGAGGAAACCGCGGCCGGGCTTGGAGCGCGTTCTCGAGGGGCCAGGAATTGGGCAGGTGGGGACACGGACGACACATTTTAAGGGGTCTGAATCTGGGGGGGGCGGCTCCCCACACCCCCAAACAACATTTCGTAGTGTGCTAGAGGAATGGCTATGTGATACGGAGGGACGTCTCTATTTCGGAGAGGCGATGGGGTAGGGGACAACGACTGCCATCCTGGCCCCACGGTCAAAGGTGGAGCCCATCCTTATCCGGGGAGGGGGGCAGCCAGGGGTCCTTGCCCCCCCCAGCTGCAAAACTGGCTGGGTTTGTGGCCTCTTGAGACGAGGAGTTACCACCCCGTAAGGTGGTTTTCGGACCCCCGCGAATTTTGGGTTGCGCGGTGCTAGATTTCGTCGCGAGGGAGGGGAGAAGTTCAGAGTGTATTTACAAGACGTTGGTCCTTTTGAGTAAGAAGGGGAGGACCCCCCCCCCAAGTGTAAACAAATCACACACCCCGCCGCAAGGAAAATAAGAGGAAAATCAAGTTACGACGGGAGGGATTTTTACAATCCGGTAAGGCACATGTCGTTAAAGACCGCTGAGCCCGGCACTAAAGTCCCCCCCTGTCTGCACTGGAACTTTAAGGCAGTTTCGAACCGGTCTAAACAGTCCTGGCTCCCCCCCCCCCACCGCAAACCAAGGAATCTTGGGAACTGTAGTTTGCCCCAGGGTGTGAGCCCTATTCAACGCGCAGAGCGGGTTAATTATCTTGCCTAGGGAATTCGCTGCGAGCTGGAGGGAATCGGGGCCTCCTAACCGCACTGGGCGCCCCCGGGCAAACTACGGTTCCCGGGGTTCTTTGGGAGAAGCCAGGGCTGCTTAAAGGGGGCGCGATGCCACTTTGAACATTTAGGGGGGCCTAAAAGACCACCCCGCTTTTAGCCCTGCCCCAATTCCTGCTTTATCCCATAAAAAAAGTGTTTTCACATTAGTAGTTTCTGCCCAACCGCCCCCCCCCAATCGCTCTGGGTCTTTTGAGAAACCCACGTACCCCCCAGGAAAGTTCCTGGTTAATGCTCCTCAAGAGGGGGAGCAGAATAGCTAAGGCGAGACAAGGAAATGAACGGGCGCGTTTCGATTCTGGCAAGGCGTGGGGAGCCGAAAATGAGCCCCCCCCCACAATGCA
This sequence comes from Darevskia nairensis, assembly GCA_034642065.1. NCBI lineage: Eukaryota > Metazoa > Chordata > Lepidosauria > Squamata > Lacertidae > Darevskia > Darevskia nairensis. Next base: position 395,216 of record JAWWNI010001190.1, on the reverse strand, counting down.
GTTGTTTGCAAAAAAGAAACAGCATGCCCGCACCACACATTTAAAGCACTACGGTGCCACTTCATAAACAGTTCGTGGCTTCCCCGAAAGTAATCCTGGGAGTTATAGTTCGCGAAGGGCGCCGGGAGTTGTTTGGAGGTGCCTGTATCCCCCCCCCGCACCCAACTACCGTTCCCAGAACTGCCCTCCAAGAGGCTCTGACCGGCAAACCGTAGCTCCACAGGCGCCTGCAAGCGACCCCCGGCACCCTTCGCAAACTATAACTCCCAGGATTCTTTGGCAGGGGTAGGCGGGGAAAGCCAGGAAGGTTTGAAGCGGTCCCACGGCGCTTTCAATGGACGGTGCGGACGGGGGGGGGGAATGAAGGAAAGCGAAATCGGGGGGGGGGGTTGATATACAGCGTTTGCTGGTTCCAAAATGAAATTTCGACCGAGGGGTCCAGTTCTGGAGAGACGGCTTCTGTCTCAGTTATGCTGGGAATCGGAGCCAAAAGCAGGGTGGGTTTCCAAGAGGGGGTAAAGGCGGGAGAAGGCCCCCCCCCCAAATGGGCTCCATCACCCAGTCCTGTGGATCAAGGCTGCTGTGATATTTGGGTGGAAGAAGATTAAGTGCTGCTTAGGTTTGTGGGGCGGGCCTAGCTCACCCCACTGCTCCCTGGTTGTGCGGGTGGCTGGGGATCGCGGCTGGCGGCTATGGGCCCGATTCAGCCCCGAAGCGGAAACTCGGGAGGCGAACCTTTGCTGGGTATAAATCTGCCGGGATGTGATCCGCCAGAGAACATACGCAGCTCCGAAACGTTTCCAAAGTCCTGAACCAAGACTTCCAGGAAAAACATCCTCTTCTTTCCCCCGGAGTTAACATTTCAGGGTTCCCCCCGGTTGCCCCAAAATAAATCCCTGCGCACAGAAATTGAGCACAGAGAAGGAGGAGACGTTCTGGTTTTCCACCTGCGGGGACGTTTTTTGCGCATCTTTTAAGTTCTCTCTCAACGCTGCGGCCTCAAAGGAACAGCGGAGATCGAGAACGGGCACGTAAAAATAAAATGAAGTATTAATCGTCGAAGGTTCGTTTCTCCTCCTCTCACAACTATTTGCATGGGTGGAGGCTCCCGAGAAGGCCGCGGAAAACGAAAAAAAGCCCGCAGGCGAAGAACGTGGCGGCGATCCGCTGCTCTCTCAGGCAAAAGGTGGACCGCGAAGGCAGATTTATGAAGGTTAAAGGACGTGACGTTTTCCGTGTCGTACATCCATTGGCAAAAAAGTAAGGATGGAAACGGGGCAAATGGAGGAATATAAAAATGGCAGCCCACATCCCCCAAGGCAAAATAGTCAAATGTTGGCAACAGCCACGCTTCCTGCAGTTCCAAACCAGCAATGACCTCCAAGTTCATTCAAAAAGGCAAGGAGAACATTCAGATGATTTGAAACAAAGAGAGAGAGATTTTAAAAAAAAAAAAACCAGGGAAAAGAAGACCAACGTCGTGCATGTTAATTATTTCACCCGGAATTTTTTAAAAATCCACAAAAACTGTGAGATGTAAAAAATAATAATTTTTTTTTTTTTTGCGCAGCGATCCAAAAAACAAACGATCCTCCGGGTGCAAGTCTGACGGGAGCTGGTTTCGAACTCACGGCCACCTGCCTCCGGGCGGGTAGTTGGGGACGGTCGGGTACTCGGGGAGGCTGTTCCCAGAGAAGTTGCTGAACTGGGCTTCCCGGCTCGGGGGGTCCCGCCACGACCCGGTCTGCCACTCGTCCTGAGCTTTCTGGAAGCTGCCGCCGCCGCCGCGGTACAGCCGGTGAACCTGGTTTTGGAGAGGGAGGGGCGTTTTAAAGGCGTGCCGAGAACTATGGAATATTCCCCACTGCCAGTTAAAGGGACCCCTGACCGTTAGGTCCTGTCGCGGACGACTCTGGGGTTGCGGCGCTCATCTCGCTTTATTGGCCGAGGGAGCCGGCGTACAGCTTCCGGGTCATGAGGCCAGCATGACTGAGCCGCTTCTGGCGAACCAGAGCAGCGCACGGAAAAGCCGTTAACCTTCCCACCAGAGCGGTACCTATTGATCTACTTGCACTTTGTGCTTTTGAACTGCTAGGTGGGCAGGAGCAGGGACCGAGCAACGGGAGCTCACCCCGTCGCAGGGATTCGAACTGCTGACCTTCCGATCGGCAAGCCCTAGGCCAGTGATGGCTAACCTTGACACCCCAGATGTTTTGGGACTACAACTCCCATCATCCCTGACCACTGATCCTGTTAGCTAGGGATGATGGGAGTTGTAGTTCCAAAACACCTGGGGTGTCAAGGTTAGCCATCACTGCCCTAGGCTCTGTGGTTTAGACCACAGCGCCACCCGCATCCCAAGAGAATTCTTAAAGGTAAAGGTAAAGGGACCCCTGACCATTAGGTCCAGTCGTGACCGACTCTGGGGTTGCGGCGCTCATCTCGCCTTACTGGCCGAGGGAGCCGGCGTGCAGCTTCCGGGTCATATGGCCAGCATGACTAAGCCGCTTCTGGCGAACCAGAGCAGCGCACGGAAACGCCGTTTACCTTCCCGCCGGAGTGGGACCTATTTATCTACGGTACTTGTACTTTGACGTGCTTTCGAACTGCTAGGTTGGCAGGAGCAGGGACCGAGCAACGGGAGCTCTCAGAAGCCTTCGTGTTAAAATTCTACAGAGCATTGACACCCACAGCGGATTTCCTGAAATTGCTCTCTATCCAAACGCACTTTCTTAGAGCCATCCTTAGGATCCCCCCCTCGGTGGCGGGCGCGGTCATGAGACGAGGTCGGCTGGCAAGCCCTACGTTTTGTGGCCTTGAGGACGAAGCTTTGGCTATGGCTCAAGCTTTGTTTTAAACCAGTGGGCATCGCCCCCTTGACATTGAGGGATGATTTCCAGCCATCATGGGAAAGGGAGGTCATAAAAGAGGTGCAGTCCTGTGGATTGTCACACCTGTACCTTGAGTCCATGATGTAGAATCAAGCTAGACCTGCAATCTCCCGGAGATTGAGCGATATTGCCAGACGAGAGGACATAGCTCAAGTGAAACCAGGGATGTTCCTAGGGGACCAGATATATCAAGTGACACCAGCCCCCTATCTCGCGGAAATCCACTATGTGGAATACCGCAGACTTCTTACAGCGACTGGACTAAACGCCCTTGACTCCGCGGTATTGTGGGGAAGGTACAAGGGAGTTCCATACGCCCAGAGAACCGAACATATCCTTCGGTCTTGTCCTCTCTATGCAGAACTTAGGCAAAATCTTATAACTCCACTTTTACGTCAATCTAGCTTTCTACCGTGGGACCCAGGTGGCGCTGTGGGTTAAACCACAGAGCCTAGGGCTTGCTGATCAGGTCAGCGGTTCGAATCCCTGCGACGGGGTGAGCTCCCGTTGCTCTGTCCCTGCTCCTGCCCACCTAGCAGTTCGAAAGCACGTCAAAGTGCAAGTAGATAAATAGGTACCGCTCCGGCGGGAAGGTAAACGCCGTTTCCGTGCACTGCTCTGGTTCGCCAGAAGCGGCTTAGTCCTGCTGGCCACATGACCCAGAAGCTGTACACCGGTTCCCTCGGCCAGTAAAGCGAGATGAGCGCCGCAGCCCCAGAGTCGGACACGACTGGACCTAATGGTCAGGGGTCCCCTTTACCTTTACCTTTCTACCCAGAGAAAGACAGGTTTTATATTTACTGAATAATATTACTAGAAATACAGCCTCCCTGGTGGCTAAATCCCTTTTTTTAGCTTCTAAGCGTCGCAAGATTTTAATTGATTGTATCCATATGGGGCTATTTGTTTAGTTCCACTCTATTGTGGATTATGTTTCCTTTTTTCCTTTTTTTTCAAAGTCCTTTCAGATGCTTTTAATTCTGTACAAAAGTATTCTTCTGACTGACGGTCGAATAAAAGAATGACGAAGACACCCACAGCAGGCCCCGAAGCCTCACTTACCCGCAGGAGGCAGACGAGCATCACCAGCGCTGAAAACGTGAACATGATCGCCGGGATAAGCATGATCACGGCAGCCCCGACGCTCGTGCCGAAGAACGTCACGGCCGCCAGCCACCCGCTGGAAGGGAAGAAAAGGCCACCTGGTCATTGCTGGAGGGGACGTTCGGAAACAGTGACGCTGCTTCCCAATTGGCTGCAGGGAAGCTCTGGCAGCCAATCGAAAAATGCGCCGGACGTTCGGCTTCCAAAAATAGTCCGCGAACCAGAACACTCACTTCCGGGTTCGCGAGGTCCGGGGACTCGGCTGTCTCACTTCCAAAGGACGGCTGTGTGTGTGTGTGTGTATATCTACATACACACACACACACACACACATACACTGTATTTTTCGCTCTATAAGGCGCACCTGACCATAGGACACACCTAGTTTTTAGAGGGGAAAAGCGCCAATTTTTTGAGGATCAGCTCAAATTTCTGCAGCTTCTTTTGCAAAGGAGAAAAGCCCCATTTTTTGAGGATCAGCTCAAAGTTGTTGAGCTTACTTTGCAAGGGGAAAAAACCCTGTTTTATGGGGTTTAACTCACAGTTCTGCAGCTTCAGGAAGCCATTTCTACAGTTTCCAGACAGATAATCTAATCAGCCAGTCCCATGTCGCTGGGGAAACAGCCTCCCTCTGCAAGGGGGCAGGACTGGAATCTCTCTCCCTTATCTCTCTCCCCGATCATTTGCTGAGCAGCTGCTCAGGGGGCTTCCTTTCAACACCCCCTTCTCTCTCTCTTTTTTTTAAAAAAAGCACGATCTGCTTTTGCCCCCGGGCAGTTCAGCTCCAGGGACCACACATTCGCTCCATAAGACGCACAGACATTTCCCCTTACTTTTTAGGAGGAAAAAAGTGCGTCTTATGGAGCGAAAAATACGGTATATACTCAATCTTTTCAGAAATGAATAAACTCACCACGCTCCCCAGCCGCCGATGCCGATGGCTTGAATGACGGTCAGGATGAACTGGGCTCCAAAGACGAAGAAGAAAGCCATGAAGTTAAAAGAGCTGTCCGACCTGCGGGAGGAAAGGGGAAAGAGGGAGGATTCAGCGGAGGCTGGGAGTCCTCAAATGGATGAAAACACTGCAGGTAGAGGGCCTTCTTGGTGGTGGCTCCCGCCCCGGGGAATGCCTTCCCGCCAGATGTCAAGGAAATAATGACTGGACTTTTAAAAGACATCTGAAGGCAGCCCTGCTTAGGGAAGCTTTTAAATGTTTGTTTATAGATACGCTGCAAGCTGCCCAGCCAGATGGGTGGGGTATAAATAACAAAATGTGTTGTTGTTTTTGTTGGGTGGGGTATAAATAATAAAATTTGTTGTTGTTGTCGTTAAAAGTTTGATGTTTTATTGTGGTTTCACAATTTGTTGGATAGAATAAAAAAATATGAACGGAAACTAGCCAATAATCCCTGCCCTTTTTTGCCCATGCAAAAGTTATCTCGGGAATCAGGACGATGATAAAAGGTTTAAGGAGGGCTGGGAAATGGCCCCGCCTGCCTGCATTTATCCCCCCCCCCCCAAAAAATCTCCAGGGCTGTATGTTGCCAAGAGCCCTGTGGGATGGGCTCATCTTTGTTGTTGTTTTTTAACCTCTCTGCAAGGAGAAATCTAGTCCATCAAGAAACTGGTTCCCAAAGTGCTGCCTTTCTCCTTGCGGTGTTCTGAAGCGGCTTCTGCACTCGCTGCCTTATGAAACCACAATAAAACATCAAACTTTTAATAATAATATTTATTTTTATTTTATTTTATACCCCGCCCATTCGGCCCTTCTGAACCGCCTGAGATAACTTCTTATTATTTATTTCTGTCTAACCAGCATTTGCATTTCTATTACATTTCAAAATTCTTACATATTCGGGGACGGACGGACGTAGGACTTCCCTTCCTCTCTTTCCTCTTATTTTCTCCTTCCCAAATCTTTCTCTTCCCCTCTCCTGATCTCTTTAATTCTAACTTAAAACACTGCCGAACTAAACTCGCAGCCTCCTAAACCGATTTATCTGTCTATAATGATTTTTCACGTATCCTATTTACCGAAAGGCTTTGTAGATCGGCCGGAACCAGCAGACGTAACCGCAGGGGCTGAAAGCGAGGAGCCAGAGGAGCGCCAGGCCAAAGTTGGCCCCGGAACCGCCAGCGATCCACCAGGCCAGGCAGGCAATGAGATTGACGCCCAAGGTGATGCAGTAGACTGTGGGAGACAGGAGAGAGGAAAAAGGAATTATTATTATTATTATTAGATACACACACACTTTAAATGAATAAAAATCCAGCACGCTGCAAACACTGCTTATCCCCCCGGGGGAAACTTACAGATCCATAAGTGATAGATCCTTCTCACCAGCGTCTGATGCTCGATGGGAATCTCATCGGCAAAGTTTTGGTAGAAGCACGGCTTCAGAGGGATGAATTTGGGGAGAGGAGGGAAGTTGTTCACTTTCTCTGGGGGAAGAACGAGAAAAACCAAAGTGGGGAAAAGAGATTTGCAAAACGGAAGGTTAAGCCGACGGCTCAAAAATCCCCCCAAAAACACAACAGATAGGTAAAGGTAAAGGGACCCCTGACCATTAGGTCCAGTTGTGTCCGACTCTGGGGTTGCGGCGCTCATCTCGCTTTATTGGCCGAGGGAGCCGGCGTACAGCTTCCGGGTCATGTGGCCAGCAGGACTAAGCCGCTTCTGGCGAACCAGAGCAGCGCACGGAAACGCCGTTTACCTTCCCGCCGGAGCGGTACCTATTTATCTACTTGCACTTCGTGCTTTCGAACTGCTAGGTGGGCAGGAGCAGGGACCGAGCAACGGGAGCTCACCCCGTCGCGGGGATTCGAACCGCCGACCTTCCGATCGGCCAGCCCTAGGCTCAGTGGTTTAACCCACAGCGCCACCTGGGTCCCTTCACAACAGATAGGAGGAGCCGCCAATTACAAACGATGTACCTCGGTTTCCGAGCATCTCGGGAGCCGAACATTTTCCGGAAACCGAGCGTCTGATGGCTACTGTTTCCGGGGCGGCTGCACCAATCAGATGCTGCGCCTTGGTTTTCAAACATTTCGCAAGTCAAACGGACTTCCGGAAGGTTTGGCGCTTTTGTTTTTGCTATTTATTCTGCATTTTTGTTTCTGAGGCTTTTTTGGTCATGGATAAAAGCCCCCCATCCAAACAATGACTATCATCAGTGCAGGCAAGAAAAAATATATATAACTCTAATTTTTATCAACTACAATACTGTCTTGTTTATTTTATAGTACACTACATTGATTATTGCTTTCATTTTTTGTATAGATGGTCTCGTTAGGTGGTAAAATTCATGTTAAATTGCTGTTCTAGGGGTTGTTTTTAAAAGTCCGGAACGGATTAATCCGTTTTGCATTACTTTCTATGGGAAAGAGCGCCCTGGTTTCGGAACGCTTTGGTTTTGGAACGGACTTCCGGAACGGATTAAGTTTGAGAACCAAGGGACCACTATATTCTGTAGGAGACGTGCATACTTCAGCCCAGCAAACAGCAGGAATTCTTGCACAGTTCTCAAAACACACACGGGTGCAACGGGTGTCAGAAGTGGCCTTAGAATCACAAGGTTGCAAGAATAATCTAGTAAAAACCCCTGCAATCAAACACTGTTTTTCAGACCGGCAGGGCAGAAGACTCAAAACCGTTCCCGTGAATCTTGTTACCTGCCATTTCGTTCTTCTGGTGTTTCCAACGTGGCGGTTTTCAAGTCAGAGCCGAGCCTACGAGAGACAAAGAAACACATTCTGAACCTCAGAAGAACATTTCTCGTTTCTTCGGGCCGAGAGGATGCCCACCTATAAGGAAAGAAAGTTAACAAAACAGCCGCGCCTGCAGAAAAGCAGCATTTCACCGACCCCGAACCGAATACTTAGCAACGCAGGTGACTTAAAAGTCAAGAAATATCACAGAATTTTAGAGTTGGGACCCCCAGGGGTCATCCAGTCCAACCCCCTACAATGCAGGAATCTCGACTAAAGCATCCATGACAGATGGCCATCCAACCTCCGCTTAAAAACCTCTGAGGAAGGAGAGTCTGTCACCACGGCCAAACAGCTCCTACTGCCGGAAAGTTCTTCCTGATGTTGAGTCGGAACTTCCTCTCTCGTTACTCGAAGTCACGGGTTCGAGTCCTGCCCTCGGGAGCAGGAGAAAAGAAGCTTTTACCCTCTTCCATGCGACAGCCCTTCAGATATTGGCTCTCCTACCTCCTCTCAGTCTCCTCTTTTCCAGGCTAAATATACCCAGCTCCCAGGGTGGATAAAAATCAACGATTATTTTTTAAAAATCGGAATTTTTTTATTTAAATTGGACTTTTTTGATTTAAATCGGATTTTTAAAAATAAAATGCTTTTGGAGGAAAAATCTTTCTAAATATAGTCTTCTGTTTAAGTTACATTGTAGTCCAAAGGCTATTCATCAGGAAATAAGGATTTGTTTTAAGTTGATCAAGTGTGCTAAAACTCAGTCTAAGGTTTTTTTTTAATGTTTAACCACATCAGTTAACAAACATGGAAACATATGCTATCATGTTATTGTTTTAGTTAAATAAATTGTTTAAATGGTTATTAAGGAAATGATTATTTTTCTCCTTCCGATAAAGTACAGCAGAAAAGTTGTCCAAATATAAAGTTAACTTACTAAACCTCACCATAATTTCATAATTATCTGTCTATGTATTTCTAGTAGTATAACCAAATCAGTAATTTTTGATATAACTGTAAAAACTACTCTGAAAATTTATTATTCCAAAAATGAAACCTTCATATGGTTGTAAATATTAAGATTATACCAGCAAGAATGAGTCTTTCTGTAAAAAAAAAAAAAAATTTAAATCAAGCCTTACTGACTAGTGATTTAAATCAAGCCTTACTGACTAGTGATTTAAATCGTGATTTAAATCAATTTGATTTATATCAAATCCACCCTGTTCCTGATGTTGAGTCGGAACTTCCTCTCTCGTCACTCGAAGCCACGGGTTCGAGTCCTGCCCTCGGGAGCAGGAGAAAAGAAGCTTTTCCCCTCTTCCATATATTGGAAGATGGATCTCCTACCTCCTCTCAGTCTCCTCTTTTCCGGGCTAAATATACCCAGCTCCTTCAACCGTTCCTCATCAGGCTTGGTTTCCAGAACCCTGCGCACACCTTCCGGCCTGCCAACATCCTCCTTAAAATCGTGGTGCCCAGAACTGGACGCAGGACTCCAGGTGTGGTCTGACCCAGGCAGAATAGGGCCCAAGACTAAGATTTCCCTTGATCCGGACAAGATACAAGAAAGGAGGTCCCGACTAAACAATAGGAATAACTTCCTATCGTTCGACGGTGGAACGGTTGTGCAAAGAGGGTCTTCTGTAACTTCTCTTCCAATTTGTCCAGCCTGTAAACTCCAACACGCAGCGGGTTAACGCGGCCACGCTCCGCGAAAACCAGCCACAGCCTCCTCCTTTCATCCGGGCAGACAGAAGACCGCTTTGTGCTGGGTGCCTTCTTCCAAAAAGCACCCCGGGAGAGTAATACAAAGAGGCGTGTGTCTCTCTCAACGCTCAGAAGCAGCCATTTTTTTATTTTTTGCCAAGCAAACAGGAGTGGCTCTGCTAGAAGAGTTTGGATTTGATATCCCGCTTTATCACTCCCCGAAGGAGACTCAAAGCGGCTCACGTTCTCCTTTCCCTTCCTGCCCCACAACAAACACTCTGTGAGGTGAGTGGGGCTGAGAGACTTCAGAGAAGTGAGACTAGCCCAAGGTCACCCAGTAATAATAATAATAATTTATTATTTATACCCCGCCCATCTGGCTGGGTTTCCCCAGCAGCTGCATGTGGAGGAGCGGGGAATCAAACCCGGTTCACCAGATTACGAGTCTACTGCTCTTAACCACTACACCACACTGGCCATGATACAAGAGATCAAGGGTCCGGAAACCAAGCCTGATGAGGAACGATTGAAGGAGCTGGGTATGTTTAGAGACTGAGAAGAAGAAGAAGAAGAAGAAGAAGAAGAAGAAGAGGAGTTTGGATTTGATATCCCGCTTTATCACTCCCCGAAGGAGTCTCCAAGCGGCTCCCATTCTCCTTTCCCTTCCTGCCCCACAACAAACCCTCTGTGGGGTGAGTGGGGCTGAGAGACTTCAGAGAATTGTGACTAGCCCAAGGTCACCCAGCAGCTGCAGGTGGAGGAGCAGGGAAGCGAACCCAGTTCACCGGATTACGAGTCTACTGCTCTTAACCACTACACCACACTGGCCATGATACAAGAGATCAAGGGTCCGGAAACCAAGCCTGATGAGGAACGGTTGAAGGAGCTGGGTATGTTTAGAGACTGAGAAGAAGAAGAAGAAGAAGAAGAAGAAGAGAATAGAATAGAAATTCGGGGACAACGAAATTACTTGGCTGCTCCATCCACCCAGATAGGGCACTCCACGCAAAGACAAAACAACTACAAAAACACTGATTAAAACCATACACACTGATTAAAACCATACAATGATAAAACATAACAGGTAAGATTAGATGACTTCAAAGTCCAGGCTTCCCATTCAAGGCCGAGATCGCTCTGGAGAAGAAGCTGTTTCTAAGATGGCTTGTTCTTGTTGTCATCGTCCTGTATCTCTGTCCCGATGGCAAGAGCTCAAAGAGACGGTGACCAGGATGCGATGGATCTTTCACTATGTCCAGTGCCTTTCTGTGGCACCTCGTGGCATAAATCTGCTCTAAGGTGGAGAGCGAGCAGCCAACAATGCTCTCTGCTGCCTTGACAACTCTGCCCAACCCCATCCTGTCCTGGGTAGTACAGCTTCCGTACCACACACAGAAGCCATAAGTGAGCACGCTCTCAATGGCACAGGGATAGAAGGCAAGCAGCAGCTTTTGCGGAAGATGGTTTTTCCTTATAATTCTCAGAAAGTACAGTCTCTGCTGCGCCTTCTTCACAAGCCCCCTTATGTTTGCGCTCCAGGACAGATCCTCCTGTAATTCAATGCCCAGAAGAAGAGTTTGGATTTGATATCCCGCTTTCTCACTCTCCGAAGGAGTCTCAAAGCGGCTCACGTTCTCCTTTCCCTTCCTGCCCCACAACAAACACTCTGTGAGGTGAGTGGGGCTGGGAGACTTCAGAGAAGTGGGACTAGCCCAAGGTCACCCAGCAGCTGCATGGGGAGGAGCGGGGAAGCGAACCCGGTTCCCCAGATTACGAGTCCACCGCTCTTAACCACTACACCACACTGGCTAGAGGGAGGGAGGATTGCAGCCTAGCATAAACCCCCCCAAACCACAAAGAATATTCACGGCTCTGCAGAAAAGGCACCTCCACCACCCAGGAGGGGATGCCTCTATCTTTCCAACGGTACCTGGGGGAGGGATGAATGACGACAACACAGGTAGACGTATTTGCTTCTCTTAGGAATGAATGACTCTCCTAAATTGATTCATCCCATCTTTCCCATGCGGTAAGGGAGTGTATCTCAAACCTCCGGCTGTTTTGGGACTACAACTCCCATCATCCCTAGCTAACGGGACCAATGGTCAGGGATGATGGGAACTGTAGTCCCAAAACAGCTGGAGGACTGAGTTTGGGGGTGCCTGGTCTAGGGAGCCCCACTCAGGAGAAGGCTGCTTTAAGAGAGCGGCACGAGCAACACAACGGCCAATGAAAGTAGTATATTTTTTTTTTCATGTATGATAACAGAAAGACAACGGACAGTGATCCAGTATTGACACTGTTTCGTACACGTCTTCTTCAGCATGTAACTGCAAAATATAGATAAACAGATAAACAACCAAAAACCTGCATGGACATACATCACAGTAATCCATGAAAACAATATTATTTATCTATATTTTGCAGCACTGTCCGTTGTCTTTCTGTTATCATACATGAAAAAATATATACTACTTTCATTGGCCGTCGTGTTGCTCATTTGTTGGGTTTCTGTTTAAGGATTGCAACACAGAGGGTTTTTTTTATCTTGTTAAGAGAGCTGCACGGCTATTGCACTATGGATTCAAGGGGAATTCAGGTGGGCTGGACATTTCGGAGACTTTTGGGGGTCAACAATGATCCCAAGCAGTCCCGCACCAACACTGGCCTGTAAAGGTAAAGGGACCCCTGACCATTAGGTCCAGTCGTGTCCGACTCTGGGGTTGCGGCGCTCATCTCGCTTTACTGGCCGAGGGAGCCGGCGTACAGCTTCCGGGTCATGTGGCCAGCAGGACTAAGCCGCTTCTGGCGAACCAGAGCAGCGCACGGAAATGCCGTTTACCTTCCTGCCGGAGCAGTACCTATTGATCTACTTGCACTTTGACATGCTTTCGAACTGCTAGGTGGGCAGGAGCAGGGACCGAGCAACGGGAGCTCACGCCGTCGCAGGGATTCAAACCGCCGACCTTCCGATGGGCAAGCCCTAGGCTCTGTGGTTTAACCCACAGCGCCACCGGCGTAAACCGCTCGCCGATTTAGCTGCCAAGCACCAACTTCCCTCACCAACTGTTTTTCTGCTTTAAAAAGGAAAGGAAAGGTCTATTCTAGATGCCCTCGTTTCCTGCCATCTCGGATGAATGAAACGCATGCCTTGCTGAGGTTGCGAAAGCCAAAGGAAGACCCGTCACGTTCCCGGGAAACGTCCTGATTTTGGTCTGGCAACCGATTTGCAGAACTCTCGGAGGAAGCCGTGACTCAAAAGCGAGATTGCTCATCCTCAACAAGAATGTGCAACTTGTCCCTTTGAGCGGATACAGCAGCCAGGGACCTTCTTAGATCTAAGTGGGATCCAAACTCAACTCCTGAAATCCATCGCACCTCCAGAAAGCTGTCCTAGAGAAGATTCCCAGCTCTCCAAGTCAACATAATCACCCCCAATTGCTTGCATTTATTATCCATAAAGGTAAAGGGACCCCTGACCGTTAGGTCCAGTCGCGGACAACTCTGGGGTTGCGGCGCTCATCTCGCTTTATTGGCCGAGGGAGCCAGTGTACAGCTTCCGGGTCATGTGGCCAGCAGGACTAAGCCGCTTCTGGCGAACCAGAGCAGCGCACGGAAACGCCGTTTACCTTCCCGCCGGAGTGGTACCTATTGATCTACTTGCACTTTGACGTGCTTTCGAACTGCTAGGTGGGCAGGAGCAGGGACCGAGCAACGGGAGCTCACCCCGTCGCGGGGATTCGAACCGGTGACCTTCTTATCGGCCCGAGACTCTGTGGTTTAACCCACAGCGCCACCTGCGTTCCTAGTCCAAGTCAGCATAATCACCCCCAATTGCTTGTATTTATTATCCATACACACCCTTTAAATATATATATATATATATATATATATGCCTGATGCTTAGAAAAGCAGTAAGCACCTAATGTTTAAATAAATGTTGGGCGCATACTTCTTTACCAAGCCCCAGTTGTTCAAAGCGTAAGTAAAAGAACTAGGAAAAACCAACTGTTGCATATCGAACACAATGCACCGCAGCAAAAAACCAACTAAAGCAATTATAATTATTGCTGCAAAGTCAAGTCTAACAAATATAATTGCACTATTCTATGAGCTTGTCTCAGGGCGGTGTACAAATATAATAATAGTAACAATGACAATGACAATAATAATAATAATATTTATTTCTACCCCGCCCATGTGACTGGCTTGCCCCAGCCATCTCTGGGAAGCTTTCAGCATAAATGAAAACATACCCCAAAACCAACTGTTGCATAGCAAACTCATGCATAGCAAACTCAATGCACGGCTGCAAAACCAACATAAAGCAAATGCAATCATTGCTGCAAAGTCTCGTGTAACCGATATAATTGCACTATTCTATGAGCCTGTCTTAGGGCGGTGCACAAATACTATTAATAATAGTAATAGTAATAATAATAATATTCATTTGTACCCCCGCCGATCTGACTGGCTTGCCCCAGCCATCTCTGGGCAGCTTCCAAGCATAATGAAATGAACATACTCAAACCAACTGTTGCATAGCAGACTCAATGCACAGCTGCAAAACCAACTAAAGCAAATGCAATTACTGCTGCAAAGTCACGTGTAACCGATATAATTGCACTATTCTATGAGCCTGTCTTAGGGCGGTGCACAAATATAATAATAGTAATAATAAAAATAATGATGATAATGATAGTGATGATGATAATAATAAATATTTATTTGTACCCCGCCCATGTGACTGGCTTGCCCCAGCCATCTCTGGGCAGCTTCCAGCATAAATGAAAACATACCCAAAAACCAACTGTTGCACAGCAAACTCAATGCACGCCTGCAAAACCAACTAAAGCAAATGCAATTACTGCTGCAAAGTCACGTGTAACCGATATAATTGCACTATTCTATGAGCTTGTCTTAGGGCGGTGCACAAATATAATTAATAGTAATAATGATAATAATAATAATAATAATAATAATAATAAATATTATTTATTTGTACCCCGCCCATGTGACTTGCCCCAGCCACCTCTGGGCATCTTCTAGCATAAATGAAAACATACTCAAAAACCAACTGTTGCACAGCAAACTCAATGCACGGCTGCAAAACCAACATAAAGCAAATGCAACCATTGCTGCAAAGTCTCCTGCAAACAGAATTGCAATACCCTGGGAGCTTCCCCGGCTGCGGCACGGCCAGCCCAGCAATGGCAACCGTTGCAAACGGAGCCCCCCCGCTTGCACACGCGCCGGGCGTGCAACACGCGCCCTTTGCCCGGGCTCCTGGTGCAAGCCCCGCCCCCTCCCGGCCCAGCCAGCCAATCAGCGGCGTCCCTGGGCCTGAGGGTCCCTGGGCCCGAGAGCCGCGACCCCCGGGTCCGTTACCTCCGCCGACGCCTCTCCCAGCATCTGCCGCCGCCGCCGCCGCTGCCCTTCGCTCTTTTTCCCGGAGCTTTTTTCCAGCCCTCCGGTTCCCCGCGGTGCGCCTCTGGGAGTCGTAGTCCTCGAAGAGGCTTCCCTCATAGCGCTTCGCGGGAGGCGGGACTGCAACTCCCATCGGCCACCGCGGCCGGTCACGGGACGGCCGTCGGCGGGCGGACGCCTAGGGAGAGAGAGCGCAAAGGAAAGAACATAGACTTTTCCTTTAAACTCGCACGCGGGGACGGAGTTACGGGATTCGTCTGGAAAGGAAGAAGCTTCACGCGGAGCCAGGGGCGGGAAGCAGTTCCAAGACTTAAGCCCAAAACGATATAAAAGCCTTATTCCATCCAGTGATATCCGGGGGTTGCCCCGGGTTCCTCATTCGCGTGGGCGTGGAAGTTATATAGCTGTAAAATAAGGTGAGCAAGTCTTGATTTTCTTATCTCTATGAGAGGAGAAAGAAAGGGGGAAAGGGAGGCTACGGTGTCTCGGTGGGACAGAATTGCTGGAATGCAAACTAGCCTTAAATACATGCAGCTAATCTCTTGGAACTCAGAGGTCTCCTGCAATACCCCTAAGCCGAAGTGATGGCTAACCTTGACACTCCAGATGTTTTGGGACTACAACTCCCATCATCCCTGACCACTGATCCTGTTAGCTAGGGATGATGGGAGTTGTAGTTCCAAAACATCTGGAGTGTCAAGGTTAGCCATCACTGCAAGGGTTGTGTTTTGTGTGCAACGACAATGATATACTGTATTGGGATCAATGCTAATTGCAAAACTAATGCTTACTTATTTATACCAACAACAAAAAAACAAAATTTGCACAATAGTTACTGTGGCAACTTTGGAACTCACTGCCCCTTGACATCAGGCATGAACACAGTGCTTTATTATTTTTAAAAAAATATGACACACATATTTTTTTTCTAAAATATAACTTTTGAAAATTATATTGGCTGATTGCTTTTAGAGATTTATATATTTACAAAAACACATCTAACCACCCAAGGTTAAAATCTATATACTCGAAATAAATATACTCTAAAATAAAGGGCCTGAGATGATGTGTTAATGTATTTTAATGTTTGCTGGAAGCCGCCCAGAGTGGCTGGGGAGACCCAGCCGGATGGGCGGGGTACAAATAATAAATTATTATTATTATTATTATAAATGTAAATTTACGGGCCTGAGATATGGTACAAATGTCAAACTTCCAGACCTACACTATCTATATTTTTCCTTTGTTTTCTTTTCAGCGCCTGCTGAAAAGTTTTGATTTCACCCCCGGAGGTGCACTCCATTGCCTCTCGAAACAGATGCCCACGACTTCCCAGGGAACTCTGGGAAGGGTAGGTCTGGGAGGGGAATAAGGGTCTCCCCCGCAAACAAACTACAGCTCCCAGAATCCTTTGGGGAAAACATGCCAAGGTACCATATGGCTTTAAAGTGTTATGATGCAGCTGTCATGCAATCCTCATCCACTGGATGTCAGGATTTCCAAACAAAAATATCCAAATAGCCAAAAACAAACCCTCACACCTTTCCACCTTTCCTTAAAAAAAATACATCAACTGGGAAAATGCAGTTTATCAGCTGGTATTATTGGTATAACCTGTCAGAATTGTAGAGTTGGAAGGGACCTCATGAGTCATCTAGTCCAACCTCTGATATGAGGGAATCAAGAAGGGTCAGAAGTGAGAGAATGGACCCAATATTTGTCAGAATGGACCCAATATCTGTCCTGTAGGCATTGAGGGTTGCTACCCATTAAAGCAGGGGTCAGCAAACTTTTTCAGAAGGGGGCCGGTCCACTGTCCCTCAGACATTGTGGGGGGCCGGACTATATTTTGGGGGGAAATAATGAATGAATTCCTATGCCCCACAAATAACCCAGAGATGCATTTTAAATAAAAGGACACGTTCTGCTCATGTAAAAACACGCTGATTCTCGGACTGTCCATGGGCCGGATTGAAAAAGCGATTGGGCCGGATCTGGCCCCCGAGCCTTAGTTTGCCTACCCATGCATTAAAGGATCAAGGGACCTTTTTTTCTAATCATCATCATCTGCTCAATGAACCTTGGGTGCATTTTAGGCCACATGCACGCTTGCTCCCAAGTAAGCCCCGCTGAATTTAGCAGGATTTCCCTTCCGAGCAAACCTGCCCAGGGTTAAGGCGGTTTTTAGATAGATAGAAATTTATTGCGGCTATAAGCCCATATAAATATATCAACATAAACATAAACATACCGGTAATAATAATAATAATAATAATAATAATTCATTATTTGTACCCCGCCACTCTGGGCGACTTCCAACAAACACTAAAATACATTAAAATATCACACATTAAAAACTTCCCTAAACAGGGCTGCCTTCAGGTGTTTTCTAAATGTCAGGTAGTTATTTATCTCTTTGACATGGGATGGGAGGGCGTTCCACAGGGCGGGCGCCACCACCGAGAAGGCCCTCTGCCTGCTTCCCTGTAGCTTTGCTTCTCGCAGTGAGGGAACCGCCAGAAGGCCCTCGGAGCTGGACCTCAGTGTCCGGGCAGAACGATGGGGGTGGAGACGCTCCTTCAGGGATACTGGGCCATTTAGGGCTTTCAAGGTCAGCACCAACACTTTGAATTGTGCTCGGAAACGTCCTGGGAGCCAATGTAGTTCTCTCAGGACCGGTGTTATGTGGTCCCGGCGGCTGCTCCCAGTCCCCAGTCTAGCTGCCGCATTCTGGATTAATTGCAGTTTCCGGGTCACCTTCAAAGGTAGCCCCACGTAGAGCGCATTGCAGTAGTCCAAGCGGGAGATAACCAGAGCATGCACCACTCTGGCGAGACAGTCTGCGGGCAGGGAGGGTCTCAGCCTGCGCACCAGATGGAGTTGGTAGACAGCTGCCCTGGACACAGAATTAATCTGTGCTTCCATGGACAGCAGTGAGTCTAAAATGACTCCCAGGCTGCGCACCTGGTCCTTCAGGGGCACAGTTATGCCATTCATAAAACAACCCATATAACGAGATACCACAATAGCAGAATATCGTACCACGGCCCTCAAAGTAACCATCCCCCAAATATATTAAAACTGCAATCTAAAATGGCGAAAGACCTTTAGTAGTTACGTAATTGGCCATTTCGCCTCTTTTGGGGACAAAACTAGGAGTTAAGAACCCTTGCCACCTGCAAGGTTATGTAAGATCATTGTCTTGCAAGATTAGGGCAAGATGAGACTCTGCTGAAGTACCAGCCGTTTCTGAATTATTGGTCTTAGTAAATTTTTAAGGTGGTTTTTAAGGGTTTAAAAAGTAGATATTGTACATGGGTTGGGCTTCCAGAGATGTGTGGCATCATAACAACAACAACAACAACAACAACAACAACAACGACAATAACAATAAATATTGGCTCCAGGGGTGCCCAAACTTTTTTCAAAGAGGGCCATATTTGATGGAGTCAACACGCATGGTGGCCGATCAAAGTTGTGAGGTTTTTTTGAGATTAAAGTTTTGAGCTTTTTTTTTTTTTTTAGGATTGAAGTTGCTGAGATTTTGGGGAGATTTCCACCCCCGGGAGATAAACTGCCACAGGGTCCGGATTAACCGACCGGCGAGCTGGATTAGGCCCCCCGAAACGGATTTTGGACGTGCCTGGCTAGATTAATCAACCGAAAGTACTTTGCAATGGGGTTTTGCAGAGCTTTGGCGGTTGTTATGGTTTTACTGCGAAAGAAAGAAAGAAAGAAAGAAACCGGTATTTCTTGTTTACTTAATGATTTTTATTTTATCCCCTTCATTCCCTTTACTGTGCCAGCTTCACTTCCTGTTGGTAGGATTTTTGTAAACCCTGAAGGCTTCCCTCTTGGCACAGCCACAGGCTTGGCACCAGCGTTAAATGTCTAACGATAAGATCTGGGTTCGAATCTCCAATCTGCCATGAAACCAAGGGGTGTGTGTGCGTTTGTGTGCGACGTATAATCTTTCTCTGCAGGCCCTACCTCACAGGTTGCTGTGAGGATAAACTAAGCGGGCAGGTGCATGTAATGAGCTCCTTGGAAAAATGAGGCAGGGTCACAGAAAGTAAGAGGTTTCCCCCCCTTCTCAGGAGGGAAGGCCTCTTCTAAGCAGGGATGGGGAAACCTGCGGCGCTCCGGGCCGCTGTTGAAATACTACAGTTCCCATCGGCCATGTGAACCGAGGCTGGTGGGAACTGTAGTTTGATGGGGGACAGTTAGTATTTTTTTCTGTTGCGGCACCGCTCAGGATCTTTGGATGAAGGTTGGTATGATAATAATAATAATAATAATAATAATAATAATAATAATAATAATCCTCTATAATAAAGTTGCTGTGTCCCTGCGTCCGTCCGTGTGTCACGGAATTGCGCTACTGCACATGTCCGTGTCCCACACGGACGCAGGGATTGGAGCGGGCGGAGAGGGGGCGTGTCGCACGGACGCAGAGGGCCGCCCCATCCTCGCCGCCGCTACCGCCGCCCCCGGGGAAAACGAAGAAGGGGGAGGGAGCCCCTCTCCACCCCCCGGCGGCCGCTGTTCTGCCTCCTCCTGCCTCCTCCTCCTCTAGCGCCCGTTATTGAACAGGCTAAATTCAACTAGTAAAAAATGTTTTTTTAAGAATAGATTTGAATGCTAGCTCATTCATTTCATGCACATTTTTGAAAAGGGGAGGGTGGTGGAAATAGTGAAATCATCACCAGGGGGCTTCTAAGTCATGGCGATTCACTGCTTCCATTTATTTAATATTTGAAGATGCCTTCTTGCTTCAACTCTGGTTTTTTGTGTGTGTGTGTGTGTTTTTATCTTTTGAAGGTAAAGGGACCCCTGACCATTAGGTCCAGTCGTGTCCGACTCTGGGGTTGCGGCGCTCATCTCGCTTTATTGGCCGAGAGCCGGCGCACAGCTTCCAGGTCATGTGGCCAGCAGGACTAAGCTGCTTCTGGCGAACCAGAGCAGCGCACGGAAACGCCGTTTACCTTCCCGCCGGAGCGGTACCTCTTTATCTACTTGCACTTTGACGTGCTTTCGAACTGCTAGGTTGGCAGGAGTTTTATCTTTTATACAAGATAAAAACACAAAATATTATTATTAATAATAATAACTCTATTAGAGTTAATAGCAGGGGGAACCCAGCTGGATGGGTGGGGTATAAATATGAAATTAATAATAATAATAATAATTTCTTATTTATACCCCGCCCATCCAGCTGGGTTTCCCCCTCTATTAACTCTAATAGAGTTATGATATAAAAGAGGGAAGATAAGTTGCAGCTAAGGGTGGAAAAGAAAAAAACATCCTAGGAATTGGGATGGGAAGCTGATAATACAAAAGGAGAAAAACTTATGTATTGGATTTTGATGTGGAATTTTAATAATAATAATAATAATAACAACAATAACAACAACACAAAATACTTAATAAAAACAAGAACAGAAACAAACCAATCCCTCCCCCTAATTAGGTATTATCCAGGAAATCAAAGCAAAAACCAAAGGACACAACTAATTCAGATCCATTCATTCCAATAGGATTACTCTGAGTAGGATTTCACTGCGTTGTCACTACAACTCCTTGCTTTATAATGTTTGGGTAATTAAAAAAAAAAAGACATATTTGTTCTGAAATCCATGGGTGGGTGTGTGTGTTTTTTTTAAAAGAACCCAAATAATAATATTTGTTTCCTTGGCCAGCCTATCTGTTCCTTTCCTTTGCACAATGAGCTTTCTCTCCCATCTCTTTTTCATGATGTAAAAATAAATCTGTCTACTTAATCCAATTATGGGTTGGTTAGTTAGTTAGATATTAATGGAAATTTTGAAGCTGCGGGAGGGGGCGGGGCGCAGGAGGAAGTTGGGTGGGAAAAGGGACGCGGCTCCTTTAAATGGAGAGAGAGAGAGAGAGAGAGAGAGAGAGAGAGGAGAGAGAGAGAGAGAGAGAGAGAAGCGGAACTGACTTTGCCAGGACTTCTAGGGAGTGTCTGCAAAGAACCAAAATTGTCACATTTTTTTCATGGGCTTCCCCCCCCCCCACTTTTTTTGCACAAGGGGGAGTAAGGGAACAGTTGATAATCTCAGAGAGCCAGAGAATATGGGGGCATCTGTGGCCCTCCAGGCTGACTCCAACGGGGGGCAGTGTGGTTTAGTGGTTAGAGCACTGGACTGGGACGGAAGGTTTCGAATCCTTGCCCCTCCGCTGCTCGCTGCTCAGCCCTGAAACTCACCCACGGGGATCAGGCCGGTTCTCTCAGCCTAGCCTACCTCGCAGGGTCGTTGTGGGGACGATTAAAACACCAGAGAGAACCGCGTAGGCCGCCTGGAGGAAACATGGGGGCATCGTCACCTCTAACCATTGGTCCTGATGGCTGCAAGCAGAGCAGCGGCTGGGCCCCAAAAGTCACCCAGTGAGCTTCATAGCCGAGCAGGGGGATTTGAACCCAGGTCCTAGTCTGGTAGTCTAACCACCAGGCCGCACTGCCTCTCCACCTTCCTTCTTAAACCAGCCCTTAATTTGGGATCTCTATGTTCCTGCTTAAACCAGCTATCTTTTTAGGACTGTGAGCCTGGCTTTGCAACGCCGTTAGCCGCACCATACATTTAAGGCACCCCCACCAAGGATCCTGGGAACTGTAGTTTGTTAAGGGGGTGGGAACTGTAGTTTCTTCAGGGTTCTGCAAACTGTAGAATGCCAAAGGGGCTGGGAACTGCAGTTAAGGGTTATGGGAACCAGGGCATGTCAAGAGAACTGGGAACTGTAGTTTGTTAAGGGTGCTAGGAACTGCAGTTTATTTGGGGCTCTGGGAACTGTAGTTTAAGTGTTCTGAGAGCTGCGGTTTGTTAATGGTGTCGGGAACTGCAGTTTCTCCGGGGCCTCTGGGAGCTGTAGTTTAAGCGTTCTGAGAATTGCAGTTTGTTAATGGTGTCGGGAACTGCAGTTTCTTCAGGGCTCTGGGAACTGTAGTTTAAGCGTTCTGAGAATTGCAGTTTGTTAATGGTGTCGGGACCTGCAGTTTATTCGGGGTTCTGGGAACTGTAGTTTAAGCGTCCCGAGATCTGCGGTTTGCTATGGGCGTCGGGAAACTGCAGTTTCTCCGGGGCTCTGGAAGCCGCAGCGTGCCAAGGGAGCTGGGAACTGTAGTTTGCTAAGGGTGCTGGGACCTGTAGCTCGCGCTTGCTTTTTAAACGCATTCCCGCAGCCCAGAAGGAGGTTCACCATGAGGACTAGGCTCTTGAGCGCGGAAATGAAATTGCAAAACCTTTTTCTCTCTCACACACACTCCTTCCGCGAGGAGCGGAATTGGGCGACGTCCCCTCGAGCCCCGGGGACCCAGCCCCTCTCCAATGTCTGGGCCCTGATTCAGAGGTTAGGAATTTGCATCTGATTGCTATTTTGTCATCCTATGATTTGTCTCTCCAGCGCTGAGCACGCCTTAGGCACCGAGCGACGCAGCAGGAGGAGGAGGAGGTGGCCAAGGAGAGACCAGCCACCCAGCCGCCGCCATGGCCTCACTCGTAAAAGGAAACTTGCAGATTCCAGCCCGATAAAGGAGGCTGTGGCTGCGCTGAAATAAAATAAGGGAGGGCGCAGCTTCCGCGCGCGCGCAGGGCAAGGGCAAAACGGCGACAAACCCGGCGGATCAATAAGGACTGGTCTCTTGGAAAGGTGGTTTCCTTTTTATTTCCTGGAGCCCAATTGGATCAACCTGCTTGGGCGGACGGCGTGCGTAATTTTTTTTATTTTAGCCTGGAAGGAAAAGAGAAGGTAATGAAGCTGCTCCAGCCGCCGCCTTTGCAGGGTGAGACCCTCTTTTTCTTCTTTTGCAAGTTGCTAAATAAGGATCTGGGAAATTGGTGTGTGTGTGTGTGTTTTTCCTCTTCCCCCCCCGCCCCCTCCTCCTCCAAAGCTGGGTTGTAGGGTGCCGTGCGTAAATACGCGCGCGCGTGTTTGGCTAAAGTCGTGCCAACATTTATTTATTTTTTTAAAAACCCGATACTTTCTTGCAGCGGGTTAGGGTTTGCCGTGCAGTGTTTGTTTACTTAAGTTGAAATATTTGTTAGCCCGTTTGCTAATACTTGCTAAAAAAAACGAAGTCCAAAACGTGTACGTGGGGGCTCTGTATACATTTTTTTTTTGCCAAGCGAGCTTTTAAGTTGCAAGCGCGCAATTATGGCGAGCGGAATCCTACACAAGAGTAGACCCACCGAAGTTAGGCTTGGCTTAAAGTGGGTCCGCTCTCTCTCTCTAGGAGGTACTGAGAAACGGGACGCGAGCGTGCGTTAAGATCGGCCAAGATCATGCGAACAGTGTCGATATTTTAATTAATATTGGTTTGATATTTTAATTGATACTTTAATTAATATTGGTAATTAATATATATATAAAAATAAAGTGTAGGTTTGCTTGGAAGGGAATTGAGTGTGCAATCTCTAATGGAGCTATCTCCCTATGCCCGAAAAATATTGTTCCTTAGACTGTCCCTGTGGCTGCCTTTTTGGGTTTTTTTTAAAAAAAGAAAAGCACATTTCACATCAAATTTATCTGATGTGATTAAGCTGGGGGAAGGGAGGACACACACACACACACACAGAGAGAGTCACACACTCCTAAACCTCTCCTGTTCACGTCCACCCCCCTTCTGGGCACAATTATTTTAGACAGCCCACCCTGGTTCCTATGCAGAGTTTAGGCCCAATATGCTGCTATATTTTACTATTATTATTATTAGCTTTGCAATGGCCATGGTGGATAATTTGCAGAAAATGTGTGGTTTACTATGTTTCTTTTTTAAAAAGATCTATTTACAAAAGGTTTGTATATGTGCAAATTATATATGTACAGGTCTGTATCCTTCCTCTGTTAATGTTTTTTTATAGTGGCCTGCCTCTCTCTCTCTCTCTCTCTGAACACAAGCTATTTTAAACTCCTGGGTGAGGGTGAAATTAAATGTATACTGGATTATTCTAAAGGCCTCGTGGGCTGATTCACACACCCTTCTCTGATAAGAGCATGACTCTTTTTTAAAAAAAAACAACAACACCCCACCGCAACCTTCTCGGCTTTAACCAACTCTCTATTTTCAAAACCTATCAGGCGCTCCCTTGCTCCATCTCCTTCTCTGAAATGATCTTTATCTCCTAGAATATCCTAGAGTTTAAAAGTTTCCTCAAAGGACACCCAGCCCAAACTTGCCAGCACAGGAAGTTGGCGGTTAGCAGCATGTGGACACCCTCGTTTTTTAAATAACAGAGAAGCAGACACATCCCAAAACCAGTTTTTTTTTAAATATGTAAAAAGTTGGGGTGTTCTCCTGCGTGAGTCTCTGTTCTCAGGGGTGACTCCTCCTTGGAAGGAGGCCATTCCTCCTTGGAGGAGGCGAGGAGCAAGGAGCCACTGTCCTTTGGCTCTGCAAATCATGCAGAGGGGCAGCAGGGACCCTCTCCTTCCCGTTTGATTATCCTCACCTATTTCTTGGGGGATGAGGAGGTCCTTTGGCTCTGTGAATCATGCAGAGGGGCAGCAGGGACCCTCCCCGTTTGATTATCCTCACCTATTTCTTGGGGGATGAGGAGGTCCTTTGGCTCTGCGAATCTTGCAGAGGGGCAGCAGGGACCCTCCCCGTTTGATTATCCTCACCTATTTCTTGGGGGTGAGGAGGTCCTTTGGCTCTGTGAATCATGCAGAGGGGCAGCAGGGACCCTCTCCTTCCCATTTGATTATCCTCACCTATTTCTTGGGGGGGTGAGGAGGTCCTTTGGCTCTGTGAATCATGCAGAGGGGCAGCAGGGACCCTCCCCGTTTGATTATCCTCACCTATTTCTTGGGGGGGTGAGGAGGTCCTTTGGCTCTGTGAATCATGCAGAGGGGCAGCAGGGACCCTCTCCTTCCCGTTTGATTATCCTCACCTATTTCTTGGGGGGGTGAGGAGGTCCTTTGGCTCTGCGAATCATGCAGAGGGGCAGCAGGGACCCTCTCCTTCCCGTTTGATTATCCTCACCTATTTCTTGGGGTGGGGAGTTTTGGGATTTAAAAGTGTTTCAGCCGAGGAGTCAACCCTGCTCAACTTTGGTATGCATGGCTATCGTTGTGTGTGTGTCTCTCGGAGATGCTGGTAAATGCCTCTGAATGTCAGCTGCTAGGAATCCCAAATGGAGAGTTGCCTTTTTGCTCTGGGGCGGGGTGGGGTGGGGTGGGGTGGGGTGGGGGGCTTCTCGCTCGGTCACGGGGGTTTCCGCCGCTTGAGAGCAAGTTGCGTGAATTGGTATACCATGGATAGGCAAACTAAGGATCCGGCCCAATCGCCTTCTCAATCCTCCGCGGGCCGGGAATTGGCGTGTTTTCACATAGGTAGAATGCGTCCTTTTCTTTAAAATGCATCTCTGGGTCATTTGTAGGAATACGTTCATTTTTTATTTTCTTTTTCAAAATATAGTCCGGCCCCCCACAAGGTCTGAGGGACAGTGGACCGGCCCCCTGCTGAAAAAGTTTGCTGACCCCTGATGTTAGAGGCAGGAAACTTTGAGATAATTTGGGGGTGCTGTATGGCTCCCCCCAGCGTAGAATAAACCGAACCCCCTGTTGCCAACTAGCAGATATCTCTGTGGGGAGCGCAGTCCCTTATCTACATATAAAGACAGATGAAATGCACATTTTTTAAAAGTTGCTGCTGCTCATGGTGACGGGGGTGTTTTTGCCAGGCTTCCCCCCCCCCAATTACCCACATTGTATTTCTCTGTACGGGCGACTCTTAGTCGCTTAAAGGTGACCCTCCAACAAGTCTGCAGAGCCCCACCCCTCAGTTCCTGGGTTTATTGGTCACGCAGAGGTGTGACGGAATGTTGAAACTGCCCCTGGGTGTGTGTTATTTTCTTTCTTTGGGGGGGGATCTCAGTTAGGCAATGATTTACAACGTTATTAGAGGTCCGGAGAAATATATTAGAAAGTCACCCGCAAGGTCACACAAACACACACACACACACACACACACACACACACACACACAGACCCTGCAGCTCTGCAAATTTTCACATCCTTCGCCGTCTAATCCAACCATTGGACAGATGGCAGAAAAGACCTTGAGGTGTCAGCGAGAGACATTTGCATGTGGACCTGAGCAGGGAAGCAAACTCCTCTCTCTGGGGTCGTTTCTTGAACCCGGCTCGCGGCCGGACCTAAAATTAAACAAACCACTTGAGGGGACTCTCTATGCGCCATGTGACTCTCAAATGGTACACTTAAAATTTTCCTCTTTGGCTGCCCTCGGCTCCTCTGAACTGACTCTTAAAACCGAGCTGGTCCCTCAAGTCCAGGGGCCAGCAACCTTTTTCAGCCGTGCGCCGTCCCTCAGACCATGTGGGGGGCCGGACTATATTTTTGGGGGGGAAATGAACGGATTCCTACGCCCCACAAATAACCCAGAGATGCATTTTAAATAAAAGGACACATTCTACTCATGTAAAAACACGCTGATCCCCGGACCGTCCGCAGGCCGGATTGAGAAGGCGATTGGGCCGCATCCTGCCCCCGGGCCTTAGGTTGCCTACTCCTGCTCAAGTCGGTGCAGAATCGCCAGGGGAGACCCTCCCATTTCGACAGTGGGAATCTGTCCGGAGAATGCACTCTGCGCATGGAAACGCATGGCTGCCTGTTTTATCTTCGGCTGTGTCTCCTATGTGCAGCCCTCCTTGCGTTCGCCGCCACTGTGGGATGGCCGGCACCGAATACGGAAGGGAACTAAATTGGAAGGGACCCCCCCCAGAGGCATCTAGTCCAGCCCCCTTGCAGCGCAGGAGGTACAGCTGTTTTAAACAACAAGGGGCCCTCTTTGCGCTTTAAAATTAGAGAAAGTGGGCAGAGAAGAGTTTTCCTGCCTCTCTCCTAAGACTAGAATTTGTGGCCATCCGATAAAGTTGACGGTCGGAAGATTCAGGAGGGGTTTCTTTGCAGGGTTAAACTGTGGAACTGCCCGCCGCAGGAGGCAGGGACAAGGCCGCCAACCTAGAGGCCTTTAAAAGAGGTTTGGGCAAAGGAATGGAGCAGGAGAAGGCCGGCTTGGCTTTTGTGTGCACAGTTACGGCACGTGCTGATCTTAGCGCATCTCTCCTGGGCTGAATTCCATTTACGAACCCTGCCCCCTAGATCTCAACGTGACGTTTTTAGGGGTCCTGCGGTGCTGTGTTAAACCACTGAGCCTAGGCCTTGCCGATCAGAAGGTCGGCGGTTCGAATCCCTGCGACGGGGTGAGCTCCCGTTGCTCGGTCCCTTTCTCCTGCCCACCTAGCAGTTCGAAAGCACGTCAAAGCGCAAGTAGATAAATAGGTACCGCTCCGGCGGGAAGGTAAACAGCGTTTCCGTGCGCTGCTCTGGTTCGCCAGAAGCGGCTTAGTCCTGCTGGCCACATGACCCGGAAGCTGTACGCCGGCTCCCTCGGCCAGTAAAGCAAGATGAGCGCCGCAACCCCAGAGTTGTCTGCGACTGGACCTAATGGTCAGGGGTCCCTTTACCTTTACTTTAAGCTACTGAAGGTAATGGGGCCTTCAGTAGGAATCAGGAAGAAGAAGAAGAGTTCGGATTTGATATCCCGCTTTATCACTCCCCGAAGGAGTCTCAAAGCGGCTCACATTCTCCTTTCCCTTCCTCCCCCACAACAAACCCTCTGTGGGGCGAGTGGGGCTAGGAGACTTCAGAGAAGTGGGACTAGCCCAAGGTCACCCAGCAGCTGCATGTGGAGGAGTGGAGACGCGAACCCGGTTCCCCAGATTACGAGTCGACCGCTCTTAACCACTACACCACACTGGCTCTCGTTTAACCGATTTTATTTAGCTTTAGTTGAAAGCTGGGAGAGAGAGAGATGGGCTCTTGCAGACCACACTCTTCCCAGATGTCTTATAACTTCTTTTGCACTGCAGGGGCGTAACATCTGGACCCTGCTGGAAAAGCGGAAACGCCTGTAGGAGTTTCTTTCTTTTGGTGAGCTAGCAAGGGGCTTCTGTGAGTTCCCCTTTGTCTGTCAGCTCTGCCTCCTACAAGATCATTAAAGAATTAATGTCTTTAGCACTCAGAGATGTTCCTCCCTGCCGAGCCAGCTCAGCCATTCTTCGAATTCTCTCCTTCCTCTTTCTGAACTGAACAGCTGGGGGTTGTCTCCAGGTATACAGGATTCAAGCGGACCTACGGGGTGCAGGATTTTCTGCAGCCGATCTCTTGGTCTTTCGGGGGGAAGGCTCCAGAGGACATTGCAAGCTTCCATGGGGCGGGTGTGTGGTGCTTTTTAATTTCTAAAACTTGGGAACGAGCGACCTGTTGGTTTCTTGGAGACGTGGAGGGGAAATCACTCTGCACGTGCTCCAGTGAACTAGTTAATTACATAATCAGCTGGTTTCTAGGGCTGAGCCAATGTAAGAGTGGCTGGGGAGACCCAGCCAGATGGGCGGGGTAAAAATAATAAATTATTATTATTATTAAGCGAAGCAAACGGCAGGGGTTATGCGTGATTGCATTATCATTATTATTATAAATTTACTGTTGTTGTCACCTGTCTGTCTTGAGAGACAATGGAGTGCGCCTCAAGGGGTGAAGTCAAACCGCTGTGTTAGCAGCACCCAAGTGACCTCCCCGGACCGCAAGTCTGCGCCGTGCGTCTGGGGGTCCCAGGCTGCCCAGACAAGACCCCCCTCTCAGCCTCAAAGATGGGTTCCGAAGGAAAGCAGAGTGAGACGTTTGGCACCAGCTGGGCTGCAGGAGTCGCCGGAAGGAGCCGGACAAGGCGCCGTTCAACCGCCTTAGGGTCTCCGCTCCAGATTTGCGTAGGGTTTACCCCTGAGCCTTTTCTTCTTGTGTAGATATCCCGCGAGGCAGCGGAGGTTTAGGGTCAGAGTTTCCCTGCTCCGAGATAGACTCCCTTCCCAGGTGGATGAGCCCCACCTGCCCCTCTTGACTGCCTTCTTGACCTCTTGGTCTGTGTCCTCTCTGTCCGCCAGAGCCTGTCTTCGCAAGCCCCTAACTCAGGGGTAGGCAACCTAAGGCCCGTGGGCCGGATGCGGCTCAATCACCTTCTCAATCCGGCCTCTGGACGGTCCAGGAATCAGCATGTTTTTACATGAGTAGAATGTGTCCTTTTATTGAAAATGCATCTCTGGGTTATTTGTGGGGCATAGGAATTCGTTCTTTCCCCCCCAAAATATAGTCCGGCCCCCCACGAGGTCTGAGGGACAGTGGACCGGCCCCCTGCTGAAAAAGTTTGCTGACCCCTGCTCACCTTTGAGACCCATTGGCTCCCCTCACCTGGCTTAGCCGGCCAGTCGAAGCCGTTTCCCGGGATTGTGGCCGCCGTCTCACGCTGATGGCTTCTAGGAGCCACAGGTGAGAGCTGGGTGCAGGGTGGGGGCCAAAGGTGGACAGATTGACCCCAGAACGAGCACAACATGTCCCCTGCCAGAGGTACGACCTCTCCCCTAACTAAAACCCTGTTATTACTAAATATTAACAGCTTGACCCCATGCATCTCTCCTCAGAAGTGAAGCCTATGGGATTAGCTCCCATTAAATTGCAACCAGTATTGTTCCCAATACTAATACTAATAATACTTTTATTATTTATACCCCGCCCATCTGGCTGGTTTTTCCCCAGCCACTCTGGGCGGCTTCCAACAGAATATTAAAATACAATAATCTATTAAACATTAAAAGCTTCCCTAAACAGGGCTGCCTTCAGATGTCTTCTGAAAGTCAGATAGTTGTTTATTTCCTTGACCTCTGCTGGGAGGGCGTTCCACAGGGAGGGCGCCACCACCGAGAAGACCCTCTGCCTGGTTCCCTGTAGCTTTGCTTCTCGTAGTGAGGGAACCGCCAGAAGGCCCTCGGAGCTGGACCTCAGTGTCCGGGCTGGACGATGGGGGTGGAGACGCTCCTTCAGGTATACAGGACCGAGGCCGTTTAGGGCTTTAAAGGTCAGCACCAACACTTTGAATTGTGCTCAGAAACAGGACATTAAAAACACAATAAAACATCAAACATTAAAAACCTCCCTAAACAGGGCTGCCTTCAGATGCCTTCTAAAAGTCAGGTGGTGGTTTCTTTCCTTGACATCTGATGGGAGGGCGCCACCACCGAGAAGGCCCTCTGCCTGGTTCCCTGGAACCTCGCTTCTCGCAGGGAGGGAACCCCCAGAAGACCCTCGGGATATGGACCCCGGTGTCCGGGGTGGAGATGCTCCTTCAGGTATACTGGGCAGAGGATGTTTCTAAGAGAGCCCCCCACCCAAAAAAAGTTGTGTTTTAAGGTTTGAGGCAGGCATAGGCAAACTGGGCCCTCCAGATGTTTTGGGACTACAACTCCCATCATCCCTAGCTAACAGGACCCTAGCTAACAGGATGCCTGGTTTGGGGCGTGAAGCGGACTTATAAATTGGTTGTAAGAAAGCGGATGGCGTAGTTAACTAGAAACGAAATCCGCCAACTGGATGAGAACCTTAAAAGCTGTGTGGGTTACTCGAGAATAACCAGTACTTTGGGTGTGGGTGTGTTTTATTTGCAAGCTGGCCCTGAGTGCAACTGCCGCAACTCTGCCTTGGGTTGGGTGGCCTTGCCAGCAGCTGGTATTTGGGAAGGTAGACTGCCTCTGATACTGGAGGTTCAGCCACCGGGAAGCAACTCTCCCCCATCGCAGTTCCCGGCTGCTGCGTGTTTTCTCAGAGGCGCCGATAACCTTCCCGGATACGAGTTGAGAAGGGCGGCTCCGTCAATGGAAGCTGTTGGCCGCAGGTCAATGGAGAGGCAGGGCGGCTCCCGATTGGCCGCCGCGCCCTCTGACGTCAGAAAGGTTCTGTGGCCGCCTTCCGTGGCAGTTGTGCGAGAGAGGAAGAGGTGGGTGGCCACGTTGTTTCCGGCGCGCGGGGGATTAAAACCGGTGCGTATCCGTAGCCGATTCGCTTGGCAGAGTACAAACAATGCGTTTATCTAGTCCGAAAATTTACAGGCTCCTTATATATATATAAACCTGGGTATCCCGGTGAAATGAAATGGCCCCGGCTAACGCAGGTGCCCATTAAATTCAATGGGCCCTCCTCTGAGTAAAACCCTTATTACAGGGTGTGCCATAAGATGAATGAGCTCAGAAATTGAGAGGGAAGGGGCCTTTGTGTGTCTGGGAATGACCGAGCCTGGCTGGAAATAGATATTTTTTTTCCAGGGCTGTGTGTCCCGCCTTCAGATTTGTAATTTGGATTTTTAATCCTTTAAATGGCCGGCGAGTTGGCCGCTGAAGAACATATTCTTCCTTCCTCTTTTAATTTGCCCAGTGCCCTCCTAAAACCCTAAAATTCCTGAATCTGTTTCGCGAAGGAAATAAGAGAGCGGACGTCCTGATAACATTTTCTCCCCCTCTGCCTCTCTCCTCACTATGCTCCTCATGGATATATAAAGGCGTTTCCTCCCTCTCTCTTAATACCGGGATTCGAACCCAAGTTGTGGAAGATCCGGGACAGGCAAAAAGGGAAGCGCGTCTTTGGAACTCGCTTCCGTTGGAGGCAGCGACTGGCCGCCAACTTTAAAAGAAGGCCAGACATATTCCTGGCCATTGAAAGGCCCATTGATGGCTACACTCTGTCTCCGATGCTTCTGGGTTCGAATCCTGCTTGCCGGTTTCCCATAATGGCCATCTGGCCGGCCACTTCGATGGCAGGATCCTGGACTAAATTTGCCACTTGCCCCATCTTCGATTTTTATGGGGCGGGAAGATGGCAAGCAGTTTTGTGCTTGTTGCGTGGGCAGCCTTGCTCATCGCGTCTGAATTTTTGTACATTATTATTTATTATTATTATTCCTCCTCCTTTTTCCCTGGCAGGGACTCAAGGCGGCTTGCAAATAAAATACGAGCCGCTGGAAACTTTTTTGAGGGTGAACCATTTATTGAAGAAACAGTTGAACGTCAGTAGAAATAAAACTATACACAGTGGCACCTCGGTTTTCGAACGTAATCCTTTCCGGAAGACCGCCCGACTTCCGAAACGTTCGAAAGGCGACGCATGCGTTTCCGGAAGCATTTACGTCAGGAAAACGTTTGAAACCCAAAGCAGTTACTTCTGGGTTTTCGGCTTTCGAAAACTGAAACGTTCTGCTTCGGTGACGTACGGAAACCGAGGTACCGCTGTACGTACCTATACAGTGGGACCTCGACTTACGAAGATAATGCGTTCCGACGTGATCTTCGGTAGTCGAAAACACTCGTAAGTCGAATCCCCATAGGGATGCATTGAGCGAAAAAAATTCGTAAGTCAAATAAATCCTATTCAAAAATTCGTAAGTTGAAAAAACCCTATTCAAAGCGGCCGCGACTTCCTTTCGAAAGTCGAAAAATTCGGTTGCGGCGGCCATTTTTTTTCTTCCGGAAGTCATTCGGAAGTCGAAAAACACGTAAGTCAGGTCACTCGTAAGTCGAGGTCCCATAAGTATTTTTCGCGCCATAAGACGCACCTGACCATAAGACGCACCTAGTTTTTAGAGGAGAAAAGGGGGGAAGCCCCGTTTTTGGGGGGGAATCAGCTCACAGTTGTGCAGCTTCTTTTGCAAAGGGGAAAAGCCCCATTTTTTTGAGGATCAGCTCAAAGTTGTGCAGCTTCTTTTCAAAGGGGAAAAGCCCATTTTTTGAGGATCAGCTCAAAGTTGTTTAGCTTACTTTGCAAAGGGAAAAAATCCTGTTTTTATGGGGTTCAACTCACAGTTCTGCAGCTTCTTTAGGAAAGGAAAGGGAACCGTTTCTACAGTTTCCAGACAGATAATCTAATCGGCCAGTCACATGTCGCTGGGGAAACAAACAGCCTCCGTCCGCAGAACATTCAACAATGGAGGCCTGGGCAAGGGGGCGGGGCCGGAAACAGAGCCAGAGATCGACCACACATTCACTCCATAAGACGCACAGACATTTCCCCTTACTTTTTAGGAGGAAAAAAGTGAGTCTTATGGAGCAGAAAATACAGTATGTTTAAAAACACACACCAAAAAAAACATGCAAACATACATTATCTTTCCTCTCCCAAACCCTGGTGAGGAACACCATCTCAAAAAAAACTGAGGTTTGCTGGAGATTGTCCCTGAGACATCCCTCTTTCCAAAGAAGATACTGCCCAGGATATTTGAAAATCTGGCCACGGCTTGGTCGCCTATGGCGAGGAGCAACCGGTTGTCCAGGGGACCCCAGCAGGGTGGATTTGATTTAAATCAAATTGATTTAAATCACGATTTAAATCACTAGTCAGTAAGGCTTGATTTAAATCACTAGTCAGTAAGACTTGGTTTAAATATATTTTTTTACAGAAAGACTCATTCTTGCTGGTATAATCTTAATATTTGCAACCATATGAAGGTTTCATTTTTGGAATAATAACTTTTCAGAGTAGTTTTTACAGTTATATCAAAAATTACTGATTTGGTTACGCTACTAGAAATACATAGACAGATAATTATGAAATTATGGTGAGGTTTCATAAGTTAACTGTTTATATTTGGACAACTTTTCTGCTGTACTTGATTGGAAGGAGAAAAATAATCATTTCCTTAATAACCATTTAAACAATTTATTTAACTAAAACAATAACATGATAGCATGTGTATCCATGTTTGTTAACTGATGTGGTTAAACATTTAAAAACAAAACTTAGACTGAGTTTTAGCACACTTGATAAACTTAAAACAAATCCTTATTTCCTGATGAATAGCCTTTGGACTACAATGTAACTTAAATAGAAGACTATATTTAGAAAGATTTTTCCTCCAAAAGCATTTTATTTTAAAAATCCAATTTAAATAAAAAAAAATCCGATTTAAATAAAAAAAATCCGATTTAAATAAAAAAAATCCGATTTTTTTTAATTTTTTTTTTTTTTTAAATCATTGATTCTTATCCACCCTGGACCCCAGAGCAGAATGGCGTGTCTATGGTTTGCCAGCTTCCCTCTGGGTTAAAGATTAGGAGTTTGTGCCCAAATATGCAGGTTTAAAAAAAAAAGCGTTCCTTGAGATCCGGCGACTTGATTCTGGACTCACCAGCTGGACCAGTTGATTAATGGCTGTTGACTCTTGAAGCCTGTTTTTATGTAGAAGCTGAGGAACAACCGGCGTTTTATGACTGGCGCGGGTCCAATTGTGACCACATGGAGATTTCTGGTTGCCAGGTTGGCTGGCCTCTCCAGCTTCCTTAACCAGCTCAGCCGGGAGAGATTATTTGCTGTGTTTTATATCCCAATTTTTTCTGCAAGGAGCCCATGGTTCGCCCCGCCTTCCTCAGTTAATCCCTACAACGGCCCTGCGAGGTAGGCCAGGGGGCTGCAGCTGTGACTCCGAGGTCACCGAGCAAGCTTCAGGACCGAGCGGGGATTCGAACCCAGACCTCCCAGGTCCTAGTCCGACATTCGAACCACCACTACACTACCCTGGTTTCCTAGAGTCCTTCTGCTATGGGGCAAGCTCTGTAAATTAAGTAAGCGAATAAATATGAGAAAGGATCTGAAATATTCCCCTTGAATTCGTTTTATTCCGGGTTGTTTTCACTGGGTGTTTTAATGTGTTGTAAAGCGCTTTGAGATTCCCCCGCCCCTTGAATTATAAGGCTGTATAGAAATGAAAGGGGACGCGGGTGGCGCTGTGGGTTAAACCACGGAGCCCTAGGGCTTGCCGATCAGAAGGTCGGCAGTTCGAATCCCCGCGACGGGGTGAGCTCCCGTTGTTCGGTCCCTGCTCCTGCCAACCTAGCAGTTTGAAAGCATGTCAAAGTGCAAGTAGATAAATAGGTAGCGCTCCGGCGGGAAGGTAAACGGCGTTCCCGTGCGCTGCTCTGGTTCGCCAGAAGCAGCTTAGTTATGCTGGCCACATGACCCGGAAGCTGTACGCCGGCTCCCTCGGCCTATAGAGCGAGATGAGCGCCGCAACCCCAGAGTCAGACACGACTGGACCTAATGGTCAGGGGTCCCTTTACCTTTTATAGAAATGAAATGAGTAATAATAATAATAATAATAATAATAATATATTATTTATAGCCCACACATTTGGCTAGGTAAAACATCAAACATGAAAAGCTTCCCTAAACAGGGCTACCTTCAGATGTCTTCTAAAAATTCTTTATCTCCTTGACATCTGATGGGCGCCACCACCGAGAAGGCCATTCGGTGATTCGCTTACTGTATGTATATATGTATGTATGTATCTGTATCTCTATCTATCTATCTATCTATATATCTATCTATATATTTATATCTATATGTATCTCTATCTGTCTGTCTGTCTGTCTGTCTGTCTGTCTGTCTGTCTCTATCTATCTGTCTATCTATCTATCTATCATCTATCTATCTATCTATCTATCTATCTATCTATCTATCATCTATCTATCTATCTATCTATCTATCTATCTATCTATCTATCTATCTATCTCTGTCTGTCCGTCTATCTATCTCTGTCTCTCTCTCTCTCTCTCTATATATATCATCTATCTATCTATCTATCTATCTCTGTCTGTCTATCTATTTATCTCTCTCTCTCTCTCTCTCTATCTCTGTCTGTCTGTCTGTCTGTCTGTCTGTCTATCTATCTATCTATCTATCTATCTATCTATCTATCTATCTATCTGAGTTTCTAGCACTGGTGGAAAGGTCAAATTCTGCTAACCTCAAACGGCGACTCGAGTCGCCCCCGTCTGTTCTTTCCTTCCTGCCAAACCCGAACCTCCCCTTTCTTCCCTTTTGTTAAAAAAGAAAATAAAAAAGTTACCCCTCCCCTCCTTTTTCCTTCCTCTTTTTGTGCGAATATGTCGAGGTCTGTTCTGGGTGCATTTAAACGAAACGACCGGCAGTCAAGTTTCTAGTCCCTGTCGCGTGGGGAGGGGGAAGCCAAGTCAGGTTTCTAGTCCTCAGTTGTTATTTAGGGAAACTGAATTTAATTCTAAATTGTATTCCAGAAACGTGGGAGATTTCAAGGGGTCGAAAAAAATGGATGTACCGTGCTATAGTAGAAGCGAAAAAAATTGTTTTGATGAATTGGAAGAGCCGCAAAATGATTCCACTGAGCACATGGATTGGTGATATGGACAGATTAGCTACATACGAAAGTATTGCATGTCGACGCAAAATAAGAATTGATAAATATGAAGAAATCTGGAACAAATATTTAAGTGATGAGGCGGATAGTGATGGGAAGTAGGGTGAGGAGAGAGAAAATATTGTTAAAAAAGGTGTAGTCATAGGTATATCAGTGTATTGTCAAATTGTGTTATTAATGTTATTAAAATATTGTTAAAAAAGGTGTAGTCATAGGTATATCAGTGTATTGTCAAATTGTGTTATTAATGTTATTAATGTTTTTGTTTTATGTGTTTTTTGTGGTTGGTGTTTGTATCGAAGAAATGATTAAATAAATTAAAAGGAAAACAAGTTTCTAGTCCTCAGTGTGCTAACGTGCCTGTTTAATTTCCCCCCCTCCTCTCTCTCTTTCCCACCTCCCCATTTCTTCCAGGCAGGGCTTTCCCTGACGCCTAGATGACGCAGAAGAGGCCCCAGCCTCGAAGCACCCCACGGAAACCCACCACCCCCTTCGGAAAAGCCCCCGGGAGCATCGCGGGACTGCCCCGCCGGCGCGGTTCGGGGCGGCTGGGACGCGGAGGGACCCCGCGGCGCAGGATGGCGGCTGGCCTCTGAAGCCTGCACCCCGCGAGGAACCGTTGGGCACCGGCCCCCCCGCCCGTCTCGAACCCCTTTCCCCCCCCCCAGCCACCAAGGCCCTCCGCTGGGGACCGCTGGGGCAGAAGGCCCCCCCGCTGGCCTCCCCCACGGCGTTGCCTCCGCCCGGACGCTGCCCCCCGGCGCCCCCCCTGCAGGGCGAGGGCTCCTTGCCGCCGGCCCCCGCCCGGCCCCCCGCCGGCCGAGCCATGAAGCTCCAAGCGGTGATGGAGAATTTGCAGAGGCAGCAGAGAGCCCGGCTCCAGCAGGAGATGGAGTCGCGGCAGCAGCCCCCGCCGGCCAACCAGGCGGCTGC
This sequence comes from Darevskia nairensis, assembly GCA_034642065.1. Lineage (NCBI taxonomy): Eukaryota > Metazoa > Chordata > Lepidosauria > Squamata > Lacertidae > Darevskia > Darevskia nairensis. The sequence continues at coordinate 358,354 of JAWWNI010001190.1, read as the reverse complement.
GCTGCCGGTCCCCGCGGCGGCCTTTTCCCGCGGCCGTAGCCAGGAGCCCGCCGAGGACGCGGGGGAGCCGGAGAGCGCCCGGATCCAGCGGGCGCAGATGGCGGCGCTGGCCGCCATGCGGGAGGCGGCTGCCGGCCTGAGCCAGTCGTCGAGTCCCGGCCCGTCGGAGACCAGCCGCTGTTCGGCAGAAGAGGAGGAAGAGGAGGACGACGAGGAAGACGACGGAGGGGTGTTCCCGCGGGAAACGGTCTCCGAGGACGAGGAGATGTGAGTATTGCGTCGGGCCTTTTATCCCGGAGCCATGAGGGCCGGCCGTGCCAGATAATAAATAATAATAATAATAATAATATATTTATACCCCACGCATCTGGCTGGGTTTCCCCAGCCACTCTGGGCGGCTTCCAACAGAACATTAAAATGCAGTAATCTATCAAACATTAAAAACCTCCCTAAACAGGGCTGACTTCAGATGTCTTCTAAAAGTCAGATAGTTGTTTATTTCCTTGACATCTGAAGGGAGGGCGCCACCACTGAGAAGGCCCTCTGCCTGGTTCCCTGTAACTTGGCTTCTCGCAGGGAGGGAACCGCCAAAAGGCCCTTGGAGCTGGACCTCAGTGTCCGGGCTGAACGATGGGGGTGGAGACGCTCCTTCAGGGATACTGGGCCGAGGCCATTTAGGGCTTTAAAGGTCAGCACCAACACTTTGAATTGTGCGCTCATCTCGCTTTACTGGCCGAGGGAGCCGGCGTACAGCTTCCGGGTCATGTGAACAGCATGACAAAGCCGCTTCTGGCGAACCAGAGCAGTGCACGGAAACGCCGTTTACCTTCCCGCCGGAGCGGGACCTAGTTATCTACTTGCACTTTGACGTGCTTTCGAACTGCTAGGTGAGCAGGAGCTGGGACCAAGCAACAGGAGCTCACCCCGTCGCGGGGATTCAAACTGCCGACCTTCTGATTGGCAAACCCTAAGCTCTGTGGTTTAACCCACAGCACCACCCGGGCATTAGGGCGGTGTATAAATTGAATTAATAATAATAATAATAAAATCTCTAAGCTTTTTGTGCACCTCCACCTCTTAGGTAGGAAATTGCCTGTTTTACATAGACGTAGTTACAGGATCTATTAAAATCTGTACTTCTGGAGGAGAAAGATAGGAGTTGGAAGGGAGGAAAATAAGCTTGTATTTCTGTCAATTACTATTATTATTATTAATTTATTTTGGAAAGCGTTTCTGTAAAGGAGAGAAGAAGAAGAAGAAAAGTTTTTAAAAAGGCTCAGATTGGGTAATTTAATAAGGCGCCTGCAAGGTTTCTCGTTACCCAGCTTGGAAAAATTGCAAGGGGGTGGGGCAAAGAGAGTTCGGATTCTTGGGAAATAACTTGAAAAATCGGTTTCTCCGGCTGCTTTTTGACCGGCCTCCTGTTCTCTGCAGCTTTCGTGCCCCACCCTGATGTGCTTGGGGTCAGGAGACAATAAAAACAGGGAGGAGAGACCAGTTTGGCAGGTTCTCCCCCCACCTCCCCACCCCCTTAAATGCCTGGAGAGCTTTCGATTAAGTTCCCGGATCCCTCTCTGAAAAATTTCCAGCTGTTTTGAAAGCGGCCGGGTCTTCCAAAGTTTGGAGAGATCCCCCTACCCTTGAAAAAAACCCAAGCAACAACTGTTTATTATTATTATTATTATTATTATTATTATTATTATTATTATTATTATTTATTATCTTCGTGTTCTGAATGATTTGCCGAATCGATTGCTCAGAGACCCTAATGGGAGCTGCAGACCGGAGACACGCGTTTAGAGCTGGAGCCCCGCAAGGGCCATCTAGCAGCTAAAGGATCCCACCAATAAAAAAACCCACAACTTTGAGCTGAACCCCCCAAAAACCCTGGGTTAGATCACTGCCGGTTTTTAATTCTGAAGATAGATCGTAGTCTCTTGAGAGTTGGCCACCTCTGGTGTAGACAATACCGCTTGATTCTGCATAGAGGGCCGGATTGGATGAAGTGAAGGGCCGTGGGGGCCGACCAAAGTTGTTGACTTTTTTTTTAGGATTGGAGATGTTTCTAGGTTTTTACCCAATCCGGCCCCCGAAACGAACATTCCTGGCAGGGTGGATTTGATTTAAATCAAATTGATTTAAATCACGATTTAAATCACTAGTCAGTAAGGCTTGATTTAAATCACTAGTCAGTAAGACTCGATTTAAATATTTTTTTTACAGAAAGACTCATTCTTGCTGGTATAATCTTAATATTTACAACCATATGAAGGTTTCATTTTTGGAATAATAAATGTTCAGAGTAGTTTTTACAGTTATATCAAAAATTACTGATTTGGTTATACTACTAGAAATACATAGACAGATAATTATGAAATTATGGTGAGGTTTCATAAGTCAACTGTTTATATTTGGACAACTTTTCTGCTGTACTTTATTGGAAGGAGAAAAATAATCATTTCCTTAATAACCATTTGAACAATTTATTTAACTAAAACAATAACATGATAGCATATGTATCCATGTTTGTTAACTGATGTGGTTAAACATTTTTTAAAAAAAACTTAGACTGAGTTTTAGCACACTTGATAAACTTAAAACGAATCCTTAATTTCCTGATGAATAGCCTTTGGACTACAATGTAACTTAAACAGAAGACTATATTTAGAAAGATTTTTCCTCCAAAAGCATTTTATTTTAAAAATCCGATTTAAATAAAAAAAATCCGATTTAAATCAAAAAAATCCGATTTTTTAAATTTATTTTTTTAAAAAATCATTGATTTTTATCCACCCTGATTCCTGGCCTAAAGCTTCCTCCTGATGAAACCGGCCCCGCGTTAAGAATCATGAGGACTAGAAACCTGCTTTTCTCTCGAGGGGCAAAGGCAGTAACTTAGCGGACGGCGGTTCCGGGTGGGGGTGGGGAGATATGCTGCTGGCCTGTGCCGACGGCGCTGAGCTAGGTGTTCCTTCGGCCCCCCTGACCTTTTCCTCTTTCTGGACCCCCCTCCGCCCCCCAGGAAAGGCAAATGGGCCGACGAGGAATTCGACGAAGACCTCGGCGAGGAGGAAGAGGAAGATTACGACGAGGACGAGGAGATGGCGGAGGAGGAGGGGGTCCCCGGGTCCGGGGAGGCTGCCCGCTCGAGCCCGGGCCCCCCACTTCTCCACAAGCAGCAGCCCACCCTGCCCTACAGAGGGGAGACGTCCAGGCTGGCCGGGGGCCCTGAGAGACTCTCGGCCTCGGTCCCCCACCTGTCGCAGGTGCCGCCCCAACCGCTCGACCACGGGGACTGGACTTACGAGGAACAGTTCAAGCAGGTTAGTTTCTGCGGGAAACTCCTTTTCCCCCCCCTTCCAGGTCTTGGTGGGCCGGATTAAATTCGGAGCATCTGCAGTCAGGGTGGATTTGATTTAATTTGATTTGTCAGTAAGGCTTGTTTTCAAATCGTCTTTTTTACAGAAAAGTTCAGCCTTGCTGGCATCCTCTTAATATTTACAACCGGTGAATATCATACAATATTTACAAATATTTAATATTTCATTTTTGGAATCATAAAATTCTAGAGTAGTTTTTTTTTTTACAGGTATATCCAAAATTGCTGATTATACCATTAGAAATACGTAGACAGATAATTATGGAATTGTTGTTTATGTTTGGGCAACTTTCCTGCCGCGCTTTATCGGAAGGAGAAAAACAATCATTTCCTTAATAACAATTCAAACCGTTTATTTAACTCAAACAATAACATTAAAGCACGTGTATCCATGTTTGTTAACCGATGTGGATAAATGATTAAAAAAAAAACCCCAAAAACTTAGACTTTTGAGTTTTAGCTCACATGAAAAACTTTAAAATCCTCATTTCCTGATGAATAGCCTTTGGACTATAATGTAAGTTAAATAGAAAGCTATCTTTAGAAAGATTTTCCCCTCCAAAAGCATTTTATTTTAAAAATCTGATTTAAATAAATAAATAAATAAATAAATCCGATTTTTAATTTTTTTTTAAAGAATCATTGATTTTTTTTATCCACCCTGGCTGCAATAATCAGAATTTTAAAAATAGGAAAATGAAGCTTTGACGCAGAAGGAATGCCGTCGCACGCAGGTTAAAATTGCAAAGTCCGAGGAAAGGAAACTAGCATCCCATAATGTCCTGCATTTCAGATGACGCTCAGGGTCCCTTATGATTCCACGGCTGTCCTAAGTATAATTCCAGATTCGCCTGGCCGGCAGGGAGGATTTGCCTCGAAAGCAGTATTTATTATACCTGTTTACTTCCTGGGGTTTATGCGCCACCCCAGGTTGCAAAACAAACAAGCAAACAAACTTCAGAGCGGTTTACGAAAAGGAGAGTAAAATTAAAACAGGCCGGAATCGAAACCCTTACTCGTCTTCTTTTAAACAAAACGAAAACCCAGCAATTTGCCAAGCGGTTGGGATCTGCAACAGGGCGATGGGAAAGTGAAATATTTTTTCAAAGTGCCTTTATAAAGTTAAGTCTCTTTTTTGTGTGTGTGCCAAATTTACTCAGAGTAGGCTTTGCGCCCGAATTCTGCTCTGAGCCCCCAAATTCACGCTCTTAAGAGTCGACCCGTTGAAATGAATGGGTCCGTTGATTTCAGTGGGTCTTCTTCTCCACTAGAAATTTCCTGCTTGGATATTGATTTCCGCCACTTAATCCTCTGTTTGGGCGTTTGGAGGGTGGGCAGGTTACTGCCGAAAAGCACTCTGCACGGGCCCAGGGGCTCTGCGAAACCTGCGTTTTCCTAGGGCTGCTTTCTCGCGTGCAATCTCCCGGATTGTCGCTGCGGCTGAAACTACAACTCCCGCTGGCCGGGAGCGATAGGATTCGCGATCCGGTTTTATAAAGGACCTCGTTTCTGGGGCTGGAAGGGAGAGGGTCGAAATCTGAAAACGCCTCTCTGCCTCTCTGGCTTTTGCTAAGACTGTGTGTGTGTTTACGAAAAAGATAAGCCAAATTTTTCCATTTGAGATTCAGCCGTGTCAAAGTCCGCAAGAGGGGAAGGTTGCTAGTCTGGAAATATTTCTCCCCTTGGCAAAACTGACCGGCGTCAGCCAGACTTTCCTGGGTGCCGCAATAAAAAAACACGACACGGCTGTTTGGAACAAGCTCGCCCAGGTTTTGCCTCGATCCGCAACTTTATGTGTGCTGAAGTTTAAATACAGAAGTCGTTCTGCGTTTCCTTAAAGAGCCCTTTTCCTAATTTTTCTCTTTTGCCAAATCATTTTTATTCATTTTACAATAATACAATAGTAATTTCCATTACATTTTTTTCAAATTATAGATGATACATTTTGGGCTTTTTAGGGCCATGACTTCCTTCAAACCTTCCTAGTGATTTTCTTACGTTCATTACTAATTTCTATATTTTCACTTACTTAACCACTGCTTAAGATTATAGCATCCAAATATATCACTAAAATTCCATCTCTACAATGATTTTTATAACTTACAAAGCTTCTTGCAATCCTACCAATGTATTTAGTTGACTGCAAAAATTAAAATTAATCATCCGGTTATCCGCGTGAATCTCCTTTCTTTTCTTCCTTCCTTCCTTCCTTCCTTCCTTCCTTCCTTCCTTCCTTCCTTCCTTCCCTCCCCTCCCCTCCCCTCCCCTCCCCTCCCCTCCCCTCCCCTCCCCTCCCCCATCGCTTTCCTCTTCAATGCCCATCTCTTTCCTTCCTTCCTTCCTTCCTTCCTTCCTTCCTCCCCTCCCCTTCCCCTTCCTTCCTTCCTTCCTTCCTTCCTTCCTTGCTTCCTTCCTTCCTTCTTCCTCCCTTCGTTCCTCCCTCCCCTCCCCTCCCCTCCCCTCCCCTCCCCTCCCCCATCGCTTTCCTCTTCAATGCCCATCTCTTTCCTTCCTTCCTTCCTTCCTTCCTTCCTTCCTTTCTTTCTTCTGTTTTTTTCTTTTGCTGGCAATTGCTGCAAGAGATGTTGCTTGCAACAAACTGATAGGAAACACAGCTCCAGAGAGAGAGAGAGGAAGAGAAAGGAGTAATTTAGCGGCCCGACCTCCCCCACCCCAAAATCTCCCCCCCTTTTTTTGTGGAAAAAATAAAAACCCTTCCTTTCTTTCCGGCAGGCTCTCTCTCCTTGTTTGATCAGTCCGGACTGGGTACTGAATCAGAAAAGCTGTAGAGCTAATAGAAGGAAATGGCTCTCTTTGTAAGGCCTTCTCCCTAGAGGCCGGCTTCCTTTGATGTCCGGGTTGTAAATACATCGGGAATTTGGGGAGGGGGGGGCGGGTGGGGAAGGAAAATCAACAGCAAACCAAACAGCAGCAGATGGAATCCAGATGGGGAGAGAGAGAAAGAGAGGTTTATTATTATTATTATTATTATTATTATTATTATTTAATTATTAACAAACTGGCCGGAGTAATTTGAAAACAAACGCTTAATCGTTTTTAAAGAGGGTCCCGGGAGGAAATTGCTTGGTTCTGATTCCGTACATTGGGTTTTGTTTTGTTTTTAAAGATTTCATTCTCAGATAAGGGCCGTTTTGAGTACCTTGGAGGTGGGAGAGGTTCCCTGTCGCCTCTCTGGGCAAGTCTCTGCTGTGCAAGGAGGCAAGCTTCCCCCTTGCTAACTGTGGGCGGCTTTTTGCCCTGTCTTTCCCTCGGGGTGGGGTGGGGGCAGCCTGGTTTGCTGAATCGCTTCCGGTACGTTGTATCTCTGTACGAGTCCCCGGCAGCTGGGGAAAGGGCCTTGCGCTGAGCCGGACCGTCAGACCACCTAGCTTCAGTAACGTCCACACTGACCGGCAGTGTGGCCGTCCCCCGTCAAGCCTCGGAGGGCGGTGGGCGATTCTAGCCACACACACCCTTGGGAGAGTCTGCCTGCTGCCTCTCTGTATGACATAATCATGCTGGAGATACCCCAGAGCTAAACTTTTTTGCGGGGGGGATAACGACCCTTTATTTTCCCTTTCGGCTTGGAAAATTCGGGGCGGTTCTGTTTGGCTCCGCCGGCCTCCCAAGTCGCTGCCTCCGAGAGTCGAGACCGTGGGGAAGGGGCGGGGGGCGAGAGAGAGAGATAGCGGGCAGCATGGCAGGGCGGGTCCGAGATAAGGGGTCCCTAGCACGCTTAATTCCCTGGGCGGGGTGAGCTGGGCGAGACGCCCTAGATTTCCGGCTGCGGATTCTGCAAGTCGAAGCGGTTTCCTCGTGTAGAATTCGAAAGGCTTGACCATGTGTTGTTGTTTTTTTCGCCAATACCAATGACGCAGTGGTGGTTAAAGGCAGGGGGGTGTCCCCTGGGCCCCCCACCCAAATATCCTGGGACCCAAATATCCTGGGTTTGCGAAAAGAGAGGGAGTGGGGTGAATAAGGTCTTTTTCTGATAAAGTGGACCGTTTTTCTGGTTTTGAGGACAATGATATGGACATGGTTATGGGCATGAGGGTGAACAAGAAATATGAACTTTGAAATGATTAGGTGAAGGAAGATATCACGGCTAAAAACTCTGAAACTAATGGGAGGAGGGGGGAACATTGAGAAGATTTTAGGGAAAATGTAAAAGTACCTAGAGGCCTAGGTGTGGAATTAGCTTTAAGTAAGAAAAAATGAAGGATGATATATTAAAAGATGAAAGATGATGTACTAAAAGATGAAGTATGAATCTGACAAAGAAGATTAATGATGAATTCAATAGTAGGGAGACGGGGAAGTCAATAGGAATCTGTATTTGAGAAAATTAGAAATGCCTGACCCAGGTAATTGGGTCAGGCCCAAGCAATGTTATGAAGTAATATAAGTAAGGTTAAATGTACAATGAATGTTAACCTCTGTGAGGGGGGGGGAGAAAAGTGGGCTTCCCACGGTGAGAGGGGGGAAGCATGGAAATTTAACTGAGATGCTATGTGCTTATAAAATTGTTAAATCCAATAAAAATTATTTTTTTAAAAAAATATATATATTCTGGGACTCTCAGCTCCCACTATCCCTTCCCCTGCAGGCTCGCCCCTCGCTGATCCAGGAAGAGGCACCCCTCTTTCTCAGGCCAGGTGGGGGGGATGCCTCTTTTAAATAGATGGGGACCCCCGGAAGTGCTCTTTCCTTGCCTTCACCTCCTCTCTCTTCCCTTCCCCCCGTCCCCCCCAAACCATCCTAGACATTTTTTGGGGGAAATGAACGGATTCTTATGCCCCACAAATCACCCAGAGATGCATTTTAAATACAGTCGTACCCCTGGTTACGAACGGGATCCGTTCCGGAGCCCCGTCCGTAACCTGCGACGTCCGCATCCTGAAGCGCCACGCCTGCGCATGCGCGCGATGCGATTCGGCGCTTCTCCGCATGCGCGTGACGGCGTTTGACGCGTCTGCGCGAACCGCCGAACCAGGAAGCAACGTGTTGCGTTATTTCCGGGTGCGGCGTGTTCGTATCCTGCGTGGTGCACAACCTGAAGCATTCGTAACAAGGGGTACGGCTGTAAAAGCGCACGTTCTACTCATGTAAAAACACCAGGCAGGCCCCACAAATAACCCAGAGATGCATTTTAAATAAAAGGACACATTCTACTCATGTAAAACACGCTGATTCCCGGACCGTCTGCGGGCCGGATTGAGAAGGCGATTGGGCCGCATCCGCCCCCCTGGGTCTTAGTTTGCCTAAAGGTAAAGGTAAAGGGACCCCTGACCATTAGGTCCAGTCGCGGATGACTCTGGGGCTGTGGCGCTCATCTCGCTTTACTGGCCGAGGGAGCCGGCGTACAGCTTCCGGGTCATGTGGCCTGCAGGACTAAGCCGCTTCTGGCAAACCAGAGCAGCGCACAGAAACGCCGTTTACCTTCCCACCAGAGTGGTACCTATTTATCTACTTGCACTTTGACGTGCTTTCGAACTGCTAGGTGGGCAGGAGCAGGGACCAAGCAACGGGAGCTCACCCCGTCGTGGGGATTCGAACCACCGACCTTCTGATCAGCAAGCCCTAGGCTCCGTGGTTTAACCCACAGCGCCACCTGGGTCCCTTAGTTTGCCTTCCCCTGGTTTAAGGAGCCGCAGGACGCCTGGCTTGTATATCTCTGAGTTTCTAACCCCGGTCGGGACTCTCCCTGCGCACGCCGGGTTGCGGCAACCCCTGGCTCCGCTTCTGCCCCTCCTCGGAGCCGCTCTTTGGGGTTAAGAAGTCAGCCGGCTGCGCCGCTGCCAAGGTCTTCCTCCGCGGGACGGCCCCGGAGGTAAGGCTTTGGCAAGCCCTGGCTCGCCGTCTCCTCCGTGCCCCGTTCTGTTTACATTCCTGCGTTCCTCCTCCTCCTCCTCTCTCCCGCCCCGCTGATCCCCAGGCGTCTCGCTGCCAAGCTCCTGCGGCCGAGACCAGCTGAGCTTGGAGAGCGTTCAGAGCAGTGTCTTCTCCTTGGAGCGGGGCCAACCGGGACTCCCTGCCAGACGCTTCCACTCTGGCCGGGATCCAGAGGCGAGCGCTCGCTGCTCCGCCACGTCTCGGGGAAAGAGCCGGCTTTGCTCTTTCGCAAACGCTCAGGCGGGTAGGATCGCGGAGTTGCGAGGGGCACCCACGGGTCATCTAGCCCAACCCGGTTAGGAATCCACGGCGGCGGTTGTTTTCAATTATTGTGCATTCATTTTCCATTTTAAACAACTCAACTCAACTTTATTATTTACGGCCAGAGGCCCATAATATAAAACCATATGCAAAACAGTGTACATCTACACTGGATACAACAGAGTAAAATAGAACAAGGCAAAAAATATATATAAATAAGCTAAAATAATTCAATACATATATACGATTGTGATTTATGTAAATTCCTTAACTAAAATAGATGCGAGAGTACATTTTAATTCAGGACATCTCCACTATAAATCAGATAATAGAGTGAGATATCAGTAGGCATAAAGTAAACCGTTTTTCCTTTTATACGAAAGGACTGTAATAAAAAAATCTCCCATTTTAAACATATATAATCACATCGTTATTATCCGCTTTACCTCTTTGGCTCCTTAGAGCAGGGGTCAGCAGCCTTTTTCAGACGTGGGCCGGCCCACTGTTCCTCAGACCATGTGGTATGAAGAATAATAATAGTAATAATAATAATAATAATAAATTTATTTATACCCCGTCCATCTGCCTGGGTTTCCCCAGCCACTCTGGGCGGCTTCCAACAAAATATTAAAATACAATAATCCATCAAACATTAAAAGCTTCCCTAAATGAATTCCTCTGCCCCACAAATAACCCAGAGATGCATTTTAAAGAAAAGGACATATTCTACTCATGTAAAAAGACACTGGTTCCCGGACCGTCTGAGGGCCAGATTGAGAAGGCGCTTGGTTCGGATCCGGCCCCCGGGCCTTAGGTTGCCTACCCCTGGTAGGGACCTCATTCCCTCCCACCTCTTGGCTTTCAAAGCTTAACCTTTGTATAACAGCATTCTGTATATTTTCCAATCCTAATAAAACTCATCACAAAATACCTCCAAAGTTTGAATAAATGTAGAAAGGTAAAAAAAAAAAAAATTCTCATTATGAGTCTTCAGATAACCCTACTAGTGTTGTTAATTGCTTCAATGGCTGCGAAGCCATGTGACTCCGGAGGCGAGTTCGAAAACAGACGCAATCGCTTCCGGGTTTTCGGCGTTCGGCTTTGGAAACGTTGGGCTCCCGAGGCGCTTGGAAATGATGTGATAAATATAGAATTAATGAAGATGTATTTTTTATTAGGAAGCTTATTAATTGAAGGCTATTTTAAAGCTGTATTTATGTTCTGAATCTGTGGCTTCAAGAAGTCTGTAATGTGATTGTTTTACTCTTTTTAATAATAACTCTGTCCTTAAGTATTTGAATAACCCTGTTCTTAAGTATTTGGAAAAGATTATTTTACTTTCTAATAACCCTGTCGTTAAGTGTTTGAATTTGCTATGCCAATAAAGGTTATGGAATGGAATGGAAAATGAGGTTCCAGAAATATATTTACTAGGAATCGTGAAAAGTGATATTCCAACAGAGAAGGTTAATTTGTTTTTGTATGCTTCAACGGCGGCGAGAGTGGTAATAGCCCAACATTGGAAAGAAAATTACACTCCCGCAGAAGAAGAATAGTTGAGCAAAGTATGTGAATATTTACAATTGGCAAAATTAACAAATGGGATTAAGACAAAGACCTAGGAGTGTAATCCGAAACCAATGGAAAGATTTAAATGACTATTTGAATAGTAAAGGTGATAATATAAAATATCGGTTATGTTTGGAATAGAATAAATGAGGAATTTTGGATAATAACATACCGGGAAAACGAATAACAGACGAATATTGGCCTTGAGGGATTTAGGAAGTGCTATGTATCTAAGTGCTATGTGTAGGGACGCGGGTGGCGCTGTGGGTTAAACCACAGAGCCCAGGGCTTGCCGATCGGAAGGTTGGTAGTTCGAATCCCCGCGACGGGGTGAGCTCCCGTTGTTCGGTCCCAGCTCCTGCCCACCTAGCAGTTCGAAAGCACGTCAAAGTGCAAGTAGATCAATAGGTACCGCTCCGGAGGGAAGGTAAGCGGCGTTTCCGTGCGCTGCTCTGGTTCGCCAGAAGTGGCTTAGTCCTGCTGGCCACATGACCTGGAAGCTGTACGCCGGCTCCCTCGGCCAGTAAAGCGAGATGAGCGCCGCAACCCCAGAGTCGGACACGACTGGACCTAATGGTCAGGGGTCCCTTTACCTTTACCTTTACCTTTATGTATCTATGTAACTTGTATATATATGTGTAAGAAATGTTAGTGATACTGGGGGGGGGGAAATAAAACGAGGTTCCGCTGCATTTCACATTGCAAAACAGAAAATTTTAATAATAATTGTGTCGGGAGGGGGGAGAGAATGGCAGTCTGCCAGGCACGGCACTAGAGGAAAGAGGAACGGGGAGGGTAGAGGAAATAAAACGTCCCTGCAAGGTGCCTGTTCCGTGACCCAACATCTCATCTCGTCTCCCACTATCCGGCCCCCCCAGGGCGATAGCTTCCTGGGGAGGCAGATCCCTTGGCCCCCCACACAGAGCAAGCCTTGCGTAATTCGGACGTTGCGTCCCGGAACTCTTGTTGTTCAAAGCGAGTGTGTGTGTTTTTGCAGAAAACTGACCGAGTTACTGGAAGATCTTGTTGCGGCTGTTGATTTCTGAGCAGAGCTTCCCCTTTTCTCTTTTTCATTTCTCCGCCCCCCCTCCAATACTCTACCTCCTGATTTGCAAACAGAGGGTTCCCACAGCAGCACCCTCCTTCCCCCACCTTTGGGTGAAGACATCGGCTTCCTTGCTTGGCCCTTGCATCATTCTGCAAAAACCCGGCTGCGTAGAAGGGGCAGCGAGCAAACCCCGGTCGGTTTCCGGATCGTTTCCACGTTAAGCTTGTGGGTGGGTTCATTTGTTTCCGAATCTGCGCAGAATTATCTCTCTCTCACTCTTTTTTTAAAGAAAGGGCATAATTTCTTTTATTACTGGACCATCTCCAGCTCAACTCAACTCATTTTATTTCGGCTTTAAGCCCCTAGGCATAACAGCCAAAAACAGAAACAGTCTGGTTTGCAATTGCTAACAGTAAAATAGATTAAAAGGGATGTTCGATTGAATAAAAGATTATAAGAATTAAATTAGAATTTCAAGCTGTATATAAGAATCCATTGCGACCAAGGTGGGACAGAGCCTTCTCTCCCGAGAGCGGGGAATGGCGGCGCCTCTTTGAGCAGGGTTACTGGGGGAACTGGTGCCTCGCCGGATCTCCCAGTAGCCCCAGCCGGCCAGCTTGCAGACAGTGGGAACTGTAGTTTCGCAACTCCCGGTGGACCACAGCTCCCTCCATCCCCGTATTCCAGAGACAATCCGAACCGGAACGGGTCACCTTGGCAGAATCTCTCCTAATTTTCTTGCCAGCAGAAAACCCCTTTTGAGTCTTTGGGCCAAGCAGGCTGCCCAAGTTAGGTGGATTTTCCCTCCTGGTCTCTTTTGATGTCCCTTATTTATTTTCCGAGCCGACAACACTTCCTGCCTTCCTTTCTCCTCCGCCCACCCGGCCTCCTGGCCTTTCTAGTTTTTGTCTTATTTTATGGGAGCGTCTAGACTCTTTATGGCCTCCCGGGTTGCAATCCCTTGGCTGACAGTGACCTCTTTTTAAAAAGAAATATTTTATTTGCCCTCTTAACAGTGGGGCAATTTAAGCCACGGCGTTGGCACGGCTGAACTCCTCTGGGCAATAAAAGCGTTTTCGCCTCTGCATTTTGGGATTGATTCGCAGGGAAGTTGAAGGACCGGATGAGGCGTTCTGTTTAGGCTTGCAAGCTTGCACCGCCCTGTGTCACGGTGACCAGTGTGCTCTGTAACTGACTCTGTGTTTTGTTTTGTTTTGTTTAACACAGGCGTTTTTCTCCTCGCCCAAACCGGTGCCGAGGTCTCCCTGTTTAGCGAACACAGCCCATTTCGTGGGTAGGGAGACTTGAGTCCCTTCCCTCCGCAGGAACGAAATCCACAGCTTGACTCTCAGCTGGGTTTTCCCCAATCCAAGCCCAGATGAGCTGTGCAAGAGATCAGCTGCATACTCTGATTCCCCCCCCCCGCTATCTTCATTTTCCTCCTGCTTGGGCTTCGTATCATCACAAAATGGGGTTCCCGTGCCTCTGTCCAACCAGCCTGTACCATAAATAAAGTTGAATAAATAATAATTATAATAATTATAATAATCCCACCTTCCTGCCTCTGAAGAGGGCGAAAGTTGCGACCAAACAACAACAGCATTCTGGGTCTATCTCCTCCTCTTCTGGAAGCCTGCCCAGGGATTGGGGTTGGGGGTGGATTCAAAGGGACCCGATGGATTTCGTCGGATGCAAGCTGTGTGAGAGATGGATTGCGTCCCTCCCGTAATGACCGCAAGAGGGTCAATTTACTTTCTCCTGAAATATTGATTAGGGCTTTCTCTGCATTAGCCGGCCGGGCAGATAATCTCTCCCTCCCAAGCCAGCAGCTGTTTGCGAAAGGACTCCGGACGTGTGAGATCCGCCCGTTCGCCAAAGATGCCTTGACAGCGCCATCTCTGGCCGGCAGCAGCTAACCCAGATTTTGGGCAAAGCGGTCTTCCCCCAGCTGTCCTTGGCCGGTCCCTGCTTGCGTGTGAGCGTTAAGAGGAGCTCGCTGGATCAGGCCAGCGGCCTGTCGGGTGTCCTCTCCGTAGAACAGCCCAAAGGCAAACTCCTGAGCAGGATTCGAACGCAGCTCTCCCCTCCTGCCGTTCCCGGCAAGCTGCCGTTCAGAAGCATCGCTGCCTCCGACTGGGGTGTGTGTGTAAAGCAATAGCCGTCGTGGCTAGTAGCCGTCGATAGCCCTCCCCTCCGTGGATTCGTCTAACCCTCTTTTTAATTTCTCGTTGGGGTTGGAGGGTGAGATTCTGCCTTGGCGGAAATGCAAAAATTGCTTGTACTCAACCGGTTAGAAACCCGCCAAAATCTGGCTGTAGGGCTGTTTTGCCTGCCTGTCTCTCCACAACCCCCCCCCCCAAAATTCCCAGTCCTTTCCTGGGCAAATAACACGCAACAGATTGTAGTATTTTATAGCGGCAGGGAGATTAGAGTTTGCTCTCCATTGCAGGAGAAGAAAAACGTGTTTCGTTCAACGGCTGTCGGGTGAATAGGCTCTGAGACAGCCCCCGAGGGGCAGGAATTGCGGTCTGCACATGTTTAGTGACATTTCAGTTACGGCCACGGGGTCTTTTCCCCCGGAGTTCCCGTGGGGGAGAGCTTGGGGCCGCGGTTTTGCTGCGGCCGGTCTGACCAGGAAACCAGCTAGTGCGCCGGGCTACAGATGCCGGAGTCCCGAGTGCGAACAATCCACCGAGCTTGTTAGGTCAAGTTTCTATCTCTCTCTCTCTCTCTCTCTCTCTTTCTTTCTTTCTTTCTTTCTCTCTCTCTCTCTCCTCACCACTCTCGCAGGGTCATTGTGAGGCTCGAACTAGCGAGCGTACATTGCCCCGAGCCGCTGCGTTGCACGGCCGCCCCCCCAAAGCTTAACAAACCGAGACAGGCGTGTGTGTGTCCTGTCAACTTCGGCACTTTGCGGTTGAACCCTGCTCCGGCGCAGGTTTCGAACACCGCGCAGCTGCGTATTCCTGCCTTGCAGAGGGTTGGGATGGATGATCTTCGGAGGGTCCCTTCCAACGTCCGATTCTGCTGCTCTTCCTGGTTGACACGTTCGGGGCTTGTTTTATTTTATTTTATTTAATCGTGCGGGCCTCTGGGATTCCTTCCTCTCCTCCTCCCTTCCTGTGTGGTTTTTTTTTGTCCCTCTGGAGTGGGCAAGAGAGAGAGCAGGAGAGGAATTTGCAAGGATTCCCAGCCTGGTGTGACATTTCGGCAGCTGTGCCCACCTGCTGTCATGGATACGGTGCGGCTTACGTTACCCCCTTAGCGTCGGGCGGAGGGTCAGTTGGAGAGGAGGCGGGGAGCGTCCCGCGAACGAGGCCAGACCCCCATTTCCCTCTGGGTTCCCCCCTGCACAAACTAATAATAATAATAAGAATTAGTAAAGGTAAAGGGACCCCTGACCGTTAGGGGCTGGGGGGGGAAACCCTTTTAAGAAGAACTGGTTCCAGTTCAACATGACTGCAAAGGAACTAATTCCAGTTCATGTCCGGTTCATGTTTGGCCAGTGCCGGATTTATATACAGTGGGACCTCGACTTACGAAGATAATGCGTTCCGATGCGATCTTCGGTAGTCGAAAACACTCGTAAGTCGAGTCCCCATAGGGATGCATTGAGCGAAAAAAAATCGTAAGTCGAAGAAATCCTATTCAAAGCGGCCGCGACTTCCTTTCGCAAGTCGAAAAATTCAGTTGCGGCGGCCATTTTTTTCCTTCCGGAAGTCATTCGGAAGTCGAAAAACACGTAAGTCAGGTCACTCGTAAGTCGAGGTCCCACTGTATAGGAATAGGAATAGGAATAATTTATTGGCCAAGTACATTTTCCAACATACTTGGAATTTTGCTTCGGCTACATTGCAGTGTAAACGTGCCTTACACAAACACTGCTCCACTCACAATACAAGGACACAGCAAAGAAACCCCACCCATAACTGGCCTACCTTTCCTCTACACAACTACAAGGTAAAGGTAAAGGGACCCCTGACCATTAATAATAATAATAATAATAATAATAATAATAATAAATTTTTATTTATACCCTGCCCTTCCCAGCCAAGACCGGGCTAACAAGCATAAAAACCACAACAAAACATACAAAACAATCAATTAAAATGCAAGTTAAAATACAATTTAAAATTTAAAATGCAGCCTCATTTTTAAGTAGTCCAGTCGCGGATGACTCTGGGGTTGCGGCGCTCATCTCGCTTTACTGGCCGAGGAAGCCGGCGTACAGCTTCCGGGTCATGTGGCCAGCAGGACTAAGCCGCTTCTGGCGAACCAGAGCAGCGCATGGAAACGCCGTTTACCTTCCCGCTGGAGCAGGACCTATTTATCTACTTGCACTTTGACGTGCTTTCGAACTGCTAGGTTGGCAGGAGCAGGGACCGAGCAACAGGAGCTCACCCCGTCGCGGGGATTCGAACCGCCGACCTTCCGATCGGCAAGCCCTAGGGCTCTGTGGTTTATCCCACAGCGCCACCTGCGTCCCTTAATAATAATGATAATATAGTACTTATACCCCGCCCATCTGGCCAGGCCTCCCCAGCCACTCTGGGCGGCTCCCAACAGAATATTAAAAACAGGATAAAACATCCAACATTAAAAAACTTCCCTAAACAGGGCTGCTTTCAGATGTCTTGTAAAAGTCAGATACAGGGGTACCTTGGTTCTCAAATGCCTTGGTACTCAAACAACTTGGAACCCAAACACGGCAAACCCGGAAGGAAGTGTTCCGGTTTGGGAACTTTTTTCAGATGCCGAATGTGCTCCGTTTTGAGTGTTACGCTGAGGTCTGTTTTTGCTATTTATTTTGTGCTTTTGTTTTGTGGCTGTTTCTGTTTTGTTTTCGTGACTGCGTGGAACGCAGTTCAGCTACTGATGGATCGATTGTGTGACTGCAGTGCTTTCATTTTATGGATCGATGGTCTTGTTAGATAGCAGAATTCACGTTGAATTGCTTGTTTTAGGGGTTGTTTTTAAAAGTCTGGAACGGATTAATCCGTTTTGCATTGCTTTCTGCGGGAAAGCGCGCCTTGGTTTTGGAACGCTTTGGTTTTGGAACGGGTCAAGTCTGAGAACAAAGGCCCTACTGTACATCAATGGTTTAACTCTGCTTCCTATGATTCTGCGCTCTGCTCCATTCCCTCTTTTCAGCCAGTTGCTTCTGGCAAGGAATCGAGCCAGGACGGGAGGCGTCCGCCCCGGTCCGCAGGCATCTAGTAATCCAAGGTACACTGCCTCTGCAGCTGGAGGTTCAACTTCTGGTTGTTGCGGACCACCCAGCCTAGCTTTTCGCTTCCGACAGCTGGGGCGGGAGGGGGTTCTTTTTAGAGGAGGGGGGAGCAGGATTTGGTGGGAGAGACTCCAGGCACACACACACATATATATTTACCGAATTCCTTCGGCATTCCTCACATTTCTGGGAGGCTGCAGCAGTCCGGCCGTTCCGTTTTACAGCCGAGTGGGATAGCCATTTCTTTCGCACTCAGGATCGCGGGGAGCTGATTGCAGTTCTTGGCTCACCGCTTAAGAATGTAGGTGTGATTGTAGACATCTTCCCGGAACAATGGGTTTGGGCTCTTCTTCCTCCAGCACCACCTTTTTCAGATCCTTTTCGGCGCTTCTAGTCCTCATTGAGCAAGATGCGAAAAAAGTCTCTCTATCTTGTCCAAAGCAACCCTCAACAGCAACTTAGCCGCCAAGTAATCTGCCCAGCTTGTCGATCAGAAGGTCGGCGGTTTGAATCCCCGCGACGGGGTGAGCTCCCGTTGCTCCTTCCCTGCTCCTGCCCACCTAGCAGTTCAAAAGCACGTCATAGTGCAAGTAGATAAATAGGTACCGCTCCGGCAGGAAGGTAAACGGCGTTTCCGTGCGCTGCTCTGGTTCGCCAGAAGTGGCTTAGTCCTGCTGGCCACATGACCCGGAAGCTGTACGCCGGCTCTCGGCCAATAAAGCAAGATGAGCGCCGCAACCCCAGAGTCGTCCGCAACTGGACCTAACGGTCAGGGGTCCCTTTACCTTTTAATCTGCCCAGCTGCCGTGGAGCAGGGAGGGAACCGCCAGAAGGTTCTCGGAGCGGGACCTCCGTGTCCGGGATGGACGATGGGGTGGAGATGCTCTTTCAGGGATACAGAGCCGAGGCTGTTTAGCGCAGGGGTCAGCAAGGCATGGGCCGGATCAGTCCCGCAGAGATCCTCCGTGGGCTGGACTGGCGCAGCACGACGCCAGAAAGTGCGTCTGCGCAGTCATGATTTCCGGCGTCTGGGCATGCACAGAAGCAATTTCCAGAGCCACGGAAGAGAGTCCCTGCGCTGTGCTGCGCCGGTCAAACATTAAAAACTTCCCTCAACAGGGCTGCATTCAGATGTCTTCTAAAAGTCAGATAGTTGTTTATTTCCTTGACATCTGGTGGGCGCCACCACCGAGAAGGCCCTCTGCCTGGTTCCCTGTAACTTGGCTTCTCTTAGTGAGGGAACCGCCAGAAGGCCCTCGGCGCTGGACCTCAGTGTCTGGGCAGAACGATGTGGGTGGAGACGCTCCTTCAGGTATACAGGACCGAGGCCGGTTAGGGTTTTAAAGGTCAGCACCAGCACTTTGAATTATGCTCGGAAACATCCTGGGAGCCAATGTAGGTCTTTCAGGACCGGCGTTATGTGGTCTCGGCAACTGATCTGTAAATATTTAAAACACAATTCCCATTTTTTAATTAAAAAAAGTTCATCTCTCGATATTGCTTGACTTCATATCCCATCGTCCATGAGCTGACGGGGTCGGGTGGGGAATTGATGGGTAACAGGGTCCCCACGACATCCTTCCCCACCCTTAAGAGCAGGGGTCAGCAACCTATTTCAGCCGTGGGCCGGTCCACCGTCCCTCAGACCATGTGGTGGACCGGACTATATTTTGGGGAGAAAAATGGATTCCTCTGCCCCACAAATAACCCAGAGATGCATTTTAAATAAAAGGACACATTCTACTCATGTAAAAACACCAGGCAGGCCCCACAAATAACCCAGAGATGCATTTTAAATAAAAGGACACATTCCAATCATGTAAAAACACGCTGATTCCAGGACCGTCCGTGGGCCGGATTGAGAAGGCGATCGGGTCGGATCCTGGGCCTTAGTTTGCCTACCCCTGCTTAAGAGGGAATGCCTCTTCTAAACGGAGACATTCTCCCCCCCCCCTTGCCTCCAGGACGGCTGGAACAGCCTCCAAGGGACAGCCCCACGCCACCACCCCATTGTAGTAGTCAAGCCCCTCTGGGTTGCAAACGACTGCGTTAAGGGAGAGGAAACCTTCTCGGCTTCCCCTTTTAGAAGTCCTGTTCCCCCCCCCCCAAGAAAGAGAAGCGGCGTCTTTTTGCATGTACGAAACACAGCGGTGGTTTTATTTTTAATGACTCTGGTGCAGCCCCGCCGCACCTGTTTGTTTCTGTGGCGACTCATTTAACGGGCGCCCGAGGTCGCCTGGCATGCAAATACCTGCTTTCGTTTCCTCAATTTCTGTTACCTTCTTTTTTTTCCCACCCCAACCGTCCCGATCCGCCACGTTCTCGGCGACGGAAGTCCGGCGTTGAGCCTCTGCCCGCCTCGTTTCTCAAAAGCGATATCGTGTTCCCCCTATTTTAAGACATCATCTTATGTATATTTTTTCCCCACAAGAAAAGGCACTATGGCTTATTTTGAGGGGATGTCTTGTTTTTATTCCGTAAGCACGCCTTGGCAAGGCCACGCTCGAGTTCTGGGGCTGCGAAGGACGGGACGGGCGCAGAGCTCTTTGTTTGCTTGCTGGCAGCGGGGGGAGAATCCAAGCTGAGCTTTGAGGAAACGGGCACCAGAGAGACCCGCTTTCGCTGGGCGCTCTCTCCTGCTCCTCCTTCGCCGTCTTCCCTCCTCGAAACTCGACAGAAGCCTTGTTTTCCAAGGGGCCTCTTGGGCGACGCGCAGGGCGGCTCGGGGGATTTCATCGTGGCGACGAGCAGGGAAAGCCCGTGCCGCCTTCCCTCTCCGCCACGGCGGCCACCCCGTGCGCTCTTCGCCGAGCGGAATTGGGCGAGTGCGCGGGCGAAGAGACCTTCGGAGTGCCTTTGTCGCGCCCGCTGCCCCTTCCTGTGCGCCCTGCTCTGCAGAGTTCCTGAGCGCTGCTTCTGGGGCTGACTGGTTTTGGTGGCGGGACTGGATGCCCAGCCCCACCTTATCCTTGGCGCCCTCCAGAACTGCGCCTATCACTATGGCTTATTTTCGGGGCACAGCTTATATTTCACAAAGGCGAAAAAATCCTGCTATGGCTTATTTTATGACTACGTCTTAAAATAGGGGAAACAGGGTAATTCCATATAAATCAAACTGGCAAAAAAAATAAGAGAATACGCCGAACTGGCGAGGTTATCCGCAAGGTTGAGAGACACTACGGAGGAACAATTTTCCAGAGAGCGGGAGGGACGTTTTACAGAGTTTCATGTAAAAGAGCATTGTCAAAAGATTGATCCGTTGGCAGTTGTTGACCCAGCTCCGGTGTGCAAATAGGACTATTGTACAAAACAAACTTTATAGTAAGTCGAATAATACTGAGAAAGTGAAGTTTAAGCGCATATTTAAGGAATTCAGATTGGGAATTGGCGGTCTTGACAAAGGTAATCACAAATGGAGGCACAAAACAACGATTAGTTAAAGAATAAATAACGGTTTTTTATTTCTCATTTTGCCAGTAATATCAATTGCACGTCTCCGTTACAAAGTTTTCAACCAATAAAGCACTTAAAAGCAAAACGAAAAACGATAATCCCGAAATTCTGCGAGAAGGGAAGTCGTTGGTATTTTAAGGATGTTTAAATGAATATTCCAAATGGTAAAACAGAAAAGTTAATTAAAATTATATCTGTCTGTCTATCGATATTTAAATAAAGCCAAGCTGCCGGTAAAAAACACGAATGATGAGAGTAAAAATAAATTGCAAAATATATCGGGTCTAAGGATTGAAAAGAAGGTGAAGTATTTAGGTGTAGGGTTTACATTTTTGTAAAAGTGGGATCGGGGCATTTGCGGTCTGAAAAGTTGACCGATTCTTTGCAGGAAGTTGCGGAACAGGCGCCGCTTACGGAATCCTCTTCCTGTTTTGTTTTGAAGGTGTGCCGGGGGCAGCTGTTTTTATCCTTTGCAGTTCTTTTAAACCTAGCGTTTTCCAAAGTGTGTGTGTGTGGGGGGGGGTGTATAGCCCCCTGGGGGGGCAGTGGAATTCCCTGGGGGGGTCTCTGGCTCAGTTTGGTGAGATCCATGAAACTGAACAGTTTTGTTTGGATTTTGAGTCAATGGCTGAAAAAAAAAAGAAAATACAAGTGATGATGATGGCATTAAAACATCCCGTTCTTCTTCAATAAAAGAAAATCAAATCGTGTCAAAGGTTTCTTTTTTGAGATTCCTTTGATTAGTCGCCGACGGTATGTGAGCCTTTCTGATAGGGCAATGCTCCAAGTGTTATTAATCCAAATCTCTATCGGTACTTGTTTATTCCGCTCTGGTCAGACCTCACCTGGAATACTGTGTCCAGTTCTGGGCACCCCAGTTCAAGAAGGATACTGACAAGCTGGAACGTGTCCAGAGGAGGGCAACCAAAATGGTCCAAGGCCTGGAAACGATGCCTTATGAGGAACGGCTTAGGGAGCTGGGTATGTTTAGCCTGGAGAAGAGAAGGTTCAGGGGTGATAGGATAGCCATGTTCAAATATATAAAAGGATGTCATATAGGGGAAGGAGAAAAGTTGTTTTCTGCTGCTCCTGAGAAGAGGACACGGAGCAATGGATTCCAACTACAAGAAAGAAGATTCCACCTAAACATTAGGAAGAACTTCCTGACAGTAAGAGCTGTTCGACAGTGGAATTTGCTGCCAAGGAGTGTGGTGGAGTCTCCTTCTTTGGAGGTCTTTAAGCAGAGGCTTGACAGCCACCTGTCAGGAATGCTTGGATGGTGTTTCCTGCTTGGCAGGGGGTTGGACTGGATGGCCCTTGGGGTCTCTTCCAACTCTAGGATTCTAGGATTCTATTTACTTGGGTTTCTTTCTACTACTGCTTGATACATTTTCTTTTTAATTCAGTTTGCCCATGGCTTATATAAATATTCCTTGAAGGGGCTTTCACTTAGTTGGCATCAGAGGGTTATGGGATTTATTGTCAATGGCTCAATATTAATTTTAATAATAAAGCAATATTATACCAAAGATTTTAAGCTCTCCGCCTCGCCCGCTTTGAACCCTGGCCAATCACAACCGGCCCGCCTACAACCGCTCAGGGTTGAAACCGTGCAAACGAAACTGAAACTATGTAAGTAGATCAATAGGTACCGCTCTGGCGGGAAGGAAAGCGGCGTTTCCGTGCGCTGCTCTGGTTCGCCAGAAGCGGCTTAGTCCTGCTGGCCACATGACCCGGTAGCTGTACGCCGGCTCTCGGCCAATAAAGCGAGATGAGTGCCGCAACCCCAGAGTTGGTCACGACTGGACCTAATGGTCAGGGGTCCCTTTACCTTTTATACATTAAAAGAGGGACGCAGGTGGTGCTGTGGGTTAAACCACAGAGCTTAGGGCTTGCCGATCAGAAGGTCGGCGGTTCGAATCCCCGCGACGGGGTGAGCTCCCATTGCTCGGTCCCAGCTCCTGCCCACCTAGCAGTTTGAAAGCACGTCAAAGTGCAGGTAGATAAACAGGTACCCCTCCGGGGGTAGGTAAACGGCATTTCCGTGCGCTGCTCTGGTTTGCCAGAAGCGGCTTAGTCCTGCTGGCCACATGACCCGGAAGCTGTACGCCGGCTCTCGGCCAGTAAAGCGAGATGAGTGCCGCAACCCCAGAGTCTGTCACGACTGGACCTCACGGTCAGGGGTCCCTTTACCTTTAAGCGAAACTGCGTACAAAAGCAACCATGCCGAACTTGCATGCAGGAGGAGACGTTCCGCGAATCCCTCCGACGCCGAGCGATTCTGGCTCCCCGCCGACCGAATCGCGGCGCCCGCAACCTCCGGCATGTGACAGCAATGCACCTCTCCCCTCGGTGGGCTCCCCAGCCGGCGGAAGCTGGGTGCTCCCCCTCCCCCCGGCTCCCAGCTATTAATAGCTAGCTGTCAGCAGGAATGTTTCTCTCTGGCACCAGTTGCTGACCTCCTGGCCGGTCCTCCCTGAACCCCGTCCGCGTCACGCCAGTCGGAAGCCCCGCTCGGAGTTTCCAAGCCTCTGGGGCCGCCGCCGCTGGAGATCTCGTTTCTATTTATTCCCAGCAATTCCCCCGGCCCGGCCCGAGTTGGCTACATGCAGCGACGGCGCAGAAACACATTTGAACGGCCAAAGCGTCAGAAAGCTAGAAGCAGCCCAGCAGGAAGACCCACGCTCTATTCCCCCAACGGCGGCGTCCGGGAAAAACTGGAGATCTTGGAGAGCTGCTGCTGCTGCTGCCAGCCAGTGTAGACGTTACTGAGCTAGGCAGGGCAATGGCCGGGCTCGGTTTAAGGCAGATTTCCGAGTCCCTCGAGGGAAGGGTCAGCACTCAAAGGCAGAGTACCTCCCCTTTGCATGCAGGAACATAGAACTGTAGTTGCAAGGGACCCAGGAATCTTAACTGTACAGGGGTCCTTTACCTTTTACCTTAGTTAAAAAGGTGAAGGGACCCCTGACCATTAGGTCCAGTCGCGGACGACTCTGGGGTTGCGGCGCTCATCTCGCTTTACTGGCCGAGGGAGCCGGCGTACAGCTTCCGGGTCATGTGGCCAGCAGGACTGAGCAATTCTCGACTGACCCGCGAACCAGAGCAGCGCACGGAAACGCCATTTACCTTCCCGCCGGAGTGGGACCTATTTACCTACTTGCACTTTGACGTGCTTTCGAACGGCTAGGTTGGCAGGAGCAGGGACTGAGCAACGGGAGCTCACTTCGTCGCGGGGATTCGAACCGCCCACCTTCTGATCGGCAAGCCCTAGGCTCAGCGGTTTAACCCACAGCGCCACCTGCGTCCCAGTTATGTCCAGTCAAAAGTGGCTATGGGGTTGTGGCGCTCGTTTGTCCACAGACAGCTTTCCAGGTCATGTGGCCAGCAGGACTCAACTGCTTCTGGTGCCTGACAGAAACTAGAGTGCACGGAAACGCCGTTTACCTCCCTGCCGCAGCAGTACCTATTTATCTACTTGCACCGGCGTGCTTTCGAACTGCTAGGTTGGCAGGAGCTGGGGCTGGTGGCCGTCCACCCCCTCTTAAAAACCTCCGAGGAAGGAATCCCTCCCGCGGCAGTTGGCATCCCCAGTTATTGGCATCCGATGGAATTGCAGAGGGTGACGACTGCCTTGCCTTTCAATGTATATAGGGGAGATATATCTTTAGTCGCGGCTGGAAATGGAACTTTCTTTTTTTCCACGTCGCCCCCTTGATATCCAGGTGCCCAGTGGGGGGAGTGTGACCCTGTTGTGGATGAACCCCAAGGAAAGACAACCTTAAAATAGGATGGGAGAAATCCGTCAAGAAATGACAGGGCTATCAGCCACAGTGGCCTTGGCCCCTGGGTCTGCTGTTGGCGGCCGTAAATGCCTCTGAATGTAGGTCACGGTGGTCCCTTGGTTCTCAAACGCCTTGGTACTCAAACAACTTGGAACCCAAACACTGCAAACCCAGAAGTAGGTGTTCCGGTTTGCAAACTTTTTCCGGAAGCCGGACGTGCTCCGTTTTGAGTGTTACGCTTCTGATCTGAGTTCCATACTTCTGTTTTGAGTGTTACGCTGAGGTCTGTCTCTTTTGCTATTTATTTTGCTATTATTTTTGTGGCTCTTTTTTTGTGACTGTGTGGAACCCAGTCCAGCTACTGATGGATTGATTGTGTGACTGCAGTACATTGTTTATTGATTTCCTTTTATGGACCGATCGTCTCGTTAGATAGCGAAATCCATGTTCAACTGCTGTTTTAGGGGTTGTGTTTTTAAAAGTCCGGAACGGATTAATCCGTTTTGCATTACTTCCCATAGGAAAGCGCGCCTTGGTTTTGGAACGCTTTGGTTTCGGAACGGACTTCCGGAACGGATTAAGTCTGAGAACCAAGGCACCGCTGGACTGGAGGTTGCAAGTGTGGAGAGTTGCTGTTTTACTCGCATCACACTTTGAGATTGGGTGGTCTACTGTGAGGACAGGATCCTAGAATCATAGAATCATAGGATCCTAGAATCCTAGAATCATAGTTGGAAGAGACCCCAAGGGCCATCCAGTCCAACCCCCTGCCAAGCAGGAAACACCATCCAAGCATTCATGACAGGTGGCTGTCAAGCCTCTGCTTAAAGACCTCCAAAGAAGGAGACTCCACCACACTCCTTGGCAGCAAATTCCACTGTCGAACAGCTCTTACTGTCAGGAAGTTCTTTCTAATGTTTAGGTGGAATCTTCTTTCTTGTAGTTTGAATCCATTGCTCCGTGTCCGCTTCTCTGGAGCAGCATAAAACAACCTTTCTCCCTCCTCTATACGACATCCTTTTATATATTTGAACATGGCTATCCTATCACCCCTTAACCTTCTCTTCTCCAGGCTAAACATACACAGCTCCCTAAGCCGTTCCTCATAAGGCATCGTTTCCAGGCCTTTGACCATTTTGGTTGCCATCCTCTGGACACGTTCCAGCTTGTCAGTATCCTTCTTGAACTGGGGTGCCCAGAACTGGACACAGTATTCCAGGTGAGGTCTGACCAGAGCGGAATACAGTGGGACTATTCCTTCCCTTGATCTAGATGCTATACTCCTATGGATGCAGCCCAGAATTGCATGGGCTTTTTGAGCTGCTGCATCACACTGTGGACTCATGTCAAGTTTGTGGTCTACCAAGACTCCTAGATCCTTTTCACATGTGCTGCTCTCAAGCCAGGTGTCACCCATCCTGTATTTGTGCCTTTCATTTTTTTTGCCCAAGTGTAGTACTTTACATTTCTCCCTGTTAAAATTCATCCTGTTTGCCTTGGCCCAGTTCTCTAATCTGTTAAGGTCATTTTGAAGTGTGATCCTGTCCTCTGGGGTATTAGCCACCCCTCCCAATTTGGTGTCATCTGCAAACTTGATCAGGATGCCCTCAAGCCCATCATCCAAGTCATTGATAAAGATGTTGAATAAGACTGGGCCCAAGACAGAACCCTGTGGCACCCCACTAGTCCCTTCTCTCCAGGATGAAGAGGAGCCATTGATGAGCACCCTTTGGGTTCGGTCAGTCAGCCAGTTACAAATCCACTGAATGGTAGCATTGTCTAGCCCACATTTAACCAGCTTCTTTACAAGAATATCATGGGGCACCTTGTCAAAGGCCTTGCTGAAATCAAGATAGGCTACATCCACAGTGTTCCCTTCGTCTACCAGGCTTGAAATTCTGTCAAAAAATGAGATCAGATTAGTCTGACATGACTTATTTTTCAGAAACCCATGCTGACTTTTAGTGATCACAGCGTTCCTTTCTAGGTTTACTTCCGAGAAGTAAACGTATTAGAAGAGTGGAATAGCTTTTTAATGTTACTTGAAAAAGAGGTGCGACGGTTTATGCGTTGGAATAACTCTTGTAGAATAGTCTTAAAATAATGGCGATAAAATGAGATGCAAGATTAAGGTGTCATAGATCGGGGTATATTAGTAGGTGTCAGAGTTAAGGTTGATGTATATAGTTTTCCTATTTTGAGTCAAAGGAGTGTTGGATTAGGGAAGTCAACATCTATATAAGATTAAGTTATTTTGTATGAAAAATGGAATTACGAAATTGAATTGGAAATACTTGTTAAGTAATAGACGTGGGTGGCGCTGTGGGTTAAACCACAGAGCCTAGGGCTTGCCGATCAGAAGGTCGGCGGTTCGAATCCCCGCGACGGGGTGAGCTCCCGTTGCTCGGTCCCAGCTCCTGCCAACCTAGCAGTTCGAAAGCACGTCAAAGTGCAAGTAGATAAATAGGTACCGCTCTGGCGGGAAGGGAAACGGCGTTTCCGTGCACTGCTCTGGTTCGCCAGAAGCGGCTTTGGCTTGCTAGCCACATGACCCGGAAGCTGTACGCCGGCTCCCTCAGCCAATAAAGCGAGATGAACGCCGCAACCCCAGAGTCGGACACGACTGGACCTAACGGTCAGGGGTCCATTTACCTTTAATAGAACTTAAGTATATTGTGAGGAAATGTTTGAAGATGTAAGAATTTTGTAAAAAATAATAATTCGGGGGTATGTGTTTTTGTTATCCTGTCAAAAATGAATATAAAAAAACCACACATCCTCCTCGGAAAATTTGCAATTCGCCGGCTCCCCCGCGTTCCCACGAAGAGACCAGTCTTTGGGATCACAGGTGTTTTTCGGATCGCGCCCTGAGTTTTCATTTTGCTTGCTTGCTTTTAGGGGTGGTGGTCTTGGTTTCTGGCGGCGATGCGGGTTTTTCCCGGAGGAGTAAAAAAAATTGAATTGGGAAATGTTCCCGCGCAAAAGAAGCTGGTTTGGATCGGAATTTTTCCCCAGATTCCCTCTTGGAAGAGGGATGGGGGAAGCAATTTGCGGGTGCCGAGGGCCGCACTGCCCTTCTGGGGGGCCGCATGCCAGGTGGTCGCAGGGTCAGAGGTGAAAGTGGGCAGGGCAGCGGGCATGAATTTTACTTTTTTGTAGCGCCGTGTTAGTTGCTAAACCCACAACCATCACCCTCTCTACCTTACACCCAGGTAAGCGAGAGGCAGGATCAAGAGGAGAGTTTTACATCTGGGTGCAAACGCTCCAATCGGGGCCAGGGAGGGGGCGTGGCTTCGGGAAGTGGGTGTGGTCTTGGGGGAACTCCTGGGGGGCCAGTTGGAAGGGACTAAGGGCAGGGGCGTAGGAAGTGGGGGGCGGGGGCGGTCTGCCCCAGGTTCCATCATGGAGAGGGTGACAAATTATCAAGGAACAATTACTGCCCTACTAGGGTGGTTCATAAAAAACATTTTCTTTCTTGAAAATCCCTGCTCCAAAGGTCTTATCTTACTACACTGGGGATTATATAGCTATATATGAAATTTCATGCATATCAGTTAATATCTTGACCCTCCTCCACGAAAATAGCTGTTCACTTGGCCGTTTTCCTATGTCGTGAAGGCTGAAATTTCAATTCAGTGGAGCACTTACTGTTCCCAACCCTAACCCTGTGAATCTAATTAGACTTTAATTTGATTTTGACATGTTTTTAGGAGGTAATTTAATTATTGTTTGATTTCATACCAGTGTTATGTATCTGATGTTAGCCGCCCTGAGCCCGACTTCGGCCGGGGAGGGCGGGATATAAATAAAAGTTTGTTTTTACTTACTATTATTCCTTTGTAAGAAAATATGAAATAACGTAAAACAATTTTTGCAGGCAAAAAAAAAAACACCCTAATGTGGGGGGGGGCGTGACAAGAAATTTTCCGCACCGGGTACCACCTGACCTTCCTACGCCTGTGACTAAGGGGCCACATTCAGCATCTCCTCCACTGTCCTAGAGAACAACCTAACTCAGCGTGTTTATTTTACTTCCATTTAGTCATCAAAACCAACTACTCTGAAACTCCAGGTCTCTTGCCCAATAATTGCCTAATAATCGTCGTTACCGACGAAACTTGCGAAATGGATTTTTCTATCCCCCTCCGGCGGAGGAATAAAGTTTTGGGGGCGTTGCCTGCGTTGCGCTCCATCCTTCATCCCTGCTTTTTCCAGATAGGGTCTTAAATTTGCAGGGGAATATATTAATTTATCTAGAGGTGATTTGTCTAGGGGTGTGACGAAGAGGAGTTGCTGACGTTTTAATGTATTTTTAATCTTTTGTTGGAAGCAGCCCAGAGTGGCTTGGGAAACCCAGCCAGATGGGCGGGGTAGAAATAATAATAATAATATTATATTATTATTATTATTAAGGGGAACAGAGCTGAACGGCGGCCTGGATCTCTCGAGAAGTTAATTAATTGGGGGTGAATTAATGGAAGGAGAACATTTTTGGGACCCATGTCCAGGCTAATGGAAGGTTTCTGGCCTTGTCTAACGTTTAAAAGTCTCTCTTTGCTTCTGTGTATAGAAAATGGCGCTGTGGCCATTTGTGTCTCTGAGGCTGCGCCGCCCCTCAAATCCCCTTTTAAGTACCTTCTGAAAGACTTTGTTATCAAAAAGACATTTAAAACTTCCAATGTATAATTTTTAATATAAAAATTTAAAATTATACTATGAGGCTGCTTGCTTCTCGTGGATGAGGGACTGGTACCTGCTACGTAACGCCGATGTATTAGATATAGATGGGCACAACACCTGATATGGGTGGCATGCGTATTTAAATTATGGGAAATATAAAGTACATAAGAGTTTACAAACCATATAGTAAGAAATGCTCTGTTTAAAGTCTGGGGGAAATATAGAAGACTTTTGAATGGTCAAAAAGATCTGGACTATAATCAGAAAATCGCCAATATTCTTCATTTGGACTTTGCTGTTTTAACTGTCCAGGAGTAAACGTACTTATTCTGTGTGCTTGTTTCGTAGTTTTCCTTTCTGTGTTTTAATTTTCACCTGTCGGCACAAGCGTTCCCTCTGGGTTTAAAGACACCATAGAATGAAATTAAAAATCTTTACCAAAAAAAGAAAGAAAGATATAGACCATGATGAAATTGATCATCAGTAGGAGAATCTGAGCTAACTAAAATTTATGGAGAAACGGCTATTTTTCCTGGTTTATTGGAATTGGCAGTGATAGCGATAAAGCCAATTGTTTTCGGATCATTGTAAAAAAAACCAAAAAAAATTGGGAATTTGGTTGTAAACGTATTGCTTTGCTGCAGACCTGATTGCGAACCTTAAAAATACCGAAAGCGAAAACTTGATTCCTGGGTCTTGGCGCTGGGAGTTAGGGCGACGTTTTTGCGTCCTCCCGTTGGAAATGCTCCCTGAATAACGTGTCCCCTGGTCTCTTATGTCGCCCTGCAGCTGTACGAACTCGACGGAGACCCCAAAAGGAAGGAATTCCTGGACGACCTCTTCAGCTTCATGCAGAAGCGAGGTGAGAATACGCTAACCCCCCCCACCCCCCACCCCTGCCTGCCTGTCCGGCAAATCTTCTGCAACGGATGCAATTGCAAAGCCAGCTTTGCGTAATCTTTCTCTGTGCTTGCTAAGGTCACACACATACACGCAGCGTGGGGCGTGCCGATTTGCAGAAAAATACTTCTGCTGCATCGTTCTCCTCTCCTCCTCTCCCCCCCCCAAAAGGCAATGATAAAAAAATAATCGTTTATGCATTTTTTCCCAGTTTTTCATTTACATATCACAATAACACCCTTATACAATATTTTACATAGATCCTGTAACTCAGTCTATGTAAAACAGGCAATTTCCTACCTAAGAGGTGGAGGTGCACAAAAAGCTTAGAGATTATTTTATTATTATTATTATTATTATTAATTCAACTTATACAATGCCCTATACCCGGAGGTCTCAGGGCGGTTCACAACATATAAAATCAAACCAAAAGCAGTAACCCAATAAACGCCCCCCCCAAAAAACACATTTTAAAGGGCATAGGATGTAAATCGGATCAACCCAAGGCCTGGTTAAAAAGGAACGTTTTTGCCTGGCGCCCAAAGGTGTATAATGAAGGCGCCAGGCGGACTTCCCTGCGGAGAGCATTCCCACAAATGGGGAGCCACTGCAGAGAAGGCCCCGCTCTTGTGTTGCCACCCTCCGGACCTCTCGAAGAGGAGGCACATGAAGGAGGGCCTCGGAAGATGATCTTGGGGTCCGGGTAGATTCATATGGGAAGAGCCGGTCCTTGAGGTCTTGCGGTCCTGAGCCGTTTAAGGCTTTATGGGTCAAAACCAGCACTTTGAATTGGGCTCGGAAACTAATTGGTAGCCAGTGCAGTCGGACCAGGATCGGTGGAATAGGCTCAAACTGTTTTGTTCCGGTGAGCAACCTGCCTGCTGAATTCTGCACCGGCTGAAGTTTCTGAACCGTCTTCAGAGGCAGCCCTATGTAGAACGCATTGCAGTAATCTAACCTTGAGGTTACCAGAGCATAGACAACAGGTGTTAAGCTATCCCTGTCCAGGTAGGGACGTACCTGGGCCACCAGCCGAAGCTGACGGCACTGGGGCCACCTGAGCCTTAGCGATCAGAAAACCCGAGATGTTGCCCTCACAAGGTTCGGGCCAATACGCCGAGACTCCCGCTACGTTGCCTAACGTGGTTTTTGCTGGGCAATAAAAACCCGCTGGCTGGATGGCTGGCAGCTGAAGGGGGGTGTTGACAAAGGCGGTGGGGAGAGAGATTTACCTTAAGTCAAGGAATCCGATTGTGGGGAGGGGGGTGGTGGTTGCGACAGGCCGGGGGGGGGTGGAGAGAGAAGCAGATGGCCTTTGCCCAGGAGCTTTGCACGACCGGAATGTGCATCTAGGAAACGATTACCGGGGGGGGGGGGGTGCAATGGGTGAGGATGGGGCGTAAAGGAAATTGCAAGATTTTGTGGGTTTAAATATCCTGGTTTGGGATTTGGGGCGGGCGGGTGAAGGAAATCTCCCCCTCCCCAGTGCCAGGCTAAACAATTCCCTGTTTTGCTAATTCTTCGTCAGCTAAATTTTCAGGGCCTTGTTCTGGAACAGGAATTTATTTCAACTGGAATTTGTTGCAATAAAAAAGGTAAAGGGGCCCCTGACCATTAGGTCCAGTCGTGTCCGACTCTGGGGTTGCGGCGCTCATCTCGCTTTACTGGCCGAGGGAGCCGGCGTACAGCTTCCGGGTCATGTGGCCAGCATGACTAAGCCGCTTCTGGCGAACCAGAGCAGCGCACGGAAACGCCGTTTACCTTCCCGCCGGAGCGGTACCTATTTATCTACTTGCACTTTGTGCTTTCGAACTGCTAGGTTGGCAGGAGCAAGGACCGAGCAACGGGAGCTCACCCCGTCGCGGGGATTCGAACCACCGACCTTCTGATCAGCAAGCCCTAGGCTCAGTGGTTTAACCCACAGCGCCACCTGGGTCCCTATTTGTTGCAATACTATAATATTAAAACTGTTTGAAGATTCAAAAACTGATCTACTGCCTGGCCAGAGTTCTTGCATTCTACAGTTTTGACTGCTGTACATCACCAAGAACTCCAATTTCTATAGCAGGCTAAACAATGCCAGCTTGGTATTATTATTTTATATTTTTTTAAATAATAATTTCAAGCCCCCTTTTTGGAGGGGGAGAGGCGTCCCTCCCATCGGTCGCCACTGCCGAGAAGTGCATCAGGCATGTTTTGAAAGCAGGAAAAGGGCCCAAACGGCACTTGGAGCGGATTCCCGGAGGGTCAGGGACCCCGAGCGAAACCGCTCACGGGATCCAAGCTGCCAACGAAAAAGATTGCAGCTCAGGGAATCGTAGAACGGACCTCCGGGGGGTCATCCAGTCCAACCCCCTGCAATGCAGAGGGGTGAAGCAGCTGGTTTGCAGGTTCAGTCCCCAGGGTAGGTGTGGGAAACAGCCCCGGCGATGATCTGTGACTGCGCGTTTTAGGTTGTTTCAGGCATCTAAAGACCAGTCGCCTTCTTCCGAACCTCCGTCCCCATTATTTGAGGGCATCCTGATCAAGTTTGCAGATGACACTAAATTGGGAGGGGTGGCTAATACCCCAGAGGACAGGATCACACTTCAAAATGACCTTAGCAGATTAGAGAACTGGGCCAAGGCAAACAGGATGAATTTTAACAGGGAGAAATGTAGAGTACTACACTTGGGCAAAAAAAATGAAAGGCAC
Organism: Darevskia nairensis; assembly: GCA_034642065.1. Classification (NCBI taxonomy): domain Eukaryota; kingdom Metazoa; phylum Chordata; class Lepidosauria; order Squamata; family Lacertidae; genus Darevskia; species Darevskia nairensis. Next base: position 325,466 of record JAWWNI010001190.1, on the reverse strand, counting down.
CAATACAGGATGGGTGACACCTGGCTTGAGAGCAGCACATGTGAAAAGGATCTAGGAGTCTTGGTAGACCACAAACTTGACATGAGTCAACAGTGTGATGCAGCAGCTCAAAAAGCCAATGCAATTCTGGGCTGCATCAATAGGAGTATAGCATCTAGATCAAGGGAAGTAATAGTATCACTGTATTCTGCTCTGGTCAGACCTCACCTGGAATACTGTGTCCAGTTCTGGGCACCACAGTTCAAGAAGGATACTGAGAAGCTGGAACGGGTCCAGAGGAGGGCAACCCAAATGGTCCAAGGCCTGGAAACGATGCCTTATGAGGAACGGCTTAGGGAGCTGGGTATGTTTAGCCTGGAGAAGAGAAGGTTAAGGGGTGATAGGATAGCCATGTTCAAATATATCAAAGGATGTCATATAGAGGAGGGAGAAAGGTTGTTTTCTGCTGCTCCAGAGAAGCGGACACGGAGCAATGGATTCAAACTACAAGGAAGAAGATTCCACCTAAACATTAGAAAGAACTTCCTGACAGTAAGAGCTGTTCGACAGTGGGATTTGCTGCCAAGGAGTGTGGTGGAGTCTCCTCCTTTGGAGGTCTTTAAGCAGAGGCTTGACAGCCACCTGTCAGGAATGCTTGGATGGTGTTTCCTGCTTGGCAGGGGGTTGGACTGGATGGCCCTTGGGGTCTCTTCCAACTCTAGGATTCTAGGATTCTATAAGCAATTCAACGTTGCTATCTAACAATAGCAAAATTCCATTGATCCATAAAATGAAAGCAATAAGCAGTGTATTGCAGTCATCCAATCGATCCATCGGTAGCTGGACTGGGTTCCACACGGTCATGAAAACAAAAGCAGAAAAGAGCTGCAAAAGTAAAAATGCAAAATAAAATAGCAAAAACAGACGGACCTCAGCATAACACTCAAATCAGAAGCGTAACACTCAAAACGGCCTCCAACCATCTCATCTCTTTTCCTGTGACTACAAAACTGCAAAAAACATAGTCAAACAGAGGGTAATCGACATCGAGAGACAAAATGATCTAAATAAAGTCCCATCCTTCCCGATATCGGAAGAACAGAGATACCTGCTGCTCCCAGCTGACTATCTAACCCAGCTAGAGATTCCATCACACAGAAGGGCATTTACGTTGGCTAGGTTCCATACTCTGCCATCTGCAGTTCTATATGGGAAGTATAGACAAGTCCCCTTAGAAGACAGACTCTGTCCGTGCCAATCGGGGGGAATAGAGACCATCGGACATGTTTTCTTTCGTTGCTCCCTATACAGAAACCTCCGGAAAGAATCTACCCTAAAGATATTTGATGGGTTACCGGGACAATCTGAAGAACAGCAATCAAAATGGCTCCTGTCAGACTCAAATTCAAAGATCACCGCTATGGTAGCAAGATTTTGCGCCAATGCTATAAGAATCCGGAGTGTCTACACAGGAGATATTCAAAATAACTCCTGATCTGAGCCAGACTGATTTCATTTTAATTCATAGTGAATAGTAAATAATTAATATAACCTAAGGATCCAAGGATGCTTGATCCCTCTTAGATAAGACATTTTAAGTTATTTTAAATAAGATATACTAGTTTATATTGAGGATGTTATGCTTTTTACTATGCTGGTCGGTGACCGTAATAAAGAATACCATACCACCACACTCAAAACGGGTCCGGCTTCCAGAAATAGTTCGCACACCGGAACGCTTCTGGGTTCCAAGTTGTTTGAGTACCAAGGCATTTGGGAACCAAGGGACCACTGTATCAAGCCGACTTCACCCGAGATAAGGCAGGTGATCCCCGGGACGTTTTGCATGTGGATCCGCTGGGCTAAGGCCCACCCTGGCGGGTCTCTTTGTGGGGCGGTTCGCCTTCAGGTCCCTCTCGGCAGGGTGGGAGGAGGAAGGGAAACAGCCGGCCTCTGCATGCCAACCTGTTCCCCAGCAGCGATGGCGCCTGTGCCCATTTCACAGGTAGGATAGCTAAGGCTGCAAAAGGACCCGCTTCTCTTCCCCCGGACTCCCCCAGCATCCTCCCTCAAAGTCTCCCTCCTGGGATCCAAGCCACAGACCGACCGCCCCCCCCTCCCCTGGCCGGACACTGCTTAATCCCGGAAAATGACCCGTTCCTTCCTGCAATAAAACGGTCGGACGGCTGCACCATCACACAAACGTCTTCTGGCCAAGGGGAGGCTGCCGGCCGCTTGTTGTTTTCTTCACCCGATTGTTCCTTTCGGCTTTAAGGAAGCAATAAATCAATTAGAGGGGGAAGCGGGGTGGGAAAACATCGGTTTGTTTCCCCCCCTTGCCCCCTTTTGAAAGCTGCTCCTTTTATCCGGAGAATCTGCTAGCTAGGAGTGTCCAAATGTGTATTTCTTTTTTTGACATATTCAATGATTTTTAGGGGTTTCCATTATCGCATTTTGGGACCCAGGTGGCGCTGTGGGTTAAACCCCAGAGCCTAGGGCTTGCGGATCAGAAGGTCGGCGGTTCGAATCCCCGCGATGGGGTGAGCTCCCGTTGCTCGGTCCCTGCTCCTGCCCACCTAGCAGTTCGAAAGCACGTCAAAGTGCAAGTAGATAAATAGGTACCGCTGCGGCGCGAAGGTAAACGGCGTTTCCGTGCGCTGCTCTGGTTCGCCAGAAGCGGCTTAGTCCTGCTGGCCACATGACCCGGAAGCTGTACGCCGGCTCCCTCGGCCAGTAAAGCGAGGTGAGCGCCACAACCCCAGAGTCGGACACGACTGGACCTAATGGTCAGGGGTCCCTTTACCTTTACCTATCTTTTCAAAATGACAGCAAGGCCATTGTTTGTTCTTCTATGGTTCTCCACGGCGAGTTGTTGTGAGCAGGGATTTTCAACTCCTGACAGATATGAAACGAGAAAGACTTCTTTGTGTTGGAAGATGGATGGCGGCTAACGGATTGAGGTCGAACCCCGACAAGACAGAAGTGCTGTTTCTGGGGGACAGGGGGCGGGAAGATGTGGAGGACTCCCTGGTCCTGAATGGGGTGGCTGTGTCCCTGAAGGACCAGGTGTACAGCCTGGGGGTCATTTTGGACCCATAGCTGTCCATGGAGGCGCAGGTCAATAGGTCCTATATACCGGTACATCAATATGCGTGTGGCGCTGTGGGTTAAACCACAGAGCCTTGGGCTTGCCGATCGGAAGGTCAGCAGTTCGAATCCCCGCGACGGGGTGAGCTCCCGTTGCTCGGTCCCTGCTCCTGCCCCTGAGATCGAAAGCACGTCAAAGTGCAAGTAGATAAATAGGTACCACTGTAGCGGGAAGGTAAACGGCGTTTCCGTGCGCTGCTCTGGTTCGCCAGAAGCGGCTTAGTCCTGCTGGCCACATGACCCGGAAGCTGTACGCCGGCTCCCTCGGCCAATAAAGCGAGATGAGTGTCGCAACCCCAGAGTCGTCCGCGACTGGACCCTAATGGTCAGGGGTCCCTTTACCTTTTTATTATCGCATTTATTATGGCCACAGGGCCCCCACCTGACTGCTGTTTTTGTTTCTTTGCCTGCAGGGACGCCGGTCAACCGCATCCCCATCATGGCCAAGCAAGTCCTCGATCTGTACATGCTCTATGTCCTGGTGACCGAGAAGGGCGGCTTGGTGGAGGTGATTAACAAGAAGCTCTGGCGGGAGATCACGAAGGGCCTCAACCTCCCCACGTCCATCACCAGCGCTGCCTTCACCTTGCGCACTCAGTAAGTCTTGCCCCGCAACCCGGAACGGCCCCCGGGATGATCCCAGGGGCCGGAGCCACCTCTATAGGAAAGGTTTTTCAGGCCCTGCGGGGTTTAGCTTTTTTTCGCAGGGAGCTGTTCCGCCTGGCCTTTGGGTTGGTTTCAGTTTAACCCTGATGTTTCATTCCTTAATATTTTGATTGGTGGGCTACTTAAAAACGAGGCTGCATTTTAAACTTTAAATCGTATTTTAACCTGCATTTTAATTGATTGTTTTGTACCGTATTTTCCGGCGTACAAGACGACTTTTGAACCCCGAAAAACCTGCTCCAAAATCGGGGGTCGTCTTGTACGCCGGATACTGCAGTGCGGCGCGGGGACTTGCCGAGCGGCGCCGGAATCGCGTCCGTGGCTCCGCAGAAGCGATTTCTGGCTCTGCGGACATTTTTTGAGTTGAAATATAGAGTATACCCCAAACTCTATATTTTAACTCGAAAAACTGGGGGTCGTCTTATACCCCCAGCCGCCTTGTACGCCAGAAAATACGGTGTGTTTTGTTGTGGTTTTATTGGTGTTAGCCGCTCCGAGCTGGGAAGGGCGGGGTATAAATTAAAATTTATTATTATTATTATTATTATTATTATTAAGGTGCCGTTTTGGGGCGGGAGAAAAAGGAGATGGGAGGACGGTCTTAAAAAAACAAATAAATCTCAAGGGCTGCCCCGTGGAAGATGGAGCGAGCTTCTTTTCTCCTGCCCTTTCTCCCGGAGGGCAGCACTCGAACCCGTGACTTCACGTCACGAGGAAGGAGATTCTGACTCGACGCCGGGGAGAGCTTTCCGACAGTCGGCCGTGGGATGGAAGGCAGTTTTCATCCTGTTTTCAGGGTTCATAATTCTTTAGTTTCCAGTATGATCAAAGGCGCTTTGGGAAGAAATTCACGTATAATTCTATATGGAGACGCACCCTTGAATTTTTCCATGCAGGGGAATTGGGGGTTGGGGGTGGGGGCTCGTTCTTGACTCCCTCCTTTCTCCACCTCTCTCTCTTTCTCTCCTCTACTTCCTTCTCTCTCTCATTCGCTCCCCCCACCTATTACACCCACCCTAATCAAGGCTAAAGTTAATTAGTCTGGAATTCAGAGGACCAGGTGGCGGAAAAAGGATTTGTGGGTTTTTGAGGGGGCGGGGACCGGTGGGGGGGGGGAGGTGAGTGGGTGGAGAGCTGTTAACTCCTTCATAGCTGTAAATCCAACTTCCGTTCTCTTAAAAAAAAGAGGCAGCATCTTGCCTGTCCTTAAATGCTGCCAGAAAATTCGAAAAAGCACCTGATTTTGTGTGTGTGTGTGTGTGCAGAACACATATAAAAACATAACAAACCACCAAACATTAAAAAAAACCCTTCCCTATCCAGGGCTGACTTCAGGCGTCTTCTAAAGGATGTGTAATTCTTATATTATTCCTTATCTCCTTGGCTTGGGGGGTGGGTCACATAACTCCGTACCCTCCAACGTTTCTCCCGTGAAAATAGGGACGTCCTATTCCATCCTCTCCAATGTTTCTCCTGTGAAAATAGGGACATCCTATTCCATCCTCTCCAACATTTCTCCCCTGAAAATAGGGACGTCCTATTCCATCCCCTCCAACGTTTCTCCCACGAAAAGCGGGACATTCCTGGATCAAATCAGAAACGGGGGGTCCTGTCAATCTGGGACTGCCCCTGGGGCACTTGGGGGGTCCGAGATCCCTAGGGGGCCAACTCTGCCCATCTTGGCAGCATGTGTTGAATCACACACATCAACCTTTTGTTGGCATCACATACAAACCCAAAACAAATCAATACAGAATTAGCACTTCCCCAGTGGCACAAAACTTTGATAAAATAAAGGAGGCAGAGCTGTCTATCGCCACATCTCTAGGTCTCCAGGGGGATCAGACGTCTGCAGTGCATTTCGACGACAAAAAACCAAATAGAGATATTTAGCCACTGACTTGGTGAGCTCCTGATCATTCCCCCGTAATAGGACCTCCAACTCTGGTTTCCATTTGGGGATACAGAGTTGACCTAGAGATTGCTGATGGAGATCATCATATAGTTTACAATTAAGAACCATATGTGTAAGGCTTTCCACCAGGTGGTCTTCACATGGGCAAGATCTTTCTCCTTCCCCGCTGCCTGAGAACCTTCCCCAAAGGAGGTTTGATGGATTTGAATTAAACCTGGCCAGCGAAACCTATACTTACCTAGAATCATAGAATCATAGAGTTGGAAGAGACCCCTCTGGACACGTTCCAGCTTGTCCGTATCCTTCTTGAACCTCTTCCAGTAGCACCTTAGAGACCAACTAAGTTTGTTCTTGGTATGAGCTTTCGTGTGCATGCACACTTCTTCAGAAAAGAAGTGTGCATGCACACGAAAGCTCATACCAAGAACAAACTTAGTTGATCTCTAAGGTGCTACTGGAAGGAATTTTTTTATTTTATTTTGCTTTGACTATGACAGACCAACACGGCTATCTACCTTCTTGAACCTGGCAGGGGAGACACCTTGATCATGTGTTGAATCGAATAAAGCGCGGATGGTTGATATTTTGTGTGTGTGTGTTTTCCCCTGGAAAGGTACATGAAGTACTTATACCCCTACGAGTGTGAGAAGAGAGGGCTGAGCAACCCCAACGAGCTGCAGGCCGCCATCGACAGCAACCGCCGCGAGGGCCGCCGGCAGGGGTTCAGCGGCTCGATCTTCACGTACTCGCCCAGCGGCACCCACAGCATGCTGTCCTCCCCCAAGCTCCAAGTGCCAACGTTGGGATTACCGTCGACCACCAACGGCAGCTCCTTGGCCTCCGTCCCGAAAATCAAAAAAGGTAAAGGGACCCCTGACCGTTAGGTCCAGTCGTGTCCGACTCTGGGGTTGTGGCGCTCATCTCGCTTTATTGGGAGCCGGCGTACAGCTTCCAGGTCATGTGGCCAGCAGGACTAAGCCGCTTCTGGCGAACCAGAGCAGCGCACGGAAACGCCGTTTACCTTCCCGCCGGAGCGGTTTCTATTTATCTACTTGCACTTTGACGTGCTTTCGAACTGCTAGGTTGGCAGGAGCAGGGACCGAGCAACAGGAGCTCACCCCGTTGCGGGGATTCGAACCGCCGACCTTCCGATCGGCAAGCCCTAGGCTCTGTGGTTTAGACCACAGCGCCACCCACTATTGCTTGCGCGTTCGGTTCCTCTCCGGAGTGTTTTGTGCCACGCTCTTTATCCTGAAAGGTCTCCCGGGTTGGCTTAACGCTCCACCAAATTTTAAAAAATTTACGCGAGATGAGCACCCATCGGGCGTAGCAGTTTGAAAAAGGGAAAGGAAAGGGCAAAGGCACACAAGGAAAGAGGAACCAGGAGGGCAGAGGAAAAAGAAAAAGCGAGCTCAGCCGTTTAAATAGTGCTGGATGGCGTTCGGTGGGCAAGCTTCTCATTGTCCACGTCGCTCTTTTTTAATTTAAATTGGATTTTCAAAATAGAATGTTTTTGGAGGAAAATTCTTTCTAAAGGTAGTTTTCTATTTAAGTTACATTATAGTCCAAAGGCTATTCATCAGGAAATAAGGGTTTGTTTTATGTTTTTCCATGTGTGCTAAAACTCAGTCTAAGTTTTTTTTTTTTAAATTGTTTAACAACATCAGTTAACAAACATGGATACATATGCTATAATGTTATCGTTTTGGTTAAATAAGTTGTTTAAATTGTTATTCAGGAAATGATTATTTTTCTCCTTCCAATAAAGTACAGCGGGGAAAGTTTTCCAGATATAAACGGTTAACTCACCAGACCTCACCATAATTTCATAATCATCTGTCTATGAATTTCTAATAGTACCGGTAGAACCAAATCGGTAACTTTTGATTTAACTGTAAAAACTGCTTATTGTTCCAAAAAAATGAAAGCTTTTTCATCTGGTTGTCAATATTAAGATGATACCAGCAAGAATGAGTCTTTCTGTAAAAAAATAACAATGATTTAAATCAAGGGATTGACAAGTGAGTGACATCGTGATTGAAATCGATTTGGTTTAAGTCGTGATTCAAATTGATTTGATTTAAGTCGTGATTGAAATCGATTTGGTTGAAGTCGTGATTTAAAGTCTGTGCATTTATAATAGTATAATCAAATCGGTAAGTAGTTTTTACAGTTAAATCAAAAGTTATTTATTCCCCCAAAAATTGAAAGCTTCATCTGGTTGTTGATATTCAGATGATACGAGCAAGAATGAGTCTTTCTGTAAAAAGAAAAATGATGAATTTAATCAAGTCTTGCTGACTAGTGGTTGAAATCGATTTGATTGAGATCGTGATTGGAATCGATTTTATTTTATTTGTGATTGAAATCGATTTGATTTGAGTCGTGATTTGAATCATCGATTTGATTTAGATCAAATCCACCCTGGCTCCAAGTCTCCCTGTACCGCTCTCCCGTCTCGCCTGTTTTCACTTCTTTGCGCTATAGATAGATAGATAACTTTATTGCAGCTATAAGCTCATACATAAATACATAAATAGACACACAAATCCAACCTGTCTAACAAACCATGAAAAACATTTAAATAAATTAGATTTACATAGGAGTGATGAGCTAAAATATTTACATTCAGTCAGAGAATTAAAAATAACATCAGCCTATGATGTCCTCGCAGCTATTGACCTGAAGAGGGTGAAAATAAATTATTAAGATTTGTGTAATAGACCATTTCGCCTCTTGTGGTTCAGAACCGAAGTCAGATACCTTGCCACTTGCAAGGTTACAGTAGGGTTGGAATCCTGGAATAAAAAGGTAAGCTGCCTCTCAACTGGCAATCCAGAAAGTTTTTGGACCAATGGGGTCAACAAGTTTCTCCTAACGTTACTGTATAAAGGGCAATTAAAAACAATGTGCAGGAGGGATTCCCTCGACAGCTCATCACATGAACATAAATCTGATACACTTCCCCTAGAGAATCTATGTGACAGGACCCCAGAGGGAAAGGCATTAAACCTTGCCTTAATAAACGCAAAACGTTATAATAATAATAATAATATTACAATAATTTATTATTGATTCCTCGCCCGTCTGGCTGGGCTTCCCCAGCCACTCTGGGCGGCTCCCAACAAAATATTAAAATGCAATAGTCCTTGCACTAAAGGAGTTTTCTCATTTGTTGTTGTTGCAATCCCTGCAGAGGAGGACTCGGCCATCCCCATCGGCGTGCCCGGCCGCCTGCCCGTCTCGCTGGCGGGCCACCCGGCCATCGCGGCCCAAGCCGTCCAGGCCGCGGCGGCCCAGGCAGCGGCGGTGGCCCAGGCCGCGGCGCTGGAGCACCTGCGGGAGAAGCTGGAGTCCGGGGAGCCGCCGGAGAAGAAGATGGCTCTCGTGACGGACGAGCAGCAGCGGTTGATGCAGAGAGCCCTCCAGCAGAATCTCCTGGCCATGACAGCTCAGCTCCCCATGAGCATCCGCATCAACAGCCAAGGGACGCGCTCGCCAGGTCCGTTCCGGCCCCCCGGGGCAGGGGTCAGCAAACCTTTTCAGCAGGGGGCCGGTCCACTGTCCCTCAGACCTTGTTGTGGGCCGGACTGTATTTTTGGGGGGAAAGAAGAACGAATTCCTATGCCCCACAAATAACCCAGAGATGCATTTTTAATAAAAGGGCACATTCTACTCCTGTAAAAACACCAGGCAGGTCCCACGAATAACCCAGAGGTGCATTTTAAATGAAAAGGACACATTCTACTCATGTAAAAACACCAGGCAGGCCCCACAAATAACCCAGAGATGCTTTTTAAATAAAAGGACACATTCTACTCATGTAAAAACGCCAGGCAGGTCCCACGAATAACCCAGAGATGCATTTTAAATAAAAGGACACATTCTACTCATGTGAAAACGCCAGGCAGGTCCCACAAATAACCCAGAGATGCATTTTAAATAAAAGGGCACATTCTACTCATGTGAAAACACGCTGATTCCCTGACCACCCGCAGGCCGGATTTAGAAGGCGATCGGGCCGGATCCGGCCCCCGGGCCTTAGTTTGCCGACCCATGGCACGGGGGGAGCTCCTTCCAATATTTAATTGCAGTGGTACCTTGGTTCTCAGACTTTATCCAAAGTCCGTTCTAAAACCAAGGCACGCTTTCTCATAGAAAGTCATGCAAGAGGTTTCTGAGCACAGTTCAAAGGGTTGGTGCTGACCTTGAAAGCCCTGAGCAGCCCAGTATACCTGAAGGAACATCTCCACCCCCATCGTCTGTCCCGGACACCTGGGTCCATCTCCGAGGGCCTTCTGGCGGTTCCCTCCCTGCGAGAAGCGAGGTTACAGGGAACCAGGCAGAGGGCCTTCTCGGTGGTGGCACCCGCCCTGTGGAATGCCCTCCCATCAGATGTCAAAGAGAAAAACAACTACTTGACATTTAGAAGACATCTGAAGGCAGCCCTGTTTAGGCAAGCTTTTTTTTTGGTGGGGGGGGAGTGATGTTTATTTCCTATCCTTCAAATACTGTACTTTATTTGATAATAGGGATGAAAGAGAAGATTTAATGCAAGTCTCATTACTTTGCACTTCCCAAAGCGATACATTAACCAAAAAGCAGCAATTTCTCAGCCAAGAAATGTCTACCCAAATGTGCATGCTGGAGTAGTGTGTGCGTTACAATGCACGTATTAGGGGAAGTAACATATAAAATGCATTGTATTAGGGTGAAACGCTTGCAGAAATGTGTGCGTTAATAAATATGTCCCCAAAGCAACCAATAAACAACTTGAATAAGTTAATAAATATCAGGACAAATGTTTGATGTTTTATCGTGTTTTTAATAAAAAAATTCCTTCCAGTAGCACCTTAGAGACCAACTAAGTTTGTTCTTGGTATGAGCCTTCGTGTGCATGCACACTTCTTCAGATAGACTGAAACAGAAGTCACCAGACCCTTATATATAGTGAGAGGGTGGGGAGGGGTATTACTCAGAAGGGTGGTGGGAATGGGTGATTGTCTGATAGCTGTGGTAAACCTGTTGATGACTGTTAACGACTGCAATTAGTCTTACAGGAAAAAGCAAGACTAATTGCAGTCATTAACAGTCGTCAACAGGTACCTCGGTTTACGAACTTAATCCATTCTGGAAGTCGGTTCTTAAACCGAAACCGTTCTTAAACCGGAAGGGGAGACGGCCGCCTCCCTCTGTCTTACCTCCTCCTTTTTTTTTGCCTCCCAGAAAACCGCCAAGACTCCGCCATGAATTTGGCCACCAATGGGACGAACAGCATCAACATGTCGGTTGAGCTCAACGGCATCGTTTATACAGGTAAACCCTGGTTGAAGAAACCTCGAAAAGGAGGTTTCGGCTGGCCTCACGAAACCGGTCTTACGTTTGCTAAGGTCGCAAGCTCCAAAGGTTTCAAGATTACCTTGCCTACACCTGTAAGATGAAAGGTGGCAGGGCAGGTGAGGCCGGGTTTTTGCAAAGAATGCAAAAAGAAAATACCCGAAACAGGTGCAAACATCCCAAAACAAAAGAAGACAAAGAATCAAATATTTAAACGTGTTTAAAGCGTGTTGTGATTATTCTCAGCCTCAAAGGACAAAAGTAGAAAAATGCAGCTCTGCTGCAAAGGGATAGTGAAGTTAGTAAGTCACACAAATGTTCCCTTTGCAAATAATAAATAAAAATGGAAACGTTCTGCACCTGTGAGTTGCATCGCTATTGAGAATCAAGGCTGAATGTAGTCTTAATTGAGCAGTTTGAAAGCACGTCAAAGTGCAAGTAGATCAATAGGAACTGCTCCGGCGGGAAGGTAAACGGCGTTTCCGTGCGCTGCTCTGGTTCGCCAGAAGCGGCTTAGTCCTGCTGGCCACAGGACCCGGAAGCTGTACGCCGGCTCCTTCGGCCAGTAAAGCGAGATGAGCGCCGCAACCCCAGAGTCATCCGCGACTGGACCTCATGGTCAGGGGTCCCTTTACCTTTACCTTTATCCTATCTCCCCTCAAAGCGATTGGTGGTGGCCCCGGCTTTTGCAGGGTCGCTAGATAGATAGATGTTTATTTACAGCCATAAAGGTAAAGGGACCCCTGACCATTAGTTCCAGTCGTGTCCGACTCTGGGGTTGCTGCGCTCATCTCGCTTTACTGGCCGAGGGAGCCGGCCTACAGCTTCCGGGTCATGTGGCCAGCAGGACTAAGCCGCTTCTGGCGAACCAGAGCAGCGCACGGAAACGCCATTTACCTTCCCGCCGGAGCGGTTCCTATTTATCTACTTGCACTTTGACGTGGTTTCGAACTGCTAGGTTGGCAGGAGCAGGGACCGAGCAACGGGAGCTCACCCCATCGCGGGGATTCGAACCGCCGACCTTCTGATCGGCAAGCCCTAGGCTCTGTGGTTTAACCCACAGCGCCACCTGGGTCCATTTACAGCCATAGGCCCATACAAATAAAACACTCCAGTATACCTGAAGGAGCGTTTCCACCCCCATCGTTCAGCCCAGACACTGAGGTCTAGCTCCGAGGGTCTTCTGGCTGCGAGAAGCCAAGTTACAGGGGACCAGGCAGAGGGCCTTCTCGGTAGTGGCGCCCGGCCAGTGGAACACCCTCCCTTCAGATGTCAAAGAGAACAACAACTAACAGACCTTTAGAAGACATCTGAAGGCAGCCCTGTTTAGGGAGGCTTTTAATGTTTAATAGATTATTGTATTTTAATGTTCTGTTGAAAGCTGCCCAGAGTGGCTGGGGAAACCCAGCCAGATGGGCGGGGTATAAATAATAAATTATTATTATTATTATTATTATTATTATTATTATTATTATTATAAGTAACAACTTATGCCAGGTAGGTGCGTCAGCCGCTATAGCATATCACATACCGCAATCATCCAAAATGATGTTAAAAGAATAAAACTAGGTGAGAATAAATGTGTATTTGCAATAAAATGAAATAACATAATAAACCTTAACTAGTCGCTATAAGCTGTCCGGGATTAAGGGACCAGTCGGGTGTTTAGGGGGGGAGAAGGAACGGGCCCAGGGTTGCGGTGACCCACCAAGTGTCTTCTTCCGTCCCTCCCCAGGCGTGCTGTTTGCCCAAACTCCAGGGCCGTCGTCCTCCCTCACCAAAGGAAACTCCAACACCGCCCGCAGCGGCAGCAGCTCTCAGGGCGGGTCGGCCCCCAGCGCCCCGCAGACTGGTTTCCCCGCCCCGCCGACGTCTACCTCAACCAATTCCTCGTCGCCTTAAGGAAAAAAACCCCCCCGCTTCTCCTCTTCGTCCTGCCAAAGCCGAAAGCCCCCCCCGTCCTGGCAACGCACGGTCAACGAGAAAAGGTCCCCGGTTTGGAACGGCCGCGCCACCCTTTTCCGCCCGTCCCGAACGGGTATTTTTCGGAGAGGGGGGAGAGATGGACCCGCACGATCTTAACTTCCAGGTGTTTGGGGCAGGGGGCTCAGGAAGGTGCCATCTTCTGTCCCTCCACCCCCCCCCCAAAAAAACGAATCTCTTTGCCGTCGCTGCAGGGAGATGTTTTCCGGGGCAGCAATGTCCCAACCTGGAATGCAGGGAGGTATCCCAACCAAATTCCAGCTTCACACCAAACTTTTTTGGGGGAAAGGGTGGGGGGGGGCATTGGGTCCTAATCTCTCCCTCCTCTCTCCCCCCTCTTCCACCAAATATCTCCCCCCATGCCCAGCATTAAAGATATCAATAGAAGAACCAAAAAAATGAAACAGAAAGCTTTCAGCCTGGATTTTGGAGGGGGGGGGCGGGACGTTGAGTGTCGATGATTTCTGAGCCAGATGGAAAACACTGTGTGGTTTTAACTCTCTGTTTGTTTTTTTGACGTAATGCATTGTAGACACAGACCTCCTTACCTCATGCGAACTCACACTTTTGCACTGTGTGTTATTTTATTTTTTATTTTTGTTATCGGGCGGTGGCGGGGAGATAACCTCTCGCCAGGCAGCGTCAGGGTGCGGGGTGCTCTCAGGCGTGCGTTTGAACGAAACCCTTTTTTTTAAAAACCCACCCACCCCATACAGCATTTACAAAAGGGGGGGCAAGGAGGGGGCAAGGGCGGTGGGGGCAGCTTTTAGCTATTGCGTTTTGTTTTGTTTTTTAAAACAAACTGCTCTCGAAATAATAGGAGGAAAATTCAGGGGTGCGTGTAAATAGAAAACTTCCTTTGTTTTTGGAATGCTATTCTCGACAGACAACCAAAAAAGCGAAAGCAGATCTATAGAGCAAATTCTGTAAGTTTGCATTTTTATTTTTTGGGGCGGCGGTTATCCTCTGGACGCGTGTTGCTTCAGGTGTGTTTTCTGATGACGATACAGCTGCACTTTCCCTCCCCAAATCTTCTCGTGTAACACTGGCAGGGCTTTTATTTTTTGCGGGGAGGGTCTCGGGGAGAATTGTCTCTGACGAACGAGCTCAGGTGGGTTTTTTCTACATAATGGGGTGGGTCGGGCGCAAGCAATTGCTTTGGGATTTCATAGGACGATATTTTTGTACAGAGATGCCCCTCTTCGTTTCAGGTGTTTGCATGGAAATTGGAGAATCGGATGGGGCAGCCTTTGTTCCCCTGACCCTCAAACATTTCTCCTTTGCGATGGCAAAAAACAACACACAAAAAACCCCGCTGGTCTGTTTTTCCTCACCTTCCGCCCCAAATAATTTAAAAACCACAGCATTAACCTCTGCAAAGTCTTCGGGGCCTGACGTTTCCCCAGAAAACGGGGGACCCCAGACGTCACCATTTTCAGGAACTGGCTTTTGCCAGGACGAATCCGGTTTCCCAACTTAGCTTTCAGACATCGCATCCTCCGTGTGCATTCAAAGCGCGTGGCTTCCCTGCAAAGGATCCCGGGAACCGTAGCTTGCAGAGGGCGCCGGAGGGCGGGCGGGTTGCAGTTCTCTATCAGGTTTACCGCAACGGTGCGTCGCCGAGAGGGAGGAGCGTGGCGAGCTGGGGGTTTTGGCGGAGTTTAGGGGGCGCGACTGGCGGAGAGGATAAAATTTGGGGTTGTGTTTTAGCCCCACTGCTCCCTCCAAACTCAGTTGTGGTTTCCTTTGAACATAGGGACCGGGTAAGGGGGCGCATCCTTCACTTTAGCAGGAACCGGAGAGGTTTTGGGTTTCGCTTTCTGCAGAGCCAGGCGGGGAACGTTTCGCTGTTTCAGATGCAAACGAAGAGGTGGTCCGGATATTGGCGGCTAGCCGCCAGAGAACCCCCTTAAACACCGACGATTTGTTGTGTTTTGCCTGTAGCTTGGCATATCTACCTCATCAAACCCCTTTCCCCTCCTTTCCAGTTCCCCCGGGGTGGGCAGACTGGGGAGGATTCTTGAATCAGAGCATCCCGTCCCCCTCCCCAAAGACGGGGTCTTCTCTTCGCTGGCCCCCTCCCCGGAAATATTTATAGAAACGCAGCAAAGCACTCCCAAAAAAAATCTCTCCATCACCCCTCTGTCCTCTCAATTGCTGGTTTTAATTTCTTAACTGGGGGTCCGGCAGGGTGGGGGGCTGAGAGAAGGAGAGCGCCGGGACCCCTCAGCAAAACTCTTGTGCCACTAAATGAGACCCCTTTCTGATCCATTCCTCTTTCCGGAACGGTATTTGTTTCGGCCGGCCCCGTTAAGCGGACGGTTGCTTTCTGGAAAGAACGAAAGGCGGCTTCTCCCTCTCTCTGCCTTTTATTTTTTATTTTTTAAAGGGTTTTTAGGATTTGTCGCTTTCTGGGATGAAATAGTGACCGCTCTCTCTCTCTCTCTCCTGGGGTTAATAATAAGGCTGGAGAAGCAAGACGTTTGGTTGGGGACGTTTTTAAATTTTCTGTTTAACGCTCTAGGAATTTTTACAGGCTTTCCGACCGGTGGGTGCGTCTGCTCACTCCTAATCCCCCAAACCCACAAAAAATAATATATATATATCTTCCATTGGGTGCTGACCTGGCGCCCTCTGGACTTTGTCTGCCATTCACTCTGGGAGTTGTAGCGCAACACACCCGGAGGGCTCTAGATTAGCGGCGAACCCTATAGACATCGAGCGCCCTGGCGCTACGATACCCCTTGAAACAATCATGGTTTCTGGGAGCTGTAGTTTTGCGGCAGGTGCCGAGAATTGTGAGGCGAGCGCCCCATTCCCCCTCGCAGAGCTACAGTTCCCGGAGCTCCCCGGGGAAAGAGGGGTTGGTTGCTATGCCCGTTCTTAGACGTTACAAGGGGAATTTGCACGTCTCCTGGCGGCTCCCGCCGCCCATAGCGAAACTACAGCTCTCGGAACGCTTTGGGGAAAACCACGACGGTTTCCAGGCACATTGTAGTGCTTTAAATGTAGGGCGCGAACATTTTGAGGCCTGCGGTCAAGGAAGTCTCCCCTGCCCTATATTTAGACACTGGCCGAGGAACGGACAAAGGGGTATCTCTTCTCCCCGAACCCACAGAATTTAAAAATAAAACCATTTTCTGCCCACATCGTTGCCGCTTTTGGGACGTGTCCAAAGTTTTGGAGAGCCCTCCCGAGAATATCTCCTTAATGTGGGGTGCTGTTGTTTTTTAAGGCTGCGTACGTTTCATAAATTAAAAGCACATGACATTTTCCCCACCCCAACCTCGCGGGAACTGTAGTTTCCCCAAGGTGCTGGGAACTGTAGCGCTGCGATCGATTCTTTCATTTAATTATCAATTCTGCTTTTTTTTAAAAAAAAAAATTAAATTGCTCAGTTTCCTCTTGCCAATTCCTGGAATGGGAATTCCAGCACTAGGGCGTTGATGGCCTTTAAATTCGGCATCCGGGTCCTTTTATTGTTGTTATTTTTTAAATAATAATAATATAACTCTCTCGGATCCTGTGAGGAATAGCTCTTTGCTTCCGCGCTCTTCTTTTCCAAAATGACAGCTCAGCAAACAGAGGTGCAGATGTCTGAAAATCAGATTTTATTCTCCTTTGCGGAATTGCTTTAGGCAATTTTAGGCCCTTTGGAGTCAACAGTTTGGTTCCGGCTGTTTCTTGAACCCCAAATACGTTGGTAGCAGTTAACATTCCCCCCCCCCTGAACTGGCCCCCATCCTCACTATTTCTCTAGGAAAGAGAGCGGGGGGGGGGCGCCATTGCTGCTTGCGACTCCCTATACCGCATTTAAGGACTTTGCAAATGAGCCCTGGACTTTGGGGGGGGGGGTCTGGATCCTGCTTACTTCCTCCTCTTAGTAGACCCATTGAAGCGAATGGGCCCAAATTGGCGGCTAATGTCAACGGGCACAAGGCAGCAACCCCCCCATCACCAAAGCAAGGTTGCATTTTGGGGGGGCTGCGTTTTATTTCCTTCCCCTCCAAACAGTTCACTTGAGACGGTTCTCGGAATCCGGCCCCCAAGCTAACCAGCCCAGAAATATATAGATATTTAGATATATAGAAATATCGCCTGCAGAATCCCACCGCTGACACCAATCCTCTCGTGTCGCAAACAGGATTCCCCCCCCTCCCTTTGAAAGCTTGCTAATCTAACCGTACGGGTATGCGGCTCACAAAGTGTCTGCTTTGAATGGCGCGGGTGAAACGGCCTCGTGCCGCGCCCAGGGGGGTCCGTCGGCCGTGGGGCAGGTATGAATCTAGGGAGAGGAGGGGTGGGGAACTGTTCCTTCAACATTTGTTTTTTTAACTCCGTTTTCAGGTGCATTTACCCATCTCAAACCAATCTCTCTTGGGTCTTCCCCACGCCGGCTTTCCTGCCTTCCCATGGAAATAATTTTTAAAAAAATCTACCCATTGGGCAAGCCTGCCTTCTTTCCTTTAGGGTCCCTCGAGCAGCCGTGGCAAGGAAACAGTGTACAGCGGCGGAGGGACAGGGGAATCGCCTTGTCGAATCCTATCCTTGAAAGCCTCCCTTTCTGCATGGAGACAAAGAAATGGGTCAAATATCGGTTTACGAACCCGATATGCAAATCTGGTTGCTTGAATGGATCCCGGTTAAACCACAGCTGCCTGTGTTCAAACCTGGAAAGTACAGGAAATACCTCTGTTATTAAGCCAGGGTATGCACCATCCCTTTAAACCTTCCCTTTAAAATCCTGGGAATTCTAGTTTGAGGGTGTTTGGAACTATAGCACTGTCAGTGGGAAAACTACAGTTCCCGGGATTCCTTTATTTTCAGGGGAGGTGCTAGCTTTTAACTACGATTTGAAGTCGGTTGGGTGAACCGCCACTTGTCCCCCCCCCCAAAAAAAACAGCAGAGGGTCTCGGGTTCGAGGTGAAATGCAGAACTTTACGGTTCGGCGTTTTTGCGGCCTGGGTTTGGACGTAAAGGGCTTGGCCCATAAGCCGATACGATCGTCCGATCGTGGGGTGTGCACAGGACCAGTCTGATGATAATAATAATAATAATTTTGTTATTTATGCCCTGCTCAAACGACTGCGTCGCCCCCTCGCGTCGACTTTTCCGTGCCTGCGAAACGCCCGGAGGCGGCACTTGAACCCAGAACCTCCGGCTGCCTTGCCCTAAAGAACAGACCCTTCCTATCTGAGGAGGAGCGTTGTGTGTGTGTGTGTGTGTGTGAAATTTCCCCCACCCTAGACATTTTTTTTTTAAAGAGAGAGAAAGAGAGAGGGGTTTTTAGTGCGGGTGGGCGAGAAATAAATTCTATATCCAAATTTATATAAATATATATAAAAGTTTGTATGTTTGTGGGTTGTTGTTTTTTATTTTTAAAGTGTGCGTGTGTCTCTCTCTCTCTCTCTCTCTCTCTCAAGGAACGTGGCATAATTCCTTTATTCTCAGGCCAGAAATTTTGCTTTTTAAGGGTTCGATGGCGACTCAGGGGCGATGTGGAACCTGCTGTCTGGATCTTGATTGTATTCTGGAGGGGCTGTGAGGGTGGGATCCGGGGGGTGGGTGGGTTTGGGTGTACAGTAAAACAAACCAAAATGAAATAAGAATAATTGCTTGCGGTGATGGTGGCTCAAGCGAGGGTTGGGGGTGTGCCGGGTTCGAATGCCGACCGAGGGCTTTCCATGTTCCAAAGAACGGGGCGACGCTTGGGAATACCCCCCCCTATTTTTTTCTTTTTTGGAAGAACGTTTCGCCGCTCGATCGCGCCCTGCCATCAAGAGGAACGTTTTCCGAGTTCTCGATTCCTGCGCAGTTTTTGACAAAGAGACTCCGTTCGAGGCGCAAGATCCCTGGGAGCGAGATTCCTGTTTGTGGAGGTTGGGTTTGGGGGGGGGACTTGTTTTTTTTTAATTACACCTTTTCCATGAATTTTCCGAGCGGCCCCGATTCGCAATCGCATTTTACGTCTGATTCGCTTGGCCCTTATTGTTGCGAAAAGCGAAAACGGGAAGATTTTAGCTCGTAGTAAAAGGATTTGTGTTACATTTGTACAAACACTGTGCTTTTTTGGGGGGTGGGTCCTGATTTTTTTTGGGGGGGGCTTGCAAACTCAGCCCCTTCTTTCTGTCTCTGCATATCAAGTTTTAAATAAGATGTAGTTTTCAGGGTGTGCTTTTTCTCCCCCTTCTGGGGCTGTTTCTTCTTCTTCTTCAAAGGAAATAATCAAATTTGAACGAGCAGCAAGGATATGCAAATCTGTACAGCGTAGGTAGATTTTTGACTCAGGAAAGAAAATAAAAATCGAAAAATAAACCACATTCTACCTCTGAAAACAGCAGCGGGCTGCCTTTCGTCACGGCGGGGGTTTTTTTTGGGTGGGGGTAAGGCAGCCTCTGCGTTTTTGCGCTTTTTATTTTTCGTTTTGTTTTTTCGTTTGTTTGTTTCGTGTGTTGTTGTTGGGTTTTTTTCCTTAAGAAAAAGAAAAGAAAAAGAATATCACGTTTTCGCAAAACATTCAGGTATTATTAACCTTTGTGACTTAAGAGAGAAATAAGATAATAAAAAAAAACACTGAAAAAGTTTACATTTTATAACATTATTATTACAGATTGTATTTAAACTTCAGAAATATTTAAAACGATTGTAACCTTGTAAAGTTGGAGAAATATTAAAAAAGAAAAAAAGAGGAGGAAAGGAGATTCGTCTGAAGGTGGTCTTGTCATCTGTGTGTGTTTTGTGTGTCTGTTTTTTTTTTTTTTAAGGCTATGAAGTTCCCAAATCCCGATTGCAGGGACCACTAGATCCCGTCAGAGGGGATCCCAAAGTGCGATGCTAGTAAAACAGCAACTCTCCACACTTGCAACCTCCAGTACAGCGGTGACTTGGTTCTCAGACTTAATCCGTTCCGGAAGTCCGTTCCAAAACCAAAGCGTTCCAAAACCAAGGCGCGCTGCTTTCCCATAGGAAAATAATACTACAACTAGACTTAACACGGACACTGGCACCAGAGCCTGCAGTAAACCCAGATGCCAACTTTGCTGCCACATACACCCGGACAACACCATTACTGGCCCCAACAACCTCAAACATACCATCTCAGGACTATTTAGTTGCTCATCGTCTAACATTGTGTATGCCATCAAATGCCAACAGTGCCCTTCAGCTCTCTATATTGGACAAACAGGCCAAACCCTACGCCAGTGATGGCTAACCTTGACACCCCAGATGTTTGGGAACTACAACTCCCATCCCTAGCTAACAGGATCAGTGGTTAGGGATGATGGGAGTTGTAGTTCCAAAACATCTGGAGTGTCAAGTTTAGCCATCACTGCCCTATGCCAAAGGGTAAAGGTAAAGGTAAAGGGACCCCTGACCTTTAGGTCCAGTCGCGGACGACTCTGGGGTTGTGGCGCTCATCTCGCTTTCAGGCCGAGGAAGCCGGCGTACAGCTTCCAGGTCATGTGGCCAGTAGGACTAAGCCGCTTCTGGCGAACCAGAGCAGCGCACAGAAACGCCGTTTACCTTCCCGCCGGAGCGGTTCCTATTTATCTACTTGCACTTTGACGTGCTTTCGAACTGCTAGGTGGGCAGGAGCTGGGACCGAGCAATGGGAGCTCACCCATCGCGGGGATTCGAACCGCCGACCTTCTGATCGGCAAGCCCTAGGCTCTGTGGTTTAACCCACAGCGCCACCTGGGTCCCACGCCAAAGGATAAATGGACATAAATCTGACATCAGGAATCACAAGACAGAGAAACCAGTAGGAGAACACTTCAATCTCCCAGGACATTCTATACAAGATCTCAAAGTAGCTGTCTATTGCAAAGGAATTTCAGAAATAAACTGGAAAGAGAAGTTGCTGAATTGCAACTCATTACCAAACTTAAAACCATGGAGAGGCCTGGTCTGAACAAAGACATTGGATTCTTATCTCATTATACATGACAAAGCTATTTTTAACCTTCTCACCCCTTGCTTTTTCCTGCAAGACCAATTGCAGTCGTAATAATAATAATAATAATAATAATAATAATAATCATTTATTATTTATACCCCGCCCATCTGGCTGGGTTTCCCCAGCCACTCTGGGCGGCTTCCAACAGAACATTAAAATACAATAATCTATTAAACAGTCGTCAACAGGTTTACCTCTCCTATCAGCCAATCACCCAATTCCCACCACGCTTCTGAGTAATACCCCTCCCCACCCTCTCACTATATATAAGGGTCTGGTGACTTCTGTCTCAGTGTATCTGAAGAAGTGTGCATGCACACGAAAGCTCATACCAAGAACAAACTTAGCTGGTCTCTAAGGTGCTACTGGAAGGAATTTTTTTATTTTTTATTTTGTTTTTCCCATAGGAAGTAATGCAAAAGGGATTAATCCGTTCCAGCCTTTTAAAAAAACAACCCCTAAAACAGCAATTGAACATGGATTTTACTGTCTAGCGAGACCATCGATCCATAAAATGAAAGCAATAAACACGCACAATCCATCAGTAGCTGGACCTGGGTTCCACACAGTGACAAAAACAAATTGAAAAAGAGCCACAAAAACACAAAATAAATAGCAAAAAAAAAAAACCAGACCTCAGCATAGTGCTCAAATCGGAAGCGTAACACTTAAAACCGAGCATGTTTGGCTTCCGAAAACAGTTTGCAAACCGGAACACTTCTGGGTTTGCAGTGTTTGGGTTCCAAGTTGTTTGAGAACCAAGGTACGACTTTATATGAATTTAAAGCAGTATCATACCACTTTGAACAGCCCCAAAGCATCCTGGGAACTGTAGTTTGCTCGGGGTGCTGAGAGTCGTTGGGAGAGCCCAGTTCTCCGGGAAGAGGGATTTGTTGTTGATTCGCTCTGGGAAGGGGTCTTCCCAACACGGCCCAGCACCCTGAGCAAACTACAGTTCCCAGGATGCTTCCCCTCCAGCCCTGATCTCCAGAAGAGGCACGCCATGCTCCAAGGAGGGGGTGCCTCTATCATTCCTCAACCTTTCACACGGCAAAGGTAAAGGTAAAGGACCCCTGGACCAGGAGTAGGCAACCTAAGGCCGGGGGGCCGGATGCGGCCTAATCGCCTTCTCAATCCGGCCCCTGGATGGTCCGGGAATCAGCGTGTTTTTACACGAGTAGAATGTGTCCTTTTATTTAAAAATGCATCTCTGGGTTATTTGTGGGGCATAGGAATTTGTTCACCCCCCAAAAAAATAGTCTGGTCCCCCACAAGGTCTGGGGGACAGTGGACCGGCCCCCCACAGCTGAAAAAGGTTGCTGACCCCTGCGCTGGACGGTTAAGTCCAGTCAAAGGCGACTCTGGGGTTGCGGCGCTCATCTCGCTTTCAGGCTGAGGGAGCCGGCGTTTGTCCGCAGACAGCTTTCCGCATCATGTGGCCAGCAGGACCAAACCGCTTCTGGCGCAACGGGACACCGCGACGGAAACCAGAGCGCACGGAAACGTCGTTTACCTCCGCGCCACAGCGGTACCTGTTTATCTACTTGTGCCGGTGTGCTTTCGAACTGCGAGGTTGGCAGGAGCTGGGACAGCAATGGTGGGAGCTCAGCTTACTTACTTATCAAACCTTTATTAGGCATTTTACAGATAAAACCGCGAGAGATAGAATCACATACAGGAGCCTTACAAGTATATACAAAGAAAGAACAGTTGAGTACGTAGGCTGGTTGTATGTATATATACCGGTATATAAAATCTAGAATTTCTTTCTGTTAAACTACTCCTTGGGGCACTGCTGCCAAAAACACGGCTACCCCCGCAGTCACCCTTTGGTCAATGTCGGACAAACAGAATCCAACACTTCCACCGTGCAGCGGTTTCAAAGCACCCAGGAGGGAGGACGGCACACATTCACGCAGCATACTGTGCAGTGGACAATGAAAGAGAATATGCTCTACACAGTATCCGGGACATTCAGGGAACATCTGCAGTATCTCTTGTTTCTGGGAATGTTCTGATATCTACCCCTGACAAATGCCGAGGGAAAGACATTCAGTCGTGCCAGCATAAATGCCCTACATTGGGCTGGGATTATTAACTTAGAAACATAGTTGACCCTGCTATCTAAGATATTTAAATAATAGAATATGGGAGAGCAAACTCTATTTACAGCTGCCGCAATGTTTTGTCTCTCAGCATCCTTTAGTCTGGTCAGGACATTGTAAAAGATATGTTGCTCGCTTGAGTTGTACAAGGGCTCCAGCTCAATGCCTATAGATCTGATTTTATTTTCTAGGAGTTGGTACCATCTAGATTTGTAGGAATCCTTAAGCAGGTCAGAGAGCAGGGGAGCTCAGCACCGTCGCGGGGATTCGAACCGGTGACTTTCCGACCAGCAAGTCCAAGAGGCTCAGTTTTACGCAGCATGGGAATGCCGCAGGGTTGAGGACCTGCCATGATCCCCATCAGAGCGCCCAGTTCTCGGGGGGACGAAGGGAGCAAGCGGCACCCCTGAATCCTGTTTTGGGGCTCCCGGGAGCTGGCATGGGTCAGTTGCTCCGGGCTGCCCAGAATAACGTTACCAGACGTCCCCGGATTTACAAATCCGTCCCCGTACAAAATCCATTGAAGTTAAAAAAGTGTCCCTGGATTCATTGGTTTAAAAAACCCCAGTAACTTTAGCCCAGAAATCTCTGGAGAGCTGCAGGCTGGCCCTAGAGAGACCATGTGCTTGCATCTGTGTTAAGTCACTATTCTGGAAAAACCGTGCACAGGATTTCTCCTAAAAACGTGGGTAGCAATCGCCCCCTGGCGTTTGATTTCCTTTAAACACTTTGCTAAATATTGGCCATGCACTTCCCCAACTCTCCAAATTCTCTCTCAATTTTTTTAAAATAGTTTTCATTTTACAAATAAATACCGATCCAAATACCAAATGCACGTTGGATTTCGACTCCCTCCCCTGCCTTTTACATGCTTCACTTTATTGTTTCATTTTCTAATTCGAATTAATTAGATCCCTCTCTTCATTTCCTCGTTCTCTGTATCTCCATAGTTATTACTGCTGCATTTCCTTTTATTACTGTTAACTTTTCAATATGCTTGCCATAGCTTCCTCTGTAATCTGCAAAACATTTCTGGCCTGGCCTCATTGAGGGGCAGTATTTCAACAACAGCAATAATAATAATAATAATAATAATAATAACTAACTAACTAACTAACTAACTAACTAACTAACTAACTAACTAACATTTCTGGCCTGGCCTCATTGAGGGGCAGTATTTCAACAACAGCAATAATAATAATAATAATAATAATAATAACTAACTAACTAACTAACTAACTAACTAACTAACTAACTAACTAACATTTCTGGCCTGGCCTCATTGAGGGGCAGTATTTCAACAGCAATAATAATAATAATAATAATAATAACTAACTAACTAACTAACTAACTAACATTTCTGGCCTGGCCTCATTGAGGGGCAGTATTTCAACAGCAACTAACTAACTAACATTTCTGGCCTGGCCTCATTGAGGGGCAGTATTTCAACAACAGCAATAATAATAATAATAATAATAACTAACTAACTAACTAACTAACTAACTAACTAACTAACATTTCTGGCCTGGCCTCATTGAGGGGCAGTATTTCAACAGCAATAATAATAATAATAATAATAATAATAATAACTAACTAACTAACTAACTAACTAACTAACTAACATTTCTGGCCTGGCCTCATTGAGGGGCAGTATTTCAACAGCAACTAACTAACTAACATTTCTGGCCTGGCCTCATTGAGGGGCAGTATTTCAACAGCAATAATAATAATAATAATAAATAAATAAATAAATAAAATATTCCAATAATAATAATAATAATAATATATTCCAATAATAATAATAATAATATTGATAATAATAAATGAAAATCTGGACACGAAAGTTGTTTAGTTCTTTTATTTCTTTTTGTTGTTGACCTTTTATAGATATATTATTTTGAAGGGGGGGTAAATGACGTTTCTGAGCTCTTTTTAAGGAAATCCGCCCCAAATCTACACTTTCGGCACGGGTTGCCACCCGTCCGGATATCTCCGGGCGTCCGAACCCCTTCCGTCCGGGAACTTCCGGACGCGCAGGGTCACCTGCGCAAAACTACGGGCAACCCTCGCTTCGAGAGGAGTTCCATCCATTCCCCGCACAGGAAATCCCGCCTCCGCGGGCCGGAAAAAGCAGCCGCTCTAGGACGCGCGCGCAAAGAGCGTTCTATCGCGACGGAGGAGCGCCGGCGACGCTTGGATGCTTTCGGGCCCTTCCGGGCCGCCGTCGCTCACTCGTCCCGACGCGGTGACGTCGGCGTCGTGACGGAGGATTGCCGGCGATGCTGGATGCTTTCGGGCCCTTCCGGGCCGCCGTCGCGCTCGTCCCGACGCGGTGACGTCGGCGCGGAGAGGGCGGGGCTTCGCTCCCCCCCCCTTCCCCCGGTCAGGGAGGAGGAGGGAGGAGGGGACAAGATGGCGGAGGCTTCGCCGCAGCCGGGACGCTACTTCTGCCACTGCTGCTCGGCCGAGATCGCCCCGCGCTTGCCGGTGAGTCCCGGGGGGCCGTCTGCGAGCGCTTCCCCTCCCGCCCCGCCGCTCCCCCACCCCCGGGCCGGGAAGGCGGGTAGACTGCGCTGCCAGAGGGAGGCTCCACTACTGGCTCCACTACTACGGGCCCTTTCGGGGGTGGGGAGGGGGGGTCTAGGCGGGGGGGGTTCTTCCCCCAAGACACCCACCAAAAATATATCAAGGTATGTCTTTGCCTTGTAAAGAGGAGGGGAGGGGGGTAGACTGCTCTTTGCCCTGGAGGCTTCCTTCTCCCCTTATATATGCCCTTTTGGGGGGGGGCATGTTTGCAGTGGAGGGTTTTTCCCCATCGGGGTAAAGATGGGTTGGGTGGGGAGGTGTTGCCTTCCCCTCCTTCTCTCCCCCTTTTCTGGGGGGTAGACTGCTCTCCTACCTGGAGGCTCCACTGCTTCTTTCTCCCTTTATATTTCCTTTTGGGGGGTGTTTTTTTTGGGGGGGCATGTTTGCAGTGGAGAGTTTTCCCCATCAGGGTAAAGATGGGTTGGGGGGGGAGGTGTTGCCCTCCCCTCCTTCTCTCCCCCTTTTCTGGGGGGTAGACTGCTCTCCTACCTGGAGGCTCCACTGCTTCTTTCTCCCTTTATATTTCCTTTTGGGGGGTGTTTTTTTGGGGGGGGCATGTTTGCAGTGGAGAGTTTTCCCCATCAGGGTAAAGATGGGTTGGGTGGGGAGGTGTTGCCCTCCCCTCCTTCTCTCCCCCTTTTCTGGGGGGAGGGGGGTAGACTGCTCTTTCCCCTGGAGGCTTCCTTCTCCCTTTATATAAGTCCTTTTTGGGGGGGGTGTTTTTGGGGGGAGGGCATGTTTGCAGTGGACGGTTTTCCCCATCAGGGTAAAAAGATGGGTTGGGGGGGAGGTGTTGCCCTCCCCTCCTTCTCTCCCCCTTTTCTGGGGGGTAGACTGCTCTCCTACCTGGAGGCTCCACTGCTTCTTTCTCCCTTTATATTTCCTTTTGGGGGGTGTTTTTTTGGGGGGGGCATGTTTGCAGTGGAGAGTTTTCCCCATCAGGGTAAAGATGGGTTGGGTGGGGAGGTGTTGCCCTCCCCTCCTTCTCTCCCCCTTTTCTGGGGGGAGGGGGGTAGACTGCTCTTTCCCCTGGAGGCTTCCTTCTCCCTTTATATAAGTCCTTTTTGGGGGGGGTGTTTTTGGGGGGAGGGCATGTTTGCAGTGGACGGTTTTCCCCATCAGGGTAAAAAGATGGGTTGGGGGGGAGGTGTTGCCCTCCCCTCCTTCTCTCCCCCTTTTCTGGGGGGTAGACTGCTCTCCTACCTGGAGGCTCCACTGCTTCTTTCTCCCTTTATATTTCCTTTTGGGGGGTGTTTTTTTTGGGGGGGCATGTTTGCAGTGGAGAGTTTTCCCCATCAGGGTAAAGATGGGTTGGGTGGGGAGGTGTTGCCCTCCTCTCCTTCTCTCCCCCTTTTCTCGGGGGAGGCGGGTAGACTGCTCTCCCACCTGGAGGCTCCACTGCCGGGCGTTGATTCCTTCTCTTATACAAGTCCATTTTGGGGGGTGTTTTTTTACAGAGGGGGGCATGTTTGCAGTGGAGGGTTTTGCCCATGAAGGTAGGTGGGTGCCTTGTCATTTTTTTATTGAGGGGAGGATAGTGTAGGCTCCCCTCTTTTCCCCCACTCCAGGTGCCACTGCAAGGCTGATTCTCCGGGGGTTGGGGGGAGGTGTTGCCCTCCCCGCTTCTCCCCCTCTTTTTTCGGAGGGTAGACTGCTCTTCCACCTGAAGGCTCCGCTGCCAGGCTTTGCTTCCTTCCCCTTCTACAAGTCATTTGTGGGGGGGCATGTTTGCAGTGGACGGTTTTGCCCATCAAGGTAGGTAGGTAGCCTTGTAATTTTTTTATTTGGGTGTGGTGGAGTGTAGGTAGGACCCCCTTCGTCCTCCATGTGCCACTGCAAGGCTGTTTCTCTCGGGGGGGGGTGTCTGTGTGTTGCCCTCCCCTTCTTTGGGACGGTGGAGGGTAGACTGCTCCTTCATCTGGAGGCTCCACTGCTGGGCGTTGCTTCCTCCCCCCCTTTATATAAGTCCTTTTCTTGCGGTGTGTGTGTGTGTTTTGGGCATGTTTGCAATGGAGGGTTTTGCCCCCTTGCTTTGGTAAACGGGGGGGGGGCAGCTGCCCTTTCACAGGAAGGCGCCACTTGAAAGAATTCCCCACACGCTTTTATAAGCCGTTGGGGTGGGGTGAGCTGTGTTCGCCCATCAAGGGAGGTGTGTTTGGGGGGGGGGCTAGGACCAGCAGGAGGGTCTCCTTCTCCTTCAAAAGCAACAGCAGCTTTCTGCTTTTCTAGGGGGTAGACTGCCCTTTCATAAGGAGGCTCCACTAAAAGCCGGAGGAGTTGTGTCCATCGTTGAGGGGTGTCTCCATAACGTCTCCTCCAAACGCAAGCCTTGTTGACGCTGTGTGCGGGTTGGTTGGCTGGGTGGGTGGGTGTTGAACCCCACCCCTCTTCTCCCCTCTTCCCCCACCCCAGTTTGTCAAGCGAGGGTAGACTTCTCTTTCACGAGGAGGTTCCACTTCGTAAGGGGATTATGCGCCAGGCCAGCTATCAGAAGCCCTGTCTGGCCTAAAAGCAGCGCCTGAAAGGAACAGCTTCCCCTCATCGCCTGCCAGCAACTCGTATCCAGGGATAGACTATGCTGGAACATTGAGGTTCCATTCTGCATTTGCAGATGAAATAGACCGAGTCAGCATGACTTTGATCTTTTCCAAGACCTGCTTTCTCTTTCGCTATCTCTTTCTCGGCCGGCCGACACGTGTGACTTTCCTCAACTGCTGGCTGAATCGAAGAATCCCGGGCGTTTTATCGTTTTCTCCTTCTGCCACCCCCCGCCCAAAAAAACCCGGCAGTTGTGCATGGAACTAGGACTATGCCGAAATATATTCAAAATGACCTTAACAGATCAGAGAATTGGGCCAAAGCAAACAAGATGAATTTTAACAGGGAGAAATGTAAAGTACTACACTTGGGGGGGGGGAATGAAAGGCACAAATACAGGATGGGTGACCCCTGGCTTGAGAGCAGTACATGTGAAAAGGATCTAGGAGTCTTGGTAGACCACAAACTGGACATGAGTCAACAGTGTGATGCAGCAGCTCAAAAAGCCAATGCAATGCTGGGCTGCATCCATAGGAGTATAGCATCTAGATCAAGGGAAGGAATAGTCCCACTGTATTCCGCTCTGGTCAGACCTCACCTGGAATACTGTGTCCAGTTCTGGGCACCACAGTTCAAGAAGGATACTGACAAGCTGGAACGTGTCCAGAGGAGGGCAACCAAAATGGTCCAAGGCCTGGAAACGATGCCTTATGAGGAACGGCTTAGGGAGCTGGGTATGTTTAGCCTGGAGAAGAGAAGGTTCAGGGGTGATATGATAGCCATGTTCAAATATATAAAAGGATGTCATATAGAGGAGGGAGAAAGGTTGTTTTCTGCTGCTCCAGAGAAGCGGAGACGGAGCAGTGGATTCAAACTACAAGAAAGAAGATTCCACCTAAACATTAGGAAGAACTTCCTGACAGTAAGAGCTGTTCGACAGTGGAATTTGCTGCCAAGGAGTGTGGTGGAGTCTCCTTCTTTGGAGGTCTTTAAGCAGAGGCTTGACAGCCACCTGTCAGGAATGCTTGGATGGTGTTTCCTGCTTGGCAGGGGGTTGGACTGGATGGCCCTTGGGGTCTCTTCCAACTCTAGGATTCTAGGATTCTATATTTATTTCTGCAGAATTAGAACAGAAAGGTCTGGAAAGGTCCCCCGGCGGTCGTCCGGTTCCAAGCCCCTTGCAACACATTTTGGGTTGATTGAACGGTGCCAAAAATGACCAAGGGGGGAACTCCTCCCCCATGAGGAAAGGCTATTTGGGTGGGGGCTGAGTTCTGAGAAAATGCGACTGACGGTATGCAAAACAACACCCTGCAGAGAAAAGTATATCACCGCCCCCCCTTTCCTCATAACCAGGGGTCAGCAACCTTTTTCAGCCGTGGGCCGGTCCACTGTCCCTCAGACCATGTGGGGGGCCGGACTATATTTTGCAAAAAATAAAAAATGAACGAATTGCTATGCCCCACAAATAACCCAGAGATGCATTTGAAATAAAAGGACACGTTCTACTCATGCGAAAACACCAGGCAGGCCCCACAAATAACCCAGAGATGCATTTTAAATAAAAGGACACGTTCTACTCACGTAAAAACACCAGGCAGGCCCCACAAATAACCCAGAGATGCTCCCAAAGAAGCTGAACAACTGTGGCTCCCCTAAAAAAAGCTCAACAACTTTGACCCGAACCCAAAAAAGGGGGTAGATCACTGCCAGTTTTTAACTCTGTGAGTAGATCGCAGTCTCTTGGGAGTTGGCCACCCCTGCCATAAAGAAAGTATTCTTCTTACCGGCTTAAGGAAGCTGGCGGACAACTTCCAGGTGGTCATAACTGGACCCGCGCCAGTATATTAGAGGGTGGCTGGGCTGCGGCGGGCATGGGCCTTCGACGGCCTCGCAGGGTTCTTTGGGGAACGGGCAGGCCTTGCGCAAAACGCCGACGATTCGCCGTACATAAAGGTAAAGGGACCCCTGACCATTAGGTCCACTCGTGTCCGACTCTGGGGCTGCGACGCTCATCTCGCTTTATTGGCCGAGAGCCAGCGTACAGCTTCCGGGTCATGTGGCCAGCAGGACTAAGCCGCTTCTGGCAAACCAGAGCAGCGCACGGAAACGCCGTTTACCTTCCCGCCGGAGTGGTACCTATTTATCTACTTGCACTTTGACGTGCTTTCGAATTGCTAGGTGGGCAGGAGCAGGGACCGAACAACGGAAGCTCACCCCGTCGCAGGGATTCGAACCGCCAACCTTCTGATAAGCAAGCCCTAGGCTCAGTGGTTTAACCCACAGCGCCACCTGGGTCCCTTCCGCCGTACATAGCCTGGTCTGAAATTCCGAAATTGACACCGCCATGTAGATTTCGAACCGGTTCCGGATGATTCGCCAATACACCGCCCAGCCCTCCACCCCCATCGTTCAGCCCGGACACCGGGGTCCAGCTCCGAGGGCCTTCTGGCGGTTCCTTCCCTGCGAAAAGCGAGGTTACAGGGAACCAAGGCAGAGGGCCTTCTCGGTGGTGGCGCCCTCCCTCCAGATGTCAAGGAAATAAACAACTGTCTGACTTTTAGAAGACATCTGAAGGCAGCCCTGTTTAGGGAAGTTTTTAATGTTTGAAGTTTTATTGTATTTTTAATATTTTGTTGGAAGCCGGGGTATAAACAATGAATTAGTATTATTAGTATTACTGCCAAAGCATGGCTGTTGTAAGCATCAAGGGCAATTCTGTCTTTGCAAGGAAGCTTTTAAAGGAACAAGAGAAGATAATTTATTTATTGTCTGAAATTATTGGACTATGCGGAGCTGGATAAGATGACGGGGGAGAATCCGAGAACAGCGGGATCAGAAGTTCGTCAAAGACTGGACTAAATTTACAGACTACTTAAAGGAAAGTACTCAATTGAATGCGTTAGTAGGACTACAAGAGGCTTTGTAGATTAAGGAAGAAATATTGTTGTTAAATATGAACTTACTAGTAGACATGAAGCCCGTTAAATTAACAGGCGCTAGAACATATGTCCGTGGGGCACATGCGCAGTAGCGCAATCCCACGGACACAGGGCAAAGCCTTCCATGGCGAGAGCAGGAGCCCTCGCTCCCGATTTCTTCAGCCTTCCCACCGTGAACCGGGTCGCAGCTTGTGGGGCTGCCCACCGACAGCCCCCTGCGGACCCTTCTCTCCCTCCCCCCCCCCAACACCCACCCACCCCGCGCCCCTTGGCTGGCTGAAGCCCATGGCCCCGGAGAGGCTACCCGAAGCCAGCCTCCCTAGCCCTCTCCCTCGGGCCCTGCAGGCCGAGAGAGCGGGGCCGGCCGCCGAGCTCACGAAGGCAGCGCGCAAAGGCAGAGTCGCCAACCTCACTCACCACAACCCTCACCAGCGCCGCCATAATCCTTCAAGGGCGAGCTTCCGCTTCCGCGAAACTTCAAAGTGCTTCCGCTCCTTCATCCGACGCCGCCACCTCTGAAAGGGCCCTCATCCAAGTCCCCCTGGGATGCTCTTGCGAAGCGTGTCTGGCCGGGGGCGGCGGCGCATCCGGCAGGGTGGATTTGATTTAAATCAAATTGATTTAAATCACGATTTAAATCACAATTTAAATCACTAGTCAGTAAGGCTTGATTTAAATCACTAGTCAGTAAGACTTGATTTAAATATTTTTTTTACAGAAAGACTCATTCTGGCTGGTATAATCTTAATATTTACAACCATATGAAGGTTTCATTTTTGGAATAATAAATTTTCAGAGTAGTTTTTACAGTTATATCAAAAATTACTGATTTGGTTATACTACTAGAAATACATAGACAGATAATATGAAATTATGGTGAGGTTTAATAAGTTAACTGTTTATATTTGGACAACTTTTCTGCTGTACTTTATTGGAAGGAGAAAAATAATCATTTCCTTAATAACCATTTAAACAATTTATTTAACTAAAACAATAACATGATAGCATATGTATCCATGTTTGTTAACTGATGTGGTTAAACATTTTTAAAAAAAAACTTAGACTGAGTTTTAGCACACTTGATAAACTTAAAACAAATCCTTATTTCCTGATGAATAGCCTTTGGACTACAATGTAACTTAAATAGAAGACTATATTTAGAAAGATTTTTCCTCCAAAAGCATTTTATTTTAAAAATCCAATTTAAATAAAAAAAATCCGATTTAAATCAAAAAAATCTGATTTAAATCAAAAAAATCCGATTTTTTTGATTTTTTTAAAAAAATCATTGATTTTTATCCACCCTGGCATCCGGGAGCGCCAAGGCAGAGGCTGCCCCGGCCAAGCAGAGCCACGCCGCCGCCGCCGCCCGCAGGAAAAGCCCCCAGCCCGTCTCCATGTCTTTCACCTCAGCAATCGCCGCTCAGAACGGCGCTCTCCGATTGGCGCCAGCAAGTGCTTTCTTCGGCCAATCGCAGCCTCGCACGCAACCCGCCTCTGCGCTCCAAGTCCCAACGGCTGCACATGCGCAGTAGCGCAACCCCAGGGACACAGGGACTGGACGCAGAGACACTTGCACTTTATTATAGAGGATAGTGATTAAGATAGAGAGAGGTATAATAAAACAACGGTAGAAATAAGAAATATAAACTAAGGTATAGATATTAGAAAGTCATTTGGAAGGTCTGAAGGAAGTCAAGGCTATAAAAAGGCTATAAAAAACTATAAAAAGCCGTATGTGAATGTTATTGTAAAAATTTGAAACCAAATAAAAATGATATTAAAAAAAAAGATAATTTATTTATTGTCATTGCACAAGTACAAGCACAACGCCATACAAGTGCAACGAAATTGCATGCCATCCCGTAAAAACCAGAAAGAAAAAGGGGGGAAAAAACAGCACAAAACACACAATTGGTCGCGGCAAATATAAATTCTTAAATGCGGGTTACATCTTGCAAGCATCCCATCTTTCTCTGGGTGCGAGAGAGTCCCAATTGCAGGCATTTTTTGTTGTTGTTTTAAAGCTATCTTGCACTGTTTTTCTTCCCCGCAGGACTACATCTGCCCCAGGTGCGAATCTGGCTTTATCGAAGAGTTGCCGGAAGAACCTAGGTAAAGCCCAATTCTCTGATTCGGGACAAAATGAGATTTTGCCAGTTTGCAGTTTTGGGGGGCACCCTTTTCGGTCTGAAGGGGGCCGCATTCTGGCAGCGGGCGGCGGTCAG
Organism: Darevskia nairensis; assembly: GCA_034642065.1. Taxonomy (NCBI): domain Eukaryota; kingdom Metazoa; phylum Chordata; class Lepidosauria; order Squamata; family Lacertidae; genus Darevskia; species Darevskia nairensis. The sequence goes on along the minus strand of JAWWNI010001190.1, from coordinate 292,082 downwards.
ACCCCCAGGCGGCCCCACTCTCCCCACAACACCTGTGCAGTGCAGTTTGCCATAATACTACAACCCAGCAGGGCCTTCCAGGGAAGCTTGCGGGTGAAAGCTGGCCAGGAGGGACAAGGAAGAGGGACAACGAGTCCTTCATAAATGCCGTCAAGCACAGACCAATTGTGGATTGAAGAGCACAGGCTCTCCACAAGTTGCTAGTCCACATTAAGGAATCGGCAGCCTTGGATCCCTGGGCATTGTACCCCCACTTCAAGTACCAGCCTATCTATCAACTCTTTCTATTCCTAGTCATCGTTTCGCTTTTATTAAAGCACGGTTTAATGTCTTCCCCTCCAACGTCCTTTTTCATAGATTTTCTAGGGGCCAAGTTTCGGTCTTATGTGCCTGTGATAACCGTTTGATTGAATCTCTTCATCGCATAGTGTTTGTCTGCCCCTTGTATTCTGCCGCCCGAAATACTCTCATACTTCCATTCACTCAAAAATTCCTGGGGTATTTGGAAGAGTCTTACCTTGCTCTTCTGTTGCAAGATTCAGACTCGATTGTAACCCTACACATGGCAAGATTTCTGACACTTAAGAAACTCAATGGATTGTTATATACAGCTTGAAATTTTAATTTAGTTTTTATCATATTTTATTCAATCGAGTATCCCTTTTAATCTATTTTACTGTTAGCAATTGTAAACCAGACTGTGCTGTTTCTGATTTTGGCTGTTATGTCTATGGGCTTAAAGCCGAAATAAAATTAGTTGAGTTGAATCGGCAGCCTTGAGAGGGGGGGGGGCGAATCCAGACTTGCTTGCCTCAGAGGTGTTTTTTCTACACAAGTGTCGATGCTTCTTTCCTCCGCGCTTGCCCTCCGCTCGCTCTTTCATCTCAAAATCTTTTCAGGAACGTCGAAAATGGGTCCAACTCTTCAGCGTCAACCAGCGAGCAGAGCAGGCTCCCGTTTGAGGTGAGGCGATGTGTCCCCCCCCGCCCCCCGGTGCGGCGGCCCGCAGTTCTGGGCCGAGCGAGGCAGGTCGATTCTGCACCGCCGCGTTTTTGCCAGGATTTGTCCATTCAGAAGCTGGAGGGAAAGGATGGAGTCAGGCTGCTTGCAAAATAGCCACTCGCCTTTGAGCGAGTCGGGGTCGTTTCCAGGCGACTAGCTTTGGCGGGCGGAGATTGGCTGGAAGCAGAGGTGGGGGGGGCCTCTGCCTGAGGGCAACGTACCTTTCCGGGGTGGGGCGTCCCAGCGGTGGGCGGGGCCTGAGGCAGGGGTAAGGTAAAGGGACCCCTAACCATTAGGTCCAGTCGTGACCGACTCTGGGGTTGCGGAGCTCATCTCGCTTTACTGGCCGAGGGAGCCGGCGTACAGCTTCCGGGTCATGTGGCCAGCAGGACTAAGCCGCTTCTGGCGAAACCAGAGCAGCGCACGGAAACGCTGTTTACCTTCCGACTGGAGCGGTACCTATTGATCTACTTGCACTTTGACGTGCTTTCGAACTGCTAGGTTGGCAGGATCAGGGACCGATCAACGGGAGCTCACCCCGTCATGGGGATTCGAACTGCCGACCTTCCGATCGGCAAGCCCTAGGCTCTGTGGTTTAGGCCACAGCGCCGCCCGCGTCCCAATCAGAGGCAGGGGTAGGCATCTGTACACAAGGCATCTTCCCGTGCCCCTGACCCTCTCCCCCTCCGCTGCAGAACGCCGACCAGCACTTATTCACCCTGCCCCAGGGCTACGGGCAGTTCGCCTTCGGGATCATCGACGACACCTTTGAGTTCCCGGCCTTCGGGTCCAACGCTCAGCCCGAGGACAACCGGGATGCGGAGAACCGGCGCGACAGGGAGCACCAGTCCCGGCACAGATACGGCACCAGGCAGCCCCGGGCGCGATTCACGGCGCGCAGGGCCGCCGGCAGGCACGAAGGGGTCCCCACGCTGGAAGGGTGAGAGGACGGGCCCCCGGGGGCCTTCGCGCCACGCGGCGTCTCCTGCCCGCCGCGTCTTTATGCCGCTTTTCAAACGGGGCGCCTTGTTTTGAGAGGGCTCTGCTGCCCCAAAAGCCCCAGGGGGTAACCCTGACCTTTTCCTCCTCCTCCTTAGTCTCAGCAGGCTCTAGCGCCACCTGCTGTCGGTCCTCCTGTCCCCCAGGAGGCAACAGGCATATTAGAACGCCGGCCGGGGCTGCAGCAACGCCTCTGCTTTAAAACGCTTGCCCCCAGCCAGGGTGGATTTGATTTATTTATTTCAATTTTTTTAATTGATTTTAACAATTTTAAGCACTTAACAATACCGTTAAATTTTCATCCTTCCCCCCTCTCACTGAGGGAAGCAAATTTCCATCCCCCTCTCTCACCGGGAAAACTGTAGACATTATACATTTAACGTGACTAGCAAATTAAATATCATTGCTTAGGCCTGACCCATTTCCGTGGGCCAGGCATTCCTCCTTTCCTCAATTTCATATTTCGGTTGACTTCCTCAAGTCCCCCTCTGTTGAATTCATTATCTCTCCTCTTTATCAGTTTTCCAAATTCATAAACTTCACAATAACATAAAATACCAAAATCATTTTGCTTAAGCTAACTCCTTTTTTCCCATAACTCAGCAGCTCATTACTTCTGATCCTTTCCTCAAGCCTTATCAAATTCCCTTACTCCAACCTAATTTAAAACTCCTAATTTTCTTCTTTTTACACCCTTACCTCCCTCTGGTCTCAAAATTTTTAGCTATATTTCCCACTACTAACCTCCTAATTTTTAACATATAATCATTAACGCCAGTATCCAGATCCAAACATCATAACCACTTAAACAGGAAAAAACAAATCTAAGTATATCCTCTTTATACTTAAATCGATTTCTTTATACTTAATCGATTTAAATCGCCATTTAAATCACTAGTCAGTAAGACTTGATTTAAGTCATCATTATTATTTTTTACAGAAACACTCGTTCTCGCTGGTATCATCTTAATATTGACAACCAGACGGGGGTTTCATTTTTGGAATGATAAATTTCCAGAGTAGTTTATCAAAAATTACTGATTTGGTTATACTATTAGAAATATATAGACAGATAATTATGAAATGATTGTGAGGTTTAATAAGTTAACGGTTTATATTTGGACAACGTTGCTGCTGTACTTTTTTGGAAGGAGACAATCATTTCGTTAATAACAATTTGAACAATTTGTTTAACTAAAACAATAACATTATAAGCATATGTATCCAGGTTTGTTAACTGATGTGGTTAAACAATTAAACAAAAAAACTTAGACTGAGTTTTAGCACACATGAAAAACTTAAAACAAATCCTTATTTCCTGATGAATAGCATTTGGACTATAATGTAACTTAAATAGAAAACTACCTTTAGAAAGATTTTTCCTCCAAAAGCATTTTATTTTGAAAATCCAATTTAAATTTTTTAAAAAATGGATTTACATTTTTAAAAATCCATTTTATTTTATTTTTCTTAATCATTGATTTTTATCCACCCTGTTTGGAGCGGATCTACCCAGACATTTTTTTAAAAAGCCACAAAAATGCTTTAAAAAACACACCAAACCGTTGTAAAATATATACAGGATTCCCCATTAGCTCGTCAGCACCATCTAGTGCTGCATTTGTATAATGCACTGAAAAAACACTATTTGCAGCTGTATTGCTGAGTCCACAGCCTGGCTGTAAGCAGCAAATGAGACTCCTTTGCTACAACGTTTAGACTTTTTCAGTACAGCCCAGCGTGAAAATATACTTTAAAAAAATTTGCAGGATATGGATCTTTTCCAAATGAGGAAATATAAAATATTATAAAAATCCAATTTATTCCCCCCCCAAAAAAACCCATTGATTTTTATCCACCCTGGTCTGAATCCTTCTGGCTGATCACAGAACTGTAGAGGCACGATGGTCAGGAGCGGGCGCTGGGGAGTCCCAAAGCATTGAGCGGCGTTCGTGATTTTTCCTCTTTCTCCTGGAAGTCGGGTCACTTTTCCTTCTTTCCACCTCCTCCCCCTTTGTGCAGAATCATTCAGCAGCTGGTCAACGGCATCATCGCTCCCACCACGATACCGAACCTCGGCGTGGGGCCTTGGTGAGTTCACGATGCCCCACCCTGTCCTTTTCTCAGAAGACTTCTAAACCAGAATGCGGCAAGCTAGACTGGGAGCTGCCATTGAGACCATATAACACCAGTCTTGAAAGACCTCCATTGGCTCCCAGGATGTTTCCAAGCACAATTCAAAGTGTTGGTGCTGACCTTGGAAGCCCTAAACGGCCCAGTAGACCTGAAGGAGCGTCTCCACCCCCATCGTCCAGCCCGGACACGGAGGTCCAGCTCCGAGGGCCTTCTGGTGGTTCCCTCCCTGAGAGAAGCGAGGTTACAGGGAACCAGGCACAGGGCCTTCTCGGTGGTGGCGCCCGCCCTGTGGAACGCCCTCCCGTCAGATGTCAAGGAGATAAACAACTACCTGACTTTTAGAAGACATCTGAAGGCAGCCCTGTTTAGGGAAGCTTTTAATGTTTGATGCTGTATTGTTTTTAATCTTGAAAGACCTACATTGGCTCCCAGTACGTTTCCGAGCACAATTCAAAGCGTTGGGGCTGACCTTTAAACCAGGCATAGGCAAACTCCGGCCCTCCAGATGTTTTGGAACTACAATTCCCATCATCCCTAGCTAACAGGACCAGTGGTCAGGGGTGATGGGAATTGTAGTCCCAAAACATCTGGAGGGCCGGAGTTTGCCTATGCCTGCCCTAAATGGCCCAGTATCCCTGAAGGAGCGTCTCCACCCCCATCGTTCAGCCTGGACACCGGGGTCCAGCTTCGGGGGCCTTCTGGCGGTTCCCTCCTTGTGAGAAGTGAGGTTACAGGGAACCAGGCAGAGGGCTGACTTTTAGAAACAACTACCTGACTTTTAGAAGACATCTGAAGGCAGCCCTGTTTAGGGAAGCTTTTATTGTTTGATGCTGTATTGTTTTTAATATTCTGTTGGAAGCCGCCCAGAGTGGCTGGGGAAACCCAGCCAGATGGGCTGGGTGCAAATAATAAATTATTATTATTATTATTATTATTATTATTATTATTACTTCTGGTCCTGGTGGCAAGCTTAACCCTTCTTCTCTGTTCTCCCCCAAATTTATTCTTATGTTTCTGAAGGGGAGTCTTGCATTCGAATCCGATGGACTACGCGTGGGGAGCCAACGGCTTGGACGCCATTATCACCCAGGTAAAACCTCTCCTGCCCTTTCCGGGGGGAAATTACCTCTGTTTGTTTGTTTCAAAATCTGCATCGCTTCTGTCTTCTGCGGAGAGGGGTTTTGCCCACCTGTCCGCATTCCCCCTCCCCCCCCCCAAAAAAATTTAGCTAGGCCACCAAAAAGCCCAGGTTAAATAAAGGTACAGGAGTACGCTGCCATTGAATCCCAGCTGCTCAGCCTTAAAAGCAGGGAAAGGCTGATAGCCATAGACCGCAAGACTTCAAGGACCACCTCTTTCCGTAGTGTCAGGGATCTGCCAGCCCCTGCCACTCCAGCTCTGAGTGTTTATAGAGAGCCGCAGCCTGTGTTGACAACCGATTCATCTTCCAGTGAAACTAGCAGTCCAGTCTCGGGGGAGGAGCAGTTAGTGGCTGGGAACCAAGGAGTGCCAGGGGTCCAGGGAGTTAGTGGGAGACCTGGCACCACCCAGCAGGCTCGATCGGAGGGAGAGACGTCAGGTCCGGCGCATGGATTACGTAAGAGGAGGAGGCGGAAATTTAGGCTGCCAAGATTGTGGTGTTGGCGCCAAAACAGGAGGGAGGCACTTCCGGATTCTGCTAGTGAGTGAACAGACGTGATAAGACTGAGCTCTGCACTGTAAATAGCTTGGCACTGTATAAAAGAACTAAAAGACAAACGGCTTTGGCTTTTTCTATTGAACAACCAATAAGGGAACCTGACACGTAGGAACCGACCCGGACCCCTAGACCAGATGGCTGGGAGGTCGCCTGCTCTGGATGGGGTCCCACTTCCCCTGAAGGAGCAGGTTCGTAGCTTGGGGTCCTCCTGGATCCTTTGGTGTCGCTCGAGGCTCAGGTGGCCTCAGTGGCCCAGAGTGCCTTCCATCATCTTCGGCCGGTGGCCCAGCTACGCCCCTATCTGGACAGGGACAGCCTAACTCCTGTCGTCTGTGCTCTGGTAACCTCAAGGTTAGATTCCTGCAATGCGTTCTACGTAGGCGAGGACTCGGAGCATCTCGGGGCTTTTGCCTCACTCTCTCCTGCGTCCCTGTTCTCTTCCAGCTTCTGAATCAGTTTGAGAACACGGGACCTCCTCCGGCAGACAAGGAGAAAATCCAGGCGCTCCCCACGATCCACATAACAGAGGAACACGTAGGTGAGTCTCGTTTTTCTTCTGCATTTCTTTTCTCCTCTCACTCCCCACCCAAAAAGGATATACATCTCATGACATCGCTTGTTTTTATGCTTGATTTTGCTAATTTTTCTCTCTTGCCCTTTGATAAGAGATAGATAGATAATAGATAGATAGATAGATAGATAGATAGATAGATAGATAGATAGATAGATAGATAGATATTTTGGGCATTTGTAACTTCAGACAGGGTCAACATCGGGGCATCCTTTGGGGTGGGGTAAAAAGGGGAATAGCAGGGCTCGTTTCTGCACACGCACAGACCCGCACCCCCCTTTCCAAGCCATCCGTCCAGACGAGCTGGCGGCACCGTCAGAGGTCAAGGACCAGGGGTTGAAACGTTCGTTGTGCAAACGATGCAATCAGTGCTGCATTTAGGTATAAGCTAAACAAGCTATAGCTCCCCAGAAATTTAAAGGGGGAAAAAACTGGATGTACATTTCCAAAATACAAGATAAGGAACAAAATAAAACCTACATGCAGCAGCAGCGTTTTGTGTTGTGTAGGCTCCTAGGATGTAAGTCATGGGCCCCGCCTGCTAGCCTGCTCCCTAAAATATCACTGGTTTGCTCCTTTCTATATATAGGGTGCCTACATTCTGCATGTGCAAATGGCTTTCGATACCTAGGTAAAGGTAAAGGGACCCCTGACCATTAGGTCCAGTCGTGACCGACTCTGGGGTTGCGGCACTCATCTGGCATTATTGGCCGAGGGAGCCGGCGTACAGCTTCCGGGTCATGTGGCCAGCAGGACTAAGCCGCTTCTGACGAACCAGAGCAGCGCACGAAAACGCCGTTTACCTTCCCACCGGAGCGGTACCTATTGATCTACTTGCACTTTGACGTGCTTTCGAACTGCTAGGGTGACAGGAGCAGGGACCGAGCAACGGGAGCTCACCCCGTCGCGGGGATTCGAACCACCGACCTTGTGATCGGCAAGCCCTAGGCTCTGTGGTTTAACCCACAGCGCATCCCTTCGATACCTATGAGGTCCATAAATCACCATATAGCATATATTCAACACAAAAAACAGCAGCAATTTGTTGTTGACAGCCGGACATATAAAGGGCCCCGTTACCTTCAGTAGCTTAGGGCCTCATCAGACCTAAATGCGGCCCTGGGTCTGAGAAGGAGGGTTAGCAACACACAGTTTTTGCTGCTCCTCTAAGCTCGGCAATGACCCAAATGGAAGTTGCAGGGGAACGGGGCTGTAGTTTTTTTTTAAGGATCCCAAATCTCGCAGCCCACATTGAAGGAAAAGTGTGCCCACAACCGCACGAAACGTCACTGCTTCTTTCCCCAGGTATCCCCCTTCCCCCTTTTTTATTTCTTTGTTTATTTATTGCAACGCGGGCCAGTAAATCAACCCAAGGTTCTTGTTTTGCCACCGCAGGTTCCGGTCTGGAGTGCCCCGTCTGTAAGGAAGATTACGAAGCCGGCGAGAGCGTGCGGCAGTTGCCCTGTAACCACTTGTTCCACGACGGCTGCATAGTTCCATGGCTGGAACAGGTGAGTCTCAAAGAGAGAGAGAATTTCAATAAGATTGAGGGCAGGGAGAGGGAACCGCTTGGTCCAGGTGGATCTAGGATCCGCGGGGTTGAAGACTGAATCAGATAAGAGCTGGAGATGCAGAGAGATGGAGGGAACGTTCTTTCACATGTTGTGGACTTCTAAAAGGGTAAAAGAATATTGGGAGATAATACGTAATGAATTGAAAAAAATGTTTAAATTTACTTTCACCAAAAAAAACAAGAGTCCTTTTTGTTGGGGATAATTCAGACTGAAATCCCCAGGTGTCAAAAAAATGTTATTTATGTTCGGAACAACTGCGGCCCGTGTTTTGTGAGCCCAAAAAATGGAAAACGAGTGAGGTCCCAACCGAAGAAGAATGGCAACTTAAGCTGACGGAATATGCGCAGCTTGCAGAGAACAAGAAGAACATACGTTTAGAGAAGATTGGAAAAACGTTTACTGAATATATAGGGGGAAATTGTGTACAGCTGAAAACGTTGGCAGCGTTAAGATAAATAAATTTGGGTTGTGTAAATAAGTTTGGATGGACGTAGTAATGGAATATTGAATGGTTTCGTTTTTGTAAAATATGCAGGGATATACGATATGCAAATCGAACCATGGAAAGAGAGGAAGGGCAGTCACTGATATTTTAAGGACATTAAAATGAGTATTTTAAATTTTAAGACAGAAAAATAAAAATATTTTATATAGAACAAGCCTTGCTGGAGCACAGCCAGCATGGCTTCCGTAAGGCCAAGTCCTGTCTCACGAACCCGTTGGGAGTTTTTCAAGAGTGCCAATGGACATTTAGAGAGAGGTGATCTGATTGATCTTACGGAAAGCTAAGTGCCAGCGTTAGAAATTATGACAAAGTTGGAGTTCTTGTTGCAAGATACGCAAGAATAAATGTTACCAAGAACTCTGGCCACAAGTTTAAACAAAAGAATAAGTTTATTCGTAAGTAAATTCAAATACAGTATCAATCCTGTTAGGAATTACAGTCTTTAACGAAAATGATAATAGTTTCACAATAAAAAGTTTCTTGAAGTCTTATGGGTTTGAATTTACTTATGAGTAAACTTATTCTTTTGTTTAAACTTGTGGCCAGAGTTCTTGGTAGCGTTAGAAATTAAACAGAGTTACATGATACTTCCAAATGCACTCTTAACATGAACTCAAAAATTAGGTAAGGAACCAAATGTTATATAATACTGTAAAACTTAAATGTTATATAATACTGAAAAACTTAAATTTAGAATTTTGATGAAATTTGATGCATTGTTTGATATTACCAGCTGACAAAGACATCCATATCGAAACAGGGCCCTATCCTGGTTGCTTTTCATGAATCGACTCTTCACTCCGGCTTTACTTAGAAAATGAACCTTTTGAATTTGAAGTGGCATTTTTTAATTTGAAGTTGTATTTTTCATTTGAAGCTACACATATTATTGTGAACTTGAAACTGTTTGTCTTATTTGAATTGACATTCTCTGCCTAAGACTGTAATTCTTAACAGAATACATACTTATATTTAACTACTAGCTGACCCGGCCACGCCTTGCTGTGGCTGATTTTACGCTTATTACCATCAGTAGCACGAGTAGGATTTATTCCTAGTATTGAAATTTCTGGCCAGAGCTCTTGGTGTGTATTTCCTTTCAGCGTTAGAAATGGGGAACAGGAAAGGGACATCTCAATTTCTCCTTTTGCCATTTTCGTTCCAGCACGACACCTGCCCCGTGTGCCGGAAGAGCCTCAGCGGACAGAACACAGCCACGAACCCCCCGGGACTCTCGGCGATGAACTTCGCCTCCTCGTCTTCCTCCTCCTCCTCCTCCTCCTCTAGCTCGCCGAGTAACGAGAACGCGGCGAACAACTCGTGAGAGCAGAACGGCGGGGCGGGAGGGCGGGGCGGGGGGGTTGGAAAACGGAAAAAACCGAGACACACCTTTCGAACGCAAGCAAAAATAGAAGCAAAATTGCCGTTGCTCTCGCGCCCTTTTCTGATGTCGCCTAGCCCCCCTTCCTCTCCACCTGGCGAAACGGGGGGGGGGCGGGCGGGCGTCTGTGGAGGGGTGGGGAAGGGAGAGGAAACCCCCCCCCCCAGCCCTGGAACAGAGCAAAGGGTGCAGGGGAGGCAGAACGGGGGGACCCCCCCAGACACATTTCCCCCCCGTGAACCGCGATGACACCGAAGTCCTCGTCTCTTCACACAAACACAAACACACTTTGTTCCTTCGCCCCCGCAAGGGTGTTTTGGGTGCCCTCACGTTTTGTTTTCTCAAGGGTGGGTGCGGGGGGTATGAGGGAAGCCCACCCTTTTTAAAATCGCGGACTCTTTGAGGGAAAACCCGGCAAAGGAACATGGAAGCACTGAAGTGAGAGTTCTTGGCGTTTTCTCTCTTTTTTTGAGCGGGGAAATCGTTTCTGTTAGTAGGTTTTGTGTTTTTTTTTAAGCATTTTGATCTTTTTTTGGGGGGGTGTCTCTTTTCAGTTCTTTAAGCCTTTTGATGTCCCCTCTTCCCTCCCGTCCCAACCGCGCCCCCCCACCCCAATGGATTTTTTTCCTACTTTCTAGCTAGTTGCCGCTGGGAGAAAGAATACCAGCCAAGGAAGCGTTCTTTTTCTTTTGGGGGCCGGGGGGGGGCAGGTCATGTGCGGAGAGCATACCCTAACGACCGGACCCACGTTTTCACTCATTAGTTTCCTCTCTCCCCCCCCTCCCCTGTTTTAACATCACCCCTTTTTTTTCTTTTTTGGGGCAGTCCGGCATTGAGAAAGGGGTTTTTATAATGTTAAATTATTACTGCTGTTGAAATAAACGGACATTTCAGCTCGGATCCTGTACACGCATGTTTGGGTTCGCCCTGCAATCTTCAAGCATAAAGGCCTCGAAAACGCAAAATAAATAGCAAAAACAAAAGCGCCAAACCTAATCCGTTCCGGAAGTCCGTTTGACTTCCGAAATGTTCGGAAACCGAGGCGCGGCTTCTGATTGGCGCAGGCGCCCCGGAAACAATAGCCGACAGCCGCGTCGGGCGTTTGGCTTCCGAAAAGCGTTAGAAAACCGGAACACTTACTTCCGGGTTTTCGCTGTTTGACTACCAAGGCGTTTGAGAACCAAGGTACCACTGTATATAGAACTTCCCAGAGACCAGATATAAAAATAAGACATTTATATTCTGGCAAATGTCCCATTTCTTTTGCATATTGCATTCAATATCATATTCAAGTGTGATAACAGGGTGCCTCAAAGCCAAAGTTCCGTCCTAACATTCCTTCGTTCGATAAAGAGAAAAAAGATATCTGCAAAGTTATACTTGCTAAAGGATAATCCGCAGACTGGAAAAGGAAAAGACCTTTGGTCTCAATCGCTCAAACCACAAGTGTAGAGGTTCTTCACTAGATCTGGCTATTGCAAACATTTATGTAAAAGCTGTACAGTGGGACCTCGACTTACGACGATAATGTGTTCCAACGCAATTTTCGTAAGTCGAAAACATTCGTAAGTCGAATCCCCATAGGAATGCATTGAGCGAAAAAAATTCGTAAGTCGAAAAAATCCTATTAAAAGCGGCCGCGACTTCCATTCGTAAGTCGAGAAAATTCGGTTGTGGCGGCCATTTTGTTTCTCCCGGAAGTCATTCGTAAGTCGAAAAACACGCAAGTTGGATCGCTCGTAAGTCGAGGTCCCACTGTATTTAAAGAAACGGACGCTTGGTGCAATATAAATGTCTAGGTTTTTTTATATGTGGTCTTTGAGAAGTTCTGTATAGTTGCATACAGGGTTGCGTGAGCTGAGTTTCTGCATTTCTCCGTATTCCTTTGTGTTGTGTTTTGCTTATTTGGTTGGGGAGATCCTGTGACAGGAAAGCTTGTCTCAAACTGAAGCATTCTCCCATCTCTTGCAAGCGGCAAAGGGAGCGCTCTCCCTCGAGGCAGTGATATGGGGGGGTGGGAATATCTGTGGGCCCCTCCAGAGGTTCCTAAACTCTCAGCGATCCCCTCAACCCTATGGTAGGGTTGCCATATTTCAAGAAGTCAAAATAGGGACACAAAAGCTATTTTTTGGGGGGGAGGAAATCCCCCCCAAAAGTTATCGAGCTTTTTGGGGAGAATTCGCCCCCCAAAGGCAAAGAGTGACACCCAAACACGCGCTTCCTGGTTCCGTTAGCAAAAACCTGAGGCGCCATGCCGATTCCCCCAAATTCCGCCCCCCGGGTGCTATTTTCGCCGTTTGAATCCCGGGAAATTCCGGACGTATGGCAGCCCTTCCCTATGGGAGATGGAGCTGGCTTTTCCCCCTCCTACTCCAGAGGTGAGGACCAGAACTAACGAAAACCGATATATCACGATGTCTGAAATAAGAAGAGAGCTTTGTAAAGGAATCGGCTGGCTTCACGGTTTCCCCCGCATCGTGGTTTTTGCCAGCGCCTGCTCTCGCGATTTGCTGCCCCATGCAAGAGGCGGGGTGGGGGGGAGCTGAGCCGGCGAAGTTAATGGGCTGCAGAAATCGAGAGAAGCGTTGGCTGGCTTCAAAGGTTCCTCCCCCCCCCCCCACATCGTGATTTTTGCATAGCCCACAAACCCACATCACATTTTGCGATACAGTCAAACCTCAGTTGTCGCGCGTATTCCGTTCCAGAAGGCCGTTCGGCTTCCGAAACGTTCGACAACCGAGGCGCGGCTTCCGATTGGTTGCAAGAGCTTCCTGCCCTCAATCGGAAGCCGCGTCGGACGTCCGGCTTCCGAAAAACATTCGAAAACTGGAGCATTTGCTTCCGGGTTTTCGGCGTCCGGGAGCCGAAACATTTCAAAACGGGAGCCAGGGTTCGGCTATATTGCCAGGTCGGAAACGACGAAACCGATATCACAATACGGACTTCGAACCGGTGCTGGACGATATATCGCCCGGCCCTTTTACCTCCTTCATGGGAGGTTTTTAAACAGAGGTTGGGTGATCCTGCCTTAGTCCCTTAGGGCCTCCGTCCAAAGAAAGCGTTTCCAAGTCTTGTGGCACCTTTCCCGAAACATTCTGGTGGGCCTGCAAGGTCTGGCTATAAACAAGACTAGAGCTTCCGAAAACGGCGACGAAGGTGACGGCAACAAGCTCTCTGGGATTTTTCATTCCGGCGTCGAACGCCGGCGTGTCTTTATTTTTTGTACAAAAATAATAAATAACCCCCTCCCACCCAAAGGTTTTTTGTTTTTTGTTTAAATAATATAAGAAGGCGTTTGATAAGCAATATGGGTCCGTGGTTTGTTGCCCCCTCTCCGTCAGGAGACCAGCATGGGCAGAAAGTGCGTGGAGAGGTGTTTTCTCCGGGTCTTGGGGCCCTTTCTTGGAACGCCCATGCCGTTGAGGGAGAGGAACATGGGGCTCCCCTCATGGTGCCAGAGCAAGGAAGCGTAAGTGTTGTAGCCGTTCTCCTCGATCCGCTCCTCAAAGTTGCAGCTGGGGCTGTACGCTTTCTGCAGAGAGAAAAGGAGCACGGAGATTGGTTTCGGCCCGGCGGCGAGGGGAAACGGCCGTGGCTCGGACGTTCGGACACCTGCCTTTGCAAGAAGGGCCGGATCTAGGTTTGATGAGGCCCTCAGCTCCTGAAGGTAATGGGGCCCTTTATAGGTCCAGCTGTCCTTTCTCCACAACAAATTGCCGCTGGTTTTTTGTGTTGAATATATGCTATATTTACCCTGTTTCCCCTATTTTAAGACGTAGTCATAAAATAAGCCATAGCAGGCTTTTTTCGCATTTGCGAAATATAAGCCGTACCCCGAAAATAAGCCATAGTGATAGGCACAGTTCTGGAAAAGGCTGTGCTGGGCTTACGCAATAAAAATAAGACATCCCCTCAAAATAAGCCATAGTGCGTTTTCTTGAGGAAAAAAAAATATAAGACGGTGTCTTAAAATGGGGGAAACACGGTATGGACCTAATAGGTAATAATAATAATAATAATAATTTATTATTTGGACCCCGCCCATGGGGCTGGGTCTCCCCATGTCCCTCGATGTCAGATGATCGACAGCTGACTGGCCCTGCTTACTTTAGATACCCACCCCAGGTATCTAAAGGGACGCGGGTGGCGCTGTGGGTTAAACCACAGAGCCTAGGGCTTGCTGATCAGAAGGTCGGCGGTTCAAATCCCCGCGACAGGATGAGCTCCCATTGCTCGTTCCCTGCTCCTGCCCACCTAGCAGTTCGAAAGCACAAAGTGCAAGTAGATCAATAGGCACCGCTCTGGCGGGAAGGTAAACGGCGTTTCCGTGCGCTGCTCTGGTTCGCCAGAAGAGGCTTAGTCATGCTGGCCACATGACCCGGAAGCTGTACACCGGCTCCCTTGGCCAGTAAAGCGAGATGAGCGCCGCAACCCCAGAGTCGTCCGCGACTGGACCTAATGGTCAGGGGTCCCTTTACCTTTACCTTTAGGTATCTAAAGCCATTTGTGCAAAACAAATAGGAGCCTACACAACACAAAACACTGTTGCTGTATGTAGGTTTTATTTTATTTGTATTTTATCTTATATTTTGGAAATGTACATCCAGTTGTTTTCCCTTTAATTTTTTGGGGGACCCCCAAGAGAGTAGGGCCCTAAGCTATAGCTTACTTAGTTTATACGTAAATCCGGCACTGCTTTCATGCAGAAGAGCCCCCCCCCTTTAATCCCTGACATCTGGGCTGGGAATGTCCCCGCCCCTGGAGAGCTGCAGCATACACAATGCTGAGCCAGATGCTTCCATCTAGTTTAGCAGAGGGCAGTTCCTACGAATCCGGCCTCAAATCAGAACCATGAGGACTCGCGTCTCGCTACCGGTTTAGGTAACGTGCCCGAATTCCCGGGGAAGGGCCGTGAGTCATCGACGGCAGAACATGCAAAAAGGTTTCCGGGTTCAATCTCTGCCAGTCCTTGGAGGGACTTTTTGGTACAGCAGGACAGATCTCTCATCTCCCCCCCCCCCCAATCCCAACCGTGACAAGTGAACAGGGCCAGTCAGCTATCGATCGTTCGACATCAAGGCACTTACCGTATTTTTCGCTCTATAAGGTGCACCTGACCATAGGACGCACCTAGTTTTTAGAGGGGGAAAGCCCCATTTTTTTGAGGGATCAGCTCAAAATTCTGCAGCTTCTTTTGCAAAGGAGAAAAGCCCCATTTTTTGAGGATCAGCTCAAAGTTGTTGAGCTTACTTTGCAAGGGAAAAAACCCTGTTTTGTGGGGTTTAACTCACAGTTCTGCAGCTTCAGGAAACAATTTCTACAGTTTCCAGACAGATAATCTAATCAGCCAATCACATGTCGCTGGGGAAACAGCCTCCCTCTGCAAGGGGGCGGGGCTGGAATCTCTCTCCCTTATCTCTCTCCCCGATCATTTGCTGAGCAGCTGCTCAGGGGGCTTCCTTTCAACACCCCCTTCTCTCTTTTTTTAAAAAGCACGATCTGCTTTTGCCCCTGCGCAGTTCAGCTCCAGGGACCACACATTCGCTCCATAAGACGCACAGACATTTCCCCTTTTTAGGAGGAAAAAAGTGCGTCTTATGGAGCGAAAAATACGGTAATACATGGGTGCCCCCTGTTAACCCATTGGGGGTGCGGGGAGGACTCTGCAGAGCTAAATCTCGCCCCATCGAATCAACTACTGTCGCCTGCCCATCAGGGTGACAGCAGCCGATTGACAGGAGGGGGCGGTTTTACAGAAGACGCCGCCGTGCATATTTACCGTGCCGTAGACTTTCCCCTTTCTGTTCATCGCTAAGTAGAGCCCGCTGTGGACTGACCGGATGGCCACGATGCCCGGACGGACAGATCGGATCTCCACGATATCTGGAAGAGACGGGAGAAGACCCTCAATTTATTTCCGTTTTTTAAAAATTGCACTTAAAATCCCTTCTCCTTGTTTACAACAACCCTGTGAGGTGGGCCAGGGAGCTTTCTCGTTTTCCCTTTCCAGAAGAGCCCCAGAGTTAAGAGACGGAAGGAAACGTCCGTTTCATAGAATCAAAGAATCCTAGAGTTGGAAGAGACCCCAAGGGCCATCCAGTCCAACCCCCTGCCAAGCAGGAAACACCATCCAAGCATTCTTGACAGATGGCTGTCAAGCCTCTGCTTAAAGACCTCCAAAGAAGGAGACTCCACCACACTCCTTGGCAGCAAATTCCACTGTCGAACAGCTCTTACTGTCAGGAAGTTCTTCCTAATGTTTAGGTGGAATCTTCTTTCTTGTAGTTTGAATCCATTGCTCCGTGTCCGCTTCTCAGGAGCAGCAGAAAACAACCTTTCTCCCTCCTCTATATGACATCCTTTGATATATTTGAACATGGCTATCCTATCACCCCTGAACCTTCTCTTCTCCAGGCTAAACATACCCAGCTCCCTAAGCCGTTCCTCATAAGGCATCGTTTCCAGGCCTTGGACCATTTGGGTTGCCCTCCTCTGGACACGTTCCAGCTTGTCAGTATCCTTCTTGAACTGTGGTGCCCAGAACTGGACACAATATTCCAGGTGAGGTCTGACCAGAGCGGAATACAGTGGTACTATTCCTTCCCTTGATCTAGATGCTAGATCCTTTTCTCCCCGTTCCTAACTTTTCTTCGATTCGGCTCTCCGAACTTCTGCAGCGATTTGTGCTTTTATTGTTTAAATATCCTCGCGGAAATCCTTCAGCGTTTTGGTTTGAATTCATCCCAATAAAAACACATTTTTTTTTGTTTGCAGTTTTACCTAATGGTCATATTCTGGCAAGCAGTTTAACCCAACACAATGCAGTTTATTTATTCTTTTTATATGGTACATTCACGATTATATTCATTTTTGTGGACACTTGCCTAAAATAGAGTGGCTGGGGAAACCCAGCTAGATGGATGGGGTATAAATAATAAATTTATTATTATTATTATTGTTGTTGTTGTTGTTGTTATTGTTATTATTATTATTATTATTATTAATGCATTGAGTGGGGGGGCTGGAAAACTGCACCGCAAAATTCTGAAAAGTAAATTTCGAAGGATCGCTGTGTTTCAGTCTCAGAGAAGTTTCAGAAAGTGCCAATTTAACAGATTCATCATTAAATGGTTAGGCTGATTTCACGGTTTCCTCCGCATCGTGATCTTTTGCACACGCGTATAATGATTTGCAATAAACAGGTGAAACTCGAAAAATTCGAATATCGTGGAAAAGTCCATTTATGTAAGCAATTGTTTTCATTAGCTACTGGAGTTTAATATATGAGATAGACTCATGACATGCCAAGCGAGATATGTCAAGCCTTTATTTGTTATAATTGTGATGATGATGGCGTGCAGCTGATGAAAACCCCAAAGTTGAAATTGTTAAGTTGGGGTTCTCATCATCACAATTATAACAAATAAAGGCTTAACATATCTCACTTTGCATGTCATGAGTCTATCTCATATATTAGTTTCACCTTTTAAGTTGAATTACTGAAAGAAATGACCCTTTCCACGATATTCTAATTTTTCGAGTTTCACCTGTATTGCCAGGTCAGAAATGATGGAACCAATATCACAATAGGGACCTCAAACCATTTTCGGACAATATGTTGATAGTTAGCCCTAGTTGCGATTGCAGACAAATGGGCCAGGAACCGTACGGAACAACTGGGGTTTAATCGCAACAGCCCAGGCCCTTGGGAACTGCAATGGGGCTCAGAGTTTTGACCTACAACTTGTAGCTTAAGTCTGTTCCCCAATCCAGTTTTGTTTTCTGCGCTCTCTCCGAAGAATGAAAAAAGTCAAGTCGCTGTGATGAGAGGACCTCTGAGGTCATACAGACTGCAATTTTTAAAAAACAAACACTGAATAATCGGTCATGTGCCTCTGCAGAACCGCCAGGACTTGTGCAACTTCCTTATCCGTAAAAACTGACACTACACTGATTTGCCAACTCAGTGTGCACTTGCTAACGTTGTCGACTCATAGGTCAGCCCCATTGAACCCCAAAGGAGCTTGCTCCATTGGGCTAGGATGGTAGCTTTGCTTCACCGGTGAGGAACGTCAGAATCAACTAGCCCAGGATGCTGTTCTCAAAGCGGGAAACCTGTCGGCAGGATTTGAACACAAGAGCACACTCCCCTCCTTTGGTTTCAGCACCCACGATTCAGAAGCATCGCTGCATCTGAAATTAAGAGTCTGCTCTCCTAAAGCTGGTGTCGGGAACCTCTAGTCCTCCGGGCGCTGCTGAACTACAACTCCCAGGGAGGCAAAATCTGGAACACCAAAGTTTCCCCCAAACGTGCCCTAAAGATTCAGGAGCTCCCCGACTCTTTCCTCCCAAGGCTTGCTTTGTTGGGGACGCCAGTGCCCTTTACTGTTTTAACTCAATGAGGACTAGAAGCTTGCTTTCAATCTTACGTTCGAAAGCATCAAGCGAGACTTACTGTCCGGACACTCGACCCGACGCGTGCCGTCGACTTTGCCGTCCCCGCCGATGCGCAGGAAGTAATGCGTGGAAGAGTAGAGTCTCCTCCTCCGCGCGTCGCCCTGCAGGTGGGGGTAGCTGCGGGCGGGCCTGCCCCCCCTCGGCCGCCAATATTCGCCGTGCGGCTGCAGAGCCGTGTCTCCGTGCCCCAGGGCAGAGTTTGCCAGCCAGATCAGCAGCAAAACACACCAGGCGACATGGGCAATTGGTGGGTCCTGGTGACCCATGCCACAAAATTTCGCCCGGCTCTCGGGCGAGGGTGACCATGTGGCTTCAAAAGGCTGCCTGGCGAGGATTCAGCGGCGAGGCCCGAGTTCCCATGGGTCACCGTTGGGCACGGTCAACATCCTGCGACCGGCGTCATGGCGCTCGTAGGGGGTTGGACTAGATGACCCTGGGAGATGCCTCCTTCCAACTCCGCAGCTCTGTGATTCCGCTATTCTTTCACCGGTCTCGATCCGGCAGGGGATGGCAGCAGACCTGAAGCTCTGAGCTAGAAAACGGGTTCCTTGAGGTCTAGCACCTTGCCGCGCCTTCCAAAATCCCCAGCTCAGAAGCTCACCGTTCCTCTGTCAGTTTATTCTTGCTTTGCCAAAGCTCTAAGAGAATCTAGCTGTGACGGAAGACAGAGGCGCATGCCAGCCTCGCATGAGCCCAAGCAACTCTCTCATTGACAAGAATTCCAGCTGTACCTTCCCTCCTTCCGACCAGGAAGCTTGGCATTGGCTGGGCCTGCCCCCCTGACAGCCAATCGCCGAACCTTCAAGGCGGAGTTAAGCTGTGGCTGTGGGTGGGGTTTTATTCCCCATTCATAAATCTGTTTTGGAGCTGGCCAGATGTTCAGTGCCTTTGGCAACGGACGGCGCTTTGCAAATCCCATCCTGTTTTGCTTCGGTGAGGCTGACACACACACACAAACATGCAAAATAAATAGGCAAAGGTTTATGTTATAAACACACGCACGCACACTCACACACGCACACATACAGTGGTACCCCGCAAGACGAATGCCTCGCAAGACGAAAAACTCGCAAGACGAAAAACATCGCAGAACGAATTAATTTCGTCTTGCGAGGCACCACTGTATATATCTGCAGTTGCAATCGAAACGATTCAAACCCCATTTCAAAT
The DNA here is from genome assembly GCA_034642065.1 of Darevskia nairensis. Taxonomy (NCBI): domain Eukaryota; kingdom Metazoa; phylum Chordata; class Lepidosauria; order Squamata; family Lacertidae; genus Darevskia; species Darevskia nairensis. The sequence continues at coordinate 272,588 of JAWWNI010001190.1, read as the reverse complement.
CAGGTTCATTATCAAAAGGTACAAGGTCAGGGGGACAGTGGACCGGCCCCCTGCTGAAAAAGTTTGCTGGCCCCTGATATAAGTCATGGGCCCCGCCAGCTATGCCTGCTCCCTAAAATATCACTGGTTTGCTCATTTCTATATATAGGGTGCCTACATTCTGCATGGACAGGTTGCATGGCAACGTGGGCAAATGGCTTTAAGTCCCTATTAGGTCCATAATAAAGAAGGCTGAAGAATGGATGCTTTTGAATTCTGCTGCTGGAGGAGACTCTTGAGAGTCCCATGGACTGCAAGAAGATCAAACCTCTCCATTCTGAAGGAAATCAGACCTGAGTGCTCACTGGAAGGACAGATCCTGAAGCTGAGGCTCCAAGACTTTGGCCACCTCATGAGAAGAGAAGACTCCTTGGAAAAGACCCTGATGTTGGGAAAGATGGAGGGCACAAGGAGAAGGGGACGGCAGAGGATGAGATGGTGGGACAGTGTTCTCGAAGCGACCAACATGAGTCTGGCCAAACTGTGGGAGGCAGGGGAAGACAGGAGGGCCTGGCGAGCTCAGGTCCAGGGGGTCACGAAGAGGCGGACACGACTAAAGGACTAAACAACAACAGGCAGATAGATAGATAGATAGATAGATAGATAGATAGATAGATAGATAGATAGATAGATAGGCAGTGGAAGACAGGAGTGCCTGGCGTGCTCAGGTGTCCAGGGGGTCACGAAGCGTCGGACACGACTAAAGACTAAACATCAATAACAGGTCCATCAATGACCATATAGCATATATTCAACACAAAAAACAGCGACAATTTGTTGTTGACAAAGGACAGCTGGACATATAAAGGGCCCCATGATGTTCAGTAGCTTAGGGCCTCATCAAGCCTAAATCCGACCCTGGGTCTGAGAAGGAGGGTTAGCGACACACCTGCAGTGTAGGGCAGTTCCACTGACAGCTTTTGCTGCTCCTCTAAGCTCGGCAATGACCCAAATTCTCTTTCCCGAGAACCCCAGCCTGCGGGGAATGTGACTGTTCCAGTCTCCTGCGTCATTCGAGGCCACGCCTAACCCGTTTGCTCTCAAAACGGCGAGAATGCGCCGCCCTGGGAGGAAATATTTGCCCTGCTTTCTTTTGCAAACATTTCTGGAAGGTGGAAACAGGTATAGGCAATGGCGCTGCAGGAATTTCACATAAATAGCCGCGTTCTTTTAGTTCTGGAGGCTGATAACAGCAACAAGTTTATTAAATTTACCGAGCAGCAGGGAGAGAGGGCACAGCACGGTTTGTTAGGTATTTTTAATTTATTAGACAGTTTGCTGATGTATTTGTTGATTGTGTGATATAAAAGAGACAGAGCAGCTAGCACAAAAGAAGAGAATGAAAAGAAGAGGAACAAGACTATGGAAGAGGAATGAGTGCATGGGTTCAAATAAAGTCTGAGTAAAGATGATCAGTATTATCTGATTATCATTTCCAACTTGTGATGAGAGACACATTTAAAATGACACTTCTGCTGTCTGTGTATAATAAAGGATAGGAAAATCACTTTAAAAGTTCTAGTCCTTGCCAGAATCTCAAATTATGCGTAATTTCCTCCGTTATAAAGCTATATTCCAGGCTGATTGGTTCTCAAAGAGTCCAGTCTAAAGTTTGGAGCTGTTTCTCAACTCAGTTTATTACAGCAAAAGCCAGCAATATAATACAGTACAGTATAATTCCAAACCAGCGATCAGAATATCGCTACAAGGCGTCAAAATCCTAAGGATTAGGAAAAAAGCCAATGGTGCAAAAGAAATTTATAGTATATTTTCCAGTAGAAGCGATTTACGTTTTTTGATGGCTAAGGTGCAAAACTTGGCCACAGCATAGGATAATGAGCTCAAAGAGTCTTCCGAAAGGAATTTGCGTAGGCTTTCGGGAATAAATTCCAGATAATATTGCAAGGGTTTAAATTTTGATAAAAGGGGTAATATAAGACGAGACCGTTTCCTGTTGATCTGCAAGTATTTTTTGAGCTGCCCAGGGCATATAGAAGACCAGTTCTTTTGACAACATAGCAACATCGGTGTCATAGAAAAAATATTCGAAAAAGTTGGAAACCTCTGTTCTGCGCATCCTCAAATAATAATAATAATAATAATAATAATAATAATAATAATTTATTATTTGTACCCCACCCAAATAATGGGACCCCCCAGCCACTCTGGGCGGCTTCCAACAAACACTAAAATACATTAAAATATCACACATTAAAAACTTCCCTAAACAGGGCTGCCTTCAGGTGTTTTCTAAATGTCAGGTAGTTATTTATCTCTTTGACATGGGATGGGAGGGCGTTCCACAGGGCGGGCGCCACCACCGAGAAGGCCCTCTGCCTGGTTCCCTGTAGCTTTGCTTCTCGCAGGGAGGGAACCACCAGAAGGCCCTCGGCGCTGGACCTCAGTGTCCGGGCTGAACGATGGGGGTGGAGACGCTCCTTCAGGTATACAGGACCGAGGCCGTTTAGGGCTTTCAAGGTCAGCACCAACACTTTGAATTGTGCTCGGGAACGTACTGGGAGCCAATGTAGATCTCTCAGGACCGATGTTATGTGGTCCCGGCGGCCGCTCCCAGTCACCAGTCTAGCTGCCGCATTCTGGATTAATTGCAGTTTCCAGGTCACCTTCAAAGGTAGCCCCACGAAGAGCGCATTGCAGTAGTCCAAGCGGGAGATAACCAGAGCATGCACCACTCTGGCGAGATAGTCTGCGGCCAGGGAGGGTCTCATCCTGCGTACCAGATGGAGCTGGTAGACTGCTGCCCTGGACACAGAATTAATCTGCGCTTCCATGGACAGGTGTGAGTCCAAAATGACTCCCAGGCTGCGCACCTGGTCCTTCAGGGGCACAGTTATGCCATTCAGGACCAGGGAGTCCCCCACACCCGCCTGTCCCCTGTCCCCCAAAAACAGTACTTCTGTCTTGTCAGGATTCAACCTCAATCTGTTAGCCGCCATCCATCCTCCAACCGCCTCCAGGCACTCACACAGGACCTTCATTGCCTTCACTGGTTCTGATTTGAAAGAGAGGTAGAGCTTTCGAAGCATCTCTGCTTGTGTTTTGACTCCTGCTTAACTCGGGAGAAGCACCATCACAACAACCAGATGGATGGCATTTCTTTAAAATGACAAGGTACTTGGCACAAGTGTGGAAAGAGTTATCTCATCGTCTGTTTTGGGCTTCCTTGGGGTGTTTTGCCCTTGTGGAATGGTGTCACCGTTGTCTCTGACCTGTTTTTTTGGTTTCCCACAATCATGCCATCCACCTGCGCTGGTGTTTCGCAACAGCTAGGGTTGGCGCCCGACTCCATCATCGCCATGATTTTATTCTTTGTAACCCACATCCATCTGACTCGGTTGCCCCAGCCACTCCTGGTGACTTCCAAGGTGTAAAAAATAATAATAAAAGTTAAACTTTAAAAACACTTCCCTATACAAGGCTGCTTTCGGAAGTCTCCTAAAGGTCATAGAATCATAGAATCATAGAGTTGGAAGAGACCCCAAGGGCCATCCAGTCCAACCCCCTGCCAAGCAGGAAACACCATCAAAGCATTCCTGACAGGTGGCTGTCAAGCCTCTGCTTAAAGATCTCCAAAGAAGGAGACCCCACCACACTCCTTGGCAGCAAATCCCACTGTCGAACAGCTCTTACTGTCAGGAAGTTCTTCCTAATGTTTAGGTGGAATCTTCTTTCTTGTAGTTTGAATCCATTGCTCCGTGTCCGCTTCTCTGGAGCAGCAGAAAACAACCTTTCTCCCTCCTCTATATGACATCCTTTTATATATTTGAACATGGCTATCATATCACCCCTGAACCTTCTCTTCTCCAGGCTAAACATACCCAGCTCCCTAAGCCGTTCCTCATAAGGCATCGTTTCCAGGCCTTGGACCATTTTGGTTGCCCTCCTCTGGACACGTTCCAGCTTGTCAGTATCCTTCTTGAACTGGGGTGCCCAGAACTGGACACAGTATTCCAGGTGAGGTCTGACCAGAGCGGAATACAGTGGTACTATTACTTCCCTTGATCTAGATGCTATACTCCTATGGATGCAGCCCAGAATTGCATGGGCTTTTTGAGCTGCTGCATCACACTGTGGACTCATGTCAAGTTTGTGGTCTACCAAGACTCCTAGATCCTTTTCACTTGTACTGCTCTCAAGCCAGGTGTCACCCATCCTGTATTTGTGCCTTTCATTTTTTTTGCCCAAGTGTAGTACTCTACATTTCTCCCTGTTAAAATTCATCCTGTTTGCCTTGGCCCAGTTCTCTAATCTGTTAAGGTCATTTTGAAGTGTGATCCTGTCCTCTGGGGTATTAGCCACCCCTCCCAATTTGGTGTCATCTGCAAACTTGATCAGGATGCCCTCAAGCCCATCATCCATGTCATTGATAAAGATGTTGAATAAGACTGGGCCCAAGACAGAACCCTGTGGCACCCCACTAGTCACTTCTCTCCAGGATGAAGAGGAGCCATTGATGAGCACCCTTTGGGTTCGGTCAGTCAGCCAGTTACAAATCCACTGAATGGTAGCATTGTCTAGCCCGCATTTTACCAGCTTCTTTACAAGAATATCATGGGGCACCTTGTCAAAGGCCTTGCTGAAATCAAGATAGGCTACATCCACAGTGTTCCCTTCGTCTACCAGGCTTGTAATTCTGTCAAAAAATGAGATCAGATTAGTCTGACATGACTTCTTTTTCAGAAACCCATGCTGACTTTTAGTGATCACAGCGTTCCTTTCTAGGTGCTCACAGACCGTTTGCTTAATGATCTGCTCTAGAATCTTAGGTCGTATACTTATGTCCTTGGCTCGGGGGTCAGATAACTTCATCCCCTGCAACGTTTCTCCCGTTAAAATAGGGTCGTCCTATTCCATCCCCGCCAACGTTTCTCCCGTGAAATTAGGGACGTCCTAAGGAAAAGCGGGGCATTCCAGGATCGAAACTGGGATGGCTTCTGTAAATCCGGGACTGTCCCTGGACTATAGGGACACTTGGAGGGTCTGTAAAATGCAATAAAGAAGACTGGAAAATGTTTGTTGAGTATATGGAAAATACAGCTGAACAGGCGAGCAGCATTTAGATACATTCAACAGAGTAAATGATTCTTGACGGATGTAATAGTGGAAAATCGATTGGAACAGTCATTGTAAAATGTGCAGGGATGTAGGATATGTAAAATGAACCGTGGAAAGAGAAGGGAAGCCATTGGTATTTTAAAGTTTGCAGAATGTTTATTTGAAATTGTAAAACAGAAAATTTAATAAAAGTTATTATAAATAAACTAAAATGCAATAAATAGCATTTATTTATAGCATTTTATTTATATACTAGTAAATTAAGCCTGTTAACAAAAACAGGCGCTAGAAAGCTCTCTCTCTCTCACACACACCCCTTCTCCCCCACTTCCCAGACCTCCACAAACAGTTTGGCTCTGTCTCCCTCCCTCTCCCTCCCCCTCCCACACACACAGCGCCGGCCAACCGCCCGCTGCAGGTGGACGGCAGCAGGAGGTCTTGGGGCCACGGCGCTTCGCGCCTGTGGCCCAAGGCGGCAAGGCAGCAGGAGCCGCCGCCGCTGCGCTAATGGGCGCAGCGGAAAGCTGCGCTCCAAAGGCGGGAAGGCTGCAGGAGCCGCAGCGGCAAGGCAGCAGCAGCCGGCGGCGCTTCACTTATGGGCGCAGCGGAAAGCTGCGCTCCAAAGACGGCAAGCCAGCCGGAGCCGCCGCCGCTGCGCTTATGGGCGCAGCGGAAAGCTGCGCTCCAGCAAGGGGTCGGCGGGAGGCTGCAGGTGGACGGCAGCAGGAGGTCTGGGGGCCGCGGCGCGGGGAAGCGGGCGGAGGAGAGCAGCGGAGGCGGGGAGGTCCGGCCGGCGTGTCGTCGTCCTGCTCCGGCTGCCGGAAAAACCGTTGGGGCTGGCGAGGCCTCAGGCTGGGCGAAGGAGGAGGCGGCCTGAACGGGAAAGGCGCCGAGGGAGCGCCTCAGCCCCGGGGGAGCCCTTTCCTCGGGGCGAAGTTTTATTTTCAGGAGGCTTTTTTGGGGGGGGGGAGGGAGGGAGGGCCAGCATTTGGGTGCTCCTCTTGCCCTCCAGCGAGCGACTGGCAACAGCGCTGGAGGAGCCGCCAACCCCGGAAAGGCACAGCCCCGCCCTCGTCCGCTCCCGGCCAATCCGAGGCCCGAAGTCTCTGCGTCGGCCAATCCCTGCATCCGTCTCCGACATGCGCAGTGGAAAATTTCCACTGACACACACCACGGACGTGGGGACATTAGGGAATTATTATATAGGATATAAACATACACACACACACACACACACTCATCCAGAGAGTGTTGTAGCATTTCATTTGCCCTTTTTCTCCAAGATTATCTTTTAAAAAAATAAAAAATAACACCATTACAGGTACTTGGACTACACACGTCGTGCATGCCTGCATTTTTAAATTCCTGATTCATTTCCTGACATCATCCCTAACCGTTCCTGGGAGGGAGAGGAACTAGCCTAGATACATAACTTGGCCAAATCGTCCCTCTGCTGACTCTGCAGATGTCCGGCCAAACAAACAGGAAACTCTTTCCTTCTGCCACACATCTGCATAATATTTGCAAGACTGGCAGACGGGGCACACGGCTCCGATTTCTCCTGCAAACTCTCTTTCTTGCATGCAGAAGGCAGGTTCGATATGCCAGGGGCATATCTAGGTAGGGATGGCAGAGAGAGAACTCCCCCCCCCCGCCTAAAACCCTGGAGTGCAGCTGCCAGCCAGTGCAGGCATACTCTGGCTCTGTATCCTACGCTGCTGATTGAGACCAGCCCTTTATTCAGAAACCATGAGGACTGGGATATTATTTATATTTATAGTTATAGTTGTAGTTTAGTTATAATTATATTTAAGATAGATAAGATTTCTTTATTGTCATTGCATCCTATATTATAATCTTCAAGTGTCCCTGCGTCCACCGGCAATTTTCTGTGTGTCACGGAAGTGACGCATGACACAGACGGACGCAGGGATTGGAGCAGGGATTGGAGAGGGGGGCGTGTCCGGAAGGCAGCGGCGGCGCAGGTGCGTTCTCAGTTGCGCCAGCGCCGCTGCCTCGCACGGACATGGCGAGGCTGGCGAGGCCCGCTGCGGGGGGAAGCGGCGCGAAGCGCCGCTCCCCCCACCGCCTTTACTGTTCGCCAAAGCGCGGGGGAAGCCGGCCGCACACCACACACCCGCCGCCGCCGCAGGAGACCCAGGATCGGGGCTCCGACCATCGCTCAGCAGCAGCAGCGGAGGAAGAAGAAGACTGAGCGGAGGGGCGACAATGCCGCGCGCTCTCCTCTCCCTCAGCCCGTCCTTCCTTTTATTTCTTCCTCCTCCTTCCCTCTTCGCTCTCCGCCGCTCCGTCGCCTGCCGCCCGTGTCCTTCCTGTGCGCCCGCCTTGGCGGGGAGGGGAAGGAGGGACGGACGGAGCGGCCCAGCAGGGAAGGAGGGCTGCTGCGCGCCCTGGCCGGGAGAAGGCGAGCCGGCCGCGCGGACCTTTCGGCGGCGTGGGAGGACACTCTAGCCCCGTCCTCTCGATGCCTAGGCGGCCACGAGAGGGAGAGAGATGCGGTTGCTTCCTGCCCGCTGTTTTGCTGCTGTTGCCAGGCGCGCTGTCCTGGCAGGCCGCCTGCCTCGGCGGGAGGCCGGGCACCCTCTCAGCCCTCGCGAGGGGTGTCCATGGGGGAGAGAGGCGGCGGCGGGGAGGGAGGCAGGCGGGAGCAGGCGCCCCTTCGCGGCCTCTGTCTCTGTCTTTCAGCCTTTCTCTCTCTCCCTCCGGCCGCCTCAGCCTCTTCCAGCCGCCGCCGTCACCGGGCCCAGCTCCGGGGCTGCCCTCGCTGCCACCTGAGGGGGCCTCTTTCTTCTCCCCTCCTCCCTATCCGCCCCGCCGCAAAGTAATTGGGAAGTGGGGGGCAGGTGTGTGTGTGTGTGTGTGAGAGAGAGAGAGGCGAGCTGTGTGTGCAGGTGGGGAGGAGGTGGGTGGGTGGGGGAGATGGCTGTGGGGGGGGAGCGGGTGGGAGGGAGAGGCGAACTGTGTGGGGGAGGTGGAGGGAATGGCTCTGTGTGGGGGGGAGGGGGAGGGAAAGAGACAGAGCCAAACTCTGGAGGTCTGGGAAGTGGGGGGGGAGGGTGTGTGTGTGTGTGTGTGTGTGTGTGTGTGTGTGTGTGTGTGGGAGAGAGAGAGGCAAGCTGTGTGTGGGAAGTGGGGGAGATGGGTGGGGGGGAGGGGGAGGCAGGGAGACAGAGGCCAACTGTTTGTAGAGGTCTGGGAAGTGGGGGTGGCCGCCGCTCCCCCCCATATACTTTCTAGCGCCCGTTTTTCTAACGGGCTTAATTTACTAGTAAGTACAATGAAATTGGATGGCAACCCATAAAAACAACATAGAGGGGGGGGGAGATATTTATAGTTTAGTTATAGTTATATTTAAGATAGATAAGATAAGATTTCTTTATTGTCATTGTATAAGTACAATGAAATTGGATTCCAACCCATAAAAACAACATAGAGGGGGGAGATATTTATAGTTTAGTTATAGTTATAGTTATATTTAAGATAGATAAGATAAGATTTCTTTATTGTCATTGTATAAGTACAATGAAATTGGATTCCAACCCATAAAAACAACATAGAGGGGGGAGATATTTATAGTTTAGTTATAGTTATAGTTAGTTATAGTTATAGTTATAGTTATAGTTAAGATAGATAAGATTTCTTTATTGTCATTGTATAAGTACAATGAAATTGGATGGCAACCCATAAAAACAACATAGAGGGGGGAAATATTTATAGTGATAGTGATAGTGATAGTTATATTTAAGATAGATAAGATTTCTTTATTGTCATTGTATAAGTACAATGAAATTGGATTCCAACCCATAAAAACAACATGGGGGGGGGGAATATTTATATTTAACTGGTTATAACACTGTGGGACCAGATGGCGCTGCGGAGCCGAGATCGCAGCTCAATTTTATTTTCAACTGTGAGCTTTACACTTTTTTATTTTTATTTTTGGCGTTTTCAGAGCTGTTCTTTTACAGCTGTGTAGATCTAGTCCAGGGCTGTGCCGTACATTAAAAAACAAAACAAAAACCCACATGATTCCACCCACCACTCGGGAATCCTGGGAACTGTAGTCTGCCCAGGGTGCCGGGAATTGTAGTTGGGTTAAACTACAATTCCTGGAATTCTTTAGGGAGGAGTCGTGTGCTTCCAAAGTGTTTGCAGCCCTGTGTTTGGAATTGCAGAGGAGACATTCTCTGCAGCCTGAGTCAAGAGGGCAGGATTTTACCCCGTTACATCAGTGGACGAGCCGGTTTGGGCCGTTGTCATTTTAAGCTCTTAACATAATTGTCGCGGCCTGTATTATTTTTTGGCTTTTTATTTCCCTCTGACCTCACACTTGTTTACCTTTCCCCCTCTCCACAATCGTGCCGCGCATTATGCAGACGGATATTTACGATGGGTTGTGTCCGGGTGTTAGTCATACTCAGAGTAAGCCCATTGACATGAATGGACATGACTAAGGCGCATTCTTTTCTTCCTTTCTTATTAAGTTTTTATTTATACTCATAAAGTTTATACATTATACATTATCCAGAAGAGGCTTTTCCTCCTGAGAAAAAAGGGAGTTGTAGTTTTTTTCCTTGGGAGTTGTAGTTTTCTTTTCTTGGGAGTTGTAGTTCTTTCTTGGGAATTGTAGCTCAGCACAATCTGCACGGCTGTCAATTCCCTCTCCCTGCAGCTAATATATTGGGGGTTTTTTAAAATAAAAACATAGTTATTGCATTTTTTTAAATCACAGAGCAGGCATGAATTACAACCAAATATTCAAAAAATAAAAGAAAAAATACAAAAAAAAGTCAAAATATAAAATGAAAACAAAAACTAAAAACCAAAAGCTAATATATTGTTTTTGTGTGCATTTAAGCCATATATAGAGTTGCCAAACAAACAAACTAAAGCTCAACAACTTTTGATTCCCTAGCACTAATCTTCATTTTTCCCACCTGCGTAGTATCTCTATGGTCCCATAGTTGCTATAGCGACAGCAGGGCAATCGGAACCGTTGGCGCCTGCGCAGTACGGCGCCGGAGAAACCCAAGAGCCGGCAGGTAGAGAAAGCATGCGTCGGGAGAGCGCATGCGTAGAGAAATGAACTCAGGCGTCCGCGTTGCGGGAACGCTCGTTCGGGACGAGAGGCGGGTGAAGTCTCTGTACGTATGCGTGGAGCCTTCTCTGTCATAAAACGGCGCCCAGGAGACGCACTTTGCGCATGCGTAATTTCGCCTGTCGGGTTTTTTTTAACCCTGTTGCGCCTGCGCAGTGCGTCCTTCGTGTTCTTCGAGGCTTCGCCGGGCGCCATGGACGACGAGGAGGAGACGTACCGCTTGTGGAAGATCCGGAAAACCATCATGCAGGTCTGGGCTGGCGGGCCAGGAGAAGGGGAGAAGGGAGCAGGGATAGGAAGAGCCCGGGAACGAGGTGGGGGGAGGCCGAGGAGGGGGGGGCTCACTTTCATAGCGCATGCGCAGTACTTCGGAGGCCTACCTGGCAGGGCCGTTGTGCGAAGACAGTCCTGGGGGGGGGATTAATCGTCATACCCCCTCCATACACACACATTCCTTCCTTCCCCCCCGCGAGACTTTTGGAGGGAAAGCGGGGGATAAATGCGCCCATCGAGGAAATAGCTTTATATTTATCTATTTATCTATTTATTCATTTATTCCATTAAAATTTGCGCCCTGCTTGAATGCAAAAGAAACCAACAAAAAGGCTAAGCGGGGAGATCCGAGGGGGAATTTCACCATCCTACTTTCCAAAAAACACAAAAGCTAAAGAAAGCTCGAAACAGATTGACATGACCATCCCAAAAATGGGAATTTGTTTATTATTGTTATTAATTTGGGGGGGGGAGAGGGAGTGTTTGAAGAGATACAATGAACGCAAAAAGAAATGACACAAGTAGAAACATAATAATAATAATAATAATAATAATAATTTATTATTTATACCCCGCCCATCTGGTTGGGTTTCCCCAGCCACTCTGGGCGGCTTTCAACAGAAAATTAAAATACAACAATCTATTAAACATTAAAAGCCTCCCTAAACAGGGCTGCCTTCAGATGTCTTCTAAAAGTCTGGTAGTTGTTTATCGCTCTGACCTCTGATGGGAGGGCGTTCCACAGGGCGGGCGCCACCACCGAGAAGGCCCTCTGCCTGCTTCCCTGTAGCTTTGCTTCTCGTAGTGAGGGAACCGCCAGAAGGCCCTCGGAGCTGGACCTCAGTGTCCGGGCAGAACGATGGGGGTGGAGACACTCCTTCAGGTATACTGGACCGAAGCCATTTAGGGCTTTAAAGGTAAGCACCAACACTTTGAATTGTGCTCGGAAACGTACTGGGAGCCAGTGTAGGTCTTTCAAGACCGGTGTTATGTGGTCTCGGCGGCCACTCCCGGTCCCCAGTCTAGCTGCTGCATTCTGGATTAGCTGTAGTTTCCGGGTCACCTTCAAACGTAGCCCCACGTAGAGCGCATTGCAGTAGTCCAAGCGGGAGATAACTAGAGCATGCACCACTCTGGCGAGACAGTCCACGGGCAGGTAGGGTCGCAGCCTGCGTACCAGATGGAGCTGGTAGACAGCTGCCCTGGATACAGAAGTAACCTGCGCCTCCATGGACAGCTGTGAGTCCAAAACAGGGTCAAAAACGGTATCTGGTGTTATTAAAAGGATACGCAGAGAAAGACATATGAAGGAGTCAGGAACCGTGGAGGGTGGAAGTCTTTTGAGAAGAGGTTAAAGTCTGAAAATGTTGTTGTTGTTTTTTAAAAAGAAAGGTCCCAGCTTCACTTAACAACAACAACAACATTTATACCCCAGACATACGACTGGGGTATAGACAATTGGGTGGTTTCCAATAGAAAGCACAATAAAGCACAAACATTTCAAAACTTCCCTATACAGGTTCTGCCTTCAGATGTCTTCTGAAAGCTCAATCAATCAATCAACTTTATTTCAGCTTTAAGCTCATAACACAAGACATCACAAGAACATCAGTTACACTCACACAGTTGAATTTAAAATGATTGGCAATAAAATTAGTGGTAATCAAGACTTAATAAGTATACGAGATAGTGTAAATATTAATTCCAAACAATTTCAATTTCCAGCTGAAAGCTGTACGGTTATTTATCTCACCAACATCGGATGAGAGGGCGTTCCACAGGGCGGGTGTTTAAAAACTGCCTTTTAGATTTTGGGAGCTAGCGGCTCTTTGGGTTTTTTCTTCCCACCTCCCCCTACTCCACAGCCTCCCCAAGGAACCCTCTCTTCTTCTCATCCCTCTTTCCTCTTGTGCTGTGTCTTCCCTACCCTCTCCGTGCCCTGTCTGTTGGGCTTCCTGGAGGAATCGGCCTCTGTGAGAATGAGATGCTGGGCTCTTCCTTTGACCCGGCTGTTGCAGGGCTCTCTATATCCCGTGCTGGCTCTCAAGATGCCCTCTGAATAAATGGACCTCTCTCCCCCCTCTTGTTCTTCCTTACTTCCAAATCGCTCCAGCTGTGTCACGATCGAGGCTACCTGGTGACCCAGGATGAGTTGGACCAGACCCTGGAGGAGTTCAAAGCCCAGTTTGGCGACAAGCCCAGCGAAGGGCGACCCCGGCGGACAGACCTCACCGTGTTGGTGGCCCACAACGACGACCCCACCGATCAGATGTTTGTCTTCTTCCCAGGTGAGGCGACGGCATTAAGCAAAAGGTTACTCAATGACTGCAAGAACTTGTCAGAAACCTTGCCAAAAAACCCAACAACCCCAAAAAGCATTGCAGGTATTGGAGAATCGCTGTTTAAGTTGTTACTCTGCTAACTCTACATTGGAACCTACTCAATAATAATAATAATAATAATAATGATAAAAATTTAGTTATACCCCGCCCTTCCCAGCCAAGACCGGGCTCAGAGCGGCTAACACCCATAAAATCACAACAAAACATACAAAACAATCAATTAAAATGCAGGTTAAAATACGATTTGAAGTTTAAAATGCAGCCTCATTTTTAAGTAGCTCACCAATCAAACCGTAAAGGAATGAAACATCAGGGTTAAACTGCAACCAACCCAAAGGCCAGGCGGAACAGCTCCGTCTTGCAGGCCCTGCGGAAAGATGCCAAGGGCCCTGGTCTCTTGTGACAGAGCGTTCCACCAAGTTGGGGCCAGTACTGAGAAGGCCCTGGCCCTAGTTGAGGCCAGCCTAGCATCCTTGTGGCTCGGGACCTCCAAAATGTTATTATTTGAGGACCTTAAGGTCCTACACGGGGCATACCAGGAGAGGCGGTCCCTTAGGTACGAGGATCAATATCGAGTAGAATTTCAATGACAATGTATGCGTGCAACTTCTCAGATGCCGCTTCGCTGTAACACCGAGGTCTGGAAGCTTGTCTTATTTTATTGAGAAGTGAGAGTCTTGCCTAGCAACACATGTCGGATCTAGAGAGGTGTTGGTGGGGACCAGCCAATTCCTCGTGCCAACCGTGCCGTTTTGTTTCCTTTCAGAGGAGCCAAAGGTTGGGATTAAGACCATCAAGATGTACTGTCAGCGGATGCAGGAGGAGAACATCACCCGGGCCCTCATTGTGGTGCAGCAGGGCATGACCCCCTCAGCTAAACAGGTAGCCAAGTCCGGCTGGGCGGGGTCCAACCTAGAGGGCACAGTTGGCGCTAGTTTGGGCACGAGACGTTCGGTGGGCAGAGAACCTTTGCAGGCGAAGAAATACCGTGCTTTTCTGTGTATAAGACGAAAGAACAAAAATATGTTAAAAATTGGGGGTCGTCTTACACACGGATAGTGCAGAGGGTGGACGGGCGATTTGTTTCCGCTGCGAGCAGCAGCTTGTCACTGGTGCTTGGGTGGGTGATTGGTGGCTGCGGCAAGTGCTGCTTAGGATTGGCTGTCGCAGCGGCAATTGGGCAGGCGACTGGTGGCTGCGGCAAGGGCTCTTTTTGATTGTCTTCTGCTGCGACAGTTGGGCGGGGGATTGCTGGCTGCTGTTGGTGAGCTGGCAGGCACTTCTTTGCTGTGGCGACACGTGCGAATCTCAGTGTTTGAGAGTCGGGTGAGTGATTTCCGGCATCCACCCCCCCCCGGGAAAAAGCTAAACAGCTCAGGGCAATCCTCCCCCAGAAAAGCTCAACAGCTCTGGGCCATCTTCCCCCATTTTCTTAAATTGTAGTCCCCCAAAATAGGGGGCGTCTTATACATGGGTATGTGTTATACACGGAAAAATATGGTACCTTGGTACAGGTTACTCCTCTCCTTTGTGCCGATGTTATTTGGTTTAGGGGTTGCTAATCTAGTGCCTAAGGGATGTGGGTGGTGCTGTGGTCTAAACCAGTGTTCCCCAACCTTGGGCCTCCAGCTGTTTTTGGACTACAACTCCCATCATCCCTCGCTAGCAAGACCAGTGGTCAGGGATGATGGGAATTGTAGTCCGAAAACAGCTGGAGGCCCAAGGTTGGGGAACACTGGTCTAAACCACAGAGCCTAGGGCTTGCCGATCGGAAGGTCAGCAGTTCGAATGGTGGGAGCCCCCCCCTGCTCCCGATCCGGATCCCGAATCTTCCCAGGAGCAGGAGGACAGTATAGATTTGGAACAGTGGTTTGCAGAGGGGCATAGTTCAGAAGGCAGAAGCTGGGAAATACTGGATGGGGAACAGCTAGGAGAAGAAGCACTGGGAGAGAGAGGGTTAACAGATTCACTGTCTCCCCAAGGTCATAAAGGGTTGAGAAAGTGGCAGAACATAAAGTACAGAGCAGGGGTAGGCAACCTAAGGCCCATGGGCCACAAGTGGCCCACAGGGGTCGTTTAACCGGCCCACGAGCTGCCCCCGAACCAAGCCGCCCGCTTGGCGAGTCCCCACACTCGCTAAACCACCATGGCGCAGGGGCTTCACTTCCGCTGTGCTGAAAATCACGCATGCGCAGACGCCAGAAATAGCGTCCATGCAGACGCTGGAAATTGCGGGCGCGCACGCTCATGCACACGCAATCCAACCCACAGAGGGATCTCCGCTGGAGTGAACCGGCCCAGGCAAGGTAAACCTTGCCGACCCGATACAGAGGTTACAAGCTCAGGTTACAAGATGTAGGAGTGACGTGGGTGACTAAGGACGTGGAATTCCTAATTGGAAGCACCGCCATTCCAAGGAAATGGGTTCTTTGTTCTCTCGCTGTGGTCATTAAAGTTTCTAACTTGTAAGAAGGCAACTTTCCCTTTGTTCTGCTTATCCACTGCCGGCAGGAGGAAGCCAATTCCCTGAAACCTGACATTAGCTTATGTCCCTTCCCCTCCCGCTCTTTTTTTTCAGTCTCTTGTAGACATGGCTCCCAAGTACATCCTTGAGCAGTTCCTTCAGCAAGAGCTGCTGATCAACATCACTGAACACGAGGTGAGGCGTTCGCCATTTGATTTAACGCTATGTAAATGCTGGGATGTGGGTGGCGCTGTGGTCTAAACCACAGACCCTAGGGCTTGCCGATCAGAAGGTCGGCGGTTCGAATCCCCGCGACGGGGTGAGCTCCCGTTGAGTCCCTGCTCCTGCCAACCTAGCAGTTCGAAAGCACGTCAAAGTGCAAGGAGATAAATAGGCACCGCTCCGGCGGGAAGGTAAACGGCGTTTCCGTGCGCTGCTCTGGTTCGCCAGAAGCGGCTTCGTCCTGCTGGCCACAAGATCCGGAAGCTGTACGCCGGCTCCCTCGGCCAGTAAAGCGAGATGGGCGCCACAACCCCAGAGTCGTCCGCAACTGGACCTAATGGTCAGGGGTCCCTTTACCCTTTTAAAGTCACCTTTACCTGAACTTCTAAATTTTTGCCCAGATAAAAGCAGATAATGGTCAGGGGTCCCTTTACCTTTAGGACACAAAAATGGACTCTATTCTTACCCAAGTTGTTTCTCTGCCTAATGGATTGAAAGAGATTTATGTGCACCAAAAGTGACTAGCTGTGTCTTCATCCCGGTTTTTGCCTGTGTTCTGACCTAACTTTCTTTCTTTTCGCCTCTGCAGCTGGTTCCCGAACATGTTGTCATGACCAAAGAGGAGGTGACCGAGTTACTGGCCCGATAGTATCCTTCTTTTCGTTTTACTGCCCTATCCCCGTAGGTCTCAAAAGTCATGTTACTTAAACACATAATACATAAGGAAGATAATGAACACTGACACTAACCACTGTACCACGCAGCTTCTGTCTTCATTTCTCCATCCCATTTTGCCTCCGGCATGCGGCCCTCGGAAGGGAGCGTGGCCCTCGGGCCAAAAGGGGTCCTCTCCACCTCCCCCTGCCCTGGTCTGACACTAGTTTCCTGCTTGGCAGGGGGTTGGACTGGATGGCCCTTGTGGTCTCTTCCAACTCTATGATTCTATGATTCCAGTTGTCATGAACCAGGACTTGAATGAGTGCAGCTTCTCCCCGAATAATTGAACCTGGCTTGTTACACTTGCCTTCTTTCTTCCCGGGGAGGTGAAACGGATGAATTGTGGTCCCTTAACTGCTTTCCCCCCAGTAAGCTCCGAGAGAACCAGCTCCCCAGGATACAGGCCGGGGACCCGGTGGCTCGCTACTTTGGAATCAAGCGAGGCCAGGTAAGGTCTTGTGTTGAATCGAAGGGGACGGGGCCAATTCATGGGCTCTCTGTTGCTCTACAGCAGGGGTGGCCAACTCCCAAGAGACTGCGATCTACTCACAGAGTTAAAAAGTGGCAGGGGGTTCAGGGGGTTCAAAGTTGTTGAGCTTTTTTTAAGGAGGAGGAAAGACCCTTTTTTTTTTTACCTGTTGGACATGCCTGCTCTACAGTCATGGGAAAGAGAACATTGCGATTTGTTCTGAGTAAATTTAAAGGCAAATTCCTGCCAACCTAGCAGTTCGAAAGCACGTCAAAGTGCAAGTAGATCAATAGGTACCACTCCGGCGTGAAGGTAAACGGCGTTTCCGTGCGCTGCTCTGGTTCGCCAGAAGCGGCTTAGTCCTGCTGGCCACATGACCCGGAAGCTGGACGCCGGCTCCCTCGGCCAGTAAAGCGAGATGAGCACCGCAACCCCAGAGTCGGTCATGACTGGACCTAATGGTCAGGGGTCCCTTTACCTTTAAATTTGGGCTTAGTCTCATGTTTTTTTTAACTACTGAAATTAGCTGCCATCACCACTGCCAACAGATTCCAATATATTAAGCATGTATTGTGTGAACAAGGCTACTGGCTCTCTGCCTGCCTTCTCCCCAGTCAGTACCTGATTTTGAAACCACAGTAGCTTTGAGAACCGTCTTCTTCCAGGTGGTGAAGATCATTCGTCCCAGCGAGACGGCCGGGCGGTATATCACCTACAGGCTGGTGCAGTAGCCGACAAAACTACTTTGCAAGGTACTCTTTATCTCCTTACTTTAAGAGGAAATGTGGGCAGCCTCCTTTTAGAGAGACCGGCTTCGCTGAGAAATGCTCCTTTGACAGATTTTGAACAGCGTACCTAACAAGATGCCAACCCTTCTCCTGTCGCCTTGTGGTTCCGTCAGTTTTCCGTACGCCATGCAGCGCGGAGACT
Organism: Darevskia nairensis; assembly: GCA_034642065.1. Lineage (NCBI taxonomy): Eukaryota > Metazoa > Chordata > Lepidosauria > Squamata > Lacertidae > Darevskia > Darevskia nairensis. Next base: position 254,937 of record JAWWNI010001190.1, on the reverse strand, counting down.
GCAAATCTGCCTTCCCAGTAACCACAAGGATTGGAATTTGGGGCGTACGGAGGGAAAGCCTAGGTCGGTGGGGAGTCTTCCTGGACATACGATTGCTGCTTTGAACCACCCAAGCTTCTAGATCTCATGATCTGAAGTGGAACCGATTGCTAATGTCGCAATAACCACCCTGCTGATCATTCCACCCCCAGCTGAACTGGGCCCAGGTATATTTTGCTCTCAACTCAACACCTTTATTGACATATAATATATTTTGCTTACACTGATGGCATGGCCTGGAAGCAGTTTTTGGCTGTTGTGCCTTGGACCCTTCATCCCTCTTAGCTCTTGTGTGTTCACCTCTATTTGAAGAAACGAAATACGTTATTTTTCCAAGCCTGGATGGAGGACCTATGTGGAGGCCTCTCTGACTTTAGAGTGCACTTGCAATAAACCGTTTGCGAGAAAAATGGGTTTTCTGGACTCCTCAGAATGTTCCTCTTCCTTTCTCTGTTTTGCTGATCGCTGCTGGGGGAAATCCGCCTCTCTCGAAGGGAGCTTCGACTGTTTTGTCTTAACAAGGTTGTTATTTCAATAAAGTGTTGGAACTAATAATAGTTATTTCTATTAGGATTATTCTAGAGCGCTTGGAAAGTGCACTAACGTTTTGTAGGGGGAAACTGAAAAGGCAAACCATGGAGGGAACGGTGCCCCAGTTGTGTAATAGTAATAATGTATTATTTGTACCCCGCTCATCCGGCTGGGTTTCCCCAGCCACTCTGGGCAGCTCCCAACAGGATATTAAAAACACAGTAAAAGATCAAACATTAAAAACTTCCCTAAACAGGGCTGCCTTCAGATGTCTTCTAAAAGTCAGATCGTTGTTTATTTCCTTGACATCTGACGGGAGGGCGTTCCACAGGGCGGGTGCAACCACCGAGAAGGCCCCCTGCCTGGTTCCCTGTAACCTCACTTCTCGCAATGAGCTGGGTATGTTTAGCCTGGAGAAGAGAAGGTTCACGGGTGATATGATAGCCATGTTCAAATATATAAAAGGATGTCATATAGAGGAGGGAGAAAGGTTGTTTTCTGCTGCTCCAGAGAAGCGGACACGGAGCAATGGATTCAAACTACAAGAAAGAAGATTCCACCTAAACATTAGGAAGAACTTCCTGACAGTAAGAGCTGTTGGACAGTGGAATTTGCTGCCAAGGAGTGTGGTGGAGTCTCCTTCTTTGGAGGTCTTTAAGCAGAGGCTTGACAGCCACCTGTCAGGAATGCTTGGATGGTGTTTCCTGCTTGGCAGGGGGTTGGACTGGATGGCCCTTGGGGTCTCTTCCAACTCTAGGATTCTAGGATTCTATGATTCTAACCGCCAGAAGGCCCTCGGAGCTGGACCTCAGTGTCCGGGCTGGACGATGGGGGTAGAGACGCTCCTTCAGGTATACAGGGCCGAGGCCTTTTAGGGCTTTCAAGGTCAGCACCAACACTTTGAATTTAACAACACTTTGTTATTAACCAGCGAGGTATTACAGGTATTTTGGGGACTTCGTCTATTTCCAGGGAGGTGGTTAATGGTTGCAGGAGGGTTGGGAGGAAATTGACGCAACTCCAAAGGATGGTGTACGCTTACTTTATTTTCATAGCCAACGAAAGCATCAGTCCAGGATTGCGAGTGCAGCAGTTTAAAAAGCAAACCAGCGGGCTGCCAAATAGGCCAACTCTCAAACATGGGGAGGGGTACCTTATGTACAAATAATTAAAAAAACCGAGGTTATTAAGACCGGAACCTCCACACTCTTTCCTCTCATCCACCCTTGACATATGAAGCAAAACTCTCACACAGTACCATTCCTGCCTTCTCCGGAAGCTGAGATTTCTTTTGCCTTTGTTCCCATTACTCAAGGATAAATCACTGACACCCACACATTTTGCCCTGGTTCCCAGATCTGCCCCCTTTTTAAAGCAATATAATTAATATTATTTATATGCGGCCATCTGATTGGGTTGCCCAGCCACTCGGCGGCTGCCAACAAAATGCTAAAAACACATATGTATATATATATATATATATGAAAAACACTTCTACAGGGTGACTGGGCGTGTATAGGGCTGGGCGGATATATCCATATATCGTCCAAACTGGTTCAAAGTCCGTATCGTGGTACCGGTTTCGTAATTTTTGACCTGGCAATATATCACGAATCGTGATGTTTCTGTATGCAAAAATCACAATTGGGGAAAACCGTGAAGCCGGTTGACACCTCTACATAGTAAAGGGACCCCTGACCATTAGGTCCAGTCGTGGACGAATCTGGGGTTGCGGCGCTCATCTGGCTTTACTGGCCGAGGGAGCCGGCGTACAGCTTCCGGGTCATGTGGCCAGCAGGACTAAGCCGCTTCTGGCGAACCAGAGCAGCGCACGGAAACGCCGTTTACCTTCCCGCTGGAGTGGTACCTTTTTATCTACTTGCACTTTGACGTGCTTTCAAACTGCTAGGTGGGCAGGAGCAGGGACCGAGCAACGGGAGCTCACCCCGTCGCGGGGATTCGAACCGCCGACCTTCTGATCGGCAAGCCCTAGGCTCTGTGGTTTAGACCACAGCGCCACCCGCGTCCAACACCTCTACATAGCTCCATCTTTATTTCAGACATGATAGATCAGTAGATGGCGGCGTTTAGCCGGTGATATGTCGCGGTGTTGGAAGCCAGGTATTGCCCAGCCCTAGTGAGATCCCCAGTCACCGCCCTCTTGTGTTTTGTTCAGAGTTAAATATTCTTCAAGTCTCTTAGGTACCTAGGAGCGGAGAAATTGAAAGCCGCTTTATGCACTCCCTGGCAACAGGGTTCCAGATAAGGGGAGCTCCCTTTTCTATCTGGAAATGCCATTGGGAATTGAAGCTGGGACTTTTTGCATGTACGGCTGTAATTACCCCAGCCTCCTCTCCAAAAGTAGCATTATAATTTACCCTGAATAGATTCAAAGCTGTATTATAACTGAGTCTCGACCACTGCTTCACCTGGCTCAATACTGGCCACATCAGCTGGTGGCGACTTTCCAGGATTTCGGAAAATTGGTGTCTCTCCCAGCCCAAACTGGGAGATGCCAGAGATTGAACGCCAAACAGATGCTCTAAAGCAGGCACGTCCAACTGGTAGATCCTGATCTACCAGTAGATCACTGGATGTCTGTGGTAATCACTGGTAGACCACTGGCTCCCCCAAAGAAGCGCAACAACTTTGGCTTCCCTAAAAAAAAGCTCAAATTTTGTTGTCCTGCACCCCCAAAAATGGGCTTTCCCTCACCCTAAAAAAGCTCATCAACTTTGACCTGAACCCCGAAAAAGGGGTAGATCACTGCCAGTTTTTAACTCTGTAAGTAGATCTCAGTCTCTTGGGAGCTGGCCACCCCTGCTCTAAAGCACAGAGCCACAGACTTTTCCCTAGCAACGCCTCTATTGCTAGAGTCGGGAAGAGTTTCTTGAAACATGGACCCCTTGCTAAGCGATCGACACACCCATCTCCTGTTCACGAAAGGATGCAGGTTATGCTAGCTTAGAATCATAGAATCATAGAATGATTGAAAGGTTGAGCTTCGATCCACTCATCCAACAAACCCATCTCTGGGGGAATAATCCCCGTAAAAGTCAGCTTATCAGACTTCTGCTCAATTCTTTTTCTAACTTAATGGGCGTTTTTTGGAAGCAGGGTGCAGAAAGCAAACGGCAACCGTCGCCAGCACACCGCTGCAACCCGGCGCTTGTTCTGTTCAGTAGCAAGTCCGCGGCGGCGCTTGCTTCCCAGAAAGTGTGGATCGCAACCTTTCGAGTACCTGGTAATCCAGCAAGCCACCCCCACGGTCCATTTGTACCCTGACTTTTTTTAAAAAAACAATGGCATAGCTGAAGGGGCTGGCATTTATTTTTTATATATATAAAAAACCCCAACCCTATCCATAGCAAAATAAACAAAAAAAAGAGTTCTGCTTTGCTAAAGTAAAGGCCCTTGAAATCAGGACTTTAAAAGGGGCTGGGTAGTTTCTGGGAGATAACCGAGAATCTCTGCGAACAAGGGCAGGACGGTGCAAATATAATATTGCCACTGCGTTGTATCTCGGACTGTTCTTTTTAACACGCCGCTCGTGCAAAAGAGGTTGGGTGTTCGCTAAACCGCACGACCCCGCTCTGCCTTAATTTCGGCGCATTTCGCGGGCGCCGCTCCGGTTCCGTGGCCGCTCCCAAAACGGGCGAAAGGTTAACCAGGTTTGCGCTGAAAAGGCGGGTGAGAAAGGGCACCGAGAACTGCAGGACTTCGCTGGCAGCTCCTATGCATACGGACAGTTCTTTCATTCCCATTTTCGAGGCTGGGGAAACTGCGACCCTAACACCTTGTAGCCGAAAGCCGGCTGCGGAAACGCCACGTTGTTGGACTGGTTGGTGTTGCAAGCCTCCGGCGGCCTGCCCGCCTGCCCTTCCGCGCTCTCCAATCCGCCCTCTCTCCCGAAAACCGCATCCTCGTCCACATCGCAGCGGCCTTCCTCCCGGGTCGGGCAGCGCTGCGGCGGGGAGACGTCCTCGGAATCCGACTGACCGGCGCTGTACGTGCGGCTCAGCGTCCCTTCCTCGCTGGCTTCGTCCGCAGACGGGGTCTCTTCCTCGCCGCTGGTGTCGCTGCCTCGCCGCGGGGGGCCCTCAATGCCTGCCTCTGCACAGTCTTCCGGATCGGAGTCGGAATCGATGAAACGGGTGCTGGCTTCTGCGTTGGGATAAAATGCAACCCATTACTGCCTTCCTTTGTCTACTCACTTGTCCTTCTGCCAAGGAGACCTGTGTGGGTTCCGTGGCTCCCCATTTTATCCTCACAAGAACCCTGCTAGGTGGGCCGGCTATAATAATAATAATAAAAATAATAATTTATTATTTTTACCCTGCCCATCTGGCTGGGTTTCCCCAGCCACTCTGGGCGGCACCCAACAAAATACTAAAAACACGATAAAAGATCAAACATTAAAAACTTTCCTAAACATATATATACAAGAAAGAATAATTGTACATCTGAAAATGAAAATATTATATATATATATATATATATATATATATATATATATATATATATATATATATATATATATATATTTGTTTTCAGGTGTACAATTATATATAAACTTTATATATTTAAACTTTCCTAAACAGGGCTGCCTTCAGATGTCTTCTAAAAGTCAGGTAGTTGTTTATTTCCTTGACATCTGACGGGAGGGCGTTCCACAGGGCGGGCGCCACCACTGAGAAGGCCCTCTGCCTGGTTCCCTGTAACCTGGCTTCTTGCAGGGAGGGAACCACCAGAAGGCCCTCGGAGCTTGACCTCAGTGTCCGCGCTGGACGATGGGGGTGGAGACGCTCCTTCAGGTATACAGGACCGAGGCCGTTTAGGGCTTTAAACCAACCCTTTGAATCGTGCTCGGAAATTTACTGGGAGCCAATGTAGATCTCTCAGAACCAGTGCTATGTGGTCCCGGCGGCCACTCCCAGTCCCCAGTCTAGCTGCCGTATTCTGAATTAGTTGTAGTTTCCGGGTCACCTTCAAAGGCAGCCCCACGTAGAGCACATGGCAGTAGTCCAAGCGGGAGATAACCAGAGCATGCACCACTCTGGCGAGACAGTCTGCGGGCAGGGAGGGTCTCATCCTGCGTACCAGATGGAGCTGATAGACAGCCGCCCTGGACACGGAGTTAACCTGCACCTCCATGGACAGCTGTGAGTCCAAAATGACTCCCAGGCTGCGCACCTGTTCCTTCAGGGACACAGTTGCCCCATTCAGGACCAGGGAGTCCCCCACACCCGCCTGCCCCCTGTCCCCCCAAAACAGTCCTCCTGTCTTGTCAGGATTCAACCTCAATCTGTTAGCCGCCATCCATCCCCCAACCGCCTCCAGGCACTCACACAGGACCTTCACTGCCTTCACTGGTTCTGATTTGAAAGAGAGGTAGAGCTGGGTATCATCCGCATACTGATGAACAGCCAGCCCAAACCCCCTGGTGATCTCTCCCAGCGGCTTCATATAGATGTTAAAAAGCATGGGGGAGAGGACGGAGCCCCGACGCACCCCACAAGTGAGAGCCCAGGGGTCTGAAAACACCACTTTCTGGACATGCAACCCATGACTGCCTCCCTTGTCCTTCTGCCAAGGAGATCTGTCTTCGTTCCGTGGCTCACCCTCCCCATTTTATCCCCATACTAACCCTGCGAGGCGGGCCGGCTGAGAGAGACTGCGAGTGTGTGGCCTGCATTGGCAGTATGGAACCGCCGTGGTTTCAAACTGCTGTTCACATTGTGTTTTAATGGCCGCCGGCCGCCTGGGACTTTTAAGGTGAAGCTGGAAGGGTGTAATGAATTGCAGAAAGAAAAATATAGTATCACCCGGCATCCAACCTTCGGACAGGGGGTTCCACCTCACCTCTGTACAGGTCCTCGTGAAACGCAGCGTCTGCCCGCTCAGCGGAGGCCGCGAGGTATAGCTCTGTGTTGTCCGGCGGCTCGCATGCGTCTTCCTGCACAGAGAATGCAAGACATTGCTGAGATCTTTTATTTATGTTTAAAAGTAATATTTTTTATTTGATTAAAAAAATAAACTCACAACAATATCAATTGCAAACGCATTATAGGGAGATTGTTCTGACTCTCAAAACTCCCCCCCATCCCCTCCATGGGTCCTAATATCAACATTTACAACTGCATATCAATCCGTTATCCACGTTTTTTATCCATCTGAGTTATCCATAGTTTTCGTTACCACGTTTTGTTACATTTCCAGCAGATATTTGTGCTTGTTCTAGACATTTTTGCTAACTTAAAGTAAAGGTAAAGGGACCCCTGACCATTAGGTCCAGTCGCGGACGACTCTGGGGTTGCGGCGCTCATCTCGCTTTACTTGCCGAGGGAGCCGGCGTACAGCTTCCGGGTCATGTGGCCAGCAGGACTAAGCGCTTCTGGCGAACCAGAGCAGCGCACGGAAACGCCGTTTACCTTCCCGTCGGAGCGGTTCCTATTTATCTACTTGCACTTCATGCTTTTGAACTGCTAGGTGGGCAGGAGCTGGGACCGAGCAACGGGAGCTCACCCCGTCGCGGGGATTCGAACCGCCGACCTTCCGATCGGCAAGCCCTAGGCTCTGTGGTTTAACCCACAGCGCCACCCGCGTCCCTTTTCTGCTAACTTACTAGGAGTCAAATACCACCTGTGCATCATTTAACGTAATTTTCTTTCAGCACACAACGTGCCATGAATTTCAAATCCGTTTCCCATAACCTAAAAAGGTCCAAGGCCTGGAAACGATGCCTTATGAGGAATGGCTTAGGGAGCTGGGTATGTTTAGCCTGGAGAAGAGAAGGTTAAGGGGTGATATGATAGCCATGTTCAAATATATCAAAGGATGTCATATAGAGGAGGGAGAAAGGTTGTTTTCTGCTGCTCCAGAGAAGCGGACACGGAGCAATGGATTCAAACTACAAGAAAGAAGATTCCACCTAAACATTAGAAAGAACTTCCTGACAGTAAGAGCTGTTTGACAGTGGAATTTGCTGCCAAGGAGTGTGGTGGAGTCTCCTTCTTTGGAGGTCTTTAAGCAGAGGCTTGACAGCCGCCTGTCAGGAATGCTTGGATGGTGTTTCCTGCTTGGCAGGGGGTTGGACTGGATGGCCCTTGGGGTCTCTTTCAACTCTAGGATTCTAGGATTCTATAACCTCTCCCAATCTGCCATCTGTATATTATGCCCCAAATCCTTTGCCTGGTGTGTCATTACGGATTTGACCTGTTCATCTTTTGTATGCCGTTCCAAGAGCAAATTATACATTTTCGACAGTCATCCATTATTGTTTTCTAACACGTCTTTTTGAAATCTTGATATCTCATAACTAAAACCTTCCTTTTCAATCTATCTTAAAAATATCATTTAGTTGGTAATACAGTGGTGTCTTGGTTCTCGAACTTACCTGGCTCTCGGCCGCGTCCCCATCTTCCTGAACCACGTCTTCGGGCCTTTCCGGCAAAGCGCCGCCGGTTTCGAAGATGGCAGGGTAGAAGGTCACGAGGGCCTCGACGATGCGGGCTTGATGCGGGTAGTCTACCAGCGAGGAGAGGGAGACCGTGGCCTCGGTGGGCCTCGGCCGCATCAGCGTGGGGCCAAAGACGATGCCCAGGTTTCCGGGGGTCATCTTGTTCTCTTGCTCGACTTCAACGATCCTGGGGGGAGGAGAATGGGACAGGACGCCACAGTGAACAAGGGAACCCTGGTCTGTTTTGCAACACTGAGGGGCCAGGGTGTTCTAATTCTGAATACAGCGGTACCTTGGTTCTCCAATGCCTTGGTACTCAAACAACTTGGAACCCAAACACTGCAAACCCGGAAGTAAGCGTTCCGGTTTGGGAACTTTTTCCAGAAGCCAAACGTGCTCTGTTTTGAGTGCCACGCTTCCGTTTTGAGTGTTATAATAATAATAATAATAATAATAATAATTTATTATTTGTACCCCGCCCATCTGGCTGGGTCTCCCCAGCCACTCTGGGCGGCTTCCAGCAAATGTTAAAATACATTAACACATCACAGATTAAAAACTTCCCTAAAGAGTTACGCAGTGTTACGCTGAGGTCTGTCTGTTTTTGCCATTTATTTTGAGTTTTTGCTGCTCTTTTCGTTTTTTGTGACTGTGGGGAACCCAGTTCAGCTGCTGATTGATGGATTGTGCGACTGCGGAAATGGATAAAAGCCCCCCATCCAAACAATGCAGGTAAGATTTTTTTTTTTAACCATCTACAATACTGTCTGGTTTATTTTATAGTACACTACATTGATTGCTGCTTTCATTTTATGGATCAATGGTCTCGTTAGGTAGCAAAATCCATGTTAAATTGCTGTTTGAGGGGTTGTTTTTAAAAGTCTGCAATGGATTAACCCGTTTTGCATGACTTTCTAAGGGAAAGCAGCGCGCCTTCGGTTTGGAACGCTTTGGTTTTGGAACGGACTTCCGGGACGGATTAAGTCTGAGAACCAAGGGACCGCTGTACTGGAGGTTGCAAGTGTGGAGAGTTGCTGTTTTACTCGCATCGCACTTTGAGATTGGGTGGTCTACTGTGAGGACAGGATCCTTGGTTAAGTGGGTCCCGCTGTGGCCTGATCCAGCCGCAGGGATGTTCTCAGGTTCAAAGCATGGAAACTGAGCAACGACTTGCTAATTCGCCCGTGCTTTTTGACTGCTCCTCTTTGATGGCGACATGGGGCCCTGGAAGTTGTGTGCGTTTCTCCACAATTGTTGAGAAGGAAGGGAGTGGAAGGATACTGACAAGCTGGAACGTGTCCAGAGGAGGGCAACCGAAATGGTCAAAGGCCTGGAAACGATGCCTTATGAGGAACGGCTTAGGGAGCTGGGTATGTTTAGCCTGGAGAAGAGAAGGTTAAGGGGTGATATGATAGCCATGTTCAAATATATCAAAGGATGTCATATAGAGGAGGGAGAAAGGTTGTTTTCTGCTGCTCCAGAGAAGCGGACACGGAGCAATGGATTCAAACTACAAGAAAGAAGATTCCACCTAAACATTAGGAAGAACTTCCTGACAGTAAGAGCTGTTTGACAGTGGAATTTGCTGCCAAGGAGTGTGGTGGAGTCTCCTTCTTTGGAGGTCTTTAAGCAGAGGCTTGACAGCCACCTGTCAGGAATGCTTGGATGGTGTTTCCTGCTTGGCAGGGGGTTGGACTGGATGGCCCTTGGGGTCTCTTCCAACTCTAGGATTCTATGATTCTATGGAAATCGCACCCCACCCCTTTTATTGGAAGCAGAGTCGCCAGCCAGCAGCCCCCCCTCCTCTCCCGCTTACCTCCTCAAATGCAGAACGATGTACTTTAGGGTGGACAAGTTCTCCGACGGGAGCTCCCTCAGAAGATCCCTCAACTTCGTCACCAGCGCCACCACCACCTTCTCGGTCTCGGGTCCCCTGTCCACCAGCTCGGCGATGCTCTTCCCGGGCCTGCCCTCGGCCCCTCCCTGCAGGCTCTCCTTGGCCAACCCCATAAGGCTGTTGTACATGCGGAACGGCATGATGGGTTCCGGGAGCTGGGCGGGGCGAGAGGGGGGCTATTGGGTTGTTGTTTTTGTTTTTATTTTTATTACGTGCCTTGCGGTTTTTATATCTTGATTTTAGGACGCGGGTGGCGCTGTGGGTTAAACCCCAGAGCCTAGGGCTTGCCGATCAGAAGGTCGGCGGTTCGAATCCCCGCGATGGGGTGAGCTCCCGTTGCTCAGTCCCTGCTCCTGCCCACCTAGCAGTTTGAAAGCACGTCAAAGTGCAAGTAGATAAATAGGTACCATCAGGTGGCCATCAGGTCCAGTCACGGATGACTGGGGTTGCGGTGCTCATCTCGCTTTACTGGCCAAGGGAGCCGGCGAAACCAGAGCAGCGCACGGAAACGCCGTTTACCTTCCCGCCGGAGCGGTACCTATTTATCTACTTGCACTTTGACGTGCTTTCAAACTGCTAGGTTGGCAGGAGCAGGGACCGAGCAACGGGAGCTCACCCCGTCGCGGGGATTCGAACCGCCAACCTTCTGATCGGCAAGCCCTAGGCTCTGTTGTTTAACCCACAGCGCCACCCGCGTCCCAGTTATGTCCAGTCAAAAGTGGCTATGGGGTTGTGGCGCTCGTTTGTCCACAGACAGCTTTCTGGGTCATGTGGCCAGCAGGACTCAACTGCTTCTGGTGCCTGACAGAAACCAGAGTGCACGGAAACGCCGTTTACCTTCCCGCCAGAGTGGTACCTATTTATCTACTTGTGCTTTGATGTGTTTTCGAACTGCTAGGTTGGCAGGAGCAGGGACCGAGCAACGGGAGCTCACCCCGTCACGGGGATTCGAACCGCCCACCTTCTGATCAGCAAGTCCTAGGGCTCAGCGGTTTAAACCCCAGCGCCACCTGCGTCTCCCTTCCTGAAGAAGAGAGCCCTTAATATTGCCACCTTCCAGCCCAAAGACCGCCCAGGTCCCCCACCGCCCCGGGGAGCCTCACCTGCCGCAGGTACAGCTTCAGCACGTTGCTGATGTCGTGAGGATAGGCCTGGGACAGCTCGACCAGCTCTTTCCCATTCTCGAAGGCCTGGCACAGCTTCTCCACGCGGGTCTTCACCCCGTTGACGCGGTAGATGCCCTAGAGCAGCGGTGGCGAACCTTTTAGAGACCGAGTGCCCAAGCGGCAACCCAAAAGCCCACTTAGTTATCGCAAAGCGCCAACAACACGGCAATTTAATGTGGGGTAATAATGATTGTCTCCATCACTTCATTTCAGCTTTAAACTCATAAGAACAACAGAACTAGAACAAATACACAGTACAATTTGATTAAAAAAATTAGAACCAGTAAAACTTAAAAGAGTACAAATTAGAAATAGATACTATAAGGAATTTAATAATGATTGTCTGCATGCGCACATACAAATTAATGTAGATCAATAAATAAACCCAGCCAGATGGGCGGGGTATAAATATTATTATTATTATTATTATTATTATTATTATTATTATTATTATTATTACTATTTTGCCAAAATTATCTGATCTTGTTTGTTTGGAATCATGTTTTTTTGTGTTGCTGGCTATTGCTGTAATAAAATTGATTGATTGATTATTCTGCCGTTTGATGAGAGTTTGCCGAGGGGCCTTCTGGCGGTTCCCTCCCTGCGAGAAGCCAAGTTACAGGGAACCAGGCAGAGGGCCTTCTCGGTAGTGGCGCCCGCCCTGTGGAACGCCCTCCCAGCAGAGGTCAAAGAGAACAACAACTACCAGACCTTTAGAAGACATCTGAAGGCAGCCCTGTTTAGGGAAGCTTTTAATGTTTAATAGACTGTTGTATTTTAATATTCTATTGGTAGCCGCCCAAAATGGCTGGGGAATCCCAGCCAGATGGGCAGGGTATAAATTTATTATTATTATTATTATTATTATTATTATTATTATTATTATTATTATTATCTTCGCACCACGGCGGCGGATATGCTTAAGATGCATAGCTGTCAACTTTTGGATTTGAAAATAAGGGATTTTTTCTCAAACTTTCAGATTTGAAAATAAGGGATGCCCCAAGGGCCGTGAAACGGCACCAAGTAGCCTCGCCACCCTGCACTCCAGAGGCTGCGCGCGAACGGGTGAGCGAAAGAGCGAGCGCATAGACGGCAGGCAGGCTGTCTGTCTGGTTGGGCGTGAGGGTCTGGCTGCACAAGGCATGCAAGCTCCGCCCCCAGTCGGTCTCAGACTCCTCATTGGCAGCCGAGCAACGCAGCTGAGGAGCCTCCCTGGCTGGCAGGGAGGGAGAGGAGCTGCTTCCTTTGGAATCCGGGGAATTGAAGGGATATCAACAATCCGGGAGAGCAGCGGGAAACGGCATTGGAATAAGGGAGTTTCCCACCAAAAAAGGGAGGGTTGACAGCTATGTTAAGACGGCCCTGACCACAACCAAGATAAAATCTGAATCTTTGGTTTTTTATCCACCCACGGAGCTCACCTTGGTCTTCATCGCCCGCCTCTCGATCTCGCAGATGCACTTCTTCACGATGAAGGGGACGCCGTCAGAACTGATGCGGCTCTGCTGGGCAAAGTCCCTTCCGAACAGCTGCAGCTTCCCCTGAAGCTTCTTGTGGCCACACTGAATGGCCAGCGTCTCCAAGCACTTTTTGTGGCAGGCTAGGTAGCACTGCGGGGGGACAGCGGCAGGAAAAAAGCAGTGGCGTGAGAGCGAGGAGGAGGAGGAGGAGGAGGAGGAGGAGGAGAGTTTGGATTTGATATCCCGCTTTATCACTCCCCGAAGCAGTCTCAAAGCGGCTGACATCCTCCTTTCCCTTCCTGCCCCACAATAAACACTCTGTGGGGCTGAGAGACTTCAGAGAAGTGGGACTAGCCCAAGGTCACCCAGCAGCTGCATGTGGAGGAGAAGAGACCCGAACCCGGTTCCCCGGATTACGAGTCCACCGCCATACTTTTCCCTAATCAACTGCCTTCTTTAGATGATTCTCATTTCACGGTACAGCACGATTTAATTATAGTAACTGTTATGTATTTTGCAAAAACTAGTCAAAGCATAATAAAGGTTTTACAACACTCCCATTCCTTGCTTGAACTTTCGGTTTGTTCGATTCCTAATCAATTCTGTTAGTTTAGCAAGCTCAATGTATTCAGATAATTTTATCCGCCACTCTTTGTTGGGAATCTCCTTTCCCTTCCATTTTCCGGCAATAAGTATTCTTGCCGCTGTTGTGGCATATAAAAATATCCTTCTTTTATCGCTTGGAATTTCTGCTCTATGTATTTCCCCCCCTGTTCTGTATTAAATCTGTTGGTGTCTGATTCTTCTGGTCATCTTTGCCATTTCAGTATATCCCATTGTCTTCATAATCCACACTTCTTTGGGTGGCCATGTGGCCCTCGGAGTGGAACTCCCCCCTCACTTTAATCGTAGAGTTCAGAGGGGGCACCCCAAAGGTCATCCAGTCCAGCCCCCCTGCAACTTGGGAATCCGCACCCTTCCTACCTCCTCGCACTCGGCTCCCTGGAAATACACGTAGCTGTTGCACTCCCTGCATTTCGAAGGGGCCCGCAGCTTCCTCAGGCGGTGGGTCTGCGCAGCTTTGGATAGGCCCATGTGCCGGAAAGGGCCGGTGGGTGTTGAGATCTCCGGGGTCATGTCGTCGATACCTGGGAATCGGGGAGAGGAAAGGGCCAGTTTAGCCACCCCCCCAAGTCCTGCTTTCAGGGTGCAAACGAGAGAGCAGTTCGACCTTCCTGAATGTAAATACAGTGGTACTTTGGTTCTCAAACGCCTTGGTTCCCAAATGCCGAAAGCCCGGAAGTGTGTGTTCTGGGTTTCTAACGCTTTCCAGAAACCGAACGTCTGACGCGGCTGTCGGCTATTGTTTCCGCGGCTCCTTCGCCAATCAGAAGCCACGCCTTGGTTTTTGAACATTTCAGAAGTCAAACGGACTTCCGGAACGGATTAAGTTTGGCACTTTTGTTTTTGCTATTTATTTTGCGTTTCGTTTTTGAGGCTTTTTCGGCTCTTGTGTATATTCTGCCCCTAGAGGTCGCTAGCGTGATACTGTATTGCAGTGCATATGTTCTGCCGCTAGGTGTCGCTGTGGCAGTGGGGCCTCCAAATACAAAGGCGCTCTTGTACAGTGGTACCTTGGTACTCCAACGGCTTGGCTCCTGAACAATTCGACTCCCAAATGCCGCAAACCCGGAAGTGGGTGTTCCGGTTTGTGTACGTTTTTCAGAAGCCAAACGTCTGACGCGGCTTCCGATTGAGTGCAGGAAACTCCTGCAGCCAATCAGAAGCCATGCTTTGGTTTTCGAACCGTTTCGGGAGTCGAAAGGACTCCCAGAACAGATTAAGTTCGAGAACCAAGGTACCACTGAATTGCCTATTTTCTGCCCCTAGAACAGTGATGGCTAACCTTGACACTCCAGATGTTTTGGAACTACAACTCCCATCATCCCTGACCACTGGTCCTGTTAGCTAGGGATGATGGGAGTTGTAGTTCCAAAACATCTGGAGTGTCAAGGTCAGCCATCACTGCCCTAGAAGTTGCTAGTGTGATACTGTGTTGCAATGCGTATGTTCTGTCACTAGGTGTCGCTGTGGCAATGCGACCCTAAATACAAAGGCTGTGTTGTATTGCGCATATTCTGCCCCTAGAGGTCAGTAGTTTGACACTGTATTGCAATGCGTATGTTCTGTCGCTAGGTGTTGCTGTGGCAGTTGCACCCCAGATACAAAGGCTGTGCTGTATTGCATATATTCTGCCCCCAGAGGTCGCTAGCGTGACGCTGTATCGCAATGCGTCTGCTCTGCCGCTAGATGTCGCTGTGGCAGTGGGACCCAAATACAAAGGCTGTGTTGTATTGCGCATATTCTGCCCCTAGAGGTCAGTAGTTTGACACGGTATTGCAATGCGTCTGCTCTGCCGATAGGTGTCGCTGTGGCAGTTGCACCCCAGATACAAAGGCTGTGCTGTATTGCATATATTCTGCCCCCAGAGGTCGCTAGCTGCTGCGTCTCACGTCCTCGGGACCACCGGGCATCTTCCTCGCCCCCTTCCATGCCGGACCCCCCACCCCACCCTTCGGCCAACAACCGGCTGCACTTCCGCCCCCCACTCTCCCGTCCCGGGACGTACTTTGCTCAAAGGAAGGCGAATTTCTGTCCGACTCGTCTCCGGGAGACAACGCCCCGTTGCTCGGCACCGCCTGGGACTTCTGGGGGAACCCACCTACCCGAGAAGGAAACCCGACGTCAGGAGGGGAGATCAAGGCCACGCTCGCACCCGGCTCTCTTTATGTCCCACCCGGGCGCGAAGAAGGGGTGGGGCCTGGGAGAAGCGGGTGGGGCCTACGGAGATTCCCAAGGGCCAGGGAGGTTGGTGGTTCAAGCCCACCCAACTTGTGGGCCAAGATTCCTGCATTGCCGGGGGTTGGGCTAGATGACCCCCCGGGTCCCGTCAAAAACTCTTTGATGCTACCTGAGCCCGTTGCGGGACCGGATTCGAGGTTGCCCTTTGTCTCCGCAATAGCCGTCGGCCACGATTTGTGCACCTGGTGGCCCCGCCCACCTGAGGAGCCAATTACAGGGCAAGGTTTTGTTACCGGGTAGTTTTGAGTTTGGGCGCAATGGAATTCCCTGACTTTGAGACAGGGTGGATTTGATTTAAATCAAATTGATTTAAATCACGATTTAAATCACTAGTCAGTAAGACTTGGTTTAAATATTTTTCTTACAGAAAGACTCATTCTTGCTGGTATAATCTTAATATTTACAACCATATGAAGGTTTCATTTTTGGAATAATAAATTTCCAGAGTAGTTTTTACAGTTATATCAAAAATTACTGATTTGGTTATACTACTAGAAATACATAGACAGATAATTATGAAATTATGGTGAGGTTTAATAAGTTAACTGTTTATATTTGGACAACTTTTCTGCTCTGCTTTATTGGAAGGAGAAAAACAATCATTTCCTGAATAACCATTTAAACAATTTATTTAACTAAAACAATAACATGATAGCATGTGTATCCATGTTTGTTAACTGATGTGGTTAAACATTAAAAAAAAAACAACTTAGACTGAGTTTTAGCACACTTGATAAACTTAAAACAAATCCTTATCTCCTGATGAATAGCCTTTGGACTACAATGTAACTTAAATAGAAGACTATATTTAGAAAGATTTTTCCTCCAAAAGCATTTTATTTTAAAAATCCAATTTAAATAAAAAAAATCGTTGATTTTTATCCACTCTGCTTTGAGAGACTGTCCCTTTCAAGAATTGGAAAGCTGGGGGGAATTTTATATATAACATAGAATCATGTGTATATACCGTAATTGTTTTCATATATATCTGTATCTATAGCCAAGCGTTTTAATTGATGCCTATGTATATTTTTCAAATAGTTTTTTTTTTAAAAAATAATAATAATATTCCATTCTTTCTTCCATATACAGTGGTACCTTGGTTCTCAAACGTCTTGGTTCTCAAACGTCAAAAACCCAAAAGCAAGTGTTCTGGTTTTCAAACGCTTTTCGGAAGCTGAACATCCGATGCGGCTGTCGGCTATTGTTTCCGGGGCGCCTGCGCCAGTCAGAAGCCGCGCCTTGTTTTTCGAACATTTCGGAAGTCGAAACGGACTTCCAAAACGGATTAAGTTAGGCGCTTTTGTTTTTGCTATTTATTTTGCGTCTTTGTTTTTGAGGCTTCCTCGATTCATTTGTTTTTGTGACTGTGCGGAACGCAGTTCAGCTACTGAGAGATTGCGTGACTGCGGAAATGGATAAAAGACCCCCATCCAAACAATGAACTCTCGTCAGTAAGAAAATAAAAATAATTTTAATTTTTATCATCTGCAATACTGTTTTATTTATTTTATAGTACAGTACATTGATTATTGCTTTCATTTTATGGATCAATGGTTTCGTTAGATAGTTAAATCCATGGCAAATTGCTGTTTCAGGGGTTGTTTGTAAAAGTCCGGAACAGATTAAACCGTTTTGCATTACTTTCTATGGGAAACCGCGCCTTGGTTTTGGAACGCTTTGGTTTTGGAACGATCTTACGGAACAGATTAGTTTGAGAACCACTGTACTGGCTGTTGTAGAAGGAAGGGAATGGAAATCCCACCCCACCCCTTTTATTAGAGGCTTTCAGCTGTTTGCATGGAGCAAGCCAATGGAAATAGCTCAACGCAACAGATCCTTTTAGCCTAGGACACCCCCGAAATTCAGCTGAAAATGCCACTTTTATTTACCGTACTCCTTGCAAACAGCGGGAAGCCTGCGAATTTTGATAATGAACCTGATTTGTACCTTGCCTCAGGGACGTGAGCGAGGAAAGCAGCTAAAATATAACCAACTTATTTTATTTCTTTGGTTACTCGCAGCTGCCTCCGAAACTTCCCAGTAGGAAGATTCAGGAGGCCTTGCTTGCCATCTGCTCCCTGCCGGTGCTGCAAAAGGGGGTAGACTGCTTGCGGCCGTGGAAGCTCCGCTAAGAACAGTGCAGCGGGTTTTTTGCATGAGTTGCAATCTTGCCGAATTTGTCCTGACTGCAAAACTGAGTGTGTGTGTGTGTGTGTGTGTGTGTGTGTGTGTGTGTGTGTGTGTGTTGGCGTGTGCAGCTTTTATCGAGGGCTGCGAGTGCGGAAGAAGCCTCACCTCGTCGCTCGGGGTTGGCCGGCCGGCTCTGCGCTCCCTCGCCCTCCGAAGCCGCTGCCTCTTTGCCCGGCGCTTCAGATCCGCTCGCTGCCGGGAAATCTCCGGTGGTGAAGCTGCTTTTTCTCGCCCGGGCCAGCGGAGACCTGTGGGGACCAGAGACCCTAAGGAAGTTTGGAAGAATCCGTCGAAACCATGCCCAATCCCCAATTTCTACCCACCAGGGGAGAAATTCTAGCTCAGATGCCGAACGAACTTGCCCCTGTGGCCCACCAGAAGTGGAATCTGTTGCCCATGTTCTATTAAGCTGCCGCTTTTATAACTATGTACAGTGAGTTTTTATTTCCCCCCCTTATACAAAATGCCCCAAATGAATCTCTGCGTCTCAAATGCCTTATTGAAGACACGAATCCTGAGTTCACGATGAAAGTGGCCAAATATTGCGCAGCAGCTCTAAAACTTAGAGAACAAGCGCTGTCACTGATACGAGCAAGATCCTAATGGCGATCTTCAATTATAACCATGATGTATGCTGTAGCACAGGGGTGGCCAACTCCCAAGAGACTGTGATCTACTTACAGAGTTAAAAACTGGCAGTGATCTACCCCCTTTTGTGGGGTTCAGGTCAAAGTTGTTGAGCTTTTTTGGGGAGGAGGAAAGCCCCATTTTTTAGGCATTCAGGTCAAAGTTGTTGTTGAGCTTTTTTTAGGAAGAGGGAAATTTTTGGGGGATGCAGGGCAAAAAAATTGAGCTTTTTTAGGGGAGCCAAAGTTGTTGAGCATCTTTGGGGGAGCCAGTGATCTACCAGTGATCTACCACAGACGTCTAGTGATCTACCGGTAGATCACGATCTACCTGTTGGACATGCCTGCTGTAGCATATCTAAACACATGTGTATCACCCTGGTTGGAAAATGTTAACGTTTTTGTATTAATGTTTTATCAGCTGGTCTTTGACCGTTAAATAAAGAATCACATTCTAGCTCAGTATCATCTACAACTGACACGCAAAGGCTTGACAGGGTTTCAGGCAGGGAATAATAGAATTGCTGAATTGGGTGGGACCCCGAGAGTCATCTAGTCCAACCCCCTGCAAGTCAGGAATCTTTTGCCCAACGTACGACTCAAACCCATGACCCTGAGATGAAGGGCCTCATGCTCTGCTGGAGATATCCCTGTACGATGTGCACGGAGCCTCAGTATAAGGTTGCTACCATGGCCTGAGTTTCTCGGCTAGCAAGACGAAGAGGCGATTCCTAAATTGCGTCTATCAAAAGAGCCCAACGACAAAGATTTAAACTGTCCATGGAGGCGCAGGTTAATTCTGTGTCCAGGGCAGCTCCATCTGGTGCGCAGGATGAGACCCTCCCTGCCCGCAGAGTGTCTCGCCAGAGGGGTGCATGCTCTGGTTGTCTCCCGCTTGGACTACTGCCATGCGCTCTCCGTGGGGCTCCCTTCGAAGGTGACCCGGAAACCACAACTAATCCAGAATGCGGTAGCTAGACTGGGGACTGGGAGCGGCCGCCAAGACCATATAACACCGGTCCTGAAAGACCTACATTGGCTCCCAGGACGTTTCCGAGCATAATTCAAAGTGTTGGTGCTGACCTTGAAAGACCTAAATGGCCCTGTATCCCTGAAGGAGCGTCTCCACCCCATCGTCCAGCCCAGACACTGAGGTCCAGCTCCGAGGGCCTTCTGGCAGTTCCCTCCCTGCGAGAAGCAAAGCTACAGGGAACCAGGCAGAGGGCCTTCTCGGTGGTGGCGCCCGCCCTGTGGAACGCCCTCCCAGCAGATGTCAAGGAAATAAACAACTATCTGACTTTTAGAAGACATCTGAAGGCAGCCCTGTTTAGGGTAGTTTTTAATGACTGATGTTTTATCACTTTATTATTATTATTATTATTATTATTATTATTATTATTATTATTCCGTTGGGAGCCACCCAGGGTGGCTAGGGAAACCCAGCCAGATGGGTGGGGTATAAATAATAAATTATTATTATTATTATTATTATTACAGAACGCTACAGCCGCAAAGCTTAGCAATCTGAGTCAAGGTCCCTGCTCTAGCAGAACACAAGCACAGTCCTTTCAAATCAGAATTGTAGAGCTGGAAGGGGACCTCGAGGGTCATCTAGTCTGACCCGGATTTTTTCACCCAACGTTGGGCTTGAACCCGCAACCCTGCGATCAAGAGTCTCACGTCCCATCTACTGAGCTATCCAACCTTCAGTGGAGGGATTGAACCCAGGCCCTCCTGCGTGCAGAGCAGTTTGCTGTGCCTCTGGCCTTCCTGAGCAAAGGGCCGCAGGAGGGGGTCGGGGCAGGATTCGAATCTGGGAGCACCCACCAGCTGTTGCTGGAGACGTAGGGCTCGAAGTCGTACTGCGTCTCGGGCTCGTCCCCCCGCTGCAGCTGCTTGACGTGCGACGCGTACTGCTGCCCCGGGTCGTAGAGTTTGCTGCTCTCGCATAGCGTCTGGAAGTAGACGGGCAGCGGGGCCGTCTGCATGTGCATGGTTTGGAAGAAGGAGATGGTGGCCTGGATTGCAGAGATGGAAAAAGGAGGGGCACACGTCAGAGGGGGTCTGATCCATCCCAGTGGCGTAGCGTGGGGAGGGGGCGCCCGCAGGGACGCAGAACCGGTCAGGGGCACCGGATTTTGATACCAGGTGCTGCGCCGACACAGCTGTGCGCTTCCCGGTTGCTGTTTAAATGAAAAGCAAGTTGCTAGTCCTCGTGGTGGCAAAGAAGAAGAAGAAGGAGGAGGAGGAGGAGGAGGAGGAGGAGGAGTTTGGATTTGATATCCCGCTGATCTATTAATGTAAAATCTTAAGTTTAAATTTTTAATTTGAAATGTAAGTATCAGTTTTATGAGATGGGTTCCAATTCTGTAATATAACTCAATCTCCAATACTATATCTGGTTATGGATTGTCATTAACTGTTTTCTGGTCTTTGACCGTAATAAAGATATTTTGGATTTGATATCCCGCTTTATCACTACCCAAAGGAGTCTCCAAGCGGGCTCACATTCTCCTTTCCCTTTCTGCCCCCCAACAAACCCTCTGTGAGGTGAGTGGGGCTGAGAGACTTAAGAGAAGTGGGACTAGCCCAAGGTCACCCAGCAGCTGCATGTGGAGGAGCGGGGAAGCGAACCCAGTTCCCCAGATTACAAGTCTACCGCTCTTAACCACTACACCACAGTGGCCATGATACAAGAGATCATGGGTCCGGAAACCAAGCCTGATGAGGAACGGTTGAAGGAGCTGGGTATGTTTAGAGACTGAGAAGACGAAGACGAAGAGTTTGGATTTGATATCCCGCTTTATCACTCCCCGAAGGAGTCTCCAAGTGGCTCACATTCTCCTTTCCCTTCCTTCCCCACAACAAACCCTCTGTGAGGTGAGTGGGGCTGAGAGACTTCAGAGAAGTGGGACTAGCCCAAGGTCACCCAGCAGCTGCATGTGGAGGAGCGGAGACGCGAACCCGGTTCACCGGATTATGAGTCCACCGCTCTTAACCACTGCACCACGCTGGCTCTCAAAGAGATGTTCGGAAGCAGGCCGGCCAGGAGGTCGGGAAGGCAGCTGCGCCGAGAGCTCGAGAGACCCACCGATTTGATGATCTGGTCGCTCTGCTTGACCACTTCGTGGAGCTGCCGCAAGGCCGTCACTTTGGTGTCCTCCAGCTCCTGCTTCTGCGTGTTGGCGTCGGCGATGCAGGTCCGGTAAGTTGCCATCGCCTCGTCGGCCTGCAGCGGGCAAGGAGAGTTAGCATCGCCAAGAGAGGCAGGGAAATGGGCAGCGAGGACAGAAGCCCCCTGTTATTTCAGCTCAAAAAAAAGGGGGCGACCCATACGATTTAAGCTTCTGGAGCAAGTCCCCTCTGAGGAAAGGATACAACAGTACCTTGGTTCTCAAACACCTTAGTTCTCAAACACTTTTTTTTTCAAACTCCGAAAACCCAGAAGTAAGTGTTCCAGTTTTTTGAACGAGTTTTGGGAGCGTCTGTCGGCTATTGTTTCTGGGGCGCCTGTGCCAATCAGCGCGCTTACGGGATCCGCAGTTGCGTAACAGACCACAGCAACTCAGCATGTAGGCTAACCTACTGTATTTTTCGCTCTATAAGGCGCACCTGACCATAGGACGCACCTAGTTTTTAGAGGGGAAAAGCCCCATTTTTTTGAGGATCAGCTCAAATTTCTGCAGCTTCTTTTGCAAAGGAGAAAAGCCCCATTTTTGGAGGATCGGCTCAAATTTCTGCAGCTTCTTTTGCAAAGGAGAAAAGCCCCATTTTTTGAGGATCAGCTCAAATTTCTGCAGCTTCTTTTGCAAAGGAGAAAAGCCCCATTTTTTGACGATCAGCTCAAATTTCTGCAGCTTCTTTTGCAAAGGAGAAAAGCCCCATTTTTTGAGGATCAGCTCAAATCTCTTCAGCTTCTTTTGCAAAGAAGGAAAGCCCCATTTTTTGAGGATCAGCTCAAAGTTGTTGAGCTTACTTTGTAAAGGGAAAAAACCCTGTTTTATGGGGTTTAACTCACAGTTCTGCAGCTTCAGGAAAGGGAGCCATTTCTACAGTTTCCAGACCGATAAACTAATCCGCCAGTCACATGTCGCTGGGGAAACAGCCTCCCTCTGCAAGGGGGCAGGGCTGGAATCTCTCTCCCTTATCTCTCTCTCCCCGATCGTTTGCTGAGCAGCTGCTCAGGGGGCTTCCTTTCAACACCCCCTTCTCTCTTTTTTTTAAAAAAGCACGATCTGCTTTTGCCCCTGGGCAGTTCAGCTCCAGGGACTATGCATTCGCTCCATAAGACGCACAGACATTTCCCCTTACTTTTTAGGAGGAAAAAAGTGTGTCTTATGGAGCGAAAAATACGGTGTATATATAATACACACGGAGCTCTGAAACATGGCTCCCTCTCTCTCTAGCATCAGACAGCAAAGAGAGAGAACGAAGGACAAAAGTCCCACTTCAGGGAACACAGCAAGACAAACACCCGGTCTTCCGTCACTTCCCACTCTGTGGAATCAAAACACATACCCAGTCATGTGATAGACAACAATCCCATGACTGCAGACACGGGGAATGAATCACAACACCCCCCCCCTTCCCCACCCTTTGACTCACCTTGTTCCTGGCTTCCTCCTCGAGTCGCCGCTTCTTGTCCAGCGCTTTAGTGGCAGCAGTGCCGCTTCCAGCGCTGGACCCCAGCTGCTCCTCTTCCGCTTTCACCATCACATGCTTGGCCTTTTCGGACTCCTCCGAGCGCTGCATGTACATCTGACGGGCTTTTTTCAGGTTGCTCTCGGCCTCTTGCTATTTTTTGGGGGGCCACACAAGTTAAGGCCCTGCATCGTTTCTCAAAAACAAGTCATCCCAAACAAATCCCGTTTCATTTCCGATAAGAGTTACGAGATCGGGGGAACGGGGGAACGCCAGGGACATAGGATGTCTTGATTTCCGTAAGGCTTTCGGCAAAGTCCCCCATGATATTCTCTGAAGGAGTGTCTCCACCCCCATCGTCCAGCCCGGACACAGAGGTCCAGCTCTGAGGGCCTTCTGGCGGTTCCCTCCCTGCGAGAAGTGAGGTTACAGGGAACCAGGCAGAGAGCCTTCTCGGTGGTGGCGCCCTCCCTTCAGATGTCAAGGAAATAAACAACTATCTGACTTTTAGAAGACGTCTGAAGGCAGCCCTGTTTAGGGAAGCTTTTAATGCTTGATGTTTCATCGTGTTTTTAATATTTTGTTGGAAGCTGCCCAGAGCGGCTGGGGAAACCCAGACAGATGGGCGGGGTATAAATAATAAATAATAATAATTATTATTATTATTATTGTTTTGTTTTGGGCGATCCTACCCAGGCAGTCTGTTTAAAAGCACCTGGGTTCACCCAAAGAACGGGGGGTTGCGATCTTAAGAAGACACGGCATTAAAGGAAAGTGGATCGGGGAGGGAGAAGGAAAAATCAAAACTCAAGACACCATGCATTTGGAGCACACAGCTCCCCCGCAAAAGTTGGAAGGTCTTTGTGCAACGCCCTGCAATGCGGAAATCGCAGCTAAATCCCCCCCAACCCCCCCCCAGATCCTCACCAGTTTCCGCTGAGCCCGGTGCCACTGCTCCTTGACCTCTTTCCGACGCTTCTCGTGCTCAAGGCGCCTGGCTGCCAGCGGCTGAAGAGGAAAAATAGCAGGGAGGGATGAGGAGTGGCTAGGTCCTTTGGCTGTAACTGGGCGACTTCTGGTTTTCAACACTGCGATACAGTGGTCACTTGGTTCTCAAATGCCTTGGTACTCAAATGCCTTGGTTCTCAAACACTGAAAACCCAGAAGTGTGTGTTCCGGTTTTTGAACGTTTTCCGGACGCCGGACGCCCACTGCGTCTGTCGGCTATTGTTTCCGGGGCGCCTACACCAATCGGAAGCCGCGCCTCGGTTTCCGAACATTTCGGATGTCAAACGGACTTCCGGAACGGATTAAATTTGGCGCTTTTGTTTTTGCTGTTTATTTTGCGTTTTTGAGGCTTTTTCGGTTTGTTTGTTTTCGTGACTGTGCGGAACCCAGTTCAGCTCCTGATTGATTATGCGACTGCGGAAATGGATAAAAGCCTCCCATCTAAACAATGACCGTCATCAGTGCATGTACATAAAAGAATTTAATTTTACTTTTTATCATCTACAATGCTATCTTAGTACAGTACATTGATTCATGCATTCATTTTATGGATCAGTGGTCTTCTTAGATAGTAAAATTCATGTTAAAATGCTGTTTTAGGGATTGTTTTTAAAAGTCTGGGACGGATTAATCCGTTCTGCATTCCTTTCTATGGGAAAGCGCGCCTTGGTTTTGGAACGCTTTGGTTTTGGAACGGACTTCCAGGACGGATGAAGTTTGAGAAACAAGGGACCCCTGTATGCTTCCCCCCACAAGTCAGCCTTAAAGGGATTCCTGAACCCACCCCCCTTACAAAGAATTAAAAAATCCCTTTTTCGTATCAATTCATTGTACCTGGTCTTTCAAACCCTTTGCCGCTTTCGCATGTGACTTTTGCAGTAGAGGGAACATACCTGGTGCCAACTGAGGCCTGAGCGATTAATTTTCCTTATCGAACCCAGTTCAGCTCCTGATTGATTGATTGATTAGCTGATACGTAAATCCGGCACTGCCGCCACATCTGAAAGAACAGGGAAGGTGCTCTTCCCACCAGCTCCTATCTTACCTGCAGGAATGTTTCCGACCGCAAGGTGACGGCCGCTTGCTGGGAGTTCACCCCGTACTCGGCGTCTTGTTCCAGCGCAAGGGAGTAGATGGAGAGAAAGGGCATGAAAGGCTGAAAATCAGGAAAAACGGGGGTCAGTTTGCGCTTAAGTTGTACTTAAGTTCTGCCGACCGAACAAAACGGAGAAATCTTGCATCGCTTAGCATCATAGAAGTCATTTATGTGAAAAGACTAGAGCTAGCCAATTGATGAATTCATAGTTAAAGCAAATGGCTAATGTTCCGCTATGGGACGCGGGTGGCGCTGTGGGTTAAACCACAGAGCCTAGGGCTTGCCGATCGGAAGGTCAGCGGTTCGAATCCCTGCGATGGGGTGAGCTCCAAAAGAAAAAGTCGAGTTTTGGAGTTAAGGTGAGATAACAGGTATAAAAATAATTTCAGAAATGGCTACACCCTGCTGCATTATGGGATGGCGGTCTTACCTCCTGGCTGATGGTCTGTTTGCAGGAATTGACCATCTTCTGAAGACCCTTGGCAAACTCCATTTCTGGGCAGAGGGAGGGAAAAGAGAGTGTATTTTTTTAAAAGATAAAAACATATTTGCGCATGTTGCCATGCAACCAGTCCATGCAGAATGTCGGCACTCTATATATATACTAGCTGACCCGGCCACGCCTTGCTGTGGCTGATTTGGTGAAATGCAAAAGTAAGATACAGTATGAAAGAGAAAGCGTATGTTTACTTACAGCTTATCTCGTTGAAGTTCAGTCTATGTGTTCTCCGTTTCCCCCTCCCGTTTTTGTCTTCATTTCTACAACTGTTTATTACTACTATTTTAGTCTATGAGGTTCTTTGTCCTGATTTTGTCAATGGCCTCCTTCGATGTTGTGGACGTGTAGTGGTGGGCTGTATGTTTGTTTTTATAGAAGCACATTTGTATCTATGGAAGGTGTGGTATCTGACCCGAAATGTGAGTAGCGGCGTTGTCGTCCGGCCTCTCTCTACAGCCGGTCGAGGTAGCGTCGCAAACCGTGAAAATGTCATAGAATCATAGAATCCTAGAGTTGGAAGAGACCCCAAGGGCCATCCAGTCCAACCCCCTGCCAAGCAGGAAACACCATCCAAGCATTCTTGACAGGCGGCTGTCAAGCCTCTGCTTAAAGACCTCCAAAGAAGGAGACTCCACCACACTCCTTGGCAGCCAATTCCACTGTCGAACAGCTCTTACTGTCAGGAAGTTCTTCCTAATGTTTAGGTGGAATCTTCTTTCTTGTAGTTTGAATCCATTGCTCCGTGTCCGCTTCTCTGGAGCAGCAGAAAACAATCTTTCTCCCTCCTCTATATGACATCCTTTTATATATTTGAACATGGCTAACATATCACCCCTCAACCTTCTCTTCTCCAGGCTAAACATACCCAGCTCCCTAAGCCGTTCCTCATAAGGCATCATTTCCAAGCCTTTGACCATGTCGATTCCTCCCGGCGTGGCTCTATACCCGCCGTCGGAGCCAGCAGTAGTGTTTGTGGGCGGTCTGTCTGTCGATTGGATGGTGGTAGTGACGTCAGGAAAGGAGGAGGAGGGCTCAGAAACAGGTGTGTTGTGCTGTGCTGTTTAACGTCCACTGGAGGGCGCTATATTTTTTTTTTGCACAAAATCACATTTTTACCTGGGAAAGGTGTGGTGTTTGTGCAATGTAAGTACATATGATCACTCCCATATGGGCATGGAACGTTGTGTCCAAATTTGAACGGAATCGATCAATGGGGTTACGGAGAAAGGCGATCGTTAACAAACATCCAACTTGAACGATGATAGATAGATAGATAGATAGATAGATAGATAGATAGATAGATAGGCAATGTGCATTCAGTTTTTTCCCCTTTAATTTTTTGGGGGCCCCCAAGAGAGTGGGGCCCTAAGCTATAGCTTATAACGTAAATCCGGCACTGTCCACAACAGAGCAGAGGAAATCCCTGCCAGTTTCCTCCCTCCCTCCCTCCCCCTGCTCACCTAGGGAGGTCCTTTTCTCCAGGTAATACATGAGGTCCTTCATATACTTCGAGACGTTCTTTGCGTAATGGAGAGCCGCCTCGACCCCTCCCTCGCACTTCTGCAGGAGGACATCCACCTCTTCGGCCGACAGACGGACTGGGGAGGGAAACGGAGGAGAGGCGCGGAACGTTAAGAAGGGGGCTACCTGCAGGATCCAGGCCACGAGCCCGCCTATATTCTCGCAGGAGCCCCTAATAACCCAAGAATCCAGATAGACTGCCTCGGGAGGTTCCATGAGAACACACAAAAGATCAACATCTGCCAAATCGGGCCCACAGGAGCCAGCCGGATGCCTCTTCTGGGAAACCGGCAAGCAGGATTTGACCATGAGAGCACTTTCCTCTTCCTGCGGCTTCCAGCAATCTGCTGCCTCCAACTACGGCTGTATCTGGCCCCTGAAGGACCAGGTGCGCAGCCTGGGGGTCATTTTGGACTCACAGCTGTCCATGGAGGCGCAGGTCAGTTCTGTGTCCAGGGCAGCTCCATCTGGTACGCAGGATGAGACCCTCCCTGCCCGCAGACTGTCTGGCCAGAGTGGTGCATGCTCTGGTTATCTCCCGCTTGGACTACTGCAATGCGCTCTACGTGGGGCTCCCTTTGAAGGTGACCCGGAAACTACAACTAACCCAGAATGTGGCAGCTAGACTGGGGACTGGGAGTGGCCGCCGGGACCACATAACACCGGTCCTGAGAGATCTACATTGGCTCCCAGTACGTTTCTGAGCACAATTCAAAGTGTTGGCGCTGACCGCCCCAAACGGCCCAGGATACCTGAAGGAGCGTCTCCACCCCCACTGTCCAGCCCGGACACTGAGGTCCAGCGCCGAGGGCCTTCTGGCGGTTCCCTCCCTGCGAGAAGCCAAGTTACAGGGAACCAGGCAGAGGGCCTTCTCGGTGGTGGCGCCCGCCCTGTGGAACGCCCTCCCTTCAGATGTCAAGGAGATAAACAACTATCTGACTTTTAGAAGACATCTGAAGGTAGCCCTGTTTAGGGAAGCTTTTAATTTTTGATGGATTATTGTATTTTAATATTTTGTTGGAAGCCGCCCAGAGTGGCTGGGGAAGCCCAGCCAGATGGGCGGGGTATAAATAATAATAATAATAATAATAATAATAATAATAATAATAATAATAATAATAATAAATTATTATTATTATTACAGGTAGATAGCCGTGTTGGTCTGTCATAGTCAAAACAAAATAAAAAAAATTCCTTCCAGTAGCACCTTAGAGACCAACTAAGTTTGTTCTTGGTATGAGCTTTCGTTTCCATGCACACTTCTTCAGATTATTGTTATTATTAGTGAAACCGGTGCGCATTAGTGAAAAAGGCAGGTCAGCCCTGAAACCCACAATGGCGACTTGCACTTACTCGAAGTGAAACCTTCCATGCCGTCTGATATCCCTTCGGCACCTTGCCCAGGAATTCCCCCGTAAAGATTTTCCATAGACTGCGGGCGAGAAAATGTAGTTATAGCCCTACGGGCGAGGAATTTCCAAGCACGCGAAAGTCAGAGATGCACACACACACACATATATCTGAATATCTTTGATCTGGTTGTTTTTGGAGGTCAGGGAAATGTTTCAGCCAGGCAAAAGCACCCCAGGCCCAAGGAGCGTCCTAAGGGCCAGCTAGAAAGGCCTGGAGTATAAATCATTTACAGTGGTACCTTCGTTCCCAAACACCGAAAACCCAGAAGTAAGTGTTCTGGTTTTCAAACGTTTTTCGGAAGCCGAACATCCGATGCGTCTGTCGGCTATTGTTTCCGGGGCGCCTGCGCCAATCAGAAGCCGCGCCTCGGTTTCCGAACATTTCGGAAGTCGAATGGACTTCCGGAACGGATTAAGATTGGCACTTTTGTTTTTGCTGTTTATTTGGCGTTTTCGTTTTTGAGGCTTTTGGGGTCCATTTGTTTTTGTGACTGTGTGGAACCCAGTTCAGCTACTGATTGATTGATTGATTGATTGATTGTGTGACTGCGGAAATGAATAAAAAGCCCCCCCATCCAAACAATGACTGTCATCAGTGCAGGGAAGAAAAAAATAATCATTTTAATTTTTATCATCTACAATACTATCCTATTTATTTCATAGTACAGCACATTGATTATTGCTTTCATTTTAGGGATCCATGGTTTTGTTAGAGAGTAAAATTCAGGTTCAATTGCTGTTTTAAGGGTTGCTTTTAAAAGCTTGGAACAGATTAATCCGTTTTGCATTACTTTCTATGGGAAAGTGCGCCTTGGTTTTGGAACGCTTTGGTTTTGGAACGGAATTTCCGGAACAGATTAGGTTTGAGAACCGAGGGACCATTGTACATCCCCTAGACAAAAATTCCTCAATTGCATCCTTTGCTCTCTTCCCAACCGACCTACCATTTAGCAAATCTCTATTTTGCTGGCTAGCAATAACGAATTTATTACTGCACTGCTTGCAAAATTTGCCTTGGCTGCAAGTAAGTATAGAGCTAGGCACCAAGACAAGTATCACAAGGTGAAGTGTGAGATGTGGAGTGTTTAACTTAATGCAGGCGTGATTTTTGCATTTCTGTATGTTTGCTTTGGGTGGCGCTGTGGGTTAAACCACAGAGCCTAGGGCTTGCTGATCAGAAGGTCGGCGGTTCGAATCCCCGCGACGAGGTGAGCTCCCGTTGCTCTGTCCCTGCTCCTGCCCACCTAGCAGTTCAAAAGCACGTCAAAGTGCAAGTAGATAAATAGGTACCACTGCAGCAGGGAGGTAAACAGCGTTTCTGTGCGCTGCTCTGGTTCGCCAGTCCTGCTGGCTTAGTCCTGCTGGCCACATGACCCGGAAGCTGTACGCCAGCTCCCTCGGCCAGTAAAGCGAGATGAGCGCCGCAACCCCAGAGTTGTTCGCGACTGGACCTAATGGTCAGGGGTCCCTTTACCTTTACCTATGTTTGCTTTGCTGTTCTTGTGGTTCAATTTCAAACCAATTATTTGTATTCTACGCACTGTGGCCAATTGTGACGGCTTGTAGCTTTTAGCTATAAGGATTTCATTCATTCATTCATTCATTCATTCATTCATTAGCCGGGACGCCTCACCTGGTTGTGGTCACTAGGAGGGATGGAGAGGAGGGTGCTGCTATCCACTTCCCCCATGAGGAATTCAGAGACCCTGGTTGGGGGAAGAAAAAGCACATTTATAAAGCAAAGCTTTTGAATTCTGGTGCTGGAGAAGACTCTTGAGAGTCCCATGGACTGCAAGAAGATCCAACCTCTCCATTCTGAAGGAAATCAGCCCGGAGTGCTCACTGGATGGACAGATCCTGAAGGTGAGGCTCCAAGACTTTGGCCACCTCAGGAGAAGAGAAGACTCCCTGGAAAAGACCCTGATGTTGGGGAAGATGGAGGGCACAAGGAGAAGGGGACGGCAGAGGGCGAGATGGTGGGACAGTGTTTTCGAAGGTACCAACATGAGTCTGACCAAACTGCGGGAGGCAGTGGAAGACAGGAGGGCCTGGCGTGGTCTGGTCCAGGGGGTCATGAAGAGGCGGACACAACTAAACGACTCAACAACAACAACAGGCAGGTAGGTAGGTAGGTAGGTAGGTAGATGATAGGCAGTGGAAGACAGGAGGGCCTGGCGTGCTCTGGTCCAGGGGGTCACGAAGAGGCGGACACGACGAAACAACTCAACAACAACAACAAGTAAAGGCCGGACAGCCGCCTCTAACTCCAATTTTTCCTCTCCTGAATGGGGGTTGAGCTGGATGTCCTCTAAAGGTCCCCCTCCGATTCTACGACCCGGAAGCATGTGCCTTTATGGAAAGCACAAAAAAGTCATCTGCTTACGTGCTGCTGAAAGAAACGGCAATCATCTCCAGCGCCTTTTCGAATTCTCGTTTGTCTGCTTCGATGTTGGACTCATAATGGAAACCTACGGATTAATTTAAAATAAATGAATATCTTTATTGAAATAATTAAAATAAAATAAAATAAAGGAGAGTTTTGGGGAAGTGCGAAATTTCAGCCGGGCTTCAATTCATGCGTCATGACCTTTGACTTTTGAGATGAGTGTCCCGGCCGCGGTCAGCGTCTCGAGCGTGTTGAGCAGAGGGTACTTGCAGATGACCTGGCGCAGGATCCGCAAGGCGTCCCCGAGGCTCTCGTGGGCCAGCGCCCGCCGGGACTCCAGCCCGTCTGCAAAAGCGAGAGTGGGAGAGAAAAGACCCCCCTGCTGGTTACGGCCCCTCGGTGCAATTGTAGCGCGCGCGCTACACCTGTTGGATTTCTGCCTGACATCCTGCTGCTGATGCAGCAGCCCACCTCGCAGGACTCGGCAGGAAGGAGAAAACTAGAGCAGACCCCCAGGCAGCTCAGTTGGCTAGAGCGTGGAGCTGATAACGGCAAGGTGGCAGGTTCGATCCCCATCTAAGGCAGCTGCGTATTTCTGCATTTCAGGGGGTTGGGATAGATGACCCTTGGGTCCCTTCGCAACTCCAAGATTTCTTTCTGCCTCTCAACTGCTCTTGGGCTCCCTGCCCTCCTCCCCACAAGTTCCAGAACCCACCTGAACCCACAATTTCATCATCATTTGCCCCTCGGGACAGGAGAGTTGCGCAGTTTTCGAATCCAGCCGCTACTTGGGGAGGCAGTGGCGGTGTAGTGGTTAGAGCGCCGGATGAGAGCTTGGGAGATTAGGATCCCCACTCCGCCATGAAGCTCACTGGGTGACCGTGGGGATGCGAGACCCCCTATTCCCCCAGAGAGCTATATTACCCAGAGCGGTTTAACAATCAATCTGTATTGCAAAAAAAACAAAACACCCTCTGGGAATTGTAGTTCTCTGTGTTGGGGGAAAATAAGGCTTTCCTTTTCAACTTTCAGCACACCTTAAACCACATTTCCCAAGATTCTTTTTACAGAACGCCACGATGGCAAACTACAGCTCCCATAATTCTTTGGGGCAGAGCATGTCCCTAGCCCAACTACAGTTCCATCAATTCTTTGGGTCAGAGCAAACTACAGCTCCCATAACTCTTTGGGGCAGAGCATGCGCCCCAAACTACAGCTCCTATAATTCTTTCAGGCAGAGCATGCGCCCTAAACTACAGCTCCCATAACTCTTTGGGGCAGAGCATGTGCCCCAAACTACAGCTCCCATAACTCTTTGGGGCAGAGCATGCGCCCCAAACTACAGCTCCTATAATTCTTTCAGGCAGAGCATGCGCCCTAAACTACAGCTCCCATAACTCTTTGGGGCAGAGCATGCGCCCCAAACTACAGCTCCCATAACTCTTTGGGGCAGAGCATGCGCCCCAAACTACAGCTCCCATAACTCTTTGGGGCAGAGCATGCGCCCTAAACTACAGCTCCCATAACTCTTTGGGGCAGAGCATGCGCCCCAAACTACAGCTCCCATAACTCTTTGGGGGCAGAGCATGCGCCCCAAACTACAGCTCCCATAACTCTTTGGGCCAGAGCATAGCCCTGTTCCCCCCACCCTCCTTGGTAAGTTGGCAACCTCTCTCTGTCCAAGGTCTTCTCTGGAATGTTTCCCTTCCTGTTTACATCTAGGAAGGGAAGTTGGAGAGAAGGAAGTGACCCCCTCCTGCGGCATTTGAGATAACCCGCTGGACCGCTGACCCCCACCCCTAAACCATCACCCGCCCAGATTGTATCTTCTGCCTCCATTGTTACTGAGCATTCTCACCACTAGGGAAGGAAGGAGCGATCATTGGGTTTCGCTCCTAATTTATCCACTTTTCGAACTCGGTTCTGCACGTTTTGCACCAGGGTTGTGCAATTTCCCATCTTGTATGCAGCTTTGACTAACGTGCCTTTTTTGGGGGGGGTGGCGGCAATTCCCCCCAATACGTTTTATTTACTTTTAGCATTTATATTTCCACCTTTTCCCTTTCCCCTACACGGTTCACCCCCTCGGATCCTCCTGCAACAACCCTGCGAGGTAGGTTAGGCTGAGAGGCAACTGACTGCCCCCCCCCCGGCAAGGTCACCAAGAGATCATTGTGGCTTAGTCAGGATTCGAACCCTGGTCTCCTAGCCCGCATGCGACCCCCCACAACAACCCTGCGAGGTCGGTTAGGCCGAGAGAGGCAGCGGCTGCCCCGTCCCCAAGGCCACTCGGAGAGCTTCGTGGCTGAGTCGGGATTCGAACCCGGCTGGAGGAACCGAGAAATCCCTACTGTGGAATAATGGCAAAGGAAGATGATGGACTTTATGGAACTTGCCCAGCTGACTGCGAGACTCCGCCACCAGAATGAAGGCGGAGGAAGATTGGAAGAAATTTAAACTTTATTTGAAAAAAATGTTGCAATATTTGAAATTTACAGGTGAAACTCGGAAAATTAGAATATTGTGGAAAGGGTCATTTCTTTCAGTAATTCAACTTAAAAGGTGAAACTAATATATGAGATAGACTCATGACATGCCAAGCGAGATATGTCAAGCCTTTGTTTGTTATAATTGTGATGATTATGGCATACAGCTGATGAGAACCCCAAATTAACAATTTCAGCTTTGGGGTTTTCATCAGCTGTACACCATAATCATTACAATTATAACAAAGAAAGGCTTGACATATCTCGCTTGGCATGTCATGAGTCTATCTCATATATTAAAGTCCAGTAGCTAATGAAAACAGTTGCTTACATAAATGGACTTTTCCACGATATTCTAATTTTTTGAGTTTCACCTGTATATTCTCTAGGGAAGGTATTATAGGCTTTCGGTAATGATGTAGGATTAGTTTAATCATCTTTACAATGTTTAATCATCTTTACAATGTTTTAGGATAAGAATTTTGTTAGTTGCTAAGATTTATGAAACAGTAAATTTTGCTTAAATTATTAAATTTCATGAAATTGCCAAAGAGGGTTGATATTGGAGCCCACAAGGGGAGGAACGAGGGAAGCTGCATGATGATGTAAAAAAATGATGGAATTGTATAAGAAATGCTCTTGGTTTTTTGTTTGTGTCTTTGTTTGTTTGTTTTTCTCTTTTCTTATAAAATGAATAAATATAAAGATTTAGATCTATTGTTACGACCCTCGACCAGCACACACAGATATACATAAAAACAATCCAAAATACAATCTAAAATATATACTAGAAATATAAACTTTAACCATTATATGAAATTATTAGATAAAAGGATATCACGACTTTAGAGGATGGGCTACCGCTAATAGTGGCACTGATCCTTCTTGAGCTCTATCCTGAAGTTATATGGATACTGCTAATTAAAACGGACCGGATTTTTA
The DNA here is from genome assembly GCA_034642065.1 of Darevskia nairensis. NCBI lineage: Eukaryota > Metazoa > Chordata > Lepidosauria > Squamata > Lacertidae > Darevskia > Darevskia nairensis. The sequence goes on along the minus strand of JAWWNI010001190.1, from coordinate 220,710 downwards.
TGGCTCCAGCGCAGAATTTAGCTACCTTAGCTGTCAAATTAGAGTTCACATCTCTATAGTTCCCAAGATTTCTTTCTGCCTCTCACCTGCTCTAGGGCTCCCTGCCTTCCTCCCCACAAGTCCCAGAACCCACAACTTCATCATCATTTGCCCCTCGGGACAGGAGAGTTGCGCAGCTTTTGAATGGGATAAGAAATCCAGCCGCTACTTTGGGAGGCAGTGGCGGTGTAGTGGTTAGAGCGCCGGATGAGAGCTTGGGAGATTAGGAGCCCCGCTCCGCCATGAAGCTCACTGGGTGACCGTGGGGATGCGAGACCCCCTATTCCCCCAGAGAGCTATATTACCCAGAGCGGTTTAACAATCAATCTGTATTGCAAACAAACAAACAAAAACCCTCTGGGAATTGTAGTTCTCTGTGTTGGGGGGAAATAAGACTTTCCTTTTCAACTTTCAGCACACCTTAAACCACATTTCCCAAGATTCTTTTTACAGAATGCCACGATGGCAAACTACAGCTCCCATAATTATTTGGGGCAGAGCATGTGCCCCAAACTACAGCGCTGCAGTGGCGCGGGAGCCGCAACCCCGTTGCTCAAGGGAGCTCCAGGACATTGCGGCGAGGCTGATGTGCACCCTGACACACCCGCGAAGGGTTTATCAGGGCGCTGGCAGCTGCCGCAGGCTCGGCGTAAACAGGAAAGACAGACGGATGAAAATAGAGGCAGGAAGCGGCAAGTATCCCATCGCTCTCCTCGCGGCAACCCCTCTTGCCACCGCCTGATGTGGCAACCGCCTCTCTCTCTGTCTCCAGAGACCGCCCGCAGCTGGCGGTTGCAAAACCAGGAGGGCCTGTCGCTCCTTTCCCCCCTCCGAAGCTGCCAAGTCGGGGCCGCTGGGTCCCATCTAGCTCAGTAGTGCCTACACGGACTGGCAGCCGCTCCCCGAGGTCGCAGGGAAGGGAACGCGCGCCCACCCTGCCGGGAGATGCTGGGCGTTTCGCACGCAGAGCACATGCATCTGCCGCTGTGCTACAATCCTAAAACAAAGCATGGTTCTAGTCCTCATGGCGTTTGGGATCTAAACAGGGGAGTCAGAAAAACACGTCAAAGTGCAGGTAGATCAATAGGTACCGCTCCGGTGGGAAGGTAAACGGCGTTTCCGTGCGCTGCTCTGGTTCGCCAGAAGCGGCTTAGTCATGCTGGCCACATGACCCGGAAGCTGTACGCCAGCTCCCTCGGCCAATAATGCGAGATGAGCGCCGCAACCCCAGAGTCGGACACGACTGGACCTAATGGTCAAGGGTCCCTTTACCTTTTAAACAAGCTATAGCTTAGGGCCCCACTCTCTTGGGACCCCCAAAAAAATTTAAAGGGGAAATAAAACCTGGATGTACATTTCCAAAATATAAGATAAAAAACAAAATAAAGCCTACATCCAGCAACAGTGTTTTCTGTTGTGTAGGCTCCTAGGATGTAAGTCATGGGCCCCGCCTGCTAGCCTGCCCCCTAAAATATCACTGGTTTGCTCCTTTCTATATATAGGGTGCCTACATTCTGCATGGACTGGTTGCATGGCAACATGCGCAAATGGCTTGAGGTACCTATTAAAGGTAAAGGGACCCCTGACCATTAGGTCCAGTCGTGTCCGACTCTGGGCTTGCGGCGCTCATCTCGCTTTACTGGCCGAGGGAGCCGGCGTACAGCTTCCGGATCATGTGGCCAGCAGGACTAAGCCGCTTCTGGCGAACCAGAGCAGCGCACGGAAACGCCGTTTACCTTCCCGCCGGAGCGGTACCTATTTATCTACTTGCACTTTGACATGCTTTCGAACTGCTAGGTGGGCAGGAGCAGGGACCGAGCAACGGGAGCTCACCCCGTCGCGGGGATTCGAACCGCCGACCTTCCGATCGGCAAGCCCTAGGCTCTGTGGTTTAACCCACAGCGCCACCCGCGTCCCTTTGAGATACCTATTTGCTCCTTCAATGGCCACATAGCATATATTCAACACGAAAAAAACATAGAAAGGGCCCTATTAAGTACATTGTGAAGTGATGTTTGAAGATGGTATGAATTTTGTGTTGTTTGTTTTTTACTTGTTTTGTCTTGTTAATTATATATATACTAGTAAATTAAGCCCGTTAAGATAACGGGCGCTAGAAGAAAGGCGGCGGCGGGAGCCTCCAGGAACAGGAGGCTCCGCTGGAGGAGTGCGGGCGGCGGCGGCGCTTTGCGCCGCTTCCCCCGCCGCAGCCTCTCCCTCGGCGCCCGGGCGCAGCCTGCAGCAGGCGCGGCTCCCGCAGGCAGAGCAAGCGCCGGCCGCAGCGGCCGCCATATTCTGACCAACAGCAACTTCCGGGCCGCCGACCCGACTCTGCGCTCCAACTGTCTGCTGTCCAATCCCTGCGTCCCTGTGTGTCATGCGCAGTAGCGCACTTCCGTGACACACGGAAAGTTGAAGTTGGACGCAGGGACACAGCAAGATTATTATATAGGATATATATATATTGCAATATGTTTTTATTCAGTTTTTTCCAATATAATATAACAAAATACTCTCTTCCCACTATGGTTTTCATTCTTCACCTCATTCTTACACTTTTCTTATACAAGTTTGTTTTAATTACTTTACATAACAAGCATGTATACTTTATGGAATTGTCTTGTTAATTATAAATGAAATATTTTTTAAAAAAAAACTACATAGAAAGGGCCCCGTTCCCTTTAGTAGCTGAGGGCCGCATCGAACCTCAATCCGGCCCCGGATCTCCCGACTTGACCGCAGACCACTTACCCTCTCGTAGGACCACGTCCCTCAGCTTCTCCAAACGCTCAGCAAAGCGAGCCACGTCGGCCAGCAGCTGCGAGATGTCCTCCGGCTCCGTCAGGCTGCCCTCGCCGCCTTCGCAGGGGCTGTAGGCCTTGGCGGCCTTGCCCAGGCCCCGGGGGACGGCCGGCGAGAGGGGGAACCCGGCGGCGCTGGCGTGGCGGCTGAGGCTGGTGGGGCGCTTGAGCGTACCCGCCGGGCTCTGCGCGGAGAGGTCCACAAGGCTGGAAGTCGAGGCGTCCAGGCCATCGCGCCGCGGCAGGTCCTTGGGAAGAAGCAAAAGGGTCACTCAGGGCAGGACTAGAACTCGGAACCTTTGGCCCCAACAGCTTCGGAACTCTCAGCCGATGGACACCGGGCAGTGAGGCCATGATGTCCTCTTTCGGGCCCATTCTCGTTTTGACAAATATACCTGTTTATCATACCTGTTTTATTTACTATGATTTTATACCTGGTGTTTGCAGGTGTATAAGAATGGCAGGCTACTGCCGGGACTTATTACTTGTGCTATGGCCAAATGGCTAACGCAATAAACTTTGATTTGATTTGATTTGACAAATATACCCGGATGTTTAGAAAGATGCGGTGAGATTTGACCTGCTTTTTGGTCTCCTTGTTTTGACTTTTGGAAAAGTTTCAAATTTTAAAAAAATAAGAATAGGCCTTTGTGGGAGGCGGGTACTTGGTTTGTTTGTTTTGACTTCTGGAAAAAATCAAATTTAAGAAATAAGAATGGGCATTTGTTGGAGGGGGATTCTTGGTTTGTTTCTTTCGATTTTGGATAAGTTTGACTTTTGGGAAAATTTTCAAATTTAAGAAATAAGAATGGGCGTTGTTGGGAGGGGGGCTATTTGGTTGATTGTTTTGACTTTTGGAAAAAAATTAAATTTAAGAAGGGTTATTGGTTTGTTTGTTTTGACTTTTGGATACGTTTGACTTTTGGAAAAGAAATTATTATTTGGAAAAGAAATTATTATTTCTTAAAATAATAATAGGTGTGTATGGGAGGGGGTTCTTGAATTGTTTGTTTTGACTTCTGGATAAGTTTGACTTTTGGGAAACTAATTATTTTGGAAATGTACACCCTAAGCTATGGCTTGTTTAGCTTATATGTCAACCCGGCACTGTTTGCAGGGGCAGCCAGTCCCACCTCGCAGGGTTGTTGTTGTGGATTGAGCAAGGAAGGAGAGAACCACATACACCCCCTTTTGAGTTGCTTGGAGGGGGAAGTGGTGAGGAGATAAGTGCAAGGAATTAATTAATTGCGATTCGGGAATTTGTCGAATCCTCTTTTGGAAGTCCTGAAGGTTCACACAGGCCGAAAAAGGTCCACATTCTGCCTCGAAGAAAATTATTCCACGGAGGGGAGCGGTTGAGTCTCATGTTCTCTTAGGAGTCATGATTGCTCAACAGCAATGACTGTGGCTCCGACGTCGATCTTGGCCGGCGCTTGAGAAACCCTCTGGCCGAATCCTGGCTCCCATACAGCTGCAAAGTCCCTTTATTTAGGCCATGGTTAGGCATGGGACATGGGTGGCACTGTGGGTTAAACCACAGAGCCTAGGGCTTGCCAATCGGAAGGTCGGCGGTTCGAATCCCCGCGACGGGGTGAGCTCCCGTTGCTCGGTCCCTGCTCCTGCCCACCTAGCAGTTCGAAAGCACATCAAAAGTGCAAGTAGATAAATAGGAACCGCTCTGGCGGGAAGGTAAACGGCGTTTCCGTGCGCTGCTCTGGTTCGCCAGAAGCGGCTTTGTCATGCTGGCCACATGACCCGGAAGCTGTATGCCGGCTCCCTTGGCCAATAAAGCGAGATGAGCGCTGCAACCCCAGAGTCGGACACGACTGGACCTAATGGTCAGGGGTCCCTTTACCTTTACCTTTACCTTTACATCACCCTCTGCTTACAAAGACCAGTGGCCTTAACCTGACACTAGACCCATCAATGCTTTCTGATCCATAGGTGCCAACTCTTTGCCCCCTCCCCAAACAAAAATTTGAGGGGCAAGTTGATGGGCATTGTCATTCAAACAGTGTGCGTGCACTGTGTCGTGTGATCAATTATGTGGGGTGGAGCTTACCTGCCCCCCCATATATGTTATGAGAGCCAGTGTGGTGTAGTGGTTAAGAGAGGTGGACTCGTAATCTGGGGAACCGGGTTCGCGTCTCCTCTCCTCCCCATGCAGCTGCTGGGTGACCTTGGGCTAGTCCCACTTCTCTGAAGTCTCTCAGCCCCACTCACCTCACAGAGGGGGTGGAAGGGAAAGGAGAATGTGAGCCGCTTGGAGACTCCTTCGGGGAGTGATAAAGCGGGATATCAAATCCAAACTCTTCTTATTCAAATGGGCACCCCGGTTCTGAACTGTTTCCCTCCCAGCTGGCCTCTGTCTGTCTGTCTGTCTGTCTGTCTATTTCTTTCTTTCTTTCTTTCTTTCTTTCTTTCTTTCTTTCTTTCTTTCTTTCTTCGTACAATTTTCCAACTTGATTTCAAGAAGCATAAACATACACCAAAAAAACCACTTTCGGATCCAAATACCGAGATTGCTCTGAATCGCCTGACCGCCCCCACCCCCCCCAATCCCTTCCGTCGGCCCTAACGGTATTATTGACAACTGCATATCAGTATTTATCCAGATCCATACTTTCCATTGCTGTTAAAACCCTGCAGAACAAAACGAGCGCTTGAGCTTGCCCTCCTCCCTCCCCACCCCGCTTTCCTCGCGTGACGTGTCCGTTCCATCGACCGAGGCCTGGGAACGGTTTCGCTGTCCCTTTCCATCGGCGGTGCTCCACCCTGTCTATAAAGGGACCGAAAGGCGCTTTAAACAAAGGAAAGTTGGGCGGGAGCGTGAGGAACACCCCCCCCCAGCAATGCAGGGTTTTTTCCTCTCGAACCCACAGCCCCCGAGATCCATCTCCCCTGGCGCCCTTCCGAAAACCCGGCGAGAGTTTGCCCAAAGTACCTTCAGCCAAACGCTGGCTCGGTTGGAGACGGTCTCCAGGACGTGGCCCCCGGCTCTCGACACTTTCCTCCGCAGCCCGGCCGAGTACGGGCTGTAGCTGCTTTTGCCCCGGTTGCCGTGCATGGCCACGATCCGGCAGACACCCCCCCCCCTCCTGAAAAAAACCACGGCCCCACGGAGAGGGCGGTGGCAGCCCCGGGCGCGGGTGATTTCAAGGCCTAGGGCCCCCCTCCAGCGCCGAGGCGGTTTTGGATAGCCGCCGCACCCATGCCTGCTTCTGGAAACCGTGTGGGTTTTGTTTTTTTGCTCAGTAACACCCCCCCCCCACCGTTGCTTCTTAGAAGGGGCGGGCGGAAAAAAAGCCACAAACTGAGCAAGGAGGAAGGTGGCCCGGACGGCTTCCTCTTTCGACTGCAGCCCTGAATTGTGCAAAACTGAACATAAATAAAAAGTAACTGTGTGGGGGGGAGTCAGACCCAGATGATGCTGTCGTATTTCGCTTTATTCTTTAAAGCAGCGGTCAGGAACCTTTTTCTTTTTCTCCCCCCAAAAATTTATTGGGTTTTACAATTTTATAAGCACAAAACATAGATCATAGAATCCTAGAGTTGGAAGAGACCCCAAGGGCCATCCAGTCCGACCCCCTGCCAAGCAGGAAACACCATCCAAGCATTCCTGACAGGTGGCTGTCAAGCCTCTGCTTAAAGACCTCCAAAGAAGGAGACTCCACCACACTCCTTGGCAGCAAATCCCACTGCCTAACAGCTCTTACTGTCAGGAAGTTCTTCCTAATGTTTAGGTGGAATCTTCTTTCTTGTCGTTTGAATCCATTGCTCCGTGTCCGCTTCTCTGGAGCAGCAGAAAACAACCTTTCTCCCTCCTCTATATGCCATCCTTTTATATATTTGAACATGGCTATCCTATCACCCCTGAACCTTCTCTTCTCCAGGCTAGACATACCCAGCTCCCTAAGCCGTTCCTCATAAGGCATCGTTTCCAGGCCTTGGACCATTAAATAGATAGTGGTTAAATTTTCATACTTCCCCCCTCTCACCGTGGGAAGCCAGATCCATCCCCCCCTCTCACAGGAGTAAACATATTCATTGTACATTTAACCTTACTATTCTTTTTACTAACATTGCTTAGATGATCTGGGCCAGATTCTGTCTTTCTCCATTACATATTTCGGTTGAGTTCCTCAAGTCCCCCTCTGTTGAATTCATTTTAAATCCTCTTTAACAGATTGATACATCTATTTTCATAACATCCTAAAAACAAAGTACAAAAACACTTATCCTATATTATAATCTTCAAGTGTCCCTGCGTCCACTTTCTGTGTGTCACGGAAGTGCGCAATGCGCATGACCGGGACTCACACGGACGCAGGGATTGGAGCGGGCGGAGAGGGGGGCGTGTCCGCGAGGCAGCGGCGGCGCACGCGCGTTGTCATTTGGGCCAGCGCCGCTGCCTCGCACGGACGCAGAGGGCCGGCCCATCCTCGCCGCCGCTACCGCCGCCGCTACAGCCGCCCCCGGGGAAAACGAAGGGGGCGAGAGCGAGCAGCGTGGCCTCCTCCTCCGCTGCCGCCGCCGCCGCTGCCACCTCGACGGAGGAGCCCCGAGGAGGAGGAGGACGGCCGGGCCGGCCTGGAGGCAGCGGCGACGAGTAGGACGAGGATGCCGTCCCGCAACCTCCTCGCCCCAGACGCCGCCGCCGGGCGCCTCCGGCTCCTTAGGCTGCCCGTCCATGCTGCTTTCAAGCAGCACGGACAGGCAGCTCCAGGAGCCGCCACTCCCTCGCCGGGAGCTGCAGCGCAGAGCGGGATGCATCCCGCCCGGCGCTCCTGCTCCCGCGGTCACTGAGCGACCGGCCGAGGGAGCGTCGGCTCCTTAGGCTGCCCGTCCGTGCTGCTTTCAAGCAGCACGGACAGGCAGCTCCAGGAGCCCCCACTCCCTCGGCGGGAGAGGCGCTCCCTCGGCGGATCGCTCAGTGGTGACTGAGCGATCCGCCGAGGGAGCGCCGGCTCCTGAGGCTGCCCGTCCGTGCTGCTTTAAAGCAGCACGGACAGGCAGCAAAAATCTTCTAGAGCCCGTAATTTTACGGGCTTAATATACTAGTACTTATTAATACTTATTTTAAACCTGAGCCTACTGGTACTTCTGCTCCTTCCATAAATTCTTATCATCTGTTCAGGAACCTTTTTCAGCAGGGGGCCGGTCCACCATCCCTCAGAGCATGTGGGGGGCCAGACTATGTTTTGAAAATATGAACGAATTCCTACGCCCCACAAATAACCCAGAGATGCATTTGAAATAAAAGGACACATTCTACTCGTGTGAAAACACGCTGATTCCCGGACCGTCCGTGCGCCGGATTGAGAAGGCGATTGGGCCGGATCTGGCCCCCGGGCCTTAGGTTGCCTACCCCTGGTTTAAAGCAACGCTGAGTTTATAGAGAAGGAAGCTTTTTAAAAATTTTCCTCCCCCCTTCTTTTATTTCCCTTTTTTGTTTGTTTGTTTGTTTCTCTCTGCAATTATCTGTTGCTTTTATCTCGTCGCATTATGAAAAAACTTTAATAATAATAATAATAAATTTTATTTATACCCCGCCCTTCCCAGCCGAAACCGGGCTCAGGGCGGCTCACATCAGTAAAATTACAATAAAGTATAAAAAGAAAAACCGTTAATTAAAATACAGGTTAAAAAGACAATTTAAAATTTAAAATGCCGCTTCATTTATCGCCCATTTAACAAATTCTTATTTTTAAAAAAGAGAGAGAGGAGGAAAATGACAGGCAGGATTGGTTGTCAGTAAGGGGGCAGGCAGGCAGGGGGGCTGGCTGAGACCGCTGGGGCTCCATTCAGTCTCTACAGCCCTCTATAAAACAAGAGAAAGAGAGAGAGCCCCCCCCATTATGTAGAATTGGAGGGGCCCTGGCGCCCCCTGGTGTTGGCCTCCCTGCCACCATTATTATTGTTGTTGTTGTTGTTGTTGTTATTAATACCCCACCCATCTGGCTGGGTTTCCCCAGCCACTCGGGGCGGCTTCCAACAAAAGATTAAAAATACATTAAAACGATGCCTTACGAGGAATAGCTTAGGGAGCTGGGTATGTTTAGCCTGGAGAAGAGAAGGTTAAGGGGGGATATGATAGCCGTGTTCAAATATATAAAAGGATGTCATATAGAGGAGGGAGAAAGGTTGTTTTCTGCTGCTCCAGAGAAGCGGACACGGAGCAATGGATTCAAACGACAAGAAAGAAGATTCCACCTAAACATTAGGAAGAACTTCCTGACAGTAAGAGCTGTTCAACAGTGGAATTTGCTGCCAAGGAGTGTGGTGGAGTCTCCTTCTTTGGAGGTCTTTAAGCAGAGGCTTGACAGCCACCTGTCAGGAATGCTTGGATGGTGTTTCCTGCTTGGCAGGGGGTTGGACTGGATGGCCCTTGGGGTCTCTTCCAACTCTAGGATTCTAGGATTCTATCTGCCCTTCCAGCTTCCACCGCCTCCCCGGCCATTATTTCGCACCCAGGTCTGCTGCTGGGTTCTTGCAGCGAAAACACCCACTCAGCCAAGTGGATCTTGCAGGCTCGACGTCTTGCCAGGTCAGCCGACGGGAAGCGAAACTTCGCTCAGAGCGCTTTCCGCAAAAACGAAAAGCAAAAAAGCAAAACAAAAAAACCACCCCCACCAATATTGGCACCGCCGGATCCGTCCTAAAAGGTGGGGTGCGGAAAATGAAATGAGCGCAGGCTCCATCTCCCAGCGGCTCCTGGGTCGTGGTGGATGGGAGAGTCGTTTAATGGGGGATTTTGGATATAATGGAGATGTGTAAAAGATTTGGATTATTATAAAAGGTGCAGGAGGAAAGGACTGACGGAAGGACCCACAAAGGGGGCTGTTGCAACGCAATGTTATGCTGGGTGGGGGGACACGCTCACCGAGACCCCTGGGCATTGTACCCCCACTTCAAGTACCAGCCTATCTCTCAACTCTTTCTATTGCTAGTCATCATTTCGCTTTTATTAAAGCACGGTTTAATGTCTTCCCCTCCAACGTCCTTATTCATAGATTTTCTAGGGGCCAAGTTTCGGTCTTATGTGCCTGTGATAACCGTTCGATTGAATCTCTTCATCACATAGTGTTTGTCTGCCCCTTGTATTCTGCCGCCCGAAAGACTCTATTACTTCCATTCACTCAAAAATTACCGGGGTATTTGGAAGAGTCTTACCTTGCTCTTCTGTTGCAAAATTCAGACTCGATTATAACCCTACATACGGCAAAATTTCTGACACTTAAAAAACGCAATGGATTGTTATATACAGCTTGAACTTTTAATTTAATTTTTATCATATTTTATTCAATCGAGTATCCCTTTTAATCTATTTTACTGTGAGCAATTGTAAACCAGACGGTGCTGTTTCTGTTTTTGGCTGTTATGTCTATGGGCTTAAAGCCGAAATAAAATGAGTTGCGTTGAGTAGACCCACAAAGGGGGAGGAGGGAAGTCCAGGAGATTCTATGGAATCTTGTTCCTATATTGTATGTTGTTACGCGAATGCAGTGCCGGATTCACGTACAAGCTAAGCAAGCTGTAGCTTAGGGCCCCGCTGCTGCAGCGAGTTCCACCGATTAACTGCCCTGAGAAGTTTGACCACGGCTTTTAGTGCTATTGGGGAGGGAGGGAAACGTTCCTCTACCCCGTTTACTCCATGCCATGGGTAACTTTAATAGGTCTCCTGGCATTTTCAAGGTTTAGCGCAGGCTTCCTCAACCTGGGCCCTCCAGATGTTTTGAGACTACAATTCCCATCATCCCTGACCACTGGTCCTGCTAGCTAGGGATCATGGGAGTTGTAGGCCAAAAACATATGGAGGGCCGAGGCTGAGGAATCCTGGTTTAATGTTTTGCTATGTTTTTATATATGCTGGAAGACGCTACCCAGGGTACAAATAAATTATTACTATTTTTTTTATTTTTATTTTATTATTATTATTGTTGTTGTTGTTGTTGTTGTTGTTTTATTTAAAGGTTTTCAAGGTTTGATGTTTTGCCATGTTTCAATCAATCAATCACTTTATTTCAGCTTTAAGCTCATAAGAACAACAGAACTAGAATAAATACACAGTACAATTTGATTTAAAAAATGAGAACCAGTAAAACCTAAAAGAGTACAAATAAGAAATAGATACTATAAGGAATTTGCCATGTTTTTATATATGCTGGAAGCCACCCAGAATGGTTGGAGCAACCCAGGGTACAAATAAATTATTATTATTATTATTATTATTATTATTATTATTATTATTATTATATTTCAAGGTTTTCAAGGTTTGATGTTTTGCCATGTTTCAATCAATCAATCAATCATTTTATTTCAGCTGTAAACACATAAGAACAACCGAACTAGAACAAATACACAGCACAATTTGATTTAAAAAAATTAGAACCAGTAAAACTTAAAAGAGTACAAATAAGAAATAGATACTAAAAGGAATTTGCCATGTTTTTATATATGCTGGAAGCCACCCAGAGTGGTTGGAGCAACCCAGGATACAAATAAATTATTATTATTATTATTATTATTATTATTATTATTATTATTACCTTTTCTCTAAGCTAAGAAGCGCCCCTAAAGCTGCAACCTTTTCACCGCAGAGGACTTGCTCCGTCCCCTGAAACATTTGAGCCGCCCTGAACCTTCCCCCCCCAAATCCACCATGGCCTTTATCGGGGCGGCGAGTCGAACGGCTGCCGTGAGCCGCTGGGCGGCGTGCGGCGAGAGGGGAGGCGCAACCGAGCGACCGCTTGTGAAAATGCCACCCGGGGTGCCCCCCCACCCCCGTTTCGCAACGCCCCGAGGACGCAACCGGTTACTCACCAGAGAGGACGGCGGGACAGGACTTCCTCCCCGGCCCTTCTTCGAAATCGACGGCGTCTTGATCAGCTCACGCTTCTTCCTCGAAAACATGGCTCCCTCTGCACCCCCAATGCGATCAGCACGCCGGGGTGCCTTCACCGGGCAGGGGATGCCTTCCCCGCCATCCAACGGACCACAGCTCCCCCAAAAAGGCGTTTCCGGGTGCCAAATGCGCTCAGGGTTCGTTGCGGCTGCTTGTGGCTCAAAGCACACGCTTGCAAACTTACTTCCTGGCTCGGTTTTTGTCTGAAACACACACCCTTCAAATCTGCACAGGAAAAGGTCGGTGTGTGAGAGAGAGAGCGGTTAGGAACAGGGAGGAAGTTGTACTTACTGAGTCCCTCCCTTTGTGTTTTTCTTAATTTCTGCCCCCTTTTTAGGCCAGATTTGGCCAATTCCTCTGTCTCCCTAACCCCGGTTTGTGGGCAATACCTGCAGGAGAGAGCCGCGAGCCGTCTGAAGGCAATCCTGTATTTTGCCTTTTTAAAAATGTTTTAGGACGCTGGTGACATCATGAGGACTAGTCGCTCAAGGCCAAGTGGATTGACAAACCACAGAGCCTAGGGCTTGCCGATCAGAAGGTCGGCGGTTCGAATCCCCGCAATGACGGGGTGAGCTCCCGTTGCTCGGTCCCTGCTCCTGCCCACCTAGCAGTTCGAAAGCACGTCAAAGTGCAAGTAGATAAATAGGTACCAATCCGGCGGGAAGGTAAACGGCGTTTCCGTGCGCTGCTCTGGTTCACTAGAAGCGGCTTAGTCCTGCTGGCCACATGACCCGGAAGCTGTACGCCGGCTCCCTCGGCCAATAAAGCGAGATGAGCCCCGCAACCCCAGAGTCAGACACGACTGGACCTAATGGTCAGGGGTCCCTTTACCTTTACCTATTATGTTTTTATATATATGTTGGAAGCCCCCCACCCCCAAGTGGCTGGAGCAACCCAATCAAATGTGCAGCATAAAAGCAATAAGAATTATTCTTATTATTACCTAGTGGGGAGGAGAAGGCAGGAGTTCTGGCACTTAAGAAACGCAATGTATTGTTATATACAGCTTGAAATTTTAATTTAATTCTTATCATATTTTATTTAATTGAGTATCCCTTTTAATCTATTTTACTGCCAGCAATTGTACACCAGACTGTGCTGTTTCCTGTTTTTGGTTGTATTGTTTATGGGCTTAAAGCCGAAATAAAATGAGTTGAGTTGAGCAGGAGTGCCTGGCGTGCTCTGGTCCGTGGGGTCACGAAAAGTCAGACACAGCGACTAAGTTGGGAGGAAGCAAGCCCGGATCCCACGCAGAGACACGCCGGGTACCCTCCTCCAAGGCTGCAGCAGCTCAGAAACCTAAACGGATCGCATCCGATAGAGGTGATCTAGCAGAATTATCCACAGGACCTGAAGCATATTGTTAGTATGCTGATGACAACGTAGTCCGCAGAAGTTTACAAAAGGCTTGGCCTATCGCTCAACATCAGAGGTTAATAATAATAATAATAATAATAATTTATTATTTATACCCCGCCCATCTGGCTGGGTTTCCCCAGCCACTCTGGGCGGCTTTCAACAGAACATTAAAATACAATAATCTATTCAACTTTAAAAGCCCCCCTAAACAGGGCTGCCTTCAGATGTCTTCTAAAGGCCTGGTAGCTGTTGTTCTCTTTGACATCTGAAGGGAGGGCGTTCCACAGGGCGGGTTAAAAGGATCAACAACTATCCTACATTTAGAAAACACCTGAAGGCAGCCCTGTTCAGGGAAGTTTTTAATCTGTGATGTGTTAATGTATTTTAATGTTTGCTGGAAGCCGCCCAGAGTGGCTGGGGAGACCCAGCCAGATGGGCGGGGTACAAATAATAAATTATTATTATTATTATTATTATTATTATTATTATTTAACATCCATCTTTCCACAAGGGCCAACATTGATGCTCAAATCCAGCATCGCCTGAGCTCTGTGAGTGCGGCTTTCTCCCTTCATCACCATCCTTTATTCGACCGTCAGTCAGAAAAAGATACGTTTATCCATGCAAAGTTAAAACATCTGAGAGGGTTTTTAAAACACAACCAACACTAAAATGGGCTAGACAAATAGCCCCAGGTCAATACAGAAACGAGATTTCTCAGAGCCATTCTTAGGATTCCTCCTTCTGTAGCGGGTGCGGCTATGAGACTAGAGGTCGACTGGCAAGCCCTACGGTATGTGGCCCTGAAGACGAAGCTTTGGCTATGGCTCAAGCTTTGCTTTAAACCAGTGGGTTGTTGTTCAGTCGTTCAGTCGTGTCTGCCTCTTCATGACCCCATGGACCAGAGCACGCCAGGCACTCCTGTCTTCCACTGCCTATCTATCTATCTATCTATCTATCTATCTATCTATCTATCTATCTATCTATCTATCTATCTATCTATCTATATCTATCTTCCTGTTGTTGTTGTTGTTTAAGTCGTGTCCGCCTCTTCGTGACCCCCTGGATCACAGCACGCCAGGCACTCCTGTCTTCCACTGCCTCCCTCAGTTTGGTCAGACTCATGTTGGTCGCTTCGAGAACACTGTCCAACCATCTCGTCCTCTGCTGTCCCCTTCTCCTTGTGCCCTCCATCTTTCCCAACATCAGGGTCTTTTCTAGGGAGTCTTCTCTTCTCATGAGGTGGCCAAAGTACTGGAGCCTCAACTTCAGGATCTGTCCTTCCAGTGAGCACTCAGGGCTGATTTCCTTCAGAATGGAGAGGTTTGATCTTCTTGCAGTCCATGGGACTCTCAAGAGTCTCCTCCAGCACCAGAATTCAAAAGCATCCATTCTTCGGTGATCAGCCTTCTTTATGGTCCAGCTCTCACTTCCATACATCACTACTGGGAAAACCAGAGCTTTAACTATACGGACCTTTGTCGGCAAGGTGATGTCTCTGCTTTTTAAGATGTTGTCTAGGTTTGTCATTGCTTTTCTCCCAAGAAACAGGCGTCTTCTAATTTCATGACTGCTGTCACCATCTGGGTATCGCCCACCACCAGTGGGTATCGCCCCCTTGATATTGAGGGATGATTTTCAATCATCGTGGGAAAGGGAAGTCACTAATGAGGTTCAATCCTGCGGATTGTCACACCTCTACTTCGAGTCTATGACGTACGTTCAAGCCAGAGCTGTGATTTCCCGGAGACTGAGTGATATTGCTAGGCGAGAAGATATAGCCCGGATAAAACCAGGGATGTTCCATGGGGACCAGATCCATCAGACCATACCAGCCCCCTACCTCGAGGAAATCCACTACGTGGAATACCGTAGACTTCTTGCAGCGGCTAGATTAAATGCCCTTGATTCCGCGGTATTGTGGGGAAGGTACAGGGGAGTCCCATACGCCCAGAGAACTTGTCATAGTGCCCTGGGAGTGGTCGAGTCCACCGAACATATTCTCCTAACTTGCCCTTCTTATACAGAGCTTAGGCAAAATCTTATAGCTCCACTTTTAGTCCAATTTAGCTTCCTATCCAGAGAAAACCAGGTTTTATACTTGCTGAATAATGCTACTAGAAATACAGCCTCCTTGGTGGCCAAATTTCCTTTTTTAGCTTTCAAGCGTCGCGGCTTTCTCCCGATTGAAGTGCAGAGTGTTTGAGGACCGGAATAGAGCAGTTGTTTTGGAAGACAATAATCAGGCATCCGCACAACATGACCGGTCCAACGAAGTCGATGTTGAAGAATCATCGCTTCGACACGGGTGATCTTTGCTTCTTCCAGTACACTGGCATTAGTTCGCCTGTCTTCCCAAGTGATGTGTAAAAAATTTCGGAGACACCGTTGATGGAATCTTTCGAGGAGTTGGAGATGGCGTTTATAAGTGGTCCATGTTTCACAAGCATACAGTAAGGGTGGTAGTACAATAGCTTTGTAAACAAGCATTTTGGTTTCCCTGCAAATGTCCCGGTCCTCAAACACTCTGCGCTTCAACCGGGAGAAAGCCGCACTCGCAGAGCTCAGGCGATGCTGGATTTTGGCATCAATGTCGGCCCTTGTGGAAAGATAACTGCCCAGGTGGGAGAAGTGATTGACACTTTCCAACGTTACACCATTGAGTTGGATTTGTGGCGCTGCAGAGGGGTTGTTTTGTACTTGTTGGTGCAGCACTTTGGTTTTTGGGATGTTGAGCGATAGGCCTTGGCCGAAGAATGGATGCTTTTGAATTCTGGTGCTGGAGGAGACTCTTGAGAGTCCCATGGACTGCAAGAAGATCAAACCTCTCCATTCTGAAGGAAATCAGCCCTGAGCACTCACTGGAAGGACAGATCCTGAAGCTGAGGCTCCAAGACTTTGGCCACCTCAGGAGAAGAGAAGACTCCCTGGAAAAGACCCTGATGTTGGGAAAAATGGAGGGCACAAGGAGAAGGGGACGGCAGAGGACGAGATGGTGGGACAGTGTTCTCGAAGCCACCAACATGAGCCTGACCAAACTGCAGGAGGCAGTGAAGGATAGGCGTGACAGGCGTGCTCTGGTCTAGGGGGTCACGAAGAGGCGGACACGACTAAACGACTAAACAACAACAACAGGCAGATAGATAAATAGATAGATAGATAGATAGATAGATAGATAGATAGATAGATAGGCAGTGGCGGACAGGAGTGCCTGGCATGCTCTGGTCCAGGGGGTCATGAAGAGTCGGACATGACTAAACAACTAAACAACAACAACAGGTAGGTAGGTAGGTAGGTAGGTAGGTAGGTAGGTAGGTAGGTAGATAGATAGATAGATAGATAGATAGATAGATAGATAGATAGATGATAGGCAGTGGAAGACAGGAGGGCCTGGCGTGCTCTGGTCCAGGGGGTCACGAAGAGGCGGACACGACTAAACAACAACAATGCCCATGGAAACGCCCCCCCAATCCTGCTTTGTCAATCCACTTGGCCTTGAGCGACTAGTCCTCATGATGTCACCAGCCTGGCATCCAGAACAGGGAAATCACAAGGCGAGGGAGGAGGACCTCGCAGGGGGTGTCCGTCCCCCCCGGATGGCACAGAATCTTTTCTCTGGGGTGGGAATTATAGCACACACACACAAAAACACCCTCCAAAAAAGTATGTTTGTGTAAGGAGATCAGCTCTCCTGGGGTGGCGACGGAGGAACCTTCGGTGAACAACAGAAGCTATTCCAAAAATCCCAAGCCTCTCCCAGTCCCATGATGTTTGCTTCTTCAGCAGTGGGAGAAAACGAGACACGCCTCCGAAGAGATCGAGTTTTCCGGACACAATTCCGAGGAAATCCGATAAGAGGGAGAGAGAGAGGAGGCTTGTATGTTGTTATCTAGAAGGTTGTGTGTTTGTGTTCTGACCTTGTCTGGGAACAGAAGTAAATAAATACTGTATCTTATTACATATTATTATTCATTTATATCTCACCTTTCCTCCGAAGATCTCAAGGTGACATACTACTACTATTAATTTATTTTTTATACCCCGCCCATCTGGCCAGGCCTCCCCAGCCACTCTGGGCGGCCCCCAACAGAATAGTAGTAGTAGTAGTAATAATAATAATAATAATAATAATAAAGCGATCGAACATTAAAAACTTCCCTAAACAGGGCTGCCTTCAGATGTCTTCTAAAAGTCAGATAGTTGTTTATCTCCTTGATAATGGGAGGGCGCTCCACAGGGCGGGCGCCACCACCGAGAAGACCCTCTGCCTGGTTCCCTGTAGCTTTGCTTCTCGCAGGGAGGGAGCCGCCAGAAGGCCCTCGGGAGATGGACCCCGGTGTCTGGGATGGACGATGGGGGTGGAGACGCTCCTTCAGGGACACAGGGCCGTTTAGGGCTTTCAAGGTCAGCACCAACACTTGGAATGGTACTTTCCCTCCCTATTTTGTCTTCAAAACAACCCTGCAAGGTAGGATCGTCCAAGAGGCAGGGATTGGCTTTCAGGGTCACCCAATGAGCTTAATGGCTGAGTGGGGGATGTACAGTTCAAACAGAACTGTGCTCCTTAGAGGGAAGACATTCCCGCAACCACCCTTTCTTTCTTTTTATAAAACCTCCGAAACAAATTAAATCAATATTTGTCTAACGAGCACATTAAACCCCACAAACAAGAGAACCTCAGTGATGGGAAGAGGTTACGAAGTGCAAAACATCTGCTTGCTCCTTCTTTTAAGCAAGTTGAATTGTTGGTGGGGGAGCAAAAAGAACCTCTGAGCATGTGCAGAGCGCCCAGCGGCCACGCAGCCAACCCACCGATTGGCAGGGCCCCTTGAGCTAAGCTTCGCCGCTTGAATGACTGCCTTACCCCCCAAATCTACGTCAAGGCCGAACAGGGCAAAGTAATGATCATAATTATAGTAGTGTCCTCACACCATAAACAATGGCAAAAATCCGTTAGGGCGTGAACCTTAACTTAAGCAGCGTGACCGAAAGCTTGCCCAGTTGAATGTCTACCTGTCAAGGACACAGGAGGACCCTCAAAGGCCACCAGGAGCCCATTACAAGGCTTCGGGCGGAGGGCGACGCTGTCCCCTAAGCAACTTAAGTTTCAGCTTCACCAGTTGAATGCCTAACCTGTCCCCGAAACTAGAGGACCCCCCCCAAAACCCTGCTAGGAGCCCATTATAAGGCTCAGGGAAGAGGGGAGTTTATCCCAGTCACCAAAATCCTGCAGGATTCAAAGCGGGTTTAAGTTTCAGCTTCACCAATTGAATGTCTACCTGTCCCCAAAACTATTTCAAAGGCGCAGGGAAGCAATGGGACGGGATGCCTGCAAAACTGGGCGCTCCTTCCTTGGAGGCTTCTAAGCGGAGGTTGGCTGGCCATCTGCCATGGATGCTTTAGTTGCGATTCCTGCATTGCAGGGGGTCGGACTAGATGACCCTCGGATCCCTCTTCCCACTCCACGATTCTATGACCTTTGCGGGGAATTTCGCGGGGTTTTTTTGCTTTGCGCTTTCCCCCGGTTTCTTTTTCTTTTTCTTTTTGCTTTCTTTTCCTCTCGAAGGAGACCCACACACAGGAAACTCCCATCCTGCAGGAATTCGGCTCTTTCTGCCCTTATAAGGCTATTTCAACTGGCGGCCAATCAGCGCGCGGGAGGCGGCGCTCGGCTGGCCCCCAAAAACTTCGCCGAGGGCGGCGTGGAGGCGCGCGGAGCGAGCGGGTGCCCTTGCCTTTGGAGCGTGTCCCGAGCGCGCCTGCCCCGCCAGACAGCGCCCTGCCCCGGCACAGGATGAGCAGCAACCAGTTCAACAAGGGACCCAGCTACGGCTTGTCGGCCGAAGTGAAGAACCGGGTAGGTGGTGGTCCCGCGCGCCCCTCGCCAAATGCGTAAATGCGCCCTGGGCACACGGAGGGGCCACTTTGGAGAGGTGCGTTTGGAGCGCTCCCGGGTTTATTCGACAGACGGATTGCGTTTATTGAACGCAGTCTGGATCCCACTTCCCCACCCACCCACCCACCCACAAGGTGGCGTATGTAGGTATCTGCCTGCCTCCCCCCACCCACCAGCGCTGGTTCAATCCCCACAACAACCCCGCGAGGTAGGCCGCTTTGGAGAGGTGGCGCCGGGAACGCTCCGGGTTTATTCGACCGAAGGATTGCCTTTACTGAACGCAGTCTAGAGCCCACTCCCCCCCCACATACCCACAAGGGGCTCAAGCGTATGTGGATCTCTCCCCCACCCCCGCTCCCCCCAGCGCTGAGTTAATCCCCACAACAACCCCGCGAAGTAGGCCTCTTTGGAGAGGTGGCGGCGCGAGCGCATCGGGTTTATTCGACGGGCGGATTGAGTTTATTGAACGCAGGCTAGAGCCGCCACGCCCCCCACCCCCCCCCCGTCCCAAGGTGGCGTATGGAGGTCTGCACCCCCCCCCCCAGCGCTGATTCAATCCCACACCAACCCTGGGAGGTAGACAGCTCTGGAAAAGTGATTTGCTCCTTGAGAGCTCTGGATTTATTTATTTATTGCACACACAGTAGATTTATGTTAGGAGGGTAGGCTTTATGTTGTGTGGGGGGGGGGAGAGGCAGAACCTCAGTTAAATATTTTTATTGGGGGGGCAGCTATGTCCATGTGCACATAGAAATAGCCACATTTTTCTTCCAAAGGGACTCTAGGTGGCGTTTATGGATCGTCCCCCCCCCATTTAATTCCAGCGACAATCCTGCGAGGTGGGCAGGCTTGGGAGAAGTGGCTCGCTCTGGATGAATTTTATTTTTTATTTATTTCATACACACAAACATTTATATCCCATTTAGTCAAATATTTATAGGCTTCACCCTTCGTTGAAAAATACAAAAAGGTTGTACAGTATACAAGAAAGTTGCAGTAACCTTCCCCCCCCCCCCAAGCTCATTGGGGGAAAATTAATTAATTTCCCAGGCCTGTTTGGGAGTATCACAAGTTTTCGACAGATGCCTGAAAGTGAAAG
This sequence comes from Darevskia nairensis, assembly GCA_034642065.1. Classification (NCBI taxonomy): domain Eukaryota; kingdom Metazoa; phylum Chordata; class Lepidosauria; order Squamata; family Lacertidae; genus Darevskia; species Darevskia nairensis. The sequence goes on along the minus strand of JAWWNI010001190.1, from coordinate 200,611 downwards.
CAGGGATGGTTCACACCCTTCGGAGTTTGAATCTCACATACCTCACTCCCCCTTGCAGCCAACATAGTGGTTGTAGGAGCCCTGGGTTCAAATGTCTCCACTCCAGAGGTGAATCTCGCTTGTTGACCAGCCACTAGGGCTCAGTCCCAGGGCTGCTGTGAGGATCAAAATTGCGAAGAACTGCGTAGGCCACGTTTGAGGTCTTTGAAGGAAAGGCGTGTAAGAAGGACAAGCAAAGCCAATGCAATTCTGGGCTGCATCAATAGGTGTAAATATTTAAACTGGGGACTCTCGGGCTCCAGGCTCAAAGACTCTGCAGCTACAAGGCCAAAAGCTGAGAAGTCACCCCAGGACTCAATAAAACAAATGCCCGGAGGGAAAAACAGCTGGTAAAAAACAGAATCCATCCTATTTCACTGAAAGGCCCAGTTACTCAGAGGTAAGCAAAAGGAGACCATCACAAAAGCGAAGGGCCAGTTGCAGCTCCAACCCCAATTCAATTTCACAAGGGACTATCACCTGGGGGCTTTTAAAGGAAGATTATTTAATAGAATCCTAGAGCTGGAAGAGACCCCAAGGGCCATCCAGTCCAACCCCCTGCCAAGCAGGAACACCATCAAAGCATTCTTGACAGATGGCTGTCAAGCCTCTGCTTAAAGACCTCCAAAGAAGGAGACTCCACCACACTCCTTGGCAGCAAATCCCACTGTCGAACAGCTCTTACTGTCAGGAAGTTCTTCCTAATGTTTAGGTGGAATCTTCTTTCTTGTAGTTTGAATCCATTGCTCCGTGTCCGCTTCTCTGGAGCAGCAGAAAACAACCTTTCTCCCTCCTCTATATGACATCCTTTTATATATTTGAACATGGCTATCATATCACCCCTGAACCTTCTCTTCTCCAGGCTAAACATACCCAGCTCCCTAAGCCGTTCCTCATAAGGCATCGTTTCCAAGCCTTTGACCATTTTGGTTGCCCTCCTCTGGACACGTTCCAGCTTGTCCGTATCCTTCTTGAACTGTGGTGCCCAGAACTGGACACAGTATTCCAGGTGAGGTCTGACCAGAGCGGAATACAGTGGGACTATTACTTCCCTTGATCTAGATCAGTGATGGCTAACCTTGACACTCCAGATGTTTTGGGACTACAACTCCCATCATCCCTGACCACTGACCCTGTTAGCTAGGGATGATGGGAGTTGTAGTTCCAAAACATCTGGGGTGTCAAGGTTAGCCATCACTGATCTAGATGCTATACTCCTATGGATGCAGCCCAAAATTGCATGGGCTTTTTGAGCTGCTGCATCACACTGTTGACTCATGTCAAGTTTGTGGTCTACCAAGACTCCTTGATCCTTTTCACTTGTACTGCTCTCAAGCCAGGTGTCACCCATCCTGTATTTGTGCCTTTCATTTTTTTTTTGCCCAAGTGTAGTACTTTACATTTCTCCCTGTTAAAATTCCTCTGTGTCTGTTTCTCCTCCTCGCATACCGGGACTAAGTGAGTTGTTGTCAGAGCAAGCTACAGTCGAGCTGAGATCACAGAATCGTAGAATCTATGGAAAGGGGCCTGAGGGTAATCTAGCCCAACCCCGCGGTGAATAGACATTCGAGGTGCCACATTTGGTGCCTGGCTTGTATATCTGCGTTTCTGACACTGCTCTGACCCCTTTTAACTCTGATATCTTACAAATCCTAGAGCTGTGCTCGGTTCCCCAGTTTCTTCCCACCCACTCCCAGTTGCTTCAATCTGGTGTTGTTCTGGCTGCGTCCCAGAAACTCTGCCGTTCCTGGGAACCTCTTTTTGTTTTTGTTCCGGAGTCTCATCAGAGCCATCCGATCATGCCGAGACTTGGAAACGTCTGGAAGGGATTCTCGTTTTTCCACCCGTACGATTCCGCCCAGAGGACAGCGAGCGTGTGCTGATTTCATCCCTGCGTTCTGGGCTCAAATCACAGGTCACCCTGTTAACGAAAGACGCTCGAGAGAACTCTGGTTAATAATGCGGCCGCAAAGTAGCGCTTTTAAATTTTATTTGTGTGAAAAGTTATGCAAACTACCTAACTCCTCTGGCCAAGGAGACCTCCAAAATCACAAAGTCTTTTTATTTTTAATTTCTTAAAAAGACGAGGCATAAAAGGAAAAGTGGACGAGGAGGGCGGAGGAAAGAAACTCAGATTTGAGTCTTCAGTGAAGTAAGCTGCTCTAATGACCGGCTGGGGTGGAGAAATTCAAGGAGATGAAACGTCAGACGTTGCAGATCTCTCACTTAGCACTACCTCCCCCAAATTACCGATAGATAATAGTTATTGCTGACAGGTGACAGTTTAATTATGACGTCTTTTTCAGTGGGATTTTAGCAGCTATCTGAATGGAGACTGGCCTTTGAGAGGGCATTGCCTGTTGCGAAAGTATTTTTTCAAGTTAAGGACAAGGCCAAATCCGGAGAGAGGCAATCTATGAAAAGGCTGGGGGAGAGTTTCCACGCTCAGCCAATTTTGGTCTTCTCCCAAACTGTGGTTTTGTGCGTGTAAGCAAATCTGAATCATTGCCATCCAAGTGTATCTTGTTCCACTTCCTCATCAGTTGCTGGTTCTCCAGTGCGGAGACATTGAAACGGCAATAGGCTGGGGCTGGTGACTTGTCTCTGACGCAGGCATTCGCCCTGGTCTCTCGGCTGACTTCCTGGGAAAGGCGGGATTTGTTTTTGTTTTTGTTTAAATAATTTTTATTAGCTTTTCCAAACATATAAACACAACTTAACACATATCACATACTAAAACAAATACAAATAAAACAATAACCACATATATCTCTTCCTTTCCCCCTTCTTCTTTCCTTATCATCTTAGTTTGACTTCCTCCTATCACTCCTACTGCGTTTCATTGTATTTCATCTTTAGCAATTTCCTATCATCTTCTAATATTATTTCTCTATCTACTACTATTTCTTAGTTTAACTTAACACTTTATATTTCCTTACTCATATTATTATCTTAACCCATCCTAATCATACATCATAAATTTTACTTAACTAATCTTATTTCTACTCTGTAAACTACCACATTTTCCAGCTTTTTCTAACTTTAAATATTGCAATAATTTTTAATATAATCCTTAAACTTCTTCCATTCGGGATTTGAACCCGGGACCTCCGTAGCTAGCGGCTGGTTTGGGCCCCGAGTTTTCCCACATCCGGAGTTTGCCTATGCCTGATTCTAGTCCAACCCCCTGCAGTGCAGGAATCCTTTTTCGCCTGACGCCTGACTTGAACCCAGGACCCTGAGATGAAGAGTGTCTGAGCTAAACCCTCGCGCAGACGAAGGTGCCAAGTGAAAAACGAGAAGCTCTTGGCTCGGATGCAAACTTGGTTGGGTGCCCTTTGGCAAGTCTCTCCGGTTCCTTACCTGGTGCCCGTATTACCCAAGCCGCCCAGGTCCTCGGGGAACACTTAGGGGTCAATTACGCGGCGCCATCAAGCATGCAAAGCTTGCCACCCCCCTGCCGCTGCTTGCAAACGCCCGGCCCATCATCACATTTCGAAAGGAGACTCTCGCCGCCCGATGGATCAGCGTTTTTCCTCCTCGCGGCTGCGTTCCGCACCCAAGCCAGAGGGGAAACAGACAGCAACAGGATGGACAAGGCTCGCAATAGCTGCCGCGAAGAAGCCAGAGGCTCCCATTCTCGATCCGAGAAAAAAAGAGAGAGTTCCTCTCCGACGCTGTCTCAAACGCACAGGACTCTCTGGTCCTGAATGGGGTATCCGTGCCCCCGAAGGACCAGGTGCACAGCCTGGGAGTCATTTTGGACTCACAGCTGTCCATGGAGGCGCAGGTCAATTCTGTGTCTACCAGCTCCATCTGGGACGCAGGATGAGACCCTCCCCTGCCCGCGGACTGTCTCGCCAGAGTGGTGCATGCTCTGGTTATCTCCCGCTTGGACTACTGCCATGCGCTCTCCGTGGGGCTCCCTTCGAAGGTGACCCGGAAACTGCAACTAATCCAGAATGCGGCAGCTAGACTGGTGACTGGGAGCGGCCGCCGAGACCACATAACACCAGTCTTGAAAGACTTACACTGGTTCCCAGTACGTTTCCGAGCACAATTCAAAGTGTTGGTGCTGACCTTTAAAGCCCTAAACGGCCTCGGTCTTGTATACCTGAAGGAGCGTCTCCACCTCCATCATTCAGCCCAGACACTGAGGTCCAGCGCCGAGGGCCTTCTGGCGGTTCCCTCACTGCGAGAAGCCAAGTTACAGGGAACCAGGCAGAGGACCTTCTCGGTGGTGGCGCCCGCCCTGTGGAACGCCCTCCCATCAGAGGTCAAAGGGATCAACAACTACACAACATTTAGGCAGTTGCAGTTAGTGAAGATGAAGATGAATCCTAGAATCCGAGAGTTGGAAGAGACCCCAAGGGCCATCCAGTCCAACCCCCTGCCAAGCAGGAAACACCATCCAAGCATTCCTGACAGGTGGCTGTCAAGCCTCTGCTTAAAGACCTCCAAAGAAGGAGACTCCACCACACTCCTTGGCAGCAAATCCCACTGTCCAACAGCTCTTACTGTCAGGAAGTTCTTCCTAATGTTTAGGTGGAATCTTCTTTCTTGTAGTTTGACTCCATTGCTCCGTGTCCGCTTCTCAGGAGCAGCAGAAAACAACCTTTCTCCCTCCTCTATATGACATCCTTTTATATATTTGAACATGGCTATCCTATCACCCCTGAACCTTCTCTTCTCCAGGCTAAACATACCCAGCTCCCTAAGCCGTTCCTCATAAGGCATCGTTTCCAGGCCTTGGACCATTTGGGTTGCCCTCCTCTGGACACGTTCCAGCTTGTCAGTTTAGCTTATACGTAAATCCGGCGCTGCCCGAACCTTGGCGTCTCCGCAGACACCCTGAAGGTTGGCACCGGTGCCAGATCTAGTTGGAAGGCACGCCAGCTTATATAACAAGACGGTTTCTGTGTCTCGCCAGGGCTGCAGGTATATGGACCCCTGTGGCTGGATGGGGCGGGTTTTTGTCCAAAGCGGCGGGTCTTATTTTTGCCCACCTAGCAAAGGTTCAAAGTTTTATTGAGGCCGAGAAGCGAACATGGAAGTGTGCAACTTATTAGCCAAGAAGGCATAGCCACACACAGCTCTCCTTGCTTCTTGCTCACTCAGCAGGAAGTTGAGACATGCTTGTGGCATCAGGCTTGCCCTGTTCTTCCAGGTTATTATGGGATTTCTTCATTCTCTCTGGTTTTTTCTTTTCTTCTTTTGTAACTGGCAAGCGCAAGGGGGCAGGAAAGGCTTTCGATGACGCAAGCGCCCAAACGTGTCATTGTCATGGGGAAGGGCTGGAGCTTGGCGCTACAGAGCGTCTGCTTGGCACGCAGGTCCCGAGTTCGAATCTCGAAACATCCCCTGGCAGAGTGGATTTGATTTAAATCACTAGTCGGTAAGGCTAAGTGACGTTTCGCTTTCCCCCTATTTATTTGCCTACTTAATTTATAGAGCTGCCCCATAGCACAAAGACTGAAATTAGCCTTACAGGAAAAAGCGAGGGGTGAGATGGCTAAAAAAAGCTTTGTCATGTATAATGAGATAAGAATCCAATGTCTCTATTCAGACCAGGTCTCTGCATGGTTTTAAGTTTGGTAATGAGTTGCAATTCAGCAACTTCTCTTTCCAGTCTATTTCTGAAATTCCTTTGTAATAAGACAGCTACTTTGAGATCTTGTGTAGAATATCCTGGGAGATTGAAGTGCTCTCCTACTGGTTCCTCTGTCTTGTGATTCCTGATGTCAGATTTGTGTCCATTTATCCTTTGGCGTAGGGTTTGGCCTGTTTGTCCGATATAGAGAGCTGAAGGGCACTGTTGGCATTTGATGGCATACACAATGTTAGACGATGAGCAATTAAATAGTCCTGAGATGGTATGTTTGATATTGTTAGGGCCAGAAATGGTGTATGTGGCAGCAAAGTTGGCATCTGGGTTTATTGCAGGCTCTGGTGCCAGTATCCGTGTTAAGTCGGTCAGCGAGAAATATTCGAACATACAGGCCTTCACTCTAGTCCCCCTCTGATAATAATAATAATAATAATAATTTATTATTTGTACCCCGCCCATCTGGCCGGGTCCCCCCAGCCACTCTGGGCGGCTTCCAGCAATATTAAAAAAACAATACATTAACATATTACAGATTAAAAACTTCCCTAAACAGGGCTGCCTTCAGGTATTTCCTAAATGTTAGATAGTTGTTAATCATTTTGACCTCTGATGGGAGGGCGTTCCACAGGGCGGGCGCCACCACCGAGAAGGCCCTCTGCCTGGTTCCCTGTAGCTTTGCTTCTCGCAGGGAGGGAACCGCCAGAAGGCCCTCGGAGCTGGACCTCAGTGTCCGGGCTGAACGGTGGGGGTGGAGACGCTCCTTCAGGTATACAGGACCGAGGCCGTTTAGGGCTTTAAAGGTCAGCACCAACACTTTGAATTGTGCTCGGAAACGTACTGGGAGCCAATGTAGATCTCTCAGGACCGGTGTTATGTGGTCATGGCGGCCACTCCCAGTCGCCAGTCTAGCTGCCGCATTCTGGATTAATTGCAGTTTCCGGGTCACCTTCAAAGGTAGCCCCACGTAGAGCGCATTGCAGTAGTGCAAACGGGAGATAACTAGAACATGCACCACTCTGGCAAGACAGTCTGCGGGCAGGGAGGGTCTCGGCCTGCGTACCAGATGGAGCTGGTAGACAGCCGTCCTGGACACAGAATTAACCTGCGCCTCCATGGACAGCTGTGAGTCCAAAATGACTCCCAATACAGCGCACTGTTGAACGTTCGCAAACTCTGTCGACATTTGCCGCTGTTCTGCTCATCCAACGGTCGTCATCGATGGTTTGTCGCCCTTCCTGGAAACGCTTAAACCACTCGTACGCTGTCTTTCGAGTTACGGCTTCATCTACGTGAGCATTTCGTGGGTTTCCGATGCCGGTCGTGTGTTTCGGATATTTCTCGCAGTCCGATTTCTGTGACCGTTCACCGAACTTCCCGGTCACACCTCTGTACGTGGCTGATTTCTAGCACCGTTTGCTGGCCCTTAGGGAGTGCGCTTTGTGGAATTTTGAACCTGTTTCTCTCCTCTTCCTCCAGCTTGCGCTGAAATACGACTCTCAGAAGGAAGCGGAATTAAGGGCATGGATAGAAAGCGTCACCGGACGAGAGATCGGCCCCGATTTTCAGAAGGGGCTGAAAGATGGCGTTGCACTTTGCGAGTGAGTAGGCTTGTGTGTTTTATGTGTGCGTTCTTTTGGTATATTTTTTTAAATTCCATTTTATAATGTACGGTATATCTTCTTTGTAGCTGAGTAAGATTGTTTTCCATAAACACAGTTTTCAAAAGTGAGTCCGTAAGTGACTGTGGAGGCCAATTCTGGATCCACACGTCCTTCCACAGTGGGGACATTAGTTTCCGGGCGGGAGTTGATCCCAATGTGGATTTGCCAAGCGCGCCTTCCTCTTAGCACGTTTCTCCCTTGCGTCCTGAGTTCGAGTGTCTCCAAAGCCCACAACACCTTTGGTAAAGGCTGTTCTCCAACTGGAGCGCTCGCGGGCCAGTGTTTCCCAGTTGTCTTTGTTTATACTACATTTTTCTAGATTTAAACCTCTTTTGTCGACCGCCGGCATTACGCTTTCCATTCTTAAGTTCGGAATAGAGGAGTGGATTTGGAAGGCGATAATCAGACATCCGCCAACAATAGGAAACGGAGAGAGGACGGGCGAGAAATAAAAGGCGAAACCTTACGTGTGTGTTTTCTCCCTCCCCAGGCTAATGAACAAACTTCAGCCGGGTTCGATAAGGAAAATTAATCGCTCAGGCCTCAATTGGCACCAGGTATGTTCCCTCTACTGCAAAAGTCACATGCGAAAGCTGCAAAGGGTTTGAAAGACTAGGTACAATGAATTGATACGAAAAAGGGATTTTTTTATTCTTTGTAAGGGAGGTGGTTTCAGGAATCCCTTTAAGGCTGACTTGTGGGGGGAAGTATACAGGGGTCCCTTGTTTCTCAAACTTCATCCGTCCTGGAAGTCCGTTCCAAAACCAAAGCGTTCCAAAACCAAGGCGCGCTTTCCCATAGAAAGGAATGCAGAACAGATTAATCCGTCCCAGACTTTTAAAAACAATCCCTAAAACAGCAATTTAACATGGATTTTACTATCTAAGAAGACCACTGATCCATAAAATGAATGCATGAATCAATGTACTGTACTAAGATAGCATTGTAGATGATAAAAAATAAAATTAAATTCTTTTATGTACATGCACCGATGACGGTCATTGTTTAGATGGGGAGCTTTTATCCATTTCCGCAGTCGCATAATCGGAGCTGAACTGGGTTCCGCACAGTCACAGAAACAAATGAACCGAAAAAGCCACAAAAACGCGAAATAAATAGCAATAAGAAAAGCGCCAAACTTAATTCGTTCCGGAAGTCCGTTGGACTTCCGAAATGGTCGGAAACCGAGGCGCGGCTTCTGATTGGCGCAGGCGCCCCGGAAACAATCGCCAATAGCTGCATCGGACGTTTGGCTTCCGGAAAACGTTTGAAAACCGGAACACACACTTCCGGGTTTGATTACCAAGGTATCACTGTATTTAAAACAGGGTGGATTTGATTTAAATCAAATTGATTTAAATCACGATTTAAATCACTAGTCAGTAAGGCTTGATTTAAATATTTTTTTTACAGAAAGACTCATTCTTGCTGGTATAATCTTAATATTTACAACCATATGAAGGTTTCATTTTTGGAATAACAAATTTTCAGAGTAGTTTTTACAGTTATATCAAAAATTACTGATTTGGTTATACTACTAGAAATACATAGACAGATAATTATGAAATTATGGTGAGGTTTAATAAGTTAACTTGTTTATATTTGGACAACTTTTCTGCTGTACTTTATTGGAAGGAGAAAAATAATCATTTCCTTAATAACCATTTAAACAATTTATTTAACTAAAAGAATAACATGATAGCATATGTTTCCATGTTTGTTAACTGATGTGGTTAAACATTTTTTTTAAAAAACAGACTGAGTTTTAGCACACTTGATAAACTTAAAACAAATCCTTATTTCCTGATGAATAGCCTTTGGACTACAATGTAACTTAAATAGAAGACTATATTTAGAAAGATTTTTCCTCCAAAAGCATTTTATTTTAAAAATCCAATTTAAATCAAAAAAATCCGATTTAAATAAAAAAAAAAATCTGATTTTTTTTTGATTTTTTAAAAAAAATCGTTGATTTTTATCTGCCCTGATTTAAAATCTACCAACCTCCACCTTGGTACTTCTATCGGGGGTGAGCTCTGCCCCTTCCGGAAATTCACCAATAAATCCCAACGCGAACCCCAGACGATTTAAAAGGAATCCCCTAGTTGTGTAAGAAGGGGCTTCTGGGAGTCCCCTGCCTTGACTCGGCCGCCCTTTCCTTCGGCAGCTCGAGAACCTCTCCAACTTCATCAAAGCCATGATGAGCTACGGCCTGAAGCCCGTCGACGTCTTCGAAGCCAACGACCTGTTCGAGAACGGGAACATGACCCAGGTCCAGGTGTCGCTGTTGGCGCTGGCTGGCATGGTGAGGCAACCGGGTGCCCTCTTGGGGCTGAACAACAGTGCCCCGTGGCCTCCATGGCGGGGCTGATTGGCTGGGCTGTGTCAGGGTGGTAGTGACTGATTGGTTGTGCTGCGCCACGGGGTGGCTGATTGGCTGGGCTGCACCAGGGTGGCGGCGGCTGATTGGCTGCACCACACTGTGGGGGTGGCTGATTGGCTGGGCTATGCCAGGGTGGTGGCGGCTGATTTGCTGCACCACACTGTGGGGTGGCTGATTGGCTGGGCTACGCCACGGAGTGGCTGATTGGCTGGGCTACGCCACGGAGTGGCTGATTGGCTGGGCTACGCCAGGGTGGCGGCGGCGGCTGATTGGCTGCACCACACTGTGGGGTGGCTGATTGGCTGTGCTGCGCCATGGAGTGGCTGATTGGCTGGGCTACGCCAGGGTGGTGGCGGCTGATTGGCTGCACCACACTGTGGGGTGGCTGATTGGCTGCGCCGCGACACGGGGTGGCTGATTGGCTGGGCTACGCCAGGGTGGTGGCGGTGGCTAATTGGCTGCACCACACTGTGGGGTGGCTTGTTGGCTGGGCTGCGCCAGGGTGGTGGTGGTGACTGATTGGCTGGGCTGCACTGTGGGGTGGCTGATTGGCTGGGCTGCACCAGGGTGGTGGTGGCGGCTGATTGGCTGGGTTACGCTAGGGTGGCAGCGGTGGCTGATTGGCTGCACCAGTGCACCACACTGTGGGGTGGCTGATTGGCTGTGCTGCACCACGGGGTGGCTGATTGACTGGGCTGCGCCAGGGTGGTGGCGGCGGTTGATTGGTTGCACCACACTGTGGGGTGGCTGATTGGCTGGTTTGCACCAGGGTGGTGGTGGCTGATTGGCTGTGCCACAGAATGGGGAGGCTGATTGGGCTGTGCCAGGGTGGTAGTGGCTGATTGGCCGCACCATGCTTTGGGGTGGCTGGGTGGGCTGTGCCAGGGTGGTGGCTGATGAAAATTTTAACTCTTTCCATACAGTCATATTTATTTGGTCCAGGGCTTTCTTCCAAAACTTAGTGAGTAAAGAACCCTGTAAGAAATGTAATTCCTAGCCTGTGGTGTTTTTTTAAATATAAATTCCTTAATATACAGTTTGGTAGCTCCAGGCTTGCCCTGAATAATTCTTTGCAAGGATGCGGCAAGAGGGGGCCGGCAATATACCCAGAGAGCTATGTTAAGTAAATGTGGAAGACTCTTCCCTCCCTCTGTTTGCAGAGTCTATTCCTCTTGCTCCATGAGGACTAGAAACTTGCGGAGACGCAATCAAAATCTGCAGAAGTTTTGAGCCAGTTTTGAGACTGACCGGGCGAGGTTTGCTTTAAGGTGCTTCTTCTCCCTCCCCTCCCCTCCCCTCCCCTCCCCCCAGGCCAAGACGAAGGGGATGGACAGCGGGGTCGACATTGGCGTGAAGTATTCTGAAAAACAGGAGCGGTGCTTTGACGACGCAAAGCTGAAAGCCGGGCAGTGCGTCATCGGTTTGCAGGTGAGTTGCCCGGTGTTTTGCCGCCGGAACCCAGCAATTCCCTGGAGGTTTTCCCCAGGTACTCTCCTGGGCGAGCCAGCAATAAATCACACTGACCGATCTGGGGTTCAACTCTTTATTAGCAAGAACACGGATCTGCGCAGACTTGGTGGACTGTCAGGCCTAAGGAGCACAGCAGCTCATCCCCGGGAGGTCTGGCCTCGTGGATAATAATAATAATAATAATAATAATAATAATAATAAATACATTGTATTGTTTATACCCCGCCCATCTTTCTGGGTTTCCCCAGCCACTCTGGGCGGCTCCCAACAGAACACTAAAAACAGAATAAAACATCAAACATTAAAAACTTCCCTAAAGAGGGCTGCCTTCAGATGTCTTCTAAAAGTCAGATAGTTGTTTATCTCCTTGACATCTGCTGGGAGGGCGTTCCACAGGGCAGGCGCCACCACCGAGAAGGCCCTCTGCCTGGTTCCCTGCAACCTCACTTCTCGCAGGGAGGGAACCGCCAGAAGGCCCTCGGAGATGGACCCAGGTGTCCGGGCTGAACGACGGGGGTGGAAACGCTCCTTCAGGTCTACTGGGCCGTTTAGGGCTTTCAAGGTCAGCACCAACCCTTTGAATTGTGCTCGGAAATGGACTGGGAGCCAATGTAGGTCTTTCAGGACCGGTGTTATATGGTCTCGGCGGCCGCTCCCACTCCCCAGTCTAGCTGCCGCATTCTGGATTAGTTGCAGTTTCCGGGTCACTTTCATGCAGGAGCTGCTTTCTGCATCCCGACTCCTCCATGACCCTCAGCTGTACCGGGGAACGGGGTCTATCCTAGAGGGTCCCCCATCTCTGACCTCTGGGTCTGTCCTGGATGCATCACCTGCATGTTTTAGCAAGAGCCGCGGAGCCGCCGTGTAACCCGCGAACCTCTCTGGTTTCAGATGGGCACCAACAAATGCGCCAGCCAGTCGGGGATGACGGCTTACGGCACCCGGAGACATCTCTACGACCCCAAGAACCAGATCTTACCTCCGATGGACCATTCCACCATCAGCCTCCAAATGGGAACAAACAAATGTGCTAGTCAGGTGAGGACAGCTGCTGCATAATTGTGCCAATTCATAATAATAATAATAAAAATAATAATAATGGTCCAAGGCCTGGAAACGATGCCTTATGAGGAACGGCTTAGGGAGCTGGGTATGTTTAGCCTGGAGAAGAGAAGGTTCAGGGGTGATATGATAGCCATGTTCCAATATATAAAAGGATGTCATATAGAGGAGGGAGAAAGGTTGTTTTCTGCTGCTCCAGAGAAGCGGACACGGAGCAATGGATTCAAACTACAAGAAAGAAGATTCCACCTAAACATTAGGAAGAACTTCCTGACAGTAAGAGCTGTTCGACAGTGGGATTTGCTGCCAAGGAGGGTGGTGGAGTCTCCTTCTTTGGAGGTCTTTAAGCAGAGGCTTGACAGCCACCTGTCAGGAATGCTTTGATGGTGTTTCCTGCTTGGCAGGGGGTTGGACTGGGTGGCCCTTGGGGTCTCTTCCAACTCTATGATTCTATGATTCTATGATTTACTTTCCTAAGTATCCCCACTGCATTAGCAATATCAGGTCTACATGTAGTGACTAAATATAAAAGTTTACCAATAATTGACTTATATTTATTATTGTCTGGTAACAGTTTTGGACTGGATGGCCCTTGTGGTCTCTTCCAACTCTAGGATTCTATGATTCTATGATTCTAATAATAATAATAATAATAATAATAATTTATTATTTGTACCCCGCCCATCTGGCTGGGTCCCCCCAGCCACTCTGGGCGGCCTCCAACAGATATTAAAACATCACAGGTTAAAAACTTCCCTAAACAGGGCTGCCTTCAGATGTCTTCTAAAAGTCAGATAGTTGTTTATTTCCTTGACATCTGAAGGGAGGGCGCCACCACCGAGAAGGCCCTCTGCTGGTTCCCTGTAGCTTTGCTTCTCACAGGGAGGGAACGGCCAGAAGGCCCTCGGCGCTGGATCTCAGTGTCTGGGCTGAAAGGTGGGGGTGGAGACGCTCCTTCAGGTATACAGGTACACATTGGTAAGAACTCTGATCTTTGGAGCTCTGCTCCAGCTCCTGCCAACCTAGCAGTTCGAAAGCACGCCAGGGCAAGTACCGGTAGATAAATAGATACCGCTGCGACGGGAAGGTAAATGGCGTTTCCGTGCGCTGCTCTGGTTTCCATCACAGAGTCCCGTTGCCCCAGAAGTGGTTTAGTCATGCTGGCCACATGACCCAAGAAGCTGTCTGCGGACAAACGCCGGCTCCCTCGGCCAGTAAAGCGAGATGAGCGCCGCAACCCCAGAGTCGCCTTTGACTGGACCTAACTGTCCAGGGGTCCTTTACCTTCACCTGCTATTGTCCATACCTGATCGCTCAACCCTTGTTACTGTGTCCTTTCTTTTAGCAGACCAAGATGTTCAGGTGACAGCAAAAACTGCAAGGTTTTTAGCGGGGGCAACAAGATCTATTATTTGATCGTGGATGTAAACCCCCAAAACGTATTTTCTGTAGTTAAGTTTTTACCTGTATTTCGTTTTATTTTATCACTATGTCTCGTGGCTGATGCAAATAATGATTATTCTGCAGAATGCCGCAGCGAGGCTCCTTATGGGGTCTTTGCCGCGGGACCACATTCATCCAGTGCTCTACCAGCTGCACTGGCTCCCGGTGGAGTACAGGGTCAGGTTTACGTTGCTGGTTTTGACCTTTAAAGCCATATGCGGCCTAGGACCCTCGTACCTAAGGGACCGCCTCTCCTGGTATGCCCCGGGAGGACCTTAAGGTCCACAAATAATAACATTTTGGAGGTCCCGAGCCACAAGGATGCTAGGCTGGCCTCAACCAGGGCCAGGGCCTTCTCAGTACTGGCCCCGACTTGGTGGAACGCTCTGTCACAAGAGACCAGGGCCCTGCGGGATTTGGCATCTTTCCGCAGGGCCTGCAAGACGGAGCTGTTCCGCCTGGCCTTTGGGTTGGTTTCAGTTTAACCCTGATGTTTCATTCCTTTATGGTTTGATTGGTGGGCTACTTAAAAACGAGGCTGCATTTTTAACTTTAAATCGCATTTTAATTGATTGTTTTGTATGTTCTGTTGTGATTTTATGGGTGTTAGCCGCTCTGAGCCCGGTCTTGGCTGGGAAGGGCGGGGTATAAATAAAAAATTATTATTATTATTAGTCCATTATTGCCCCCCCCTAACTCTTAAGACGATCTGAAATTCTTCCTCCTTTTAAAAAAATCCTTCCCTCCCCGATCAGGTGGGCATGACGGCTCCAGGCACAAGGCGGCACATCTACGATTCAAAGCTGGGGACGGACAAATGCGACGACAGCTCCATGTCTCTGCAGATGGGCTACAACCAGGGGGCCAACCAGAGCGGGCAGGTTTTCGGCTTGGGGCGCCAAATCTACGACCCCAAGTACTGCCCCCAGGGCACCCCTGGCGAGGCGGCCAACGCGGCGCATAATGACGGGAACTCGGCTGAATATTACTACTATCAGGAAGGAGAGGAGCAATGAGCCTGGGGGAATGGGGGGCATGTTTCCCTGTCCCCCCCTCCTGTGTTCCCCTGACCTCCCCCCCCTTTGTACAGTTCCTGCCCCACCTCTTAATCGCCACAGATACTGCAATCTTAAAAACGAGAATCTTTTCTCTGCGTAGCCCCGACATAAGCAGAGATGGAAACGGAGATCTCCTGTTCGTTCGTTCTATTTTTTAGGAAAGGGAGTCTTATGTGGGCCAGATCCAAGGCTGTGTTTACACCACCAACCTGCCCGAGGCTCTCGAAATCTTAGCGAGATTCCAGATGTAATACGCCAGGACGGAGATGTCCGGCTGCGGTTGACAGGCAGATCCCAGGGAGATCTTGGTTGATCGCGGGATCGTGACTGCTGCTGACAATTGGCGATAGTTTCCTTTAGCACTGGATGTGTTTATCGGTGATTTTTTTGCATCCTCCCCTAGGAAAAGCTCAACAACCCTGTTAACCCCCCCTCCAAAAAAAAGGTCAATAACTCTTGGCTCCCACCCCCCCCAAAAAGCTTGATTACTCTCCTTCCGCCACCCCCACGCACACTCCTCCCTCCAATGACAATGGGTAGATCACCACCAGCTTTTTAAATACTGGGAGTAGATTGCGGACTCATGTGAGTTAGACGTGCCTACAATAGGGGTTGGATGGGACGCGGGTGGCGCCGTGGGTTAAACCACAGAGCTTAGGGCTTGCCGATCGGAAGGTCGGCGGTTCGAATCCCTGCGACGGGGTGAGCTCCCGTTGCTCAGTCCCTGCTCCTGCCCACCTAGCAGTTCGAAAGCACGTCAAAGTGCAAGTAGAGAAATAGGAACTGCTCCGGCGGGAAAGTAAACGGCGTTTCCGTGCGCTTCTCTGGTTCGCCAGAAGCGGCTTAGTCCTACTGGCCACATAATAATAATAATAATAATAATAATAATAATAATAATAATAGTTACAGGTAGATAGCCGTGTTGGTCTGTCATAGTCAAAACAAAATAAAAAAATTCCTTCCAGTAGCACCTTAGAGACCAACTAAGTTTGTTCTTGGTATGAGCTTTCGTGTGCATGCACACTTCTTCAGAAGTGTGCATGCACACGAAAGCTCATACCAAGAACAAACTTAGTTGGTCTCTAAGGTGCTACTGGAAGGAATTTTTTTATTTTGTTTTGAATAATAATAATAATTCTTTTATTTGTACCCCGCCCATCTGGCCGGGTCTCCCCAGCCAGTGTGGTGTAGTGGTTAAGAGCGGTAGACTCGTAATCTGGTGAACCGGGTTCGCGTCTCCGCTCCTCCACCTGCAGCTGCTGGGTGACCTTGGGCTAGTCACACTTCTCTGAAGTCTCTCAGCCCCACTCATCTCACAGAGTGTTTGTTGGGGGGGAGGAAGGGAAAGGAGAATGTGAGCCGCTTTGAGACTCCTTCGGGGAGTGATAAAGCGGGATATCAAATCCAAACTCTTCTTCTTCTTCTTCTTCTTCTTCTTCTACTCTAGGCGGCCTCCAACAGATATAAAAATACATTAAAATATCACAGGTTAAAAACTTCCCTAAATAAGAATAATAATTCTTTTATTACCTGACCTGGAAGCTGTACGCCGGCTCCCTCGACCACTAAAGCGAGATGAGCGCCGCAACCCCAGAGTCGGACACGACTGGACCTAACGGTCAGGGGTCCCTTTACCTTTACCATCCGACATTACCCATTTGCTGAGTTGACCTGTTGAAACCCGGGCCGATTCTGAGATTCCTGCATTTCAGCGGGTTGGACTGGATGAACCCTGGAAGTCGCCTTCCAACCCGACAATTCCACGAGGCTCCGGAGAGCCCCCAAAATAAATTGGGCTGGGCAGACAAAATAAGTCCGGTGTCGTGCAGTCGCTTTCCTGAACTGGTGGGAATCCTGCATTGCCCGCAGACCATAATGTTCACAACCATCTGGTCTAGAAAACTGCAAAACCTGGGTGGTTGGTTTGTGTGTGTGTGTGTTTTTTGTAGCAATAAAACAGCCAAACCTTCTGTGCTCACGTTGAATGATGGTGTACACATAGCCTAAGGATACCAGACGTCCCCGGATTTACAAATCAGTCCCCATACAAAATCCATTGAAGTTGAAAATTGTTCCCGGATTCATTGGGAAAAAATCTGGTAGTCTTATCATAGCCTTTAGAATTGCCCCTGCTTAAAATGATAATAATAATAATTCTGCAAGATCAATTGTTTCCTTGCTGGAACCTGAATTATGCAAAATTGATGACCATTTGCATGCATTTTATTGGTGTTTTTTTTTAGAATGGAGGTCCTTTATTTTGTGTGTGCAAGGGGTATTAACGTCGATGCAAGCATATGTGTATAAGCGAGGGATGAACCCAGAAAAGGAATATTAACTGGAGAGAAACTCCACTGGCTTCAAGGACAATAACCTACTTTCTAAATATGTCCGTCACGAGGACTAGAAACTTAGATTTCTTTTTTTAAAAAACGAAGCAGAGTTCTCTGGAATCTGTAGCAGATTTCACACCAAAGCTTGGCTTGTACAAGGTAAAAATTTAACAGTTTTTATCTACAGCACTTAACGCGGTTCGGTTCACCTTTGTGCCTTAATTGGGGAACGATTTTGAAGCCAGGTTGCAAACTTTTTGCCTGCCGTTGTTGACGTTCAGTCGAAAACAGCAGCCGGCACGTTTCTCGATTCACCTGTCAACAACGATATTTACCGGAAGCTCGTTTGCAAACTCAGATTGGCGAGATCCGGTTTTAATATTTTTTAGGAAGATCTAGCTGCCGTCCCTGTCTTCGGGGATTTTTGATTCTGCCAGGATCACTATTGCTGTAGCAGCCTATTTGCATAGCGCTTGGGACAGCAGAGGTGTTAAGCTTTGGGGGTGACGGTTTCGTAACCCAGTGAGGTCTAGCAGCTTGGAAAGGCTTTCAAGATTGCAACTTTTCTCCCCCTCTTCTCCTTAGGTGCCCATTTCTTGGTGCTACGTAACTTTTTTTAAGGGACCAAGAATTCCATCTTTCATAAGTAAAACCAAAACTCCTCTTTTTTAAAAAAGAAATTGAAAAGAAGTTTTGTAAGCCTTTATATAATGCTTAAAGGATCTATTTTTGTTGTTGTGATTGCTGAGGGACCAGTATGTTGGTTTTTTAAATAAAAAATATGTCCTTAAATCTTTTATAAGCATTCCATCAATAGCCTTAATTTCTCTGTAGGGAATCTCACGAAGATACGAGTCACTAAACCGTCTGTTTGCTAATGGATGTGAAAAAGATGGGAAAGACCACAGCCGAGGAACCCGTGGACATCCAGATTTCCCAAACTTTCCCAAAGTCGGGTCTCCCAACTCTCATTGGACTACAACTCCCATCATCCGCAGCTAGCCGGACCTTTGGTAATGGATGATGGGAATTGTAGTCTTAAAAAAACGGAACTGGAGACCCACATTTGGAGAACGCTGCTATAGTCCACTAAGTTGTTTCCTACTAACTCATACTCTTGAGTAGACCTGTATGTGAGCGTCTCGTCGATTTCTGTGGGTCTGCTCTCAGTAGGACTCTGGGGAGATAATTTGCAGACTTCAGAGCTGCACAGATCTCTAGCGGTCTGACTCCAAACATCTACAGAAAGTGACCTGTGTCTCTTTGGAGGCAAAGGCTGTTTCTGATTCCAGAAGTGAGGGGAACAATTCGCACCGCCTGTCCACGATCTCCTGCAATCAGTGCTTTTTTTCTTTAAAAAAACGTTTACTCAAGAAAACTGCCATTTTATCGTTCAAATCGGGAAAATAAATACAGTAAAGGGACAAAAGAATAAAGATTCACAAAATGTTTAGGGGTATGCATACTCCTGCGTACCCCCCAGGAAAAAAGCACTGCCTGCAATGCTCACTTTGTCGCAGAAGTCCCTTGGCTTGCGCTCGCTGCAAAAACAGCGGTGCTAGTCCTCAGGAACATGTTTTTATCAATGAGGTTGTGAGTACTTTTTGCTATAAAAAGCCCCCGATTACAAGCATGGGGAATCTGACGCCCTGGATTCCCCAACTCCCGACATTTGCCACACCGGCTGCTGGGAGTTCTAGTTCAGGGCGCCAAGTTCCTCACCTCCGCTGTATTTAAAATAGGAATTGGCCTTTTCCAGAGGTGTCTGGACTTCCAGATTCTCTCTTCCCTGCTTTTTAAACCTGGAGGCCAATGCCATTCTGTGTTTTTTTTTTAAAAAAAGGCTTCTCCACCCCCCTAAAAAAAAAAAGTGGCTCTTTCTTCATTGCTAAACACCCCCCCTTTTTAAAAATGGAAACTGGACAGTATCCCCCATAACTGTACGGATAACAGCTGCCGCAAACGTCTTTTCCTTGGGGAGGGAGGTGAGGAGCGTGCTGTGTTTTTTCCTGTGAAACGGAAGAGGGACGTAACTGGGACAAAAATAAATAAATGTGAAACTGCAATATTTGAATATAAGCAATAAAATGCTTCAAAAGCAGAGAAGCCTTGGTGTGCGTGTTTTTTCAATTGTGTGTGTCTTGTCAAGAGGGAGATGGCCTTGTATGTTCAGATCAGGGGTTATATATATTAGGGCTGGGTGATACCCGGTTTTCCATTTTGCAATAGACCATCTGCAAAACATCTTGACACACTTGATACATCAGAAGAGTCTTTTCAGCGGCACCTTGGTCCTCAAACTTCATCCGTTCCGGAAGTCCGTTCCAAAACCAAAGCGTTCCAAAACCAAGGCGCGCTTCCCCATAGAAAGGAATGCAAAACGGATTAATCCGTTCCAGATTTTTAAAAACAACCCCTGAAACAGCAATTTAACATGGATTTTACTATCTAACGAGACCATTGATCCATAAAATGAAAGCAATCATCAATGTACTGTACTATAAAATAAATAAGACAGTATTGTAGATGATTAAAAAACATATTTGAGCTCTAAAATGGTGATTTGAGTCAAAATGAGAGTACCACTAAACATTTTTTTTTAGAAAAACACTGTGTACACACACACACACACACACACACACACAAACACACTGTGTGTTTGTATCCTATATAATAAAGAGCAAGTGTCCCTGCTTTTCCGTGTGTCACGGAAGTGCGTTGTGCGCATGTCACACGGGGACGCAGGGATTGGACAGCTCTACTGTTCCCCCCCCAACAGGGACGCAGGCCGGAAGTCAGCGGCGGCGCACGCGCGGTGTCAGTTGAGGCAGCGCCGCCGCCTTGCACGGAGCCTCATCCCTCGCTTCTTGCTAGCGGCGCCCGGCGGCGCCCGCCTCGGCAGCAGCAGCAGCGCCAGCCAAAGTGCGGGGGAAGCGCCGCAGGCGCTCCCGCCGCCGCCAGTCGCCTCCACAGCTCGGATCCGGCCGCCTCCGCGGCTCGGATCCGGCCGCCGCCGCCGATCGCCCTCCTCCTCCCCGCAGCAGCGCCAGCCAAAGCGCGGGGGAAGCGCCGCAGGCGCTCCCGCCGCCGCCGGCCGCCGCCGCAGCTCGGATCCGGCCGCCGCCAGCCCCCCGGAGCCGAATCTCGCCCGGCCGGAGGGATGGCGGAGGAGCGCCCGGGTGGATCCTGGGCCAAGCAGGCCGACGCGGGATCCGCGGCTGTGCCTGAGGCGGCATCTCGGGGGGCAGCAGCCGCCGCTGCCGGGGGGGGGCCACCCCTCTAGCGCCCGTTTTTCAACGGGCTTAATTTACTAGTGTATATATAATACACACACTGGTGGGTGGGTGTATATATACATATATACTCTGTGTTTTATATATATAATACAGTGTGTGTGTGTGTGTGTGTGTGTGTGTGTGTGTGTGTTATGTGTACACACACACACACACACACACACACACACACACACACACTGGATTTTTATATATAAAAATAATAGGGCTTTTTACCAGTATCTGTAATATGTGTCTTTTGATGCAATGGCCTGTAGGCTACGTAAATAAAGTTTATTATTGTATATAAAAATATAAAAATAAACAGATCAATAATTGCAGTCACCTGTGTATGGCAGCTGGTGTACATTTTATAATAATAATAATATTAATAATAATAATTTATTATTTGTACCCCGCCCATCTGGCCGGGTCCCCCCAGCCACTCTGGGCGGCTTCCAACAAACACTAAAATACATTAAAATACCCCACATTAAAAACTTTCCTCAACAGGGCTGCCTTCAGGTGTTTTCTAAATGTCAGGTAGTTATTTATCTCTTTTACAATTTTTTTATGTGCTGTAAGCCGCCCAGAGTGGCTGGGGAAACCCAGCCAGATGGTCGGGGTGTAAATAATAAAAACCATCGTCAAAATCATCAAAATAAGACTGCTGCGTCGCCTTTAAGCATGCGGAGGCTGACGTCACTCGCCCTCCAGTAACCCTCAGGTATAAATCGGGGCGGAGCGTCCGCCTACGGGCGTTCCAAATCCGAACGCCGGCTGGCGGGGTGGGCGTGGCTTGCTTACACAACTCCCTTTGATGTCTGCTGCATCCCCCGCCGCTGTTGCGAACAATGCGGGGGAGAAGCGGCGAGGGGGTCTCCTCTTAAAGGGGCCGCGCCGCGAAAAAAGGAGCCGACAGGTAAGAATCCGATAGATCGATTAATCCATCAACCTGTCAATTGAAACCCCCTTGGAGGGAGCTGGGTCTAGGGAGGGGGGCCGGGGAACGGGTGCCTTAGGAAACATTTCCCGACCTATTATTATTATTATTATTATTATTAATTATTATTATTTACTGAATTTTTATACCGCCCTGTACCTGGGGTTCTCAGGGCGGTTGGCAGAATAAAATCAAGGTCAAGATATAAAACTTTTAAGTCCCACCCCCCACCCCTAAGACCCCAACTTCCAGGTCACTTTTTTAAAATATAAATTACAGTATATGCTGTGGTTTCTCTCCTTCCCCACCCCCGCCAATCACATTATTATTATTATTATTAGTTGAATTTATATACAACCCTATAGCCGGAGGACTCCTGGCGGTTCACAGAACGAAATCAAAATATGAAACCCCAAAATATATAATCAACAACAACAACCCAATAACCCCCCCAAAAAAAACCACATTTTAAGTCCCCCACCACCTTCCTAACACCTCAAAGGGACCCAACTTTCAGGTCACTTTTAAAATATAAATTATATGCTGTATTTTGTTTCCCTCCTCACCCCTGCCAATCACTATTGTTGATGTTGTTTGTTGTTTTATTTATTAATTGAATTTATATACAACCCTATAGCCGGAGGTCTTAGGGCGGTTCACAGAACAAAATCAAAATACAGAACCGCAAAACACATCATCAAAATAGCCTCTGTGTTGTCTTATAAGAGGCGAAATGGAATTCCTGGTCTGAGGCTGATGGTGGAATTATTGATGGTGGAATTATTGATGGTGAAATTATTGATGGTGAAATTATTGATGGTGAAATTATTGATGGCTTCCCGGCAAATGTTTCCGAAGCTTTAAGTGTGCATTAACCGTCTTTTAAAAACCATCTTCAAAGCTCCAAGTCGCAAGACGACATAGCGCATATGATAGTAAAGGGCTGAGTCCAAATAAAAACCTCCCTTAAAAGTTCCCGGTTATAAATATTATTATTGCAGTGGTACCTTGGTTTTCAAACTTAATCCGTTCCGGAAGTCTGTTCCAAAACCAAAGTGTTCCAAAACCAAGGCGAGCTGCTTTGCCATAGAAAGTCATGCAAAAACGGATTGATCTGTTCCAGACCTTTAAAAACAACCCCTAAAACAGCAAATTAACATGGATTTTGCTATCTAACGAGACCATCGATCCATAAAACAAAAGCAATAAACAATGTACTGCGGTCACACAATAAATGATTCGACCAGAAGCTGAACTGGGTTCTGCACGGCCACAAAAACAAAACGAAAAAGAGCAGCGAAAACAGAAACGCAAAATAAATAGCAAAAACAGACAGACTTCAGAGTAACACTCAAAACGGAGCACGTTCGGCTTCCGAAAAAAGTTCGCAAATCGGAACACTTCCTTCCGGGTTTGCAGTGTTTGGGTTCCAAGTTGTTTGAGTACCAAGGCGTTTGAGAACCAAGGTACCACTGTATTATAGCCTCCTAAAAAGTCCAGTTTACATTATATACCTGGGTTCAGCAAACTTTTTAAGCAGGGGGCCGGTCCACTGTCCCTCAGACCTTGTTGGGGGCTGGACTATATTGGGGGGGGGGATGAACGAATTCCTATGCCCCACAAATAACCCAGAGATGCATTTTAAATAAAAGCACACATTCTACTCAAGTAAAAACACGCTGATTCCCGGACCGTCCATGGGCCGGATTGAGAAGGCGATTGGGCCAGATCCTTTTGCCTAAAGTAAAGGTAAAGGGACCCCTGACCATTAGGTCCAGTCATGACCGACTCTGGGGTTGCGCCGCTCATCTCGCTTTATTGGCCGAGGGAGCCGGCGTACAGCTTCCGGGTCATGTGGCCAGCAGGACTAAGCCGCTTCTGGCGAACCAGAGCAGCGCACGGAAACGCCGTTCACCTTCCCACCGGAGCGGGACCTATTTATCTACTTGCACTTGGACGTGCTTTCAAACTGCTAGGTTGGCAGGAGCAGGGACCGAGCAACGGGAGCTCACCCTGTTGCGGGGATTCGAACCGCCGACCTTCTGATCGGCAAGCCCTAGGCTCTGTGGTTTAACCCACAGCGCCACCTGGGTCCTTTTGCCTACCCATGTTATATACTTCAATTCTGCTAGGGTTTTCACTTTTTTGCCGTTATTTTCCAAAATAAGGGCCACGTCTAGCCTTCCTTATGGGGCCTATGGAACTCCTGTCCACTGGCTGCCCGACGAGTTGCCGGCCAGCGGCATTGGGGGGCCGTTGGGGACACCCGTAGGGGGCTCTGAATTCTCGAGAGCGAAACCTTCAGGCCCCGAGATGTGGGGCAGTTCCCTCTGCGAAATCTCCCCCCCCCCCCCCCCCGCGGAGGAGATCAGCCTTTTGTAATGAGATTAGCCCAGGGAGAAGGAATTCAGCCTTCCTTTATCCATGCGGGGAACTGGGATCACCCGATTAGGGTTGCGGGGGCACGAAAGGGGCACATTGGTTCCTCGCTCCGTGGGCACGAGGGTCTCTCCCAGGGCCGTGCAGAGCCAGGCAGAGGCCCGGGCCAGGTAGATCATGTGCCCCCCTTTTTTACCCTGGGGATCTCTGATAAGTAAGTATATAAATAATTTTCACAAAAGTTATGCTGACAAATAATTTTATTTCAAGGCTTGAACCGTATGTGCATATAAAGACAAAATGGAAAATATAGATATACAATAGTGCTTTTTAAAAATACATAGGGAAAAGGATTATTTTAAGTATTTACATTTAAAGATGCTGACTGACCGAGGCCCCCTTTGGAATCGGAGGCCCGGGCCAAGTGGCCCATATGGGCCCCCCTCTGTCTGGGCCTGGTCTCTCAACGCTCTGTGCTCTTTGCCAGGAAGAGTGTTTTTAAAATTAAATTTAAATTTAAATTTAAAAAAGGGCGAGGAAGTCCTGCTTCCGTGAGATGCAGCTGGTTACCTGCTCCCTACTGGGGCTGGTGGACTGGGAGCCCAGTTGGTAGGTGTTGCCGGAGAGAGGCGGAACCCATCCTGCCTCACCCTCCCTGTTGAATTCTGCAAGGTCGAAGGAGCTGGCAGGCTCATACCCAGGCTGCTTATAGGGAGGTGAGATCCGTGGGGCAGATTCAGCCGGTAGAAATATCGCGGGGCAGAAACGGCTGAGGCTCGGGGGGCCGCCTAACCGTGCCAACTGAATAAGGTAAGTGCAGGAGCGATGGGGGAAAGAGAGCGTCGCTCAGTGGGTAGAGCAACTACAGGGTCGGGTCCCGGTGTATTCCTGCCTTGCGGCGGGGGGGTTGGACTAGATGACCTACAGGGTCCCTTCCGACTCGACGGTTCTAGGATGCTGAGGTCTGAAGCCCCGGAGAGCAAATATGGATGTAACTAGTCGAGGTCTGCACAGTGGGTGGCACTCAACCCTAGTCCTAAACTGAAGTAAGGCCTTTTGGTGAGGCAAATGGGCATGACTAAATTAGCACTCTGTACATGCTCAGGAGCTGTTCACCCTAGGGACACGAACGAAACCCCTTGCGTTGTTCCTCAATCCTGTAGCCGGAGGAAATGAAAAAACGGCGGCTCTCAGCATCTCGCGTCCCCGAGAGCTTGTCGCTTTCGGCTTCCTCTCTCTCGCTGCGAAATGTTGGTGCCAAATGGGGTCTGGCTCGGAGGAAAGGGGGCTTCTTTCGTTCGCCCTCTATCCACGACCATGAGGACTAGAATCTTAGCTTTGGGGGAAGTCGCTCTGTTTCGCAGCGTGCAGAAAGTCCCAGGTTCCATCACTGGGGAAGCCTAGCCAGATGGGTGAGGTATAAATATTATTATTATTATTATTATTATTATTATTATTATTATTAATCTCCAGGTAGGGCTGGAAATGAGAGCTGCTTCCTGCCTGTGTAGACAGCATCCAGCTCCAAATATTCCAGTGCTTTTGACTCGATAGAAAACACATTTCTGTGCGATTTTTTTTATTTTTGAAGTTGCATCCTTGAACAGCGCTGTGCTCACCTGGAGCCTATAGAATCCTAGAATTGTAGGGTCATCTACCCCCCTGCAATGTAGGGATCTTCTGCCCAACGTGGGTCTCGGACCCACGACCCTGAGATTCAGAGTCTCGTGACTCCCATCACATCCAGGCAATTCCTTTCCCACCCTGCCTTTAAGCGCTGTATTAAGTTCCCTCTTGGGCAAATCTTTAATTTATTTCTTCTTTCAACTAAAAAATGTCCAGGTGAGAGAGCACTTGGGAGGTGGCTGGTAGCCAGTTAGTTGAAACGCACAAATCCTGTGGTTAATTGTTAGCGAACAATGAAGGATTAAAATAACCCAGAAAATATTGTGTGCAGAACGATGCCGGCGAAAGCATCTTATCCATCTTCGGCTTGAAAACCTCCAAGGAAAGAGAGTCTTATCGCCTTGCACCCCACAGCTGAATACCAGTATCTCTTACTGTCGGAAAGCTTTTTTCCCTGACGTTTAGCCGGAATCTCCTTCCTTGCACCCTGAAGCCATGGGTTCGAGTCCTGCCCCTCCGGAGCAGGAGAAAACAAGCTGGCTCTCTCTCCATCTCCTTCTTATATTTGCCGCTTCTAGGAAATGGATAAACCGTCTGCCGAAAGGAGCAGCTACCCTCTCCGGAGGCAAAAACCCGAGACCGTCCGTTCCTAGGGACTAGGAACTTGGAACGGAGCCTGGTCAAGTGAGATGGCTGGCGCTTGCACCCGGGGGTGGGTGGCTGGGTGGAGGGCAAAGTTTGCTAGAGATGCTAAGGGCTCAATCCTCTTAACTTTGCCCGGCAGATCTGTTTCCCTGGCGACGGTGGTTTAATTGATATTTTGCCCGGGAGCCTAATCACCCGGCAAGCTTGCCTGCTTCTTAAGGGGCCCGGAGAAATTTCTCTCTGCAGAGTTGAGCTCTCCCCACCCTCGAGAGCGGCATAATTGGCGCACAATTGGCATGATGAAATGGGCGCCTCAGGCCTTGTGGGTACCCAGGTGTTTTTCGGCGCGATAGAACATCTCTTTGCAAGGCTTTGCCGTTCGTCGAGAGCGGACCCTTTGTTTTCCTTCCCCGCTTTCTAAAATAAATTTATCTACAGTGGCGCTGTGACGTTAGTAATAATAATAATAATTTTTTATTTGTACCCCGCCCATCTGGCCGTGTCTCCCCAGCCACTCTGGGCGGCCTCCAACAGATATTAAAATACATCAAAATATCACAGGTTAAAAACTTCCCTAAACAGGGCTGCCTTCAGAAATTTCCTGAATGTCAGATAGTTGTTGATCCCTTTGACCTCTGCTGGGAGGGCGCTCCACAGGGCGGGCGCCACCACCGAGAAGGCCCTCTGCCTGGTTCCCTGTAGCTTTGCTTCTCGCAATGAGGAAACCACCAGAAGGCCCTCGGGAGATGGACCTCAGTGTCCGGGGTGGACGATGGGGGTGGAGATGCTCCTTCAGGTATACAGGGCCTTTTAGGGCTTTCAAGGTCAGCACCAACACTTTGAATTGTGCTCGGAAACGTACTGGGAGCCAATGTAGATCTCTCAGGACCGGTGTTGTATGGTCTCGGCAGCCACTCCCAGTCACCAGTCTAGCTGCCGCATTCTGGATTAGTTGCAGTTTCCGGGTCACCTTCAAAGGCAGCCCCACGTGGAGTGCATTGCAGTAGTCCAAGCGGGAGATAACCAGAGCATGCACCACTCTGGGAGAGACAGTCTGCAGGAAGGGAGGGTCTCATCCTGCGTATACCAGATGAAGCTGGCAGACAGCCGCCCTGGACACAGAACTGACCTGCGCCTCCATGGACAGCTGTGAGTCCAGAATGACTCCCAGGCTGCGCACCTGGTCCTTCAGGAAATTAGGAAAACTGTTATGTTTCAGTTCAGTTTATTTCCATTTCCTTTCCAATGGACCCCTGGCGTGGAATTTGCTTTTCCCACGGCCGATGTGCGCTCGGCTCTCGTTACAAAACATCTCAAGCGGGTTGGGAAAAGCCCAAATTCACCTGTTCACTTCCGGAGTTTTTGTGCAAAAAGATGTTGGGACCAGTGCCGGATTTACATATAAGCTAAACAAGCTGTAGCTTAGGGCCCCATTCTCTTGGGGGCCCCCCAAATTTAAAAACAAACAAACAAACTGGATGCACATTTCCAAAATATAAGTTAAAAAACCAAATAAAATAAAACCTGCATATAGCAACAGTGTTTTGTGTTGATGTAAGTCATGGGCCCCGCCTGCTCCCTCAAATATCCCTGGTTTGCTCCTTTCTATATATAGGGCGCCTACTTTCTGCTATTTATCATTATTAGTAGTTTGCACCATATATTTGCATCTATTATTATTTCGTGTGATAGCAAGTTTCCAGAGACCGGATTATGAGTCTCTGCAAATTGTGTTTTGTCGTTGCAAAATGCTAATGTGTTTGCATTATTCAGTTTGTTACGAATAAAAAATCGTTTTAAGTTAGAGCTTAATAAGTATTTCACTATTGATGTACTTCTTTTTAATTGTTCTTCACTATTGATATAGCAGAATAGAGATTTATTGCGGCTATAAGCCCATATGAATATCCTATATAATAAAGAGCAAGTGTCCCTGCTTTTCCGTGTGTCACGGAAGTGCGTTGTGCGCATGTCACACGGGGACGCAGGGATTGGACAGCTCTACTGTCCCCCCCCCAACAGGGACGCAGGCCGGAAGTCAGCGGCGGCGCACGCGCGGTGTCAGTTGGGGCAGCGCCGCCGCCTTGCACGGAGCCTCGCCACCCAAAGCGCGGGAGAAGCGCCGCTTTGCGGCGCTCCCGCCGCCGCGCCTCGGATCCGGCCTCCGCCACCGATCGCCCTCCTCCTCCCCACACCAGCGCCAGACAAAGCGCGGGGGAAGCGCCGCCGCGCCTCGGATCCGGCCGCCGCCGCCGATCGCCCTCCTCCTCCCCGCACCAGCGCCAGACAAAGCGCGGGGGAAGCCAACCAGCTCGCCCTGGCGCTGCTGCTCCTGCGGAGGGGCGGCGAGGTGGGCGCTGGTGGGCGCCGCGGAACGCGCTCCAAGCGGGGGGGGGGCAGGGCGCGCCGGGGCCCCGCGAGCCCTCTGCCGCTCTGCCGCCTCCTGCCTCCTCTTCCTCTAGAGCCCGTTAGTCAACGGGCTAACTTCAACTAGTATCAACATAAACGTCAACATACATAAAACAGCCATATATCACAGAAATACGGAGATACCGCAGTAGTAGAATATCGTACCATGGCCGTCAAAAGTAACCATGCCTCAGAGATATTAAAACTGCAATCTAAAAGGAAAAATGGCAAAAGACCATTAACTATTGATATACTTCTTCTTAATTGTATTTCATTTCAACAATGACTTTGATAAAACACATCTTTTGTGATGAGCAAATGGCTTTTGATACATCAATGACCATATAGCATATACGGTATTGAACACACAAAAAACAGCGACAATTTGTTGCGGACAAAGGACAGCTGGACATAGAAAGGGCCCCATGACCTTCAGGAGCTGAGGGCCGCATCAAACCTCAATCCGGCCCTGGGTGGGGGGATTTCATCATGGAATCGTAGAATCGGAAAGGACCACGAAAGTCAGCTATAAATTGTAATATTTATTGGCATCGTTCGTTAACGGCGCGCTAATTCCTTTTTCAAGGACTCCTGCGCCTCCCGCGATAGAGCATGGTTGGGGACCACAGACCTCTCGGCTCATGATGGGGTTCGGCATCCAATTGGCGCTGTTGCTCTGGAAGAATTTCACATACCGGCGCAGGCAGACGGTGAGTCGTAGCGCCACGGCGAGAGGGATTTTGGCGCTTTGCGTTGTATTTTAATATTTTGCTGGAAGCCGCCCAGAGCGGCTGGGGAAACCCAGCCAGATGGGCAGGGTATAAATAATAAATTATTAATATTAGTATGCTGGGATGGCTGTATTTGGGGGCTCTCTCCCCCCTCGGAGCACCCTGGGAACCATAGTTTGTTAAGGCCGCAGGGCGCCATAGCTCTGTGATGTTTATGTTTTGAAGTCACTGGAATTTTCAGGGGGAAGCTTGCAATTTCTATGCACAGCATGGAGGTGACTAGAGGGGAAAAAATCATATTCGCACCATAATTTCCCCTGAGGCATCCTGGGAACTGTAGTTTGTTAAGGCTGCAGTGCGCCTTAGCTCTGTGATGATTATGTTTTACAGTCCCCAGAATTTTCTGTGGGAAGCTTGCGATTTCTATGCACGGCATGGAGTCGACTAGAGAAAAAAAAGTCATGTTCACACCATAACTTCCCCCGAGGGAACCTGGGAACCGTAGTTTGTTAAGGCCGCAGGGCGCCATAGCTCTGCGACGATTATATTTTACAGAATTTTCTGTGGGAAGCTTGCGATTTCTGTGCACTGCGTGGAGGTGACTAGAGGAAAACAAAAATGTTTGCTTCCCCCAAGGCACCCTGGGAACTGTAGTTTGTTAAGGGTGCAAGGGAGTCATAGCATTTACCAGGATTCTCTTGGGGGTGGGGAAAGCTATGTGCTTTCCATGTGTCTGACTAAAATGTGCAGGTCATGTTTGCAACATGAAGCCCATGGGAATTATAGTTTAAGGGTGCAGGGAACCGTAGCAGCTTTCTATTTAAATTACCCAAACGGTTGACCCTACTATAGCTTGCTTGTTTGATTAAAAACTTGGCTAATTATTTCCCCCCTGTTACGTATTATTCCTTTTCACGTTTTTTAACACCCGCAATCCATACACAATTTTGTCTTCTATTTTTGTTGGCTTTCAACCCTGTTTCCCACGAAGTTATTTCACTTTTTCACAGTTATTTCAAGTTATTTTGGAAATGTAGTTCTGCTGCAGCCTATCTATCTATCCAGTCATAACCACAATATTATAATCTAAGTGCTTCTGCTGCTCATAGTTCAAATCCTGCTCGCGAGTTCGTCATACCATGATATTTCTTTAAATGGTCCGAAAAGGGCACCCGCCCTTCTGTAAAACACTCATCTCTGGATTCTCTTTATTTTGCTGTTAAATTTTGCTCTTAGTGTCCCTGGCCTTGCGCTTGCTGTTGAAAAGGCCGTGGCACGAAAGGAAAAAGGACTGTGGAGGGATGAGGAAAAAAATGGACGCAATTTTTTATTTTTGCTTTTTTGCAAAAGTAAGATCCTGATTCCTGCCCTTTTTCGTCTCCCCAGTTGCAACTGATCATCGAGATCCTCTGGCCTCTTTTCTTGTTTTTCATCCTCATCTCCGTGAGACAATCGCACCCGCCTTTTGAGCAACATGAATGTAAGTGTGAAAGGAACGAAACACCTCCAGCCCTTTGCAACCGGAGGTCTTTCCCTTACGGGAAATGGATGGCGGGGATGATGGGAATTGTGTTTTCCGCGATAAGACACTCTCCGCCGTTGAAAAAGGCCACGGCATGAAAGGAAAAAGGAATGCTGGCGGATGAGGAAAAAAGAGCGAGCTCGGCGACCAGCTGGGAGGGAGAAATATTCTGAGAAGGGGGAAAAAACACCTGATTTTAATAAATGAATATAGAATATTTGTCACTCAATGACAAGCGTCGAAGCCGCAAAGAGATAGAGGGAAGTCAACTAATAGAGCAGGGATTCAAACTAGTTTTCCGGAACAGAAAAAAAGTGACTGTAAGGAAAAGAAGGATTGCAAATGTAATTTATTTCTGAGAACCTGGCATATAGAATATTCAAATTGCTCTCTGTATCCTTTCTGTACTTGACTAATTCTTTTTCGTTCCTTATTATTCATCCTTTTTCCTTTCCTTTTTTATATTTTTACTTTCTTGTATTTTCCCTTTTCCAATATTTGGATGTAATGTTTAATTCGTGCTTTCTCTGTAATTAAAAAAAAAAATGCAATAAAGCAGGCATGGGCAGACTCCGGCCCTCCAGCTGTTTTCGGACTACAAGTCCCATGATCCCTAGCTGACAGGACCAGTGGTTGGGGATGATGGGAACTGTAGTCCCAAAACATCAGGAGGGCCGGAGTTTGCCTATGGCGGCCTTCCCTCTCCGGTACTCTATGACGGAAGCATAGAATTGCCGGGAGGGGACACCCAAAGTCATCTAGTCCAGCCCCGGAAAGATGGGAGTCTTTGCTCTGAGGCTCGGGTTCGAGACTCTGGTTTTTGCGTCTCTTTCCACCAGGTCACTTTCCAAACAAGGCGCTGCCGTCCGCCGGGACTTTGCCTTGGCTTCAGGGCGTCGTTTGCAACATCAACAACCCCTGCTTCCGAAACCTGACGGTTGGAGAGATTCCCGGCTTGGTGGATAATTTCAACCGTTCCATGTGAGTTTACAGCAGGGTGGATTTAAAAATCAATTACTTTTTAAATATTTTTTTTTAAAAAAAAGAAATCGGATTTTTAAAAAAATCTAAATCGGATTTTTAAAAAAATCTAAATCGGATTTTTTAAAATTTAAATCGGATTTTTTAAAAAAAATTAAATCGGATTTTTAAAATAAAATGCTTTTGGAGGAAAAATCTTTCTAAAGGATTTCTATTTAAGTTGCATTTATAGTCCATAAGGAAATAAGGATTTGCTAAAAGAAAGGGTAATTTACAGAATAGAAATAAGAATTAGTAAGTGAAGATATGATATATGAGTAGATAAAGTAAGATAGAATTTTAGTAAAAGAGACATATGATAAGATGTGATAAGTTAAGATAAAAGATAAGATATATATAGTTTGCTTAAGATAATTATGATAAAATAAGAGTTAAGAGATTTAAGAGTTAGAATAATTAATTAAGAAATAGAAGAACTAAGACAAAACAATAGATGATGAGAGGAAATTGCTAAAGATGTTCGATAATGAAACGCAGAAGGATAGGAGGAAGTCGAATTAAAATGTTCAGGAAATAAGAAAGGGAAAATAAGATTTATGTACGTATTGTGTATTTGTTATGTTGTGTTTTTATTGTATGTTTTGTATAATGTATTGTTTATTCTTTTATGTGCGTAAAACCCAATAAATATTAATTTGGAAGGAAATAAGGATTTGTTTTAAGTTTTTCATGTGTTCTAAAACTCAGTCTAAGGTTTTTTTTTAATTGTTTAACCACATCAGTTAACAAACATGGATACATATACTATAATGCTATTGTTTTAGTTAAATGAATTGTTATTAAGGAAATGATTGTTTTTCTCCTTTCAATAAAGAACAGCAGAAAAGTTGTCCCGATATAAACAGTCATCATATTAAACCTCACGATAATTCAATAATTATCTGTCTGTGCATTTCTAATAGGGTAACCAAATCAGTAATTTTGGATATGACTGTAAAAAAATCTACTCTGAAAATTTATTATTCCAAAAACGAATCCTTCATCTGGTTGTAAATATGAAGATGATACCAGCAAGAATGAGTCTTTCTGTAAAAAAATATGATTTATATCAAGTCTTACTGACTAGTGATTTTAATTGATCTGATTTAAATCAAATCCACCCTGGTTTCAGATGCCCATAAGAGTTGTAGGGTTGGAAATGGGACCCCCAAGGGTCCTCTAGTCCACCCCCTGAAATTTTCAGCATCTGTTTTGAATCTCGGTTTTACATGCATTATCAAACGGAAGGAAGGAAACCTTGACCGGATTAAAAATAAAGCCGGCTTCCTTCCCCCTTGCCTCCCCAAACAGCATTTCCCGGCTCTTTGCTGATGTCCAGAAAGTCGTCCATCGAATGAACAACCCGCAAGCGCAAAGCAATTTCTCCCGGCTCCTGTCCGCCTTGCGCCAGATAAGCGGAAATGTTAGCTCGCGAACGGGTAAGGGCTGGCGGGAGCTTGCGATGGTTTTGGATAGATAGATAGATAGACAGATAGACAGATAGATAGACGGATATCTATCTGTCTATCTATCTATCTATCTATCTATCATCTATCTCTATCCGTCTATCTATCCGTCTATCTGTCTATCTATCTGTCTGTCTGTCTGTCTTTCTATCATCTATCTATCTGTCTGTCTGTCTGTCTATCTGTCCGTCTATCTATCTATCTATCTATCTATCTATCTATCTATCTATCTATCTATCTATCATCTATCTCTATCCGTCTATCTATCCGTCTATCTGTCTATCTATCTGTCTGTCTGTCTGTCTTTCTATCATCTATCTATCTGTCTGTCTGTCTGTCTATCTGTCCGTCTATCTATCTATCTATCTATCTATCTATCTATCTATCTATCCGTCTGTCTATCCATCCATCTATCTATCCATCTATCTGTCTGTCTGTCTGTCTTTCTATCATCTGTCTGTCTGTCTGTCTGTCTGTCTATCTGTCTGTCTGTCCGTCTATCTATCTATCTGTCCGTCTATCTATCTATCTATCTATCTATCTATCTATCTATCTATCTATCTATCTATCTATCTGTCTGTCTGTCTATCCATCCATCCATCCATCCATCCATCCATCCATCTATCTATCTATCCATCCGTCTGTCTGTCTGTCTGTCTGTCTGTCTGTCTGTCTGTCTGTCTGTCTGTCTATCTATCTATCTATCTATCTATCTATCTATCTATCTATCAGTTTTAAAAAGCAAGGCAGTCCCCACCCCACCAGGTTGCAATATGGGGCAACGGCGACAGCACACAAGGTGAGAGGGATGGGCAGGGCAGAGGAAAAAAGCAAGCTCGGGCACCGATTCCTAAGGAGTGGTTTGGGAGCGCTTTCCAGCAAACAAACAAAAAAAAGTCTCCCATTTATAGTTCAAACGAAAGGAAGACTTGTCCCTGCCTGCAACGGCATGCAAGGTGAAAAGGACTAGGAGGGCAGAGGAAAAAGGCAAGCTCGGGCACCGATTCTTAAGTTGTGATTTGGGAGCACTTTCCAGCAAACAAACAAAAAAAAAGGCTCCTTTTTAAAGTTTAAACAGCAAGACTTGTCCCTGCATGCCCGGCACGCAAGGCGAAAGGGACTAGGAGGGCAGAGGAAAAACACAAGTTCTTCAATAGTACGACCGGGTCCGGGTTCAAGATTTCCCCGCGCGGCTCGTTACACGTGTCTTCCTGGTTCCAGCCGCTTCCTATTTCAGTTTTGCCAGCGTTCAGGCACCCCGCTTCCCTGGAAGTAATCCGAACCTGCTCCCCTTGCTCCTTTACCAGATTTGCAGGTGAGGGCCTACCTGAAAGAAAACGAGACGTTCTCCCATTTCCTCCGGACCGACGCCTCCCTGCCGCCCGCCGCCGTGGAGGAACTGCTTGGGTCGAAGCTTGACCCACGGGTGGTAAGTAAAAAGAGAGAGAGAGAGAGAGAGGAGCCGGCCTCCTTTTTGAGGACTAGCAACTTGATGCGTTTAACCTGGGCTGGAAAGTGGGGAGAGTCTCAGGTTCCAGCTATATGGGAATGGCTGTGGAAATGTCTCGGAAAAGCGGAAATGGGCAAAGGAAATCGAGGAACTGGGATGACATATAACAAATAATTTGTGCTTCCGTTTTTTAAATTATTGGGGTGCAGATTTTGGAAGCGTTAGGCCTGAAAGTCATGTGTTTACGCAAAGGCATGAGTTGTGTGCGTGCCTTGAAGCTTAAACAAATACTAATATTATTATTATTTTTTAAAGTTAATAGTAGCCTCCTTTAAGACTAGAAACTTGAGGCCGGCAAAACATTGGGTGCAGATTTTGGAAACGTTAGGCCTGGAAGTCATTTATTTACATTAAGACATCATGTGCATGCATGCCTTGAAGCTTGAACAAATAATATTATTATTATTATTATTATTATTATTATTATTGTTTTAAAAGAAGAGCAACCTCCTTTGGGAGGACTAGAAACTTGAGACTTACAAAACATTGGGATGCAGATTTTGGAACCGTTGCGGGGGTTATTGGGTTTTTGTTTTTATTTAATTATGTATTTTGTGGTGTTATTTTGATTTTATTCTGTGAACCGCGCCGAGACCTCTGGGTAAAGAGGAGTATATAAATTCATTTTTTTGAAAAGAAGGAAAAAAAGAAAGACATTTATTTACGTAAGGCGCAATTTGTACATGTGCCTTGAAGCTTAAACAAGCACCAACATTATCATTTCTTTTTTTTAAAAAAAGAGAATAGCAGCGTCCTTCAGGAGGACTAGAAACTTGAGGCCGGCAAAACATTGGGATGCAGATTTTGGAAACGTTAGGCCTGGAAGTCATTTATTTACGTAGGGCACAATTTGTGTGCATACCTTGAAGCTTAAACAAATACCAATACATGTATTATTATTATTTAAAAGCAGAGCAGCCTCCTTCAGGAGGACTAGAAACTTGAGGCTGACAAAACGTTGGGATACAGATTTTGGCAACGTTAGGCCTGGAAGTCATTTATTTACGTAAGGCGTGATTTGTGTGCATACCTTGAAGCTTAAACAAATACAAATATTATTATTATTTAAAAGCAGAGCAGCCTCCTTCTGGAGGACTAGAAACTTGAGGCTGACAAAACGTTGGGATACAGATTTTGGCAACGTTAGGCCTGGAAGTCATTTATTTACATAAGGCGCGATTTGTGTGTATACCTTGAAGCTTAAACAAACACTATTATTATTATTATTATTATTATTATTATTATTATTATTATTATTATTAAAAGAGCAGCCTCCTTCTGGAGGACTAGAAACTTGAGGCCGACAAAACAGCCGGAGGAAGGAGGAGGCGGGAACGTGGGTGGCAGCAGAAGTCGCCCGTTCTCACGGCACCGATTCCCCTCTCTCCTCTTCCAGTTCTCCCTCGCCAGGACGCCTTTGAAGCAGATAGTTTGCAACGCTTCCCTCCTCTCCAAATTCTTGACGTCCGGAGACGCGGAGGCGGCCGAGGGGCTTCGGCAAAGCCTGTGCGCTTTGCCAGACGCCACCCTCCGAGCTCTGGAACGCCGCTTCCTCTCCCAAGTGGACTGGGCCAAAATTCTCGCGGTAGGTGTGGAGCGGGGCTGCGTTCCCTAGTGGGTAGAGTTACGGGCTTAACTCCGTCTGCTTGTTGCATTCCTATCCCGGCCAGTGCCAGATTTACGTACAGTGGTCCCTCGACTTACGAGTGACCCGACTTCCGTATTTTTCGAGTTACGAGGGATCAAAGCGGCCGCGCGCCTACGAATTTTTTCGACTTCCGAAAGGAAGTCGCGGCCGCTTTAGATAGGGTTTCCTCGACTTACGAAGTTTAGATGCGGTTTTTTTCCGACGTGCGGGTTTTTTTCTCCCAATGCATTCCTATGGGGACTCGACTTACGATTTTTTCGACATCCGACGGTCCCTTCGGAACGCATTACCTTCGTAAGTCGAGGGACCACTGTATAAGCTAAACAAGCTGTAGCTTAGGGCCCCGCTCTCTTGGGGCCCCCAAAAAAAATTAAAAGGGGGGGGGGTAAAACTGGATGTACATTTCCAAAATATAAGATAAAAAACAAATGAAATAAGACCTACACACAGCAACAGTGTTATGTGTTGCATAGGCTCCTAGGATGTAAGTCATGGTCCCCGCCTGCTAGCCTGCCCCCTAAAATATCCCTGGTTTGCTCCTTTCTATATATAGGGTGCCTACATTCTGCATGTGCAAATGGCTTTAGATACCTATTAGGTCCATCAATGACCATATAGCATATATTCAACACAAAAAACAGTGGCAATTTGTGTTTTGTGTTGTGTAGGCTCCTTTGATATAAGTCCTGGGCCCCTCCTGCTAGCCTGCCCCCTAAAATATCACTGGTTCGCTCCTTTCTATATATAGGGTGCCTACATTCTGCAGGTGCAAAATGTAGTTTATCTTGAGTTATTTTTGTTATTTGGAGTAGTTTGGAAGGTTTTCTTGAGTTATATTTCTTTGAATTAGTTTATAACGTTTTGGAGTATTTTTGCTCTTGAGCAATTCTGCTCTTGACCATCACTGTCAGCTGCTCCGCTGCCGGCTGGGTCAGGAGAGGCTGAGGCGGCCTCTGGGGCTAGTAACCCACCGGCGTCTCCCGAGCTGCAGAGACTCAGGTCTGAGAGAAGGAGAAACCTGAGTCTTCGGGCGAGGCAGGGTGGTGAGTCGTCGGGGGATTGGGACCGGCCATTACCTCATCAGAGATAAAAGGCTGCCGGACCCCGCCCCGGGTTGCGGGAGCAGCATTGCTGTTTGCCTGATCCTGCCTGTGTTCCTGTACCTGACCTTGCCTGGTTCCCTGCCTGGACTCTTCTGGACTGACAACTCACCGACTCTTCGAACCCGGGACAGGACCTGGACTCCCAGGCCCAGCACAGTAGGACACCTGCCCCAAACATGGAATAAACCCTCCCTTCTTCCGACAGGAGCACATGAATGCTGCGGAGGTTGCAAACACGGTGGACTCGCTCCGTACCGTTCTTCAAGGGAGCTCATCTTTAGCCAAGGAGGTAATTCATGGGATGGAGACGGGCTTGTCCCTTTATACAGTGGTACCTCGCCTAACGAATAACTCGCCTAACGTCTTTTTCGCGTAACGAATGACTTCCGGCAAAACAAAATGGCCGCCGGAAACGAATTTCTTCGACTTAAGAAAAGACGTCGCGGCCGATTTGAATAGGATTTCTTCGACTAACGAATTTTTGAATAGGATTTCTTTGACTAACGAATTTTTCCCCAATGCGTTCCTATGGGGATTCGCCGAACGCATTTTTTCGCCTAACGACGATCGCGTCGGAATGCATTATCTTCGTTAGGCGAGGTACCACTGTATATATATATATATATATATATATATATATATATATATATATATAATTTTTATTTATTTTCCATTTAACATTATACTTTGTTATTATCTACTTTACCTCCCGAGTTCTTTAGAGCAGGGATAGGCAAACTAAGGCCCGGGGGCCAGATCCAGCCTAATCGCCTTCTCAATCCGGCCCCTGGACAGTCCGGGAATCTGCGTGTTTTTACACGAGTAGAATGTGTCCTTTTATTTAAAACTAGTGGTTTTTAGCCCGTTACATTAA
This sequence comes from Darevskia nairensis, assembly GCA_034642065.1. Taxonomy (NCBI): domain Eukaryota; kingdom Metazoa; phylum Chordata; class Lepidosauria; order Squamata; family Lacertidae; genus Darevskia; species Darevskia nairensis. The sequence continues at coordinate 162,406 of JAWWNI010001190.1, read as the reverse complement.
TGGGCGCTAGAACATATGTGGGGGAGACCTACCGAGATGCCTCCTCAGCCACAGCCGCGGATCCCGCTCCTCCTCCCTTCTCCTCCATCTTGGGGGCCGCGGAAGTGACCCGAGCCGAGCAGGAAGGGAGGCTGGATCGCAGTGGCGACGGCGCCCGGGCGGGGGAGCGGCGGCCTGCTTGACCCGGGATCCACCTGGCCGCTCCTCCGCCATCCCTCCGGCCGGGCGACAGAGATTCGGCTCCGGGGGGCTGGCGGCGGCGGCGATTGCTCGCCTGGCTCAGGGAAGCGGGCGGAGGAGAGCAGCGGAGGCGGGGAGGTCCGGCCGGCGTGTCGTCGTCCTGCTCCGCCTGCCGGAGAAACCGTTGGGGCTGGCGAGGCCTCAGGCCGGGCGAAGGAGGAGGAGGCCTGAACGGGAAAGGCGCCGAGGGAGCGCCTCAGCCCCGGGGGAGCCCTTTCCTCGGGGCGAAGTTTTCTTTTCAGGAGGCTTTTTTTTGGGGGGAGAGGGAGGGAGGGCCAGCATTTGGGTGCTCCTCTTGCGCTCCAGCGAGCGACTGGCAACAGCGCTGGAGGAACCGCCAACCCCGGAAAGGCACAGCCCCGCCCTCGTCCGCTCCCGGCCAATCCGAGGCCCGAAGTCTCTGCGTCGGCCAATCCCTGCGTCCGTGTGGGACATGGACATGCGCAGTAGCGCATTTCCACTGACACACGGAACGTACGCACGGACACAGGCACTTTATTATATAGGATGCATCTCTGGGTTATTTGTGGGGCCTGCCTGGTGTTTTTACATGAGTAGAATGTGTCCTTTTATTTAAAATGCACCTCTGGGTTATTTGTGGGGCCTGCCTGGTGTTTTTACATGAGTAGAATGTGTGCTTGGTTTCCGGACCCTTGATCTCTTGTATCATGGCCAGTGTGGTGTAGTGGTTAAGAGCAGTAGACTCGTAATCTGGTGAACCGGGTTCGCTTCCCCACTCCTCCACATGCAGCTGCTGGGTGACCTTGGGCTAATCCCACTTCTCTGAAGTCTCTCAGCCCCACTCACCTCACAGAGGGTTTGTTGTGGGGCAGGAAGGGAAAGGAGAATGTGAGCCCGCTTGGAGACTCCTTCGGGGAGTGATAAAGCGGGATATCAAATCCAAACTCTTCCGTTTCGGTTTTTCCCCGCGCCCCAGATCTCCTCCTCAACCAGCTTTGTGGAGTTCCGCGAGGCTCTCCGGGTTCTCTCTGGCCAGGACCCGGCGTCTTCTGCCCGGCGGACCTTCGAAGTCTTCTCCCGCCTGGTCTGTGGCCACCCCAAAGGGGGCAGCCTCAAGGTGCCCTCCTTGAACTGGTACGAAGACCACGATGTCAAGAACTTCCTCGGCCGCAACAATTCGGAGCAAAAGATCACACTGGACAACGGCACGAGTGAGTGTGTGTGTGTGTGAGAGAGAGAGAGAGAGAGACGCTTGTCTTTATTTTTATTTTTAATGCATGGCAAGAATTGTAGCGGGGAAGTAGGGACGCGGATCTTCGCAGAATGGCCAAGTTGGAAGGCACCCCCAAAGCCCATCTAGTCTGACCCCCCGCAATGAAGAAGTCTCGGCTGAAGGGAATGCCAAGAGAATGAAGGTTCCTTTTATCATATGTGGTGGTCTTGTGGTAAGGTCAAAGCTTACTGGGAAATGATATATAATGAATCGGAAAGGATGTTCACAATAGCCTTTGTAAACAAAAACCCGGAAGCGTTATTTTTGGGAATTATAGGGACCAGTAGTACCTGAATTGTATAGAAATTTATATCAATCAAATCTTTATTACGGTCCAGAGACCCAACAATTCATTACAAAACAATACACAATTTCGACAGCCCGCCTTCAGGTTACACGAGCATTTTGTTCAGGCTTAGGAATAGGGATCATTGGTTCTTGCAACCACCGATAGAAACTTCGCCACTGCTAACGTTCTGTCCTTTGTCCGGTCTTCCAGTAGGAGCCTGACATAGTAAGCCTCTGATTTTCCCGGGAAAGGTACTAGCAAGGGGAATATCAGTTCTGCCCTGGCTTGCTCGAATTTCACACAGTGCAGCAAAATATGTTTTACAGAGTCAATGTCTTGGGCACATGAGCAGAGTCTGTCCTGGTATGGAATTCCTCTCAATCTGCCATCCAACACTGCAGAAGGAAAGACGTTTAGTCTGGCTTTTGTAAATAGTAAAGGTAAAGGGACCCCTGACCATTTGGTCCAGTCGTGTCCGACTCTGGGGTTGCGGCGCTCATCTCGCTTTATTGGCCGAGAGCCGGCGTACAGCTTCTGGGTCATGTGGCCAGCAGGACTAAGCCGCTTCTGGCGAACCAGAGCAGCGCATGGAAACACTGTTTACCTTCCCGCCGGAGCGGTTCCTATTTATCTACTTGCACTTGGACGTGTTTTCGAACTGCTAGGTTGGCAGGAGCAGGGACCGAGCAACGGGAGCTCACCCCGTCGCGGGGATTCGAACCGCCGACCTTCTGATCAGCAAGCCCTAGGCTCAGTGGTTTAACCCACAGTGCCACCTGGGTCTCCCGCCACTTTATAAAAAGGTAAAGGTAAAGGGACCCCTGACCATTAGGTCCAGTCGTGTCCGACTCTGGGGTTGCGGCGCTCATCTCGCTTTATTGGCCGAGAGCCGGCGTACAGCTTCCAGGTCATGTGGCCAGCAGGACTAAGCCGCTTCTGGCCAACCAGAGCAGCGCACGGAAACGCCGTTTACCTTCCCGCTGGAGCGATTCCTATTTATCTACTTGCACTTTGACGTGCTTTCGAACTGCTAGGTGGGCAGGAGCTGGGACCGAGCAACGGGAGCTCACCCCGTCGCAGGTTTCGAACTGCCGACCTTCTGATCAGCAAGCCCTAGGCTCTGTGGTTTAACCCACAGCGCCACCTGGGTCCCTTTGCTTTTGTAAATAGCCTTCGGTAATTTGGAACTGTCAGGTTTTTAATATAAGATGTTAACTTAAAGGCATGCCCATATTGTACTCCTACTGCCAGCGGACTGCAGACTGCGTGTGATCGATGTCGCAAGTCACTGCGTGTAATGTCCCAGAGTCTTTGCTTTAAAGTCTTTAGGGAACCTTCATAACCCAGGCAATAGAGTTGGGGGGGTGACAGACCAATAGAGGTCGCTTTTTTGCCATAGTTTTCTGCCAGTTGCTGACATGCTCCTCATTGTTGATATAGTGTTGATATAGGGTGTTGATATAGACCCTCCCCTAGCTCAAACACGGCAATCTTGAGCCAATGTTTTAGAAATTTATATATGTATGCTACTACAGCAACAAGAATGTTACTCGCCCGAAAATGGAAAGAAGCTTATGGCAAATTCAATATATTTTTCAAAACGCTTTTTTAAAAAAGCGTTTTTTAAAATATGTGTCTAGATTCCACCCCAGTCCCCCGTTTCGTAGAATTGCAGAGTTGCAAGGATCCAAAAAAATTTAAGGAACCGCAGAAAGAGGGGGAATAAAAACTTGGAAATGTAAAAATGATTGTAAAATTAACGAAATGTATAAACTCAGTGCTTTTTTCTTTCCTGGGGGGACGCAGGGGTACGAATACCCCTAAACGTTTTGTGACTCTTCGCACTTTTGTCCATTTGCTGAATTTATTTTTCCCAATTTGAACTACAGAACGGTGATTTTCTTGAGTCAAAATGAGAGTACCCCAGAACACCTTTTAAAAAAAATAAGCACTGTATAAACCTGAAAAATATAAATGAAAATTTAAAAAAGAAAATAATTTGCCGTGAGCTCGCCATCTCGTGTCTCCTTTCTATAGTGCACTTAAAACGAGCATTGCATGTGCAGCCGTTTGGCTGAGTCCTGAGAATCGGATCGTTTGGATTCAGCCCCTACAAATGACGGCGTTGCTCAGATTTGGGGAATACAGTGGTACCTCGACTTACGAAGATAATGCGTTCCGACGCGATTTTCGTAAGTTGAAAACATTTGTAAGTCGAATCCTCATAGGAATGCATTGAGCGAAATAAATGCGTAAGTCGAAAAAATCCTATTCAAAAATTCGTAAGTCGAAAAATTCGGTTGCAGCGGCCATTTTTTTTCTTCCGGAAGTCATTCGTAACTCGAAAAATACGTAAGTCGAGTTGCTCGTAAGTCGAGGTACCACTGTATGTGAGGGTTCCCGGTTGCCTTTCCTCCGACGATTACAGATAGAGGGGTGTCTTGCTTTCTCCGCAGGCCCCTACTGCAAAGATTTGATCCAGACCTTGGAGAGCAACCCGTTCTCTCGCATCTTGTGGAGGGGGATCAAACCCCTTTTCGTGGGGAAGATTTTGTACGCCCCTCCAACGCCAGCCACGCAGAAGGTCATGGCGGAGGTAAGGTGATACCCAGCTCTTATTTATTTCAAATCGGAACCAGTGAAGGCGGTGAAGCCTACCTCGCAGGGCTGTTGTGAAAATAACATTTTTTGGGGGGTGTTAGCCGTTCTAATTCGAGGGAACCTGCTTTCCAGGTGAACCGGACTTTCCAGAACCTGGCCGTCTTGCGCGAAGTGAGGGGGGCGTGGGAAGATCTGGGACCCCAGCTGTACACGTTCATGAACTCGAGTCCGGAAGTGAGAGCTGTTCAGGTTTGTCTCTTGAACTTGCAAGCGGGGACGGAGGAGGAGTCTGTGCCGCGGGAGGAGGTATTTATCAATCGAAATATTTATGTGCCAGTATATTGCCAAAGAACATACAGTCGTCTCGAACGCCTTGCGACTCAAACGTTTGGCTTCCGAACGCCAAAATCTGAATCAGTATACCTAAACAAACTAGGATTACTGACAGATGGTAATCTTCATTTATAATACACTAGTAGACATGAAGCCCGTTAAATTAACGGGCGCTAGAGGCGGGTGAGCATGCCGACGCCGCGGTCGTTGAGGATGGTCAGCTTCTCAGCCAGCTTTTGCTGGCTGGGCTGCAGCACCGAGCGGGACATCCTGGCGGAGGGCGGTTAAGGCTATTTTCTTTGCGCGCGGCGGCGGCGGCCGAGGAAGAGCGAGCGGACGTTGGGCCGCATCGCTCGCGCTGAAGGTGGCGGCGGAGGGGAAGACGGATGCTCCTCGCTTGCGCACTCGCCTCTGCCAAGCCGACGCGCCTCCTCCGCCCGCACCCTCAGCCGCGCTCACAGCGCCGCCGCGGCCCGGCTTGGCCAGCCGTCGCCGCCAGTCCTCCTCCTCCTCTCGGCCACCGCCAATCTCGGGCTTCGCTAGGTGTGGCGGCGGAGGAAGCAGCGGCAGCGGAGGCGTTCGGTGCTCTCTCTCCCTCCCCCCCCTGATTCCTTCTGAGCTCCGTGCGAGGCGGCGGCGTTGCCCCAACTGACGACGCGCGTGCGCCGCCGCTGCCTCTCGGACACGCCCCCCTCTCCGCCCGCTCCAATCCCTGCGTCCGTGTGGGACATGCGCAGTAGCGCAATTCCACTGACACACGGACTGGACGCAGGCACACAGGGACTTTATTATATAGGATAGTACCCTTTAGATACCTCACAACTCTTTTTACACCTGCCCAATCATACTCAGTGCGAGCATTTACTTTCCTAAGTATCCCCACTGCATTAGCAATATCAGGTCTACATGTAGTGTCTAAATATAAAAGTTTACCAATAATTGACTTATATTTATTATTGTCCGGTAACAGTTTTGAGTTTTGCTGATTCTTTAAGAAATCAGTCACCATGGGTGTATCTACTGTATTTGCATCTTGCATTTTCATGCGTTCAATCAGTTCTTGGATCTTTTGCTTTTGACTAAGAATAAATTATCCATCTTTTTCTCTTTCAATTTGAATTCCAAGGTAATACTGTACTTCTAGGTTGGCAGGAGCAGGGACCGAGCAACGGGAGCTCACCCCGTCGCGGGGATTCGAACCGCCGACCTTCTGATCGGCAAGCCCTAGGCTCTGTGGTTTAGACCAACCGCGTCCCTTTCCCCCACGATGGATGCCTTTGTTTACCCCCCGCAGAACCTGCTGGAGACCCCCGGCGTGGCCCAGATCCTGGAGCAGCAGCTGCGAGGAACGTTTTGGAACGTGTCGGCCTTGAGAGAGTTCCTGTCTCCGGAGACGGACGGCCGATCCTACACTTGGCGCCAGGCCTATGGCGAAGTGGATGCGGCGATCGGCACCTTGTCGCAGTTTATCGAGGTGTGTTGCCCCTCGCAGGAGCGGGAGAGGCCGTCTGCCCACCGGGCTCAGCACTGCCCGCCCGGACTGGCAGCAGCTCTATAGGGCAGGGGTTCCTACCCGAAGGGATCAGGCTCATCACTAAATGCAAAGCTCCATCGCTGAGCTACGGGTCTTCCCCGAAAGACAAAGCAAGAGGCTAGTCCTCATGGCCTGGTGATTTCTGTTATCTCCTTAAACTTACCCTTTGCCAGAAAAATTGTACATATGACCTGCAGTCTTTCCCCTAAAGGAATTTCGTTGGAATTCCGGAAGGAATTTCGTTGTTTCCCGCAAGGGGACAATGACGATAAAGATCTATTCTGTTCTAAAAATAAAGCAGGCGTTCAAGTCCTCTTGATTCTGAGTAAAGGACTGATTTAATAAGAAGTGGTGAAGATTTGACGCTTTCTTCCCCTAAACAGTTTTTTGATTTGAGTTTCTGCTGAAATGAGGCTGCACTTTAATGTTGTATTTTAATATTGTTTTTAAGTTGTATTTTAATCAATTGGTTTTTATACCTGGTGTTAGCCGCCCTGAGCCCGGCCTTGGCTGGGGAGGGCAGGGTATAAATTATTATTATTATTATTATTATTATTATTATTATTATTATTATTAATTTTTATTTTATTATGTGCCCTTGCTCCACCATGCAGCTCTGTATTGTCTGGGTGTTTTGTTTTATTAGCTGTTTTCTCATTTTGTATTTTAACGGCACGAACCGCCCTGTGATCTTCGGAGGAAGGGCAGTCATGTACAAATTTTGAAAGCAAAATAAATAAAAAAATTCCTTCCAGTAGCACCTTGGAGACCAACTAAGTTTGTTCTTGGTATGAGCTTTCGTGTGCATGCACACTTCTTCAGATAAAATATATACAAACCTGGAGGTGTCGGGAATCGAACCCGCAACCTTCTGCATACGGAGCAACTGCCCTCCTCTCTGATCCACCCCGTGACGACGGGGCCGTTTCTTTCCTAGTGCATTTCCCTGAACAAAATCGAGGCGGTGGACTCGGAGGAGGAGCTGGTTTTGCGGGCCATGCAGCTCCTGGAAGACCGCCAGTTCTGGGCCGGGGTGGTGTTCCTCCCGCCCGACAACCGGAGCGATTTCGGCGGGGTCCTGCCTCCCCACGTCCGCTTCAAAATCCGAATGGACATCGACGACGTCACCCGCACCAACAAGATCAAGGACAGGTGAGCTGTTTGCGACGTTCCGCCCGGTCTGAGAAAGATTCGTAGCGTTGGAAAAGGGACCCGAGGGTCATCTAGTCCAACCCCTCCTTCTGGGCGTATATATCGCGCGTGTTGTGCTTTCCTTCCTCTTGTTTAGAAAGGAAACAAAAAGAATCCGTGCCCTGAAAAGGCACGGCATGAAAGGAAAGCGGATTGCGGGGGGAGGAGGGGAAAAAGAAACCTCAAACGAGCGTGCGTTTGAAGCTCATAGTATACCTACGGGACCGCCTCTCCTGGTATGCCCTGCAGAGGACCTTAAGGTCCACAAATAACAACACACTGGAGGTCCCGAGCCACAAAGTTCTTAGGCTGGTTTCAACCAGTGCCAGGGCCTTTTCAGTACTGGCCCCAACTTGGTGGAACGCTCTGTCACAAGAGACCAGGGCCCTGCGGGATTTGGCATCTTTCCACAGGGCCTGCAAGACGGAGCTGTTCCGCCTGGCCTTCGGGTTGGACTCAGTCTGATATTTCCTCCCCTTAGGGTTTTGATTATGGGTGATATACGAAGCGCCTTTTTAAATTTTAAACTGTATTTTAATCTGTATTTTAATCACTGTTTTTTCTTTCTTTTATATTTTATTGTAATTTTATTGTTGTTAGCCGCCCTGAGCCTGGTTTTGGCTAGGAAGGGCGGGGTATAAATAAAATTTATTATTATTATTTATTATTGTAAGCTGTGGGTTAATGAAAGAATTGACTGTACTGGGGGTTTAGATAGTAAAACAGCTAATAAAATGGAGTAAACAAGCATCAGGAAATGGTAAGTCAAGAATAGGGTTGCCATATTTCATAAAGTGCAAATCCGGACGCAAAAGTTGTTTGAGCTTTTCTCTCTCTCTATTTTATTTATTTTTGCCAAAGTTCAGCTTTTTCTCCTCCCCCCCCTCCAAAAAAAATAATTAAGATGTTGAGTTATTTTTAAGGAAATTCGCCCCCCCAAACCCCAACACGGCTTGCCATATCCCCCGGGTTTCCCCGGACATTTTTACCAATTCCAGGAAATTCCGCCCGGACGCTATTTCCAACGGACTAATCGCAGATGTGTCTGGGAAATCCTGATCGTAGGGCAGCCCTAGTCAATAAGAAACTTTAGGGTTTGGGGTTTGTTCAGTTGTATAATGTTCTGGAATATTTTTGGAGATTTAATAGAAACGATTGGTTGGTTTTTTTTTGGGGGGGGGGAGAGAACCTTTTGAAGAGCACCTCAGAAATCTGATAAAATGTTCCCCTCACCACAAAACAAACAAAAAACGGATTGTGCCCTCAAAGTTGCCAAAAAGGACTCTCAACCCCTTTCCCTCCTCCTGCGAACGTTGCCCAGGTTCTGGGACCCGGGACCAGAGGCCGACCCCTTTGACGACCTGCGGTATGTCTGGGGCGGCTTTGCCTACGTGCAAGACCTCGTGGAGCAAGCCGTGGTTCGGGTCCAAGCCGAGGAGCCGTCTCCTCAGGGCCGTGTGGGGATCTACATCCAACAGATGCCTTATCCCTGCTATGTCGACGACATGTAAGTTGTTGTTGTTGTTTAGTTGTTTAGTCGTGTCCGGCACTTCGTGACCCCCTGGACCAGAGCACGCCAGGCCCTCCTGTCTTCCCCTGCCTATCATCTATCTATCTATCTATCTATCTATCTATCTATCTATCTATCTATCTATCTGCCTGTTGTTGTTTAGTGGTGTCCGCCTCTTCGTGACCCCCTGGACCAGAGCACGCCAGGCACTCCTATCTTCCTCTGCCTTTCATCTATCTATCTATCTATCTATCTATCTATCTATCTATCTATCTATCTATCTATCTATCTCTATCTATCTATCTATCTATCTATCTATCTATCTATCTATCTATCTGCCTGTTGTTGTTGTTGAGTCGTTTAGTCATATCCGCCTCTTCGTGACCCCCTGGACCAGAGCACGCCAGGCACTCCTGTCTTCCACTGCCTATCATCTATCTATCTATCTATCTATCTATCTATCTATCTATCCATCTATCATCTACCTATCTGCCTGTTGTTGTTGTTGTTTAGTTGTTTAGTCATGTCTGCCTCTTCTTGACCCCCTGGACCAGAGCACGCCGGGCACTCCTGTCTTCCAATGCCTATCATCTATCTATCTATCTATCTATCTGTCTATCTATCTATCTATCTATCTGCCTGTTGTTGTTTAGTGGTGTCCGACTCTTCGTGACCCCCTGGACCAGAGCATGCCAGGCACTCCTGTCTTCCACTGCCTATCATCTATCTATCTATCTATCTATCTATCTATCTATCTATCTATCTATCTATCTATAGATATGACCTTTAGGAAATACCTGAAGGCAGCCCTGTTTAGGGAAGTTTTTAATCTGTGACATTTTGATATATTTTTGATGTATTTTAATGTTTGCTGGAAGCCGCCCAGAGTGGCTGGGTACAAATAATAAATTATTATTATAACGTTTCTCACCCAGTAAGAGGAGAGAACCTATTGCAATCCTTATTTCTTTGAGTTTAAAGGGGACCGCGGGAAAAATATTGCAGGTAGACCTTGGCCCGCTCCACTGATTGACGCAGCTTCCCCCCGTAACCTGCTTCCCCCCCCCCAGATTCCTGCGTGTCCTGAACCGCTCCCTGCCGCTGTTTATGACGTTGGCGTGGATCTACTCGGTCGCGATGATCATCAAAGGCGTGGTCCACGAGAAGGAAGCCCGTCTGAAGGAGACCATGAAGATCATGGGGCTCAGCAGCGGTACTCTATGGTTCAGCTGGTTCCTGAGCAGTTTCATCCCTTTCCTGGCCAGCGCCGCCTTGCTGGTCCTCATCCTCAAGGTGAGCTTCTTTTCCGCTCATCCGATATCTGCCGGGGCGTGTGCAGAGTGCCCCATTCGGGTTACAACTTTTTGACTTAAAACAACAACAAAAAAAAGTGATTTCCTGTATAGTGGATGCTCGGGTTGCAAGTTGGTATCTGGAAGTTGTTCCTCCTTTGCGTTATTTCCGGCTTGACGCGTTGCCTTTCCCCCTCGCCGGGACCGCTTTCCCAGCGCTCGAAACTCCCCAAGGCGCGTTTTGCTACTGATGCGACTCCGGGGCGATTTCTGGGCGCCGGGTTGGCGACTGAGGTTTCTCATCGAGCCTGCAGTCCTCCCCGTTGTTACATGGATTGTTTTATTTCATAGAATCATAGAGTTGGGAGGGGACCCCCAGGGGTCATCTGGTCCATTTAGGAATCTCGGCTAAATCACTAGCATTCTAGCAAATGTTAGCCATTTATACATTATATACAATAAGTTTAAGACAAGAATGGAAAAGGATTAAAAGCAGTAATAAAAGAATGTGCGGTAAATTTAACCAAAAAAAGACAATACAAATACAATGCGGAAAATTGGAAGTTGCTTTTATTTATGATTGTATAACATTGAAAAATGGATTTTTGTGAAATAACATTCTTGATGTTCTTTCGTTGTCATCTAAAATTCTTTATTCTTTACTTCTATTCTGATTTTTCTTTATTCTTCGATCTGATTATGTAGATATATGTATTTTTGTTTTAAAACCAATAAAGAGGGAGCTGGGTATGTTTAGCCTGGAGAAGAGAAGGTTCAGGGGTGATATGATAGCCAAGTTCAAATATATAAAAGGATGTCATATAGAGGAGGGAGAAAGGTTGTTTTCTGCTGCTCCAGAGAAGCGGACACGGAGCAATGGATTCAAACTACAAGAAAGAAGATTCCACCTAAACATTAGGAAGAACTTCCTGACAGTAAGAGCTGTTCGACAGTGGAATTGGCTGCCAAGGAGTGTGGTGGAGTCTCCTTCTTTGGAGGTCTTTAAGCAGAGGCTTGACAGCCACCTGTCAGGAATGCTTGGATGGTGTTTCCTGCTTGGCAGGGGGTTGGACTGGATGGCCCTTGGGGTCTCTTCCAACTCTTCTAGGATTCTATGATTTATTAAAAATAAAATAAAAATGTTAGCCATTTTTTGACAGGTCTTCCTTCCCCCCCTTTGTTCCCAGGTGGGGGACATCTTGCCCTATAGCGACCCCTCCGTGGTCTTCCTCTTCCTGGCCACGTTTGCCGTGGCCACCATTTCCCAGTGCTTCCTCATCAGCACTTTGTTCTCCAGAGCCAACCTAGCCTCGGCTTGCGGTGGGATCATCTACTTTTCGTTTTACCTGCCCTACGTCCTCTGCGTGGCTTGGCGAGAGTGGATCACCTTCCCGTTGCGGCTCTTTGTGGTGAGAGGATCTCTTCCCCCGCCTTGCTCTCCTAAGAGGTGTTTCCGCTCCCCCCACTCCCAAAAAACCCCACTCACTTTCCTTCGTTCCTAAACCCAGCCCCCTTGCAGTCGAAATTCTTCTTCTATACAGTTGTACCCTGGTTTCCGAACGGCCGAGTTCCCGGACGTTTTGGCTCCCGGACGCCACAAACCCGGAAGTGAGCGTTCCGGTTCACAAAGATAGATAGATAGATAGATGGATAGATGGATGGATAAATAGGCAGTGGAAGACAGGAGTGCCTGGCGTGCTTTGGTCCAGGGGGTCACGAAGAGGCGGACACCACTAAACGACACAACAACAACAACAACAACAACAACAACAACAACAACAGGCAGATAGATGATAGATGATAGATGATAGATAGATAGATAGATAGATGATAGATAGGCAGTGGAAGACAGGAGTGCCTGGCGTGCTCTGGTCCAGGGGGTCACCAAGAGTCGGACACGACTAAACAACAACAACAGCCAGATAGATAGATAGATAGATGTCTTTATTCGGCTATGAGCCCACAACAGAAAACATAGAATAAAATAAAATACATTCAGATTACAAAAGCAAACACATTATGAACATCGACACAGCAATTAAAAGACTAATACACCCATTCTTCTCAATTTTACAGGCGAAAATGATGAAGATAATATTACGAGGCCGTTTAAGTTGAAAATTATTGAATAACTAGTAAATTAAGCCTGTTAAGTAAAACAGGCGCTAGAAAGCTCTCTCAGGAGCCGCAGCGGCAAGGGAGCAGGAGCCGCCGGCACCCCCACCCACCCAACTCCCAATGCGCGCACCTCCCGGTAACACCACCTCCTTTCTCCCTCCCTTCACCCAGAGGGGAGCGGCCTGGTGGCCGCCTCCTCTCCCGGCTTCTCAGCCACGGGCTCCTGGGGGAGAGAAGGTCTGGTCGAAGCGCCGTGCGAGGCGGAGGCGGCGGAGGATCGTGGGCGGGCCCGTGGTGGCGGGAAAGGGCTCCGGCGCCGCCTCCGCCGGGCTCAGTCTCCTACTCTCCCCCCCCCAGTGTTTTTGTTCCTCCGGCTCCCGGAGAGACCACATGCCTCTCCCGGGGAAGGAGAGGCGAGGCGGCGCTCGCAGTGGGAGGCTCCGCCAGAGCAGTGAGGAAGCCGGCGGCAGCGGGAAACTCCGCTCGCGGGCGGCAGCGCTTACTCCCGAGTAAGCCTGCTGGGAAGGGCCGGGCCCCGTTTCCCCCCCCCGCCTCACCGCGCAGGCAGTCCTGGCACTTGCGGAGCCCCCGCGCGTAGCCGACGGTGTTAGGCGGCTGCAGCGGGAGGCTGAAGGCGGCGGGGGTAGCGCAGCTTGGCGGCGCTTCCTCCGCGCTTGGAAAGCACGCTAACCCCCGCGCGTAGCCGACGATGGTAGGCGGCTTTAGCGGGAGGCTGAAGGCGGCGGAGGGAGGGCCGCTTCGCGGCCCTCCCTCCGCGCTTTGCAAGCAGGAAAGCTTGCAGCGGGAAAGCTTGCAGAGGGAGGCTCGGCACGATGGCACCCTGGCAGTGACCGAAATGATGGCGCGCATGCGCCGCCGCTGCCTCTCGGACACGCCCCCCTCTCCCGTCGTCCAATCCGTGTGTCACTGGAACGCACGCGCAGTTGCGAATTTCTGTGACACACGGAAAATGGTACGTACGGACAGAGGCTCTTTATTATATAGGATATAATATCAATATTCTTGAAGTGTTCCATGGCGTCCGGTTCGCGAACTGGTTTTGGAACCCCAACTTCTGGCGGGGCTTCCGATTGGCTGTGGGAGCTTCTCAAAATGACTCAAAAATTAAGGGTTCCCCCCTCTCCATCTCATGGATTTTAATTAAAAGAGCTGTTTCGAACCGTTTCTACAGATCGTTTTTTTAATATATATCCTATTATTTTCAATCCAATCCAATCATTTTATTACGGTCAATGACCAGTATACACACGCATACACACAGAATTACATACAAATCAGCTGTAGATATAGATTAAAATCGGTCTAATGTTAACTAAATGGGGGTGACCATCTTGCTATTAAAATATGATTAATAATCACTGCTTTATAAGAATTAAAATTAAGATAATTATAAAGATCGACTGGTCAAAGAATAGTGTTGCTTAACCTGAAAAAACAGATCCTATTATTTTGTTGCCGTTGCTGCTGTTTAAATGATGTGGCGTCTCTATTTTTTATTTCATTATCCTAAACAACACTGGATGCAACCATATGTTCTAGCCTTGCTTCTCCGAGATCCTAAAACCCAGGGTTAGACCCGCCCCCTCTGGAAATTAACAGACATGTGTTAGTCAAATTATTGTATTTTAATATTTTGCTGGAAGCCGCCCAGGGTGGCTGGGGAAACCCAGCCAGATGGGTGGGGTATAAATAATAAATTATTATTATTATTATTATTGTCATTCATTCCAGTGGATCAGCGTGATTCACACTGGGTACCAGCCCAGCTTTTTAAGCACCCTCTCCCCGCCCCTCTTCATCTCTCCCTCACGACAGAGCCTCTTGTCCCCCGTCGCCTTTGGTTTCGGCTGCGAGTATTTTTCGCTCTACGAGGAGCAGGGCCTGGGCATCCAGTGGTACAATTTGAACTCGAGCCCCGTGGAAGGCGACCGCTACACCTTTGCCACGTCGGGCGGGTTGCTGCTCCTGGACGCCGTCCTCTACGGACTGGCCACATGGTACATCGAAGGGGTCTTCCCAGGTAAGCGGCGCACCTGCGTTCTCGCAAGGCGGCGAGAATTTCAACCCAGTCAGGGCTATATCTGTGACCTCCATGGCGTAGCTTTTTTGCAGGTCGATCGCATAGGGTTGCCCATTTTTCCTATTTCCCCAGGACACACCCTTCTTTTCAGGATTAAAATTTCTGTCCCGGCAGATTTTTAAAGTTTGGCAAAACGTCCGGGGGGTTTTCCGTTTGCAGTAACCCAAGAAAGATTTCCTAGTGCATTCGACTCAGATCTAAGCTGGTCTCCGGGATTTTCCAGGATTTACAGATGCCGTCCCAGTTTCTGATTTGATCCCAGAATGTCCCGCTTTTCCTTGGGATGTCCCTATTTTCAGGGGAGAAACGTTGGAGGGGATGGAATAGGACAGTGATGGCTAACCTTGACACCCCAGATTTTTGGAACTACAACTCCCATCATCCCTAGCTAACAGGATCAGTGGTCAGGGATGATGGGAGTTGTAGTCCCAAAACATCTGGAGTGTCAAGGTTAGCCATCACTGGAATAGGACGTCCCTATTTTAATGGGAGAAACGTTGGAGGGGATGGACTAGGACGTCTCTATTTTAATGGGAGAAATGTTGGAGGGGATGATAGGATGTCCCTACTTTCAGGGGAGAAATGTTGGAGGGGATGGAATAAGATGTCCCTATTTTCACGAGAGAAACGTTGGAGGGGATGGAATAGGACAGTGATGGCTAACCTTGACACCCCAGATTTTTGGAACTACAACTCCTATCATCCCTAGCTAACAGGATCAGTGGTCAGGGATGATGGGAGTTGTAGTCCCAAAACATCTGGAGTGTCAAGGTTAGCCATCACTGGAATAGGACATCCCTATTTTAATGGGAGAAACGTTGGAGGGGATGGACTAGGACGTCTCTATTTTAATGGGAGAAATGTTGGAGGGGATGATAGGATGTCCCTATTTTCAGGGGAGAAACGTTGGAGGGGATGGAATAGGACGTCCCTATTTTCAGGGGAGAAATATTGGAGGGGTGTTTAGAATGAGAGGCGATCTGTAGTTAAACGCAGAAGTCCGCAAACGTGTCCTCTTTTTCCCGCTCTTCGAAATATGGCAACCCTGATTTTTGCCGTCGCCCCAGTTTACTGTTCCTGCTTTGTGTACCAGGCCAATATGGGATCCCCAAGCCGTGGAATTTTCCATTCCAGAAGAGTTACTGGTTCGGAGAGGCTTCGGCTGATGGCTCCCCAAACCCCATCCCTACAAATTCTCTCAACTCGGCCGAAGGTAAAGCCGCCGTTGATTCGTGTTTTTAATATTCTGTTGGGAGCCAAACAGAGGGGCTGGGGAAACCCAGCGAGATAGGCGGGGTATAAATTATTATTATTATTATTATTTATTATATATTTCTACCACCCTGCAACCTGGCGGTGTCATTACACAGTTGAAACCTACAGTGGTGCCTTGGTTCTCAAACTTAATCCGTTCCAAACTTGGTTCTCAAACTTAGTCCGTTCCCATAGAAAGTAATGCAAAATGGATTAATCCGCCCAAATGCCTTATTGAAGACACGAATCCCGAGTTCACGATGAAAGTGGCCAAATATTGCGCAGCAGCTATAAAACTTAGAGAACAAGCGCTGTCACTGATACGAGCAAGATCCTAATGGCGATCTTCAATTATAACCATGAGCCCGGCTTTCAATATACACACGGTATATGCTGCGGCAATACCTAAACACATATGTATCACCCTGGTTGGAAAATTTTAACGTTTTTTTGTATTAATGTTTTATCAGCTGGTCTTTGACCGTTAAGTAAAGAATCAATCAAATCATGTCTCGATTAATCCGCAGTGATCGTGGAGGACCCTCCCGCCCAGCTAAAGGTGGGGGTCTCGATCCGTAACCTGGTGAAGATCTATCGCAGCGGCGGGAAGATTGCCGTCAACGGACTGAGCCTTGACTTTTACGAGGGCCAGATCACATCCTTCCTGGGGCATAACGGGGCCGGGAAGACTACCACGATGTAAGTTGAGCCGGGAATATGTGGACCCGGAGGTTAGTGTCTCTGTGTGTGTTTTCCAAGCAGGGTGGATTTGATTTAAATCAAATTGATTTAAATCACTAGTCAGTAAGGCTTGATTTAAATATTATTTTTTTTACAGAAAGACTCCTTCTTGCTGGTATAATCTTAATATTTACAACCATATGAAGGTTTCATTTTTGGAATAATAAATTTTCAGAGTAGTTTTTACAGTTATATCAAAAATTACTGATTTGGTTATACTACTAGAAATACATAGACAGATAATTATGAAATTATGGTGAGGTTTAATAAGTTAACTGTTTATATTTGGACAACTTTTCTGCTGTACTTTATTGGAAGGAGAAAAATAATCATTTCCTTAATAACCATTTAAACAATTTATTTAACTAAAACAATAACATGATAGCATATGTATCCATGTTTGTTAACTGATGTGGTTAAACATTTTTTTAAAAAAAAACTTAGACTGAGTTTTAGCACACTTGATAAACTTAAAACGAATCCTTATTTCCTGATGAATAGCCTTTGGACTACAATGTAACTTAAACAGAAGACTATATTTAGAAAGATTTTTCCTCCAAAAGCATTTTATTTTAAAAATCCAATTTAAATAAAAAAAATCTGATTTAAATCAAAAAAATCTGATTTTTAATTTTTTTTTTAAAAAATCATTGATTTTTATCCACCCTGTTTCCAAGGTTGGGGAACTTACAGGCCTCCAGATGTTGCCGAACATCATCTGTCGAGGAAGCAGATTCCTGCTAGAAATGGTCTCTGCGTGAAGCCGTTTGTGCACCCATTTCCTTGACCCATGGGTAGGCAAACTGAGGCCCGGGGGTTAGGCCCAATCAGGGTGGATAAAAATCAATGATTTTTTTTAAAAAATCAAAAAAATCGGATTTTTTTGATTTAAATCGGATTTTTTTGATTTAAATCAGATTTTTTTTATTTAAATTGGATTTTTAAAATAAAATGCTTTTGGAGGAAAAATCTTTCTAAATATAGTCTTCTATTTAAGTTACATTGTAGTCCAAAGGCTATTCATCAGGAAATAAGGATTTGTTTTAAGTTTATCAAGTGTGCTAAAACTCAGTCTAAGTTAAAAAAAAAATGTTTAACCACATCAGTTCACAATACATATGCTATCATGTTATTGTTTTAGTTAAATAAATTGTTTAAATGGTTATTAAGGAAATGATTATTTTTCTCCTTCCAATAAAGTACAGCAGAAAAGTTTTCCAAATATAAAGTTAACTTATTAAACCTCACCATAATTTCATAATTATCTGTCTATGTATTTCTAGTAGTATAACCAAATCAGTAATTTTTGATATAACTGTAAAAACCACTCTGAAAATTTATTATTCCAAAAATGAAACCTTTATATGGTTGTAAATATTAAGATTATACCAGCAAGAATGAGTCTTTCTGTAAAAAAAATATTTAAATCAAGTCTTACTGACTAGTGATTTAAATCAAGCCTTACTGACTAGTGATTTAAATCGTGATTTAAATCGTGATTTAAATCAATTTGATTTAAATCAAATCCACCCTGGGCCCAATCGCCTTCTCGTTCCGGCCCGCGGACGGTCCAGGAATCAGCATGTTTTTACATGAGTAGAATGTGTCCCTTTTATTTAAAATGCATATCTGGGTTATTTGTGGGTCATAGGAATTGGTTCATTATAGGAATTGGTCTCATTATTTTTATTTATTTCATAACGATTATACACTGCTTTTTAAACAAACAAACATACCCAAAGCGGCTAACAAAAGATGAAGCAATAACTTGTCCAGCAAACTTTGGTTTCCTTATATAATTTTTATTTAATTTTCTGTTTTGCAATTTGGAATAGTCATTTAAACATCTTTAAAGTATCATAGTTTTCCCGGTTATTTCCAATTTGCATTCCGTTCCCTATAATCAACCTTACATTGCAATAATATAAAGGAAGCATTTTCAGTTAAAAATGAAACATTTAGAAGATATAAACCGCTTTGAGACTTTCCAACCCGCCCCCTTACAACCAAACAGCGTATAAATGTTATGAAATAAATATGCAATGAATTTAGCAATATACTGAATCTGGATGGCTTTTTCTAACCAACAATGTCTTTAACCTCTAACAATTCATTTTCAAATGCACCCATTTCCTTGACCCATGGGTAGGCAAACTGAGGCCCGGGGGCCGGATCCGGCCCAATCGCCTTCTCATTCCGGCCCGCGGACGGTCCAGGAATCAGCATGTTTTTCCATGAGTAGAATGTGTCCCTTTTATTTAAAATGCATCTCTGGGTTATTTGTGGGTCATAGGAATTGGTTCATTATTATTTTTTGCAAAATATAGTCCGCCCTCCATAAGGTCTGAGGGGCGGTGGACCGGCCCCCTGCTGAAAAGGTCCGCTTGACCTCTTAATGATGACGTAGCACGACAGCTGGGAGCTAAGTTTGGGTATTGAATTGATCATTTCTCCCTGCCCCATTGCTACATCCTAGGTCCATCCTGACCGGTTTGCTGCCCCCCAGTTCCGGGACGGCGTACGTGATGGGAAGAGATATCTGCTCCGACATGGACGTCATCCGGAGGACGATGGGCGTCTGTCCTCAACACAACGTCCTCTTCGACATGTAACTTGCTCATTTCATCGTCTGTTTTATCTCTTCGGTTTCGAGCGGCGCGGGGTGGTTTGCAGCGTAAAAACACACAAAAACAAGTTTTGGGCCATTCCATTGTCACGGGTGGGACACTTGGACCTTGTTTTTTGGTATTCACACATGTGTAACAATGTCAGAGGCGTAGCAAGCCCAGGTGGTACCCGGGGGCGGAATTTTTTTTTTGTCACCCCCCACCACTTTAATTTAAAAAAAAATTAAAAAAAAATTAAAAAGTGTCACCCCCCTCTAATGGTGCCACTTTGCGAGGTGTGGGGGTTGTGTGTGTGTGTGTGTGTGTGTATTATCTCTTTTTTTTCAATAAAGTTAAAATAAAATAAAAATAAAAATAAAATAAAAATAAAATAAAATAAAAAGTGTCACCCCCCTCTGATGGTGCCACTTTGCGAGGTGTGGGGGTTTTGTGTGTGTGTGTGTGTGTGTGTGTGTGTGTGTGTGTGTGTGTGTGTGTGTTATCTCTTTTTTTTCAATAAAGTTAAAATAAAATAAAAAAATAAATAAAATTAAAATAAAATAAAATAAAAAGTGTCACCCCCCTCTGATGGTGCCACTTTGTGAGGTGTGGGGGGTTGAGTGTGTGTCTATTATCTCTTTTTTTTCAATGAAGTTAAAAAAAATTTTTTTAATTTTTTTTAAAAAAGTGTCACCCCCCTCTGGTGTGCCCCCCCGCCCCCTGTTGCTACGCCCCTGAACAATGTAAATATACATAAAAATTAACAACCAAAATTTAAACTATGTTCTTAATAAGATACTGAACATTTTATTATTTTTTTATTATTTTTATGGATTTTTTTGACAATTTTATTAAATGCTAAAGTATTGTCACGGGTGGGACAAAAAAAGGACATGGAGCTTGAGATAAGTTTGATTTATGGAAAAACTCTGTGAGTTGGGAGGTGAATCCATGATAAACTCAGCATATCTGTTTAAATCAATGTTTATTGGTTACAACTATGCAATCAGAAATTAAGTTTAAGAAATTTAACGATACAAAATTAAGGAAAAAATGCTGTCACGGGTGGGACAATCATCAAAAAACTTTTAACTTGAACACTTCTGTGAAGGCTACGTGGGTGGACTTTGGAAAAGAAGGGCCATAAACTAAACTTCTTTCGTCTTTAGCTTTAAAAAAATGGTTAGACTGCACGTTTGGAATCTGTTTAGGTAATGAAACTATAAGTAAAAGAAGTATATTTTAAAAATAATTTTTTTCTTATCAGGCTAATTTTTCATGGAATGGCCCGTCCCCCAGTTTAAAAGGACAGGGTGTTAATCTGCCTGGTTTGTTAAAAAAAAACATTTTCGCCTGGTGCCTAAAATTATCTCCCTCTCTCTCTTTACCGCACCCCCCCCCAAAAAAAACTCCCCGTCCCCCTCCAGCCTGACCGTGGAAGAGCATATCTGGTTTTACGGCCGCCTCAAGGGCCTCTCCGGAGAGCAAGTCCGGGAGGAGATGGAACAGATCATCCAGGATGTGGGGCTGCCCCACAAGAGGCGAGATCAGACCAAGAACCTGTCAGGTGAGTTTGGGGGTCGTAGGGTATGGGGTCCTAAGGCAAGAGGAATGAACAGGGCCTCTCCCCTCCAACGTTTCTCCCCTGAAAAGAGGGACGTCCTCTTCCATCCCCTCCAACGTTTCTCCCGTGAAAATAGGAACTGTTTTCTCCTTCTAGGAGGAATGCAACGCAAACTGTCTGTGGCCATCGCTTTCGTGGGGGGCTCCAAAGTGGTGATTTTGGACGAGCCGACGGCCGGCGTTGACCCCTACTCTCGCCGTGGCATCTGGGACCTCTTGCTGAAGTACCGTACAGGTCTGAGTTGTGCGGTTTTTATTTGGAGGGGGGGGTCGGTTTTCTTTGTGCATTTCGACACACAAGAGCAAGCCCCCCCCCCCCCGATTAATTTTATACAGGTATTCTTAAGAATCTGCTCTGAAAGGACTTTTATTTCTGTTCTGAGAGCCTGTAGAGCCTTGGGGAAGCCGTTCTTAGAATTAAAGAATGGTAGCGGTGGAGGGACCCTAAGGGGTCATCCAGTCCAACCCCCTGCAATGCTCAACTGAAGCATCTGTGATGGATGGCCATCCAACCTCCGCTTAAGAACCTTGAGTCCACAACCTTCTGAGGGAGACCGTTCGACGGTCCAAACAGCTCTTACTGTTTAAAAAAGACAGAGAATATAACATAAATTCCAAGGTCACCACTATGGTGGCAAGATTTTGCGCCAACGCTATAAGAATCCGGAGTGCCTACACAGGAGATACTCAAAATAACTCCTGATCTGAGCCAGACTGATTTCGTTTTAATTTATAGTGAATAGTAAATAATTAATATAACCTAAGGATCAAAGGATGCTTGATCCCTTTTAGATAAGACATTTTAGTTATTTTAGATAAGATATACTAGTTTATACCAAAATTTAAATATTGAGGATGTAAGGCTTTTTACTATGCTGGTCGGTGACCGTAATAAAGAAAACTGAAACTGAACTAACATGCGAGATCTTCAATAGGCCCTGATCCACAGAGACGGAGGCACTCTCTTGCTGGTCTGCTGGTATATTTCCTAGCCCAGGTATTTTAGTGGGCGGCAGGCTCGTCGAATCAGAAATGCTTTTAGCTGGTGCGGAAAGGAGCACAGAGAAGGAGCCTGCCTGCGGTCAAGTGGCAGGGAGTTCCGAAGGCTAGGTGCCTCCGAGCTAAGCTAGCAGCAGCAAAAAAAGCCAATGCAATTCTGGGCTGCATCCATAGGAGTATAGCATCTAGATCAAGGGAAGGAATAGTCCCACTGTATTCCGCTCTGGTCAGACCTCACCTGGAATACTGTGTCCAGTTCTGGGCACCCCAGTTCAAGAAGGATACGGACAAGCTGGAACGTGTCCAGAGGAGGGCAACCCAAATGGTCCAAGGCCTGGAAACGATGCCTTATGAGGAACGGCTTAGGGAGCTGGGTATGTTTAGCCTGGAGAAGAGAAGGTTCAGGGGTGATATGATAGCCATGTTCAAATATATCAAAGGATGTCATATAGAGGAGGGAGAAAGGTTGTTTTCTGCTGCTCCAGAGAAGCGGACACGGAGCAATGGATTCAAACTACAAGGAAGAAGATTCCACCTAAACATTAGGAAGAACTTCCTGACAGTAAGAGCTGTTCGACAGTGGAATTTGCTGCCAAGGAGTGTGGTGGAGTCTCCTTCTTTGGAGGTCTTTAAGCAGAGGCTTGACAGCCACCTGTCAGGAATGCTTGGATGGTGTTTCCTGCTTGGCAGGGGGTTGGACTGGATGGCCCTTGGGGTCTCTTCCAACTCTAGGATTCTATGATTCTAAGCTAGGAAAGGTGCTTTTTATGCGAATCGGATCCGCTTGCTCAAAAAGCGCCCCCCACCCCTCTTTCCCCGCCGACACGCCAGGCCGGACGGTCATCCTGTCGACGCATTACATGGACGAGGCTGACCTCCTGGGCGACCGGGTGGCCATCATCTCGCAGGGCCGCCTCTGCTGCTGCGGGTCCTCGCTCTTCCTCAAGACCAAGCTGGGCACGGGCTACTACCTGACGCTGGTGAAGAGGGAGGCGGGCAGGGGGCGCCACCCGGAAGGGGGCTCCAACGGGGTGGCGGCCCCCGCCGGCAAAAAGGTAAACTTGAGCAGGGGGTATATGGGGTGGTCAGGGAGCGGGGGCCACACCATGTTCCTTTTGGGGCTTTCTTTTCTTTTTTTCAAATACAATTTATTAGTTTTATAATGACATAATAATAATAATAATAATTAATAATAACCGAAACAAAGAATAAAAGAGGAATGGAAATTTGTAGAAGATTATTTTTAAAAAGAGGGTATAAAAACGGAATTAGTGATTTGCTTAGACTGAAATAAACTTGGGGATAGAAATTCTATAAATAAAGAAAGATAAGAAATGAAGGAATATCTACATCTTATTAGCTGAATAAGAAGGGTATTAGATATAGCAAAGTATAAACAATGAAAATAAGATACGATGCACAAACGGTATGAAGTCAATTTTAATTATTATTTGTGTGTTGTAGTCTTTGTTTTTTGTTTTTCTTTTGTTTTTTAATACATTGTATTGTCTGTTTGTTTTGATTTTGTATTTTATGTATTCTGTGTAACTTGTTGTAAATTTTATGTGGTTGATAAATAAAGAATATTTTTAAACATAAAGAAAGAAAGAAAGAGAAAGAAAGTTATTTATACCCCACCCATCTGGCTGGGTTTCCCCAGCCACTTTGGGCGGCTCCCAACAGAATATTAAAAACACGATAAAATATCAAAAATTAAAAAAACTTCCCTAAACAGGGCTGCCTTCAGATGTCTTCTAAAAGTCAGATAGTTGCTTATCTCCTTGACATCTTATGGGAGGGTGTTCCACAGGGAGGGCGCCACCACCGAGAAGGCCCTCTGCCTGGTTCCCTGTAACCTCGCTTCTTGCAGGGAGGGAACCGCCAGAAGGCCCTCGGAGCCGGACCCCGGTGTCCAGGGTGGAGACACTCCTTCAGGTACACTGGACTGAGGCCGTTTAGGGCTTTCAAGGTCAGCACCAACACTTTGAACTGTGCCTGGAAATGTCCTGGGAGCCAATGTAGGTCTTTCAGGACCGGTGTTATATGGTTTCCCCAGCCACTCTGGCCGGCTCCCAACAGAATATTAAAATACTATAGTCTGTTAAACAAATACAAATATCTTTATTATGGTCAAAGACCAGAGAACAGTTAATGACAATCCATAACCAGATATAGTATTGGAGATTGAGTTATATTACAGAATTAGAACCCATCTCATAGAACTGATATTTATGTTTAAAATTAAAATTTAAAACTTAAGATTTTAAAATTTTACATTAATAGAGCTTTACCACCCATTGACATTCCTTCAGAGATTAAAGCTCAAATCTCAGTCTCAGTCATTATTCAGTCTGTTAAACATTAAATGCTTCCCTAAACAGGGCTGCCTTCAGATGTCTTCTAAATATTCTAAATATTTTAATATTCTGTTGGAAGCTGCCCGGAGTGGCTGGGGAAACCCAGCCAGACAGGCGGGGTATAAATAATAAATTATTATTATTATTATAACCACCACAAACAAAAATTCAAATAATAAACATTAACTCAATTGACTTCCTTCCTCTCGCCCTCTTGGCTCCATTGTTTTTTTGCTTAATCGCGGACGTCCCTAAAACCCCTTACATTCTTAACGTTCCGTTTTCAAAACCTTTTTATCCGTCTTAATACAAGGGACTTTTAAAAGTTCTGCCGAAGTCAAACTCACCAAAGGCTGCTCCTTTCGACTCCTCCTCCTCTGCAGGCGGACAGCGACTCGGAAAGAAGTTGCGACACCGGTCTGGGCAGCGAGCAGAACAGCGAGGGCACAGGTGCGAATCCTGGCAAAGCGCCGTACGCTGGCGGCGGGCGCGGAACGAAACCGGGCGGCGGGGAATCTGCCGGGATCGGGGGGGGGTGTTAAATGACTGCCGCGAACAGGGGCATAGCAAGGGGGCGGGGGGCGGGCCGCCCTGGGTTCCTCTTTTTTTTAAAAAAAGAGATAATAGAGACACACACACAACCCCCCACACCTCACAAAGTGGCACCATCGAGGGGGGTGGCACTTTTTATTTTTTATTTATTTTTATCATTTTTTATTTTAATTTTTTATTTTAACTTTATTGAAATAAAAGAGATAATAGACACACACACACACGCACACACACGCACACACACACAACCCCCCACACCTCACAAAGTGGCACCATCAGAGGGGGGTGACACTTTTTATTTTATTTTTTTTAAAAAATTTATTTTATTTTTTTTAATCATTTTTTATTTTTTTTATTTTAACTTTATTGGAAAAAAAAGAGATAATAGACACACACACACAAAACCCCCACACCTCACAAAGTGGCATCATCAGAGTGGGGTGACACTTTTTATTTTTATTTATTTTTATTTATTTACATTATTATTATTATTATTTATTTTTTTATTTTAACTTTATTGAAAAAAAAGAGATAATAGACACACACACACACACAAAACCCCCACACCTCGCAAAGTGGCACCATCAGAGGGGGGTGACACATTTTAATTTTTTTAAAAATTAAAGTGGGGGGGGTGACAAAAAAAATTCCGCCCCGGGTACCACCTGGGCTTGCTACGCCTCTGGCCGCGAAACCTTTCCGCGTTTTGTGTTTTTCCTTTTTGTGTGCAGATGTGCCCCAGCTGACGGCCGTGATCCAAAAGCTGGTCCCGGGGTCTCGGCTGGCGGAGGACATTTGCCAGGAACTCCTCTACGTCCTCCCGTACAGCGGGGCCAAAGACGGCGCCTTTGGGGCGCTTTTCCGGGAGCTGGACGCCCGCCTGGCGGAGCTGGGGATCTCCGGGTACGGGATTTCTGACACCAGCCTAGAAGAGGTTGGTAAATTGGGAAATTGGGTTCTCCCTCAAAGAGTCCTCAGTTTTCCTGTCTGTGATAATGGGAATTTTGTGGTGCCTACAAATAGCTCCTATGATCGCTGGGTCCCAAAAGAGTTTGGATTTATTTATTTTTGGGGGGGTGACCCCCCATTTAAAACCATAATTTTGCTTCCCCCCCAGATCTTCTTGAAGGTGGCAGAAGACACCAATGTCGATGTTGCAGGTAACGTGAAGGCCAGCTGTCTTGTCTTGTCTGTCAATCAATCAATCAATCAATCAATTGGAATAAGACCCAGTAGTTGACTATTGATTCAAAACCCTAAAATGTATTTTATATAATTGACTTTTTATATCTATTCTTTGTATATCGTATTGTTTTATTGCTATGGCCGACGGCTGGCGCAAATAAAGATTCATTCGTTCTGTCTGTCAATGCTGAGGACTAGAAACATGGAGGGGTGGGAATTTGCTAAAAGTGCTGCTGAGACTTGCATTTCCGGACTGGCGAATGTGAATCTCCAAATATTTTGTTCTCTTTCAGAGGAAGGACTGAGACCGAGCTGGGTTTGTTCGTTCCGTTATTGCATTTAGGGAGAAAAATAATAATCCTCCATTCAACTTCTCTACTCGCCGTTTCTCTAAACCCAAATTTCTCCCGTGAAAATAGG
Source organism: Darevskia nairensis (assembly GCA_034642065.1). Lineage (NCBI taxonomy): Eukaryota > Metazoa > Chordata > Lepidosauria > Squamata > Lacertidae > Darevskia > Darevskia nairensis. Next base: position 136,226 of record JAWWNI010001190.1, on the reverse strand, counting down.
GACACCCTGTTCCAATTTGCCCGAATTTTCGGTTTGGGGAATATTCGGTTTTCCAAATCTTTTCCAACTCGGTGATATCCTCTTTCTCCACCGGGCAGGAGAAGCGGAGGCAGCCCCTGCCGACCTCAGGACGTCCACGCCGGCCTCTGGCTACACCCTGCGGACGTTGAGCGAGGACTTGGAAGCGGCAGACGCCGAGCCCGGTAAGTGCCGGAAGGTTCCGGAAAAAGTCGGTTCCGTGCCACCCTCTGCTTGGGCATCACCCGGGGGGAGAGGATATCTGCCCACGGTTCAGGTCTGCACCGCGCCAGGATCGCTGCCCTCCGGTCGGGGTGGAAACTTGTCTTCGGTGCTGATGGATTTGTGTTTCCGGAACCGGTGCACCGCTAAAAACCCCCATTGTTTTTTTCCTTTCCAACAGCGGGCACAGTTTGCTTTTCGAGGGAGTTGCAAAAAGGCCACCCTACAGGGGCAGGGGCATCACACAAAATGGCTGCCATAGAGCAGGTGTGGCGTCACGCAGAATGGCTGCCATGGAAGGGGAATGGCATTACACAAAATGGCTGCCATAGAGCAGGTGTGGCGTCACGCAGAATGGCTGCCATGGAAGGGGAATGGCATTACACAAAATGGCTACCATAGAGCAGGTGTGGTGTCACACAGAATGGCTGCCATGGAACGGGAATGGAATCACACAAAATGGCTGCCATAGAGCAGGTGTGGCATCACGCAAGATGGCTGCCATAGAAGGGGAATGGGATTAAACAGAATGGCTGCCATAGAGCAGGTGTGGCATCACGCAAGATGGCTGCCATAGAGCGGGAATGGCATTACACAAAATGGCTGCCATAGAGCAATTGTGGTGTCACGCAAGATGGCTGCCATAGAAGGGGAATGGAATCACACAAAATGGCTGCCATAGAGCAGGTGTCTTGTCACACAAAATGGCTGCCATAGAGCAGGTGTGGCATCACGCAAGATGGCTGCCATAGAAGGGGAATGACATTACACAAAATGGCTGCCATATAGCAGGCGTGGCGTCACACAGAATGGCTGCCATGGAAGGGGAATGGAATCACACAAAATGGCTGCCATAGAGCAGGTGTGGTGTCACGCAAGATGGCTGCCATAGGAGGGGAATGGGATTACACAAAATGGCTGCCATAGAGCAGTTGTGGCGTCACGCAAGATGGCTGCCATAGAAGGGGAATGGGATTACACAGAATGGCTGCCATAGAGCAGGCGTGGCGTCACACAGAATGGCTGCCATAGAGCAGGTGTGTCGTCACACAAAATGGCTGCCAAATAGCAGTTGTGGCGTCACGCAAGATGGCTGCCATAGGAGGGGAATGGGATTACACAAAATGGCTGCCATAGAGCAGGCGTGGCGTCACACAGAATGGCTGCCGTGGAGGGGGAATGGCAGCCATGGAATTGTCGAGTTGGAAGGGACCCCGAGGGTCATCCAGTCCTGCCCCCTGCAATGCAGGAATCTTCCTCCCAAAGTGGGGCTTGAACCCACAGCGCTGAGAGCAAGAGTCTCATGCTCTACCCACTGAGCCTTCCCTCCTGGATTGGGATCGGAAGCCGATTCACAAAATCGAAAATCTCAAACCGGTGCAGAAACAGATTGGGGAGTTGAAATGGGAACTGCTTTTCCGTTTGCCCCTTGCTTCTCAATGTACAGGAAGTCCTGGGTGCGAATTCTGGAGGGGGAGGGCTTGAGATGCATCTAATTCTCCCTTCTGTTCTTTCTCTCTCCCTCTCCCTTTCTCTCCTTCCTTCCTCCACCTTTACGCTTAAGTCAAAGGACGTAAGAAAGGTAAAAAAGAAGAAGCTTTGGGGCAGGATTATTATTAACTAGTGAATTGAAGCCCGTTGAAATAACGGGCGCTAGCCCGGCAGCACACGCGCGCGCCTTGCGGGGCGGGGGGCACAGCCGCGGCTCCTCACTCCCCCCCCCCTGCTCGGACCGCGCAGGGCGCCGACGCCGGTCCGGCCATCTTGGAGCCGGGCAGGAAGAGGCGGCTGCGCTCCTGCCGCCGCAGAGGGAGGAGGCTGAGCGCGGGGAAACCGGGGAGCCCCCCAACCCCGGACGCCCCCTCGGAGGCCGGCACCGCCGCGCGCGCCCGGTGGCCGCTGGACGCCGTGCTCCTGGGGCGCCGCGCCTGCTCCACAGCCCCACCAGCGCCACCACAGCCAGCAGTCACAGCCCAGCCCGGCCAGACCCGCGCGTCGCATTCTCCTCCTCCGCCTCGTCCTGCTCTCGCCTCTGCCGCCGCTGCCTCAGTCTGCTGCGCTGGGACCCGGCGGCCGGGCGGCCTCGCAGCTCTCCCGACGGCCGCGGCTGCCTCCTCCTCCGTTCATGGCGCTGCTCCGAGAAGTCCGCTGGAGAGAAGCAGCCGCCCGCCATGGGGAGAGGGAGAGAGAGCCGGAGGGATGCCATCGCGGGGAGGCCGTCGGCGAGCCTCCCGTCGGCGCGGCAGCCAGGGCTCCCTGGGCGGCAGCACTGCTTCGGCCAAGCAGGCGGAGGCAGCGCTTCCAGAGGACGGAGCCCCCGCCGGCGCCCTGAGGAGAGGAGAGCGGCGCGAGCTCCGTGCGAGGCGGCGGCGCTGCCCCAACTGACGACGCGCGTGTGCCGCCGCTGCCTCTCGGACACGCCCCCCTCTCCCGTCGTCCAATCCCTGCGTCCGCCTGGGACATGCGCAGTGGAAAATTTCCACTGACACACACCCGCGGACGTGGGGACATTAGGGAATTATTATATAGGATAATATTATTAATCCCATCCTTCACCCCAAGGTCCTGGGTTCAGGTTACAGCAGTCAGAACGCCATGTTAGAAGCAGTTTAGAATGATTTCCGTTTGCAAATACTGCACCGATGTTTGCAATATATCCCTAACGCTTATCATTCTATAAGATTAATCGCAGTTGCAATCAAAATTACCCCATTGCAAATTGGGCGAAATTCGGCAGAAAATGCAAGTTATCCCAGCATCTCCAGCCTCGCTCTTCTGTCGAATTTTGAGGAACCGCTCGAAGCATCTCCCGTGCGGAGCTCCGATTGGATTTGCTTCTTGCAAACGGCTGAAAAGTCTGCAAAATTTGGATAACAAACCTGGTTTGTAATGAGGGGGTTTGGATAATTTCGATTGCGACCGAGATAGAGTCCTTCCAGCGGAATTTTTTTGAAATTTTGAGTGTTGGAAATGAAAACGATCGGATGGTACTTTTATTAACGGGCGTTGGCTTTGCAGAAAAAGCAAAAAGCTCGCTGGGAAACGAGAAACAAACTAATTAAGAAGTTTAAAATGACAACAGAGAGAGGGGAAACCAAGAGCCTCTTTTTGCTAGGTCTGGCTGGGCCAGAGTTGCTGAGAACAAAATTGTTTATGCATGCAAAAACTGCAGCAAGGATTTTATAAGCACCAAAGTGGAAGGAAACAGCAATATCCACAAAATAATAATATATATATTTATAACACCAGTGTGTGTGTATTATATATAGAGAGAGAGTGTAAATATATACGTGTGTTTTAGTTACAGGTAGGTAGCCGTGTTGGCCTGTCGTATTCAAAACAAAATAAGAAATAAAAAAATTCCTTCCAGTAGCACCTTAGAGACCAACTAAGTTTGTTTTTCTAGAAAAATGTTTAGTGGTACTCTCATTTTGACTCAATAAAATCACCATTTTAGAGCTCAAATCGGGGAAAATAAATACAGTATGCGTACCCCTGTGTGTGTGTGTGTGTGTGTGTGTGTGTGTGTGTATACACACACATACAAACACACACACAATATAGATATAAATGTCTGCACATTTTGATGGTGAACCTGATTTGCAATTGGGGGGGGGGGTTGAATCGATCCAATTGCAGCTGTAAATAAAGGTTGGCATCATCTTAGAAGTGGATTTTTTCCGATGTTCGACTTCCCTCTCTCCCTTCTTTCCGGCAGCGGAAGAAGCCAAGGAGACGGACCTCTTGAGGGGCGTGGGGGTCCAGGCCTCCCACCAGCTGGCGGGCTGGGCTCTGGTGCGCCAACAGCTCCGCGCCCTCTTCGCCAAGCGCCTCCTGTACGCCCGTCGGAGCACCAGGGGATTCCTTGCGCAGGTATAACGCCCGACTCTTCTTCTGTTTGAGTTTGGAAGAGGGCGGAGGGAGGGAGGGAGGCCGGCTGGGGAGCTGGTGGTCTCTCTCGGAGCTGGCCTGCAGAATCGTAGAGTTGGAAGGGGGTCATCTAGCCCAACCCTGCCTTTGCCGGGGGGTTGGGATGGATGACCCCCGGGGGTCCCATCCCGGTCTACGATTCTACGAGGCGACCTGGGACATTTGCCAGTCCCAAACTGCGTGAGTTTGTTGAACTGAAGACGCCCTCCCTAGAAACTTTACTGTGGAAACGTGTTTTTAGCTATTGGCTAACACTTTGGCTAAGATTATCTAATTATTATCTTTGGCGGGATGAGTTTACCAGCCCATGGGCCAGTACGATTCATGCTAAGCTTCTATCTATTGGAATTTCGCCCATGGAAGTCCTGAATTACGATTTTATCACAGCCAAAAAAATTATTAACCAAAGACTGGATGATATAGAGTGGCAACGTAATCTTATGCTTGGTGGCGGTACGTGCTCCCCGAGGTAGTTGGGCATTGCTCCGCCAACCCATGCGCCAACCTACCTATCATCCCTCTCGATCGCCAGCCACCGCTTTGCTTTTATTAAAGCGCGTTTTAATGTATTCCCGTCGAATTCCCTTTTCCATAGATTTTCTGGGGGTCAAATTTCGGTTTTATGTTCTTGTGATAACAGATCGATAGAATCTCTCCACCATATGGTGTTTAACTGCCCTCTATAAGATGCTGCCCGGAAGAATTTAGTGCACCCATTAATCCAAAAACTGTCTGGGCACCCGGTTGACTTCCTCCTTGCCTTTCTATTGCAAGATACTGACCAGTTTGTAACCCTACAGATGGCAAAAATTTTAACTTCCGTTCTGACATACAAGAGACGAAATGGACTGTGGATTGGAAATTGAAATGGTTTGGAATTAATATTTACGCTACCTTGTATACTTATTAAGTCTTGATTGCCACTAATTTTATTGCCAATAATTTTAAATTCAACTGCGTGAGTGTAACTGCTGTTCTTGTGTTGTCTTGTGTTATGAGCTTTAAAGCTGAAATAAAGTTGATTGATTGACTGACTGGGAGATTTGCCTGCGACGCTTCTTTTGCAGATTGTGCTTCCTGCGGTCTTCGTCTGCATTGCCCTCTTCTTCAGCCTCATCGTACCCCCTTTCGGCAAATACCCCCCTCTGCGCCTCGAACCCTGGATGTACGGACCTCAGTATACCTTCATCAGGTGCGTCTCAGAACCTGGACCGGATTGAGGCTTGATGCGGCCCTCAGCTACCGAAGGTCATGGGGCCCTTTCTATGTCCAGCTGTCCTTTGCCAACAAGAAATTGTCACTGTTTTTTTGTGTTGAATTTATGCTATGTGGTCATTTATGGACCTCATAGGTATCTCAAGCCATTTGCACATGCAAAATGTAGGCACCCTATATATAGAAAGGAGCAAAGCAGTGATATTTTAGGGAGCAGGCTAGCAGGCGGGGCCCATGACTTACATCATATGAGCCTATACAACACAAAACACAAATTGTCGCTGTTTTTTTGTGTTGAATATATGCTCTATGGTCATTGATGGACCTCATAGGCATCTAAAGCCATTTATTATTATTATTATTATTTTGAATTATGATGCTGGAGGAGACTCTTGAGAGTCCCATGGACTGCAAGAAGATCAAACCTATCCATTCTTAAAGAAATCAGCCCTGAGTGCTCACTAGAAGGACAGATCCTGAGGTTAAGGCTCCAGTACTTTGGCCACCTCATGAGAAGAGAAGACTCCCTAGAAAAGACCCTGATGTTGGGAAAGATTGAGGGCACAAGGAGAAGGGGACGGCAGAGGATGAGATGGTTGGACAGTGTTCTCGAAGCTACTAACATGAGTTTGGCCAAACTGCGAGAGGCAGTGAAGGATAGGCGTGCCTGGCGTGCTCTGGTCCAGGGGGTCACGACTGAACAACAACAAATTATTATTATAATTTTTTATTTATACCCCGCCCTTCCCAGCCAAGACCGGGCTCAGGGCGGCTAACACCAATAAAATCACAACGAAACATAAAAAACAATCAATTAAAAAACAGGTTAAAATACGATTTAAAGTTTAAAAAGCAGACTCATTTGCACATCACATGCAGAACTATGGCTGCTGTGGTCACATGCGTAAAAAGGTTTGACCATCTTTCGGCCGCTTCCTTGGTCTGCAGACGGTGATGGTCATTTCTCTACGCCCTCTGCTCCCTGACTTGCCGGCTGCAAGAATTTCCTCCGTGGATTTTGGAAGGCAACCGAACCCTGCGGGTCTGGAAAAATCCCCAAACCAGTTAGGAGACCTGTATTCTCTTCCCTCGGTAGAATTATGGATCTGGCGTAGGACACTTAACTCTTGGCTTCGCCTAAACTCAAATCCCCGCGGTATACTATCCCTAGTGCTGCAAGATTGTCACAAGATCGCCTGGACTGAAATGGTCTATCCAAAACGTCACTCTTGTGGCTTATCACCACAACAGATACTCACTTTGGGTTTTAGTAAAGCAAACAGCCTAATTTGTCAGCGCCTAAATGATCTCGAGCGTCGGAACAACTCGGCCACAATAAGGAAATTTTGCCCATGGTATGACTGTTTTCCACCTTCCCGTTTCGACTCTCTGGGACCCTATCTGCATCACCTAGCAATTCCAAAATATAGACGCGCTTTGACTCTTGTAAGATTGAATGTCTTGCCCTCGGCTGGACTTGAGGGATGATTCCAACAGATTCCACACGAAAAACGTCCCTGTGGAGATGGCAGTCCCGAATCGGTGGCGCATGCCCTTCTGGCTTGCCCTCTTGATAAAGACTTGAGGAATGAGATTATCACCCCACTTTTATTGTCCATTCCGGGTCGCCCAGCCACTGCCCCAGTGTCCTTTCTCTTGGCAGATCAAGAGGAGCAGGTGACGGCAAAGGTGGCAAGGTTTTGAGCTGGGGGGATCGGAATAAGGCCCACTATTTGACTATTGATTCAAAACCCCAAAATGTATTGTATATAATTGTCAGGGATCTGCCTGCCCCTGCCAGTCCAGCTCTGAGTGTTTACAGGGAGCAGCCACCTGTTTTAACTACTGATTCATCTGAGAGTGAAACCAGCAGTCCCTCGGGGGAGAAGCAGTTAGTGGCTGGGATCCAAGGGGTGCCAGGGGTCCAGGGATTTAGTGAGAGGCCTGGCACCACCCAGCAGGCTCGATCGGAGGGAGAGGCGTCAGGTCCGGTGCAGAGATTACGTAGGAGGAGGCGGCATCAATGTAGGCTGCCAAGACTGTTGTGTTGGCACCAAAACCGGAGGGAGGCACTTCCGGATTCTGCTAGTGAGTGAACAGACATGATAAGACTGAGCTCTAAACTGTAAATAACTTGGCACTGATTAAAAAGAACTAAAAGGCAAATGGCTTGGCTTTTCTGTTGAACAACCGATAAGGGAACCTGACAATAATTGACTTTTTATTTCTGTTCTTTGTATATCGTATTGTTGTTTTATTGCTACGGCCGACGGCTGGCGCAAACAAAGATTCATTCATTCTTCTTTCCCCACCGCAGTGATGACTCCCTGGGGGATGTTAGCTCCTCCCGGCTCCTCAAATCTCTTCTCCGTGAACCTGGCTTTGGGACCAAGTGCGTGAGAGATCTTCCAGAGCTGTGAGTACCTCACAGAGCAGCGTTTAAATCGGGCATAGGCAAACTCGGCCCTCCAGTTGGAGGTTTCTTGGTGTTCCTTTGGATCTGCCACCTCTTTGGCTGGGTGTAGCACTCGTTACACACGAGTAGTAGTTACCCAGATGAAGCTCACCTGTCATCCAGGTTTCCTGAAAATACAGGATATCAAATTTAGTTAGAGTTTAAGGAGGGCTGGGAAATGGCCCGCCTGCCTGCATTTATTCCCCCCCCCAAAAAAAATCTCCAGGGCTGTATGTTGATAAGAGCCCTGTGGGATGGGCTCATTTTTGTTGTTGTTTTTTAACCTCTCTGCAAGGAGAAATCTAGTCCATCAAGAAACTGGTTCCCAAAGTGCTGCCTTTCTCCTTGCGGTGTTCAGAAGCGGCGCCTTCTGCACTCGCTGCCTTATGAAACCACAATAAAACATCAAACTTTTAATAATAATTTTTATTTTTATTTTATTTTATACCCCGCCCATTCGGCCCTTCTGAACCGCCTGAGAGAACTTCTTATTATTTATTTCTGTCTAACCAGCATTTGCATTTCTATTACATTTAAAAATTCTTACATTTAAAAATTCCATTAAGGTCGGATCTTTATTTTTAGCTCCCCACCCTGCAATATTCCATGAGGAAATGGACAGCTTACATTTTTTGGATGACAGTCATTTCAAAGGCAGATCATCACTAGTTGTTTTATTTGATAGTTCAACTGGCATATTCTCACTTAGATGCCCCGTCTCTTTTAGTAATATTTTAGTTTCCTGGGCGAGATCTTCAAGCAAATGTGAGTTTTCCATTTGACTCTGCAGTAGTATTTGCTGTGCTGCGGATATTTGCAGAATATGTTCTTGTTCGCCAGACTCAATAAGCTCCTGTGCCAATGATTTGATGTGAGCAGATTCCTGTTGCTCATTACAGAGTTGTCGAGTGTTTATCATTCGGCTGATAGGTAGGGTCTTCCCAATGAGATAGGGTATGACCTGGAGCGCTAATACCATTGCTCTGGTAAAGAAGGCCCAGCAGAGACTTTATTTCCTCAGACTTTTAAAGAAGAGCAATCTGAGTGAGAGGCTGCTGGTGTCCTTCTATCGAGGCAGCATAGAGCAGCGTTTCCCAACCGGTGTGCCGCGGCACAGGAGTGTGCCGCAAGCCACCGGCTCCTGTGCCGCGGGAAGACACCGGCTGCTGTGCTTCCGGGTCGGTCCAGGCTTCCTGCGCCGACCGCCGCCTTCGCGGGGCTGCCGGGCGCTTCGCCCGCTGCCTCTGCCGCCCCGGTCGCGGTCGGGGACGGGCGGGAGGTGCCGGTGCCACCGGGCTCGCTCGGGGCCGGGTGGAGGTGCTGCCGGGGGGCTGGGCGCTGGAGGGGGGGCGGGCGCCTGGCCCACCGATCTCCCGCTCCATTTTCGCCCGCCTGGGTCCTTCCCCTCCCTCCTGCCAGGGCACGCGGACACCCCGCCCCCCGGGTCGGGGTGCATGTGGTGGTGGTGTGCCGCGAGATTTTTTTCGTGGGGCAGGTGTGCCGTTGCCCCGAGGAGGTTGGAAAACACTGGCATAGAGAGCATTCTTACATACTGTATCTGTGCTTGGTTGGCCAGTTGCACAGTCACCGACAGGAAAATGCTCCAGGAGGTCATAACCACAGCCAGAAAGATTATCGGTCATCCTCTCCCATCTTTGGACGAACTATACAGCTCCCGTTGTCTCAAAAAAGCAAACAACATTTTACAGGATTCATCTCATCCTGGATATAGTCTGTTTGCACGGTTGCCTTCGGGCAAAAGATACAGAACAATTACCGTATTTTTCGCTTCATAAGACGCACTTTTTTCCTCCTAAAAAGTAAGGGGGGGGTGTCTGTGCGTCTTATGGAGCGAATGTGTGGTCCCTGGAGCTGAACTGCCCAGGGGCAAAAGCAGATCGTGCTTTTTTTAAAAAAAGAGAAGGGGGTGTTGAAAGGAAGCCCCCTGAGCAGCTGCTCAGCAAACGATCGGGGAGAGAGATTCCAGCCCCGCCCCCTTGCAGAGGGAGGCTGTTTCCCCAGCGACATGGGACTGGCTGATTAGATTATCTCTCTGGAAACTGTAGAAATGGCTCCCTTTCCTGAAGCTGCAGAACTGTGAGTTAAACCCCATAAAACAGGGTTTTTTCCCTTTGCAAAGTAAGCTCAACAACTTTGAGCTGATCCTCAAAAAATGGGGCTTTTCTCCTTTGCAAAAGAAGCTGCAGAAATTTGAGCTGATCCTCAGAAAATGGGTTTTTTTTCCTTTACAAAAGAAGCTGCAGAAATTTGAGCTGATCCTCAAAAAATTGGGGCTTTCCCCCTCTAACAGCTAGGTGTGTCCTATGGTCAGGTGCGCCTTATAGAGCGAAAAATATGGGTATGTGGGGTATGACTTACCTGATCCCCCCTCAATATTTTATTCAAATTGGCACCCCTGGGGCCACTAACCTGGGTCCACATCCCCCCCATGACCTGCTGCTTGCCTTGAGGGCTTCAGGAAGGCTCAGTGCCCTTCGGTGGGCTCCCACGAACGAGGCTTCGTGACCCCGGAAGTGTCGCCGGCGCTGGCTTCGTTTTTCGAGAACGGCAACTGGACTTCCGCCAACCCATCCCCGGGCTGTGTGTGCAGCTCCCGGAAGTCCCGGAAGATGCTCCCGGATTGCCCCGAAGCGGCCGGGGGGCTCCCACCTCCTCAGGTAGGTTTTTCTACTTATACAATACATTACTGACTTTCCCTGTCTATTACCAGGTACTTAACGAAACAAAAGATTTTATACTGTATAAATGCATTATTGAATTGTTTACTTCCTATTTACAAAACCAGTAAAATTTGTAATTCGGCTTTGTTTTCTGCTGCCATACATGTGGGTGTTTAACCTTAGATCACATGAGAGGTATTGAATTGCAAATCTGCCCTCTTGGAAGAGTGGCGGCTGGAGGTCTTTGCTCCTAGGCTCTGTGAGATGTAAATGAAACTCTCCAGGTATAAACAGCCTCAGGCTGACCTTTTATGTCAGCTGCAATAGGCTGCAGCGACACAGGTTTGGTGACCTGTCCGAACGCCCCATTCCAGATGCAGAGGAACACGGGGGACGTTCTCCAGAACCTCACCGGGAGGAACATCTCTGATTACCTAGTGAAGACCTACCCGAAAGTCATCCGCCAAGGGTACGTGGACAATACATCTCTCCTCTCTCTCACACACACTCATCAGAATTGCTTCGGGATTTATGGCATGCAAACAGGGCCGCAGCGTGTTGACCCGATAATCTGTGGTTTGGTTAGAGAAATCAGGAAAGTTTGGCTCAGGGTTCAGGACGTTGACACGAGATGAAGGGTGTTTGTGACGGCGCCAGGCAATTCGTGCACGGCTCAGCTACGAAGAACAAAGTGGTGCGGAAAGGTTCTCCTTTCTGGTAAACTCGAAGCCACGAGTTCGAATGCTTGGCAGCTGTCGAGATATTTGAAGATGGCTATCCTGTCTCCCCTTTTCCAGGCCTAACATTCCCAACTCCCTCAAACGTTCCTCACAAAGCTTGGTTTCCTGACAATTGGTCACCCTCTGCCCACCTTCCAGCTTGTCAACATCCTTCTTAAATTGTGGCACCCAGAACTGGACACAGTATTGCAGGTGTGGTCCGACCCAGGTAGAATAGAGCGGGACTCTTCCTTTAAAAAAAAAAAAAAACTTAAATATTTATTCATTTTATAAGAAAAACACACACACACAAACAAAAGAAAACAAACATAAAAACAAACCACACAAAAATTTCTTATACAATTAACATTTTAACCTTAACATCTTAGGGTGGCTTCCCCCAAACTCCTACTTCTGGATTTCATTATCAATCTTCCTTGACAGTTTCTCAACTTTATTTACCCTCTATCATCTTTATTGCAACTTAATCTCCTATACAATCTACTTATCCAACCTATTTTTAAACTTTATTCATAATTTCATTCAATCTTAAACACTTCCTTATACTATCTTCTTCTATAACGAATTTCTCATCATGTTTCTAATTTTACTTCTTAATATCAAACCAAATTAAAATCTATTTTTCATTTCTCAAATCTCTAATCATTTCCCTAATATATATCTACATTAAACATAAATTCAAATCTCTAATCATTTCCCTAATATATATCTACATTAAACATAAATTCTACTTATCATATTTCTAATTTAATACCGAAAAACCTCTATTGTCTTCCCTAGGGTATATCGCACTTAAAAACAAAACAAAAAGTCCAAATTCCTTCCAATCTTCTGGCATTAGCCTTTTTTGCAGCTGCGTCACTCTATTGGCTCGTGTTAAGCTCACCACAAACTCGCTTTTAATGTAGTTTAATTCCTTTTTTAGGTTACGAACCAAAAAATGGGTCAACGAACAAAGGTAAGCGCCGTTCATCCACTCAACCATTTCCTGGCTTGGAAAACTGGCAGTTTCCGGGGCGTCTTGAAAGACGCCCATCCGGGGTTAAGCGAGGGTCGTCCTGATGTTATGGGTCTAGGAGCCCGTGGGGCGGAGAGATAGAGACACAGTAGGTGGAGGCGTGGCCAAGGACGAACAGAGCCCCTCATTGGTTGTAGGTGAGAAGGGAGACCGCATTTGGTGGGGGGGCAGAATCGTAGAGTCGGAAGGGACCACCAACCTTCTCCTTCCTTGGAAGTTTTTAAGCAAAGGTTGGGCGACCATCTGTCATGGCTGCTTCAGCTGAAATTCCTGCATTGCAGGGGGTTGGACTGGATGATCTCTGGGGGTCCCTTCCAACTCTGTGACCCTGGTTGACACAAGACCCAGCCTGTTTACATATGGGGTAACGGCGGCTAGAACTCTTGTAGCAAGGAATTGGAAAAATGAAAATCTCCCGGCAATTCTAGACTGGCAGATACTAATAATAATAATAATAATAATAATAATAATAATAATTTATTATTTTTACCCCGCCCATCTGGCCGAGTTTCCTCAGCCACTCTGGGCGGTTTCCAGTCAAATGTTAAAACAATACAGAATTAAATATTAAAAACTTCCCTAAACAGGGCTGCCTTCAGGTGTCTTTTAAAAATAGGATAGCTGCTTATTTCCTTGACATCTGCTGGAAGGGCGTTCCACAGGGCAGGCGCCACCACCGAGAAGGCCCTCTGTCTGGTTCCCTGTAACCTCACTTCTCGCAATGAGGGAACCGCCAGAAGGCCATCGGCGCTGGACCTCAGTGTCCGGGCTGAACGATGGGGGTGGAGACGCTCCTTCAGGTATACAGTACCGAGGCCATTTAGGGCTTTAAAGTTACAGGTAGATAGCCGTGTTGGTATGTCATAGTCAAAACAAAATAAAAAAATTCCTTCCAGTAGCACCTTAGAGACCAACTAAGTTTGTTCTTGGTATGAGCTTTCGTGTGCATGTTGGTCTCTTAGTTGGTCTCTAAGGTGCTAGTGGAAGGAATTTTTTTATTTTGTTAGGGCTTTAAAGGTCAGCCCCAACACTTTGAATTGTGCTCGGAAACGTACTGGGAACCAATGTAGTTCTCTCAGGACCGGTGTTATGTGGTCCCGGCGGCCGCTCCCAGTCCCCAGTCTAGCCGCCGCATTCTGGATTAATTGCAGTTTCTGGGTCACCTTCAAAGGTAGCCCCACGTAGAGCGCATTGCAGTAGTCCAAGCGGGAGATAACTAGAGCATGCACCACTCTTGCGAGACAGTCCACGGGCAGGGAGGGTCTCATCCTGCATACCAGATGGAGCAGGTAGACAGCCGCCCTGGACACAGAATACTTATGCTAGAATACTTGCAATTAGCGGAATTGACTAGATCAGTGCGAGGATTATCGAAACAGAAAACATCGAGAGAATGGATTATACTCTCAACTCATTTTATTTCGGCTTTAAGCCCATAGACATAACCAAAAACAGAAACAGCACAGTCTGGTTTACAATTGCTAACAGTAAAATAGATTAAAAGGGATAATGGATTATATATAAAGATTATTTAAAGCTTTACTGTGTGAATAATTCCACGTTAGCAGAAATTGAATGATATTTGTAAAGGAAAAGGATAAAAAATAAGTGTATATGGAATAAAAAAAGAAGGGTTATAATAGAGTATAGGGACACGGGTGGTGCTGTGGGTTAAACCACAGAGCCTAGGGCTTGCCAATCAGAAGGTCGGCGGTTCGAATCCCCGCGGCGGGGTGAGCTCCCGTTGCTCGGTCCCTGCTCCTGCCCACCTAGCAGTTCAAAAGCACCTCAAAGTGCAAGTAGATAAATAAGTACCGCTCCGGCGGGAAGGTAAACGGCGTTTCCGTGCACTGCTCTGGTTCGCCAGAAGCGGCTTAGTCCTGCTGGCCACATGACCCGGAAGCTGTACGCCGGCTCCCTCAGCCAGTAAAGCGAGATGAGCGCCGCAACCCCAGAGTCAGCCACAACTGGACCTAACGTTCAGGGGTCCCTTTACCTTTAATAGAGTATAAACCTGTGGGAAAATAAGGATATAGTAAATGGTATAATGAGAAGGATCGGAAGAACTATACGTATACGTTTATTAGCTTTGTTTTTATTGTTGTTGGTATTGTTTTTTTTTTGGTGTTTGTTTAATCTTGTTTCACAAATATGTAATTTTAATCAATAAAGAACAATTTATAAAAGAAAAACAAGACCCACCCAGCCTCCGCTACCAAGAGGCTACACCCTTTTGAGCTCCCCATGGGAAGTTTTCCTCTTCCAAAGACCACCTCGCCCCAGATATCTTGTCTTCTAGGGGTGGGGGTGTACCCCACTGGCCTCTCCCCACAAGATTAACCCTCTCCTCCTTCTGTCCTCGCAAGGTACGGCGGGTTCTCTCTGGGCGGCAGCAGTTCCCAGGCCCTGCCGACGTCATCAGAGGTGGCCGCTGTCGCGAGAGGGATCCGCGAGCGACTCATCGTCGCCGAGGTGAGGCTTGGCAAGCAAGGAGAGGCTGCCGGTGTGATCCTAAATCTCTGACCCTAAACATCTGCCTTGGGAAGAAAAGGCTCAGAAACAAACCCTACACCAGGGGTCAGCAAACTTACCGTGCCTCGGGCCAGTGTCTGCAGCGCCTATCGCGCGGCGGGCTGGAGGGCGGGGGAGCGCGCGCCCATATGCGGGCGCACACGCTATTTCCAGCGCACTTCCAGGTCGGAGGAGCACCGGAAATAGCTTGTGCACATGTGCACGGGCCTCCTCCGACCTGGATGTGCACCGGAAATGATGCTTGCGCATGCGCACAAGTTGTTTCCGGTGCTCCTCCGACCCGGAAGTGGGCCGCCGCGCCGGTAAGAGTGGGCAGTGGCGGGGGTCGCCGGGGGCCAGATAAATGAGCCCCCCGGGCCGTATCCGGGCCCCAGGCCGTAGTTTGGAGACCCCTGCCCTACACAAATCTGGAGCGGAGTCCCTAAGGCGGTTGGATGCCGCCTTGTCTGCCTCTTGCTCTGCTTTCCTTCGGACCCCATCTTTGAGGCCGAGAGGGGGGGGGTCTTGTCGTCTGGGCAGCCCGGGACCCCCCAGGACACACGGCGCAGGCTTGCTGGATGCAACCTCACAAGAGTAACGATCGATTTGATTTCTGATGGTTTTCAGTGTGTTTGTAATATTCTGTCAGGAGCCACCCTGAGTGGGTGGGGTAACCCAGTCAGATGGGTGGCATATAAATAATAATTTTTTAAAATTATTGTTCTTGTTCTATTGCTTGATGTTTAGGAGCTGATTTGGGGTGGCGTGGGGTAACCCAGTCAGATGGGTGGCGTATAAATAATAAAAAATATTATTATTGCTGTTGTTCTATTGCTTGATGTTTAGGAGCTGATTTGGGGGTCATGTATTGAATGAATGAATAACGAAATGTGTTACGGGGATCTATTTACACCCTGCTTTTTTTTCTCCTGATACAGGGGGGCCCTCTCGACAGACTTCTGAATAACCTCAGTGGCTTTGTTGAGGGACTGCGGACACGTCAGAATGTGAAGGTTTGATTGTGCATATTTTTAACAATGGGCAGGGTGGTTTTCAACTGTTGTTGGACTACAACTCCCATCATCCCTATCTAAGCTGGGCCCAGTGGTCAGGGACGATGGGAGTTGTAGTTCAACGACAGCGGGAGACCCGAGTTTGAGAAACGCGGCCTTAAGTCAATCAATATATCAAAGTTTATTGCGTTAGCCATTTGGCCATAGCACAAGTAATAAGTCCCGGCAGTAGCCTGCCATTCTTATACATTTGCGAACATCAGGTATAAAATCATAGTAAATAAAACAGGTATGATAAAAACAATAGCAATTATGTAAACTATTGGAAAGTTTACAAGTCCAGGGCTAAAGGAGGTTAACCTATCGAGGTGGCCCTGAGTTTCAGGGCCTGCAGGATATAGATGGCCACGCCACGGGTGACTATGGGATTGGCATCCACCAATAGATATTTCAAGTGGTCATCTTCCATGGCAATGGTCGGAGGAATTAGTAGCAGGAGCCTCGATCTTATTGAGTCATAGAGAGGGCAGTGGAAGAAAAAGTGGGTGAAGTCCTCTATCTTTCCCCTGTTGCACGGACAAAGGCGGAGGTCGAGAGGAGTGTTGGAGAATATGCCCTGTAGGAATGCTGTGGGAATGGAGTGAAAGCGGGCAAGTGTGAAGGCTCTTCTTCGCATAGGGTTCGTCAAAGTAC
Source organism: Darevskia nairensis (assembly GCA_034642065.1). Lineage (NCBI taxonomy): Eukaryota > Metazoa > Chordata > Lepidosauria > Squamata > Lacertidae > Darevskia > Darevskia nairensis. The sequence goes on along the minus strand of JAWWNI010001190.1, from coordinate 119,730 downwards.
TAACAAAGAAGAACAATAATTTGCACATCCTGCTTGTGAGGAGGTGGGAGACTTCTACCACATATGGTGGAAGTGCGATAAAATTAAAGCCTTTTGGAACGAGATCCACACAGAATTGGAAGTTATTTTCGCAACCAAATTTCCAATACCTCCTGAAACTTATCTATTGGGAATTGTAGCGCCGGACATACAAAAACAAATTAAGACCTTTTTTTTATACACCTCTGCCGCAGCAAGGATTTCGGTAGCTTCTTATTGGAGGAGTGCTAATCTTCCGAGTAAGAAAGAACGTCTTCTTAAAACCATAGAATATATTGAGCTTGCCTACCTTTCAGAAAACCTAAAGGATAATCCGAGAAGCAAATTTGTTGAGGAGTGGAATAGTTTCTTGTGCTATTTGAAAAAGAGATGTGACATGACCAGGGTGTACGTTTTGGAGTATGATCTTGTTTTACGATTATAAATCATGTATAGTGAAGCAATAAGGAATATGATTGGAACGTTATAGAATTCTGATTGAATAAGAGGTGTCAGAGCTAAAGTAGACAAATAAAACATCAATATTGTGAACTAAAGGAGAGATGGAATAGGGAAGTAGATAATTATATTTAACAAAGTCTATTTGACTTTTGTATTGTTTTTTTCTTTTCAATTTGGAATAATTGCAAGAGTTTTTGTGTGTTGTTTGTGGTTGTTTGGTGTGTTAAGTGTTATGTATTGCAGTGTTTCCCAACCTAATCTAGGCAACGGCACACTTGAATCAATGAAAAAATCTCGCGGCACACCGCTCCTCCCCCACCCGGCTGCGCCGGGTCTCCTGACCCAGAGTTACCTCTGGGATCAGCTGTAGCGCGGCGCGCGCGAGGCTTCCGGTCGGGATTCTCGCGCGAGGCTGCTGCTGTTGCTGCTGCTGCAGCAGCCAAGGGAGCAGCGCCGCCCTGGCTTCTGCTTCGCCGCCGGGCTCCAGCAGCGCCGCCGCCACGGTCCTGTGCAGCCCTGGGCTGCAGGTCCCTTTTTCCGCGGCACATCAGCCGGTGTCTCGCGGCACACTAGTGTGCCGCGGCACACCGGTTGGGAAACGCTGATGTATTGTATGTTATTGTTTATTATGAATGAAGAATTAATAAAGATGTTCTAATCTGGAACAAAAAAATTGCACATCCTGCGCATTGCTGCCCCACAGGTGTGGTTCAACAACAAGGGCTGGCATGCCATGGTGTCTTTCGTCAACGTGGCGAACAACGGTCTCCTGCGGGCGAACCTACCTGCCGGGGCCGACCCCTCGCGTTACGGCATCACGGCCATCAACCACCCCCTCAACCTGACCAAAGAGCAGCTCTCGGAGGCGGCCCTGTGAGTAGATCGCGCAGGAGCAGCCGGGAGGTCTCTGGGCGCCTTCCTGGCGATTGGCTGCGCTGCTGTGACATCACAGAAGCTTGGCGGGTGCTCCCATTGCTCTCTCGGGGACAGGGGACTGGATCCTGTTCATGGAAACCAGGAATTGGGTTGGTTTTTTTGCCTCCGAACCCTGTTTCCTGGGGATCACACAGACAGGGAGAGTTTCGGTCGAGTTCATGTTGTCCTTGTGGACTTTCCAGAGTCACCTGGCTGGCCCCCATTTACATGAAGAAGCGGGGAGTGGTCTCTGCCCCACCCAGCTTCCAATCCAAATGCCGGTTAGGATTTAACGAATAGCATTGGCCAGGGGCGTAGGAAGTGGGGGGCGGGGGGCAGTCCGGCCCAGGTTGTTTTTTTGAAAATGCCTGCTCCAAAAGTCTTATCTTACTACAGTAGGGATTATATAGCTATATATGAAATTTCAGGCATATCAGTTAATATCTTGACCCTCCTCCACGAAAATAGCTGTTTACTTGGCCATTTTCCTATGTCATGAAGGCTGAAATTTCAATTCAGTGGAGCGCTTACTGTTCCCAACCCTAACCCTGTGGAAAGCCCTCTAATTAGACTTCAATTTGATTTTGACATGTTTTTAGGGGGTGATTTAATTATTGTTTGATTTTATATCGATGTTATGTATCTGATGTTAGCTGCCCTGAGCCCGACTTCGGCCGGGGAGGGCGGGATATAAATAAAAATTTGCTTTTTACTTATTATTATTCCTTTGTAATAAAATATGAAATAACGTAAAACCATTTTTGCAGGCAAAAAATAAATAAAAATCAATGTGTGGGGGGGTGACAAGAAATTTTCTGCACCGGGTACCACCTGACCTTCCTACGCCTCTGGCATTGGCGATAAATATGCAGCATTCAGGGATCAATACGGAAATCGCGAAAGGGCTGGATGGATAAAGTAACTTACTGTCTGTGTTAAAATTTGTACAGGTTTTTTGTGTTTGTGCGTGAAAACTAAATAAGATTTTTGTTTAAAGATACAGGTGAAACTCGAAAAATTAGAATATAGTGGAAAAGTCCATTTATGTAAGCAATTGTTTTCATTAGCTACTGGAGTTTAATATATGAGATAGACTCATGAGATGCAAAGCGAGATATGTCAAGCCTTTGTTTGTTATAATTGTGATGATTATGGCGTACAGCGGATGAAAACCCCAAAGTTGAAATTGTTAAGTTGGGGTTCTCATCAGCTGTACGCCATAATAATCACAATTATAACAAATAAAGGCTTGACATATCTCGCATGGGATGTCATGAGTCTATCTCATATATTAGTTTCACCTTTTAAGTTGAATTACTGAAAGAAATGACCCTTTCCACAATATTCTAATTTTTCAAGTTTCACCTGTATGAGCTCATTTGGTCCCTGTTTCCTTCTCCCCCATCACAGAGGGTCAGACTCGATGGCCCTCGGGGTGTGGGGGTCCCTCTTCCCCGACTCTACCGTTTTCCTCCGCTTCTCCCTCCCGACAGGATGGCCACGTCGGTGGACGTGCTGGTCTCCATCTGCGTGATGTTCGCCATGTCCTTCGTCCCGGCCAGCTTCGTCCTCTTCCTCATCGAGGAGCGCGTCAGCAAAGCCAAACACCTCCAGATCGTCAGCGGGATGAAGCCCGGCGTCTACTGGCTGGGCAACTTCGCCTGGGATATGGTGAGAAAGAGAGAGAAGCAAGGGTTGCCATACGTCTTGCAACATAATAATAATAATAATAATAATAATAATAATAATAATAATATTTTTTGAACATTTCGGAAGTCAAACGGACTTCCGGAACGAATTTTGTTTTTGCTATTTATTTTGCGTTTATGTTTTTGAGGCCTTTTTGGTTCATTTGTTTTTGTGACTGTGCGGAACCCAGTTCAGCCCCCCATCCAAATAATGGCTATCATCTATTGAGTTGCAACGCAATGTTATGCTGGGCGGGAGGAAATGCTCACCGAGATCCCTGGGCCTTGTACCCCCACTTCAAGTACCAGCCTATCTTTCAACTCTTTCTATTGCTAGTCATCGTCTCACTTTTATTAAAGCACGGTTTAATGTCTTCCCCTCAAACGTCCTTTTTCATAGATTTTCTAGGGGCCAAGTCTCGGTCTTATGTGCCTGTGATAACCGTTCGATTGAATCTCTTCATCGCATAGTGTTTGTCTGCCCCTTGTATTCTGCCACTCGAAAGACTCTATTACTTCCATTAACTCAAAAATTCCCGGGGTATTTGGAAGAGTCTTACCTTGCTCTTCTGTTGCAAGATTCAGAATCGATTATAACCCTACATATTGCAAAATTTCTGTCATCAGTTCTGACACTTAAGAAACGCAATGGATTGTTATATACAGCTTGACATTTTAATTTAATTCTTATCATATTTTAGTCAATTGAGTATCCCTTTTAATCTATTTTACTGTCAGCAATTGTAAACCAGACTGTGCTGTTTCCTGTTTTTGGTTGTATTGTTTATGGGCTTAAAGCTGAAATAAAATGAGTTGAGTTGAGCAGGAGTGCCTGGCGCGCTTTGGTTTTGGAACAGATTAAGTTTGAGAAACAAGGTACCACTGTAGAGACCAAGGGTTGCAGCCAGTCAAGCCCTGCTCAGAGTAGACCCACTGAAACCAATGTCCCCAAGTCAGATGGGTCTGCTGTTAGATTGGAGATATTCGGAATCCAAGCCTTCCCTTGTCAACATCTTGCCAAACTTTCCTTTTCCGTCTTCTTCCTCCAGTGTAACTACCTCGTTCCGGCTCTCCTGGTGGTGCTGATTTTCCTCTGTTTCCAGCAAAAATCCTACGTCTCCTTGGCCAACCTGCCGGCCCTGATCCTCCTGCTCCTCCTCTACGGGTAAGGCAGCTTTGGTCGTAGGGGAAAGAGATTCGCTTCAGTCCGCGCTTCCCAAAAGCATACGCAGAACAAAACACAGCTGGATTTGAGTTTCTCAGATTTTGCAGTCATGTTTGTTGACATCCGTCTGTCTCAGAAGACACTGGCAGCCAAAGTTGTAGAGCTTTTTTTGGGGGGGGGATTGGGTAAATATGCCCCCCCCAATCTTTTTTGGCACCTGGTACAGGTACCGCTGTATTTAGGATATTCTTCAAATATTCTACGGGACATTAGATTAGATAACTTTATTGCAGCTATAAGCTCATACATAAATAGACACACAAATCAAGCCTATCTTACAATCTGTGAAAAACATCTAAATAAATTAGATTTACATAGCTATGATGAACTAAAATATTTACAATCAGTCAAGGGAATTTAAAATAACATCAGCCTATGATGTCCTCGGGGCTATTGACCTGAAAAGGGTTAAAATAAATTATTAAGATTCGTGTACTAGACCATTTAACCTCTTGTGGTTCAGAACCGAAGTCAGATACCTTGCCACTTGCAAGGTTACCATAGGGTTCGAATCCTGGAATAAAAAGGTAAGCTGCCTCTCAACTGGCAATCCAGAAATTTTTTGTACCAATGGGGTCAACAATTTTCTCCTAGCATTACTGTATAAAGGGCAAATAAAAACAATGTGCAGGAGGGATTCCCATGACAGCTCATCACATGAACATAAATCTGATACACTTCCCCTAGAGAATCTATGAGACAGGACCCCCGAGGGAAAGGCATTAAACCTTGCCCTAATAAACGCAAAACGGTGCTTTGCAGTAATAAGGGATGAGAAGTATACGGGACATTCTATAATTCTTCTTCATCTCCTCCTCTCTCTTTGCCTATTCGGCAACGAGTCTGGGATGTGGAACTCCAAGGACACATGAGTGAGATGAATAAGCACCCAGCTATAAAGGACAAGGGGGCCCCAGGTGGCGCTGTGGGTTAAACCACAGAGCCTAGGGCTTGCCGATCAGAAGGTCGGCGGTTCGAATCCCCGCAACAGGGTGAGCTCCTGTTGCTCGGTCCCTGCTCCTGCCCACCTAGCAGTTCGAAAGCACGTCAAAGTGCAAGTAGATAAATAGGTACCGCTCTGGCGGGAAGGTAAACGGCGTTTCCGTGCGCTGCTCTGGTTCACCAGAAGAGGCTTAGTCCTGCTGGCCACTTGACCCGGAAGCTGTACGCCGGCTCTCGGCCAATAATGCGAGATGAGCGCCGCAACCCCAGAGTCGTCCGCGACTGGACCTAATGGTCAGGGGTCCCTTTACCTTTACCTTTATAAAGGACAATGGGAGAGGATTCTCTCCAGCAAAGTATCTGACAAAATTACACATACCCAAATATAGACGGGCATTTACTCTTGCTAGATTTAATGTATTACCACCTGCCCTATTGCAGGGAAGATTTGCAGGTAAATCATATGCGGAACGAGTCTGCCCCTGTGGCCTGCCGGAGGTAGAATCTGCCTCTCACGTTTTACTACGTTAAGGACCGGTGCTAGCGATTTTGGCGCCCTAGGCAAGGGGGCGGGCCACGTGATGTCATTGCACATGACGCACGTTGCGGAGCGGTGCCCTGCCCCCCGCCCGGCCGGGCGCCCCCTGCCGCCGCGGTTTTCGCCCCAAGTTCCTTGCTCCGCCGCTGGTTGGGGCGGCACCGGGCGGCGGCAGGGGGCGAGGGGCAGGCTGGCCAGCGCCCCCTCCATTTTGGTGCCCCCGCCGCCACGGTTTTCGCCCCAAGTTCCTTGCTCCGCCGCTGGTTGGGGCGGCACCGGGCGGCAGCAGGGGGCGAGGGGCAGGCTGGCCAGCGCCCCCTCCATTTTGGCACCCTAGGCAACTGCCTAGTTCGCCTTAATGGATGCGCTGGCCCTGACTACGTTGTCGTTTTTTCATCTCTCCGGTTATACAAAATCCCTCAAATGAATTCCTATCTCTCAAACGCCTTGTAGAAGACACGGACCCTGAGATTACGCTGAAAGTAGCCAAATACTGTGCAGCAGCAGCAGCCATAAAGCTCAGAGAACAAGCGGTGTCACCGATATGAATAGGCCCCAAATGGCAATTTTTAGGCCATATTTTAATGCCATGATTTTAATTCATATATTTTAAACGTTGCTGTCTACGTATACATATGTGTACTACTGTTGTTATGTAAATGTCATGTAAATGTTATGTAAATGTCAATGTATTATTTTTGCATTATTGATTTAATAAGCTGGTCTGTGACCGTAAGAATAAATTCATTCATTCTTTCTTTGCCTCTGGCCCCCAGCTGGTCCATCACCCCCCTGATGTACCCAGCCTCTTTCCTCTTCAGTGTCCCCAGCACCGCCTACGTGGTCCTGACATGTGTCAATCTCTTCATTGGCATCAATGGGAGCGTGGCCACCTTCGTCCTAGAGCTCTTCACCGACAAGGTAGGCTATGGGGGCAACTGGGTCCTTGCGGGGCCGGAGCGGGGAGGAAGAAGGGGGAGAGCAATATTATATTTAATTTTTTAAAAGCAGAGCAGCCTCCTTCAGGAGGACTAGAAACTTGAGACCTACGAAACGTTGGGGTGCAGATTTTGGAAACGTTAGGCTTGGAAGTCATTTATTTAAGTAAGGCGCAATTTGTGTGCATGCCTTGAAGCTTAAACAAATACCAATATTATTATTTAAAAGAAGATCAGCCTCCTTCAGGAGGACTAGAAACTTGAGGCTGACAAAACGTTGGGATGCAGATTTTGGCAACGTTAGGCCTGGAAGTCATTTATTTACGTAAGGTGAGATTTGTGTGCATGCCTTGAAGCTTAAACAGACACCAATATTATTATTATTATTATTTATTTATTTATTTTAAATAAGAAGAGCAGCCTCCTTCAGGAGGACTAGAAACTTAAGGCTGACAAAACATTGGGATGCAGATTTTGGAAACGTTAGACCTCCGGGTATCAGGCGGTATATAAATTCAATAAATAAAGTAATAATAATAATAATAATAATAATGTAGGAATCGGTTGTTACGCTGTACTTGAGGACGCTAACTTGGAGTTCCTGTGAAGGAGAAGCCGGGCTATCCATGGAAAAAATAAATAAAGTAAATAAATACATGTGCGTGTGTTTGCTCCCCTCTCGCGAGCAGAACTTAAACGACATCAACGTCATCCTCAAAAAAGTCTTCCTCGTCTTTCCGCACTTCTGCCTGGGCCGTGGGCTGATCGATATGGTGAAGAACCAGGCGATGGCGGACGCCTTCGAGCGCTTTGGTGAGTGGCGCTTGGCGGCTGCCAAACAAAGCGGGGCAGCGGTTGTGCCTCAGGGTGCCTTCAAACCGAACAATTCTTTAATTCTATTATTCCACGATCAGAAAGCAGGTATGGGCAGTTTCCCTTTCAGTCGCTTCCCTCGCAGCCGCCTAAGAACAGCATGACCCCTGACCATTAAGTCCAGTCATGACCGACTCTGGGGTTGCGGCACTCATCTCGCTTTACTGGCCGAGGGAGCCGGTGTACAGCTTCCGGGTCATGTGGCCAGCAGGACTAAGTCGCTTCTGGCGAACCAGAGCAGCGCACGGAAACGCCGTTTACCTTCCCGCCAGAGCGGTACCTATTGATCTACTTGCACTTTGACGTGCTTTCGAACTGCTAGGTTGGCAGGTCCTGAATGGGGCAACTGTGCCCCCGAAGGACCAGGTGCGCAGCCTGGGGGTCATTTTGGACTCACAGCTGTCCATGGAGGCGCAGGTCAATTCTGTGTCCAGGGCAGCTGTCTACCAGCTCCATCTGGTACGCAGGATGAGACCTTACCTGCCCGCAGACTGTCTCTCCAGAGTGGTGCATGCTCTGGTTATCTCCCGCTTGGAATACTGCCATGCGCTCTCTGTGGGGCTACCTTTGAAGGTGACCCGGAAACTGCAACTAATCCAGAATGTAGCAGCTAGACTGGGACTGGGAGTGGAGACCATATAACACCGGTCCTGAAAGACCTACATTGGCTCCCAGTCCGTTTCCAAGCACAATTCAAAGGGTTGGTGCTGACCTTGAAAGCCCTAAATGGCCCAGTGTCCCTGAAGGAGCGTCTCCACCCCCATTGTTCAGCCCGGACACTGAGGTCCAGCTCCGAGGGCCTTCTGGTGGTTCCCTCCCTGCAAGAAGCCAGGTTACAGGGAACCAGGCAGAGGGCCTTCTCGGTGGTGGCGCCCACCCTGTGGAACGCCCTCCCATCAGATGTCAAGGAGATAAACAACTATCTGACTTTTAGAAAACATCTGGAGGCAGCCCTGTTTAGGGAAGTTTTTCCTGTTTGACGTTTTATCGTGTTTTTAATATTCTGTTGGGTGCCGCCCAGAGTGGCTGGAGAAACCCAGACAGATGGGTCGTGTATAAGTAGTAAATAATAATACTAATTATTATTAATTATTAGTTTGTCTTTATGAATCTGCTGCACAGACGGGCAGCTATCCCTCAACGACTGGAGAAAACCCCAAACTGATTAAGCCTGCCGCTCCATTTTTCTCGCTCCAGCAGGGGCTGCTCTCTGTTCATGTTCCCGTCTCTTCCCCCCCATGCAGGTGACCGAAAATTCATCTCTCCTCTAAGCTGGGACTTAGCGGGGAAGAACATCTTCGCCATGGCTGTGGAAGGAGCCGTTTTCTTCGCCTTCACTCTCCTGGTGCAATACAAATTCTTCTTCTCCTTCCGGTGAGGGGGCTGTGCAGCTCAATGGTTAGAGCCAACTGCCTTGCATGCAGAAGGCAGGGCTTCGAGGTCAGGGGACACATTTTTTTGAGGGGGGGATGAAAGGAGGACTGGTGGGGCCGGCCGGCCGGGCCAGAGCCGATGGAGGGGGTCTTTACGTTGCCTTCCCCTTCCAGGCCCTCCCCGGTCAAGGAATCCCCGCTGGGGGAAGAGGATGAGGATGTCGCCAAGGAACGGAAGAGGGTCACCGGTGGGGTCCCGGCCGGGGATATCCTCGTACTGCAGCAGCTGACGAAGGTTCCCCGCATTTTGCAGCAATTTGCAATCGATTGCTATTATTATCATTTGCAATTTATTATTATTTTAGGTATTGCTAGGGAAAGAAATGCCAATTTCCCATCTTCTTTTTTCCCAACTTAACATTTGGTTCCCCGCATTTTGCAGCAATTTGCAATCAATTGCTAGTATTATTATTTGCAATTTATTATTATTATTATTATTATTATTATTTATTTAAGGCATTGCTAGGGAAAGAGATGCCAATTCCCCATCTTCTCTTTCCCCCCAACTTTAAATTGGGTTCCCCTCATTTTGCAGCCATTTGCAATCGATTGCTAGTATTATCATTTGCAATTTACTAATATTATTATTTAAGGTATTCGTGTATTGCTAGGGAAGGAGGCAGCTGGTACGGCTTCTCTGGGGAGGGAATCGCGAAGATTGGGAGCTACCACCAATGAGGCCCTGCCTGGAGGGCGGGTTAGGAAGTGTGTCAATTTGGAAGCGCTCCCTAGTGGGTGGGGAGAGGAATTAGCATGTTACCGCCAGCCTGCCATTCTTTCCCCAGATCTACCGGAGGACCAAGAAGCCAGCGGTGGACCGCCTGTGCGTGGGGATCCCTCCGGGGGAAGTAAGTGACCTCGCGGGGAAGGAATCGGGATTCTTCCACCTTCTGCGTGGGCTAGATGCACAGGGGGAAATTCGTAGGGTCCGAGGTCCCTTTGCCCCCCCCAATAAAATATTTGATGGCCCCCCCCAAAGTTGATGGGCATTGCCGTTCAAATGGTGTGTATGTGTTGCATCTTGTGATCTGATTATTAAGAATAATAAATAATAAACTTTTATTTATATCCCGGCCTTCCCAGCCAAAACCGGGCTCAGGGCGGCTAACAATCATCAAACCACATAACCATTGAGCAAACTTTATGCAGGGTGGGGACTTACCTGGCCTCTGCCACCCCCACCCCCCAATATTTTATTTAAGTTGGCATCCCTGACCAGATGAGAGGCTGTCTGGGGTGGCCAAACACAGGACAGTCCCGTCCCCCCCGCATGTTGCTCTACAGAAGATGCTGCCTTTAAAAAAAAAAAACAATTACTAATTGGGAGGGGTGGCTAATACCCCAGAGGACAGGATCACACTTGAAAATGACCTTAACAGATTAGAGAACTGGGCCAAAGCAAACAAGATGAATTTTAACAGGGAGAAATGTAGAGTACTACACTTGAGCAAAAAAAATGAAAGGCACAAATACAGGATGGGTGACACCTGGCTTGAGAGCAGCACATGTGAAAAGGATCTAGGAGTCTTGGTAGACCACAAACTTGACATGAGTCCACAGTGTGATGCAGCAGCTCAAAAAGCCAATGCAATTCTGGGCTGCATCCATAGGAGTATAGCATCTAGATCAAGGGAAGGAATAGTCCCACTGTATTCCGCTCTGGTCAGACCTCACCTGGAATACTGTGTCCAGTTCTGGGCACCACAGTTCAAGAAGGATACTGACAAGCTGGACCTTGTCCAGAGGAGGGCGACCAAAATGGTCAAAGGCCTGGAAATGATGCCTTATGAGGAACGGCTTAGGGAGCTGGGTATGTTTAGCCTGGAGAAGAGAAGGTTCAGGGGTGATATGATAGCCATGTTCAAATATATAAAAGGATGTCATATAGAGGAGGGAGAAAGGTTGTTTTCTGCTGCTCCAGAGAAACGGACACGGAGCAATGGATTCAAACTACAAGAAAGAAGATTCCACCTAAACATTAGGAAGAACTTCCTGACAGTAAGAGCTGTTGGACAGTGGGATTTGCTGCCAAGGAGTGTGGTGGAGTCTCCTTCTTTGGAGGTCTTTAAGCAGAGGCTTGACAGCCACCTGTCAGGAATGCTTGGATGGTGTTTCCTGCTTGGCAGGGGGTTGGACTGGATGGCCCTTGGGGTCTCTTCCAACTCTAGGATTCTATGAATTTATTTGGTTTTTCTATGAATTTATTTGGAAGGGAAAGGAGAATGTGAGCCGCTTTGAGACTCCTTCGGGTAGTGATAAAGCTGGATATCAAATCCAAACTCTTCTTCTTATTCAGCGAGGGCGGTGAGCTGGTGCCAGCCTCCACCTCTTCCCTGGCACCCTCCAGAACTTGGCGCCCCGGCACCCCGCACCACTTGCCTCTATGGGCAAGACACCCCTGGGAATGGCTGCTGCTGCTAGGGGCTGGTGAGGAGGAGTGATATGGCTCGCAGCGTTTGACTGCTACGTTTTTGAAATAAAACTAAGCAGAGATATTGCGGACAGCCTTTTATTTCTCCGCCCCCAGTCGCTGCACATACTCTGTGTTGGCGCAGAAGTCCAACAAAAAACTTTCCCCGCAGTGTTTCGGTCTCCTGGGGGTCAACGGCGCTGGGAAAACGTCAACTTTCAAAATGCTAACGGGAGACTCGGAGGTGACGTCTGGGAGAGCCTTCCTGAAAGGCTACAGGTCAGTGCCGATTGGCGAAAACGCATAAATCTAAATCAAGTACCCGTATTTTTCGCTCTATAAGGCGCACCTGACCATAGGACGCACCTAGTTTTTAGAGGGGGAAAGCCCCAATTTTTTGAGGATCAGCTCAAATTCCTGCAGCTTCTTTTGCAAAGGAGAAAAGCCCCATTTTTTGAGGACCAGCTCAAAGTTGTTGAGCTTACTTTGCAAAGGGAAAAAACCCTTTTGTGGGGTTTAACTCACAGTTCTGCAGCTTCAGGAAAGGGAGCCATTTCTACAGTTTCCAGACAGATAATCTAATCAGCCAGTCCCATGTCGCTGGGGAAACAGCCTCCCTCTGCAAGGGGGCAGGGCTGGAATCTCTCTCCCTTATCTCTCCCCCCAATCAATTTGCTGAGCAGCTGCTCAGGGGGCTTCCTTACAACACCCCATTCTCTCTCTCTTTTTTTTTTAAAAAAGCATGATCTGCTTTTGCCCCTGGGCAGTTCAGCTCCAGGGACCACACATTCGCTCCATAAGACGCACAGACATTTCCCCTTCCCCCTCAGGAGGAAAAAAGTGCGTCTTATGGAGCGAAAAATACGGTAAGTGTTGGAAATGCAAAGAGAAAGAAGGTTCTTTTTATCATACGTGGTGTTCTTGTAAGGTTAAAGCTTGACTGGGAAATGATATATAATGAAATGAAAAGGATGTTTAAAATAAACTGTAAAAAAACCAACCAACCCAGAAGCTTTTCTTCTGGGAATTATAGGGACCAGAACTACTGGTATACGCATTCATACATTTACAACCACACATACACATTACATACCACCCATCACGACTCCCCAAGATCATATCATTTGGTTACAGCAGTGATGGCTAAGCTTGACACTCCAGATGTTTTGGGACTACAACTCCCATCATCCCTGACCACTGGTCCTGTTAGCTAGGGATGATGGGAGTTGTAGTTCCAAAACATCTGGAGTGTCAAGGTTAGCCATCACTGGGTTACAGCATTTAAAATAGTTATAGCTCTTGGATAAAAACTGTTTTTTAGTCTATTTCTTATTTGTACGGTGTATACACACACACACACATATACCTACCTACCTACCTACCTACATACATACATTTCCATATAAAAGAATGGAAATGGTTTCTTGAATATTTACATATAAATTGCAAACAGATAAGAACATTGGCAGGGTTATTGCAATGACCTGCAGTTTCATGAGAAAGAAGATGAGCAAATCAGGTTAAGTTGGATACGTGGAAGATATTTTTTTAAAAAATGTAAGGAGCCGCAGAAAGAGAGGGGGAAGGAAGTCAGGTTGGGAAATGTCGAAGTGATTGTAAAATGAGTGAGATGTATAAACTTGGAAAGTATAAATGAAAAGTTAAGAAGGGGGGGGGGAGAGAGACTTGCGTTTACTTGCCATGATCTTTGCTTCTTGCTTCGAAACCTCTCCTCTCTCTCTCTCTCTCTCATCCCCACCTTCCTAACCTTCAACCACCCCCCCCACCTACAGCGTGCTCACTGACCTGCAAGCCGTCCACCAGAACATGGGCTATTGCCCCCAATTTGACGCCATCAACGACCTGCTAACCGGGCGCGAACATCTCGTCTTCTACTCTCGCCTGCGCGGGGTCCCGGAGAACGAAATTCCCGGGGTGAGGGTTGCAAAAAGGCTGGCTCTCTGGCTCCCTTGCGGCACAGCAGCTGGAAAAGCACTCTGCGCATGCTCGGAGGGTGCCTTGGTTGTTTATTACAGTCGTACCTTGCATCTCGAACGCCTTGGCTCTTGAATGAATCGGCTCCCGGGCGATCGAAACCCGGAAGTGAGCGTTCTGTTTTTTCCGAACGGTTTTTGGAAGCCGAACGTCCGGCGGCAGCTCCCGATTGGCTGCAGGAGCTTCCTGCAGCCAATCGGAAGTCGCGCTTTGGTTTCCGAACGTTTGGGAAGTCGAACGGACTCCGTTCAACTTACAAGTCTGTAATTATTATTATTATTATTTATTATTATTATTTTATTTATTATTATGATGGGGCAAATCTAGGCTCCGTTGGCTCTGCCTGCCGTTCGCTACTGCTGGGCTCCCCACCTCTTCCCCAACCGGTCTCTCTCTCCCCGCCAGGTGGTCAAATGGGGGCTGTCGACGCTTGGCCTGGCGGCCTACGCAGACAGGCCCGCCGGACGGTACAGCGGCGGCAACAAGCGCAAGCTCTCCACGGCCATCGCGCTCATCGGAGCGCCGCCGGTCATCTTTCTGGTCAGTGATGCATCGCTGGCCGTTTTTAAAGCTGGAAGGGGGTGGGCAGTGGTAGCGGTGTGGGCAAGGACCTGGCGAGGCCTCACAAAAGCCGCTTGAAATGTCGTTTGCTTGCGGGTTGCAGGACGAGCCGACGACGGGGATGGACCCTCGGGCCAAGCGCTTCCTTTGGAACTGCATCCTTGGCGTGATAAGGGACGGCCGGTCGGTGGTCCTCACGTCCCACAGGTAAACAAAGGCAAAATCTCTCTCTCCGGATTTAGAATCCTAGGATTGCAGAGTTGCAAGGGACCCCCAAAGGTCATCCAATCCAACCCCCTGCAATGTAGGAATCTCAGCCAAAGCATCCATGGCAGATGGCATCCAACCTCTGCTTAAAAACCTCCGAGAAAGGAGAGTCCAGAACTACTGCCACCTTCCTGTTCCTTTTGCTAATGAATTATTATTATTATTATTATTATTATTATTATTATTATTATTAGCCAGGCAGATCTGCGAAAGGCCCCATGCAACTGGGTTGAACATCCAGGCAGAAATTCCACAGGTGCAGATTCCCCTGCCATTTACCTTCTGAAACATGAGGGGTGAGGCCGAAAGGAGCTATAACCGCCTTTCCTTCTCCTCCTTTCTCCCCCCTGCTAGCATGGAGGAGTGCGAGGCTCTTTGCACCAGGATGGCGATCATGGTGAACGGCCGTTTCCGATGCCTGGGGAGTGTGCAGCACCTGAAGAACAAGTGAGCCTCTGGCAGTGGGGGGGAAGGGTGTTTCGTATGGATAATGTGCTGTTTTGGGGGTGGGATTTCAGTCCTAAAGGCCACACCCCTTTATCTAGGCCACACCCCTTTCTCCAGACCGCACCCTCGCTTTGACCACACCCCCTTTCTCCAAGCCACACCCCTCACATAAACCACCCCTCCTCTCCAGGCCACACTCCTTGCATAAACCACACCTCTCTGCAGGACACACCCCTCACATAAGCCACACCTCCTCTCTCCAGGCCACACCCCTCACATAAACCACACCTTCTCTCTCCAAGCCACACCCCTCACATAAACCACACCTTCTCTCTTCAAGCCACACCCCTCACATAAACCACCCGTCCTCTCCAGGCCACACCCCTTGCATAAACCACACCTCTCTACAGGACACACCCCTCGCATAAACAAGGTGGTTTGACAAGGTGCCCCATGATATTCTTGTAAAGAAGCTGGTAAAATGCGGGCTAGACAATGCTACCATTCAGTGGATTTGTAACTGGCTGACTGACCGAACCCAAAGGGTGCTCATCAATGGCTCCTCTTCATCCTGGAGAGAAATGACTAGTGGGGTGCCACAGGGTTCTGTCTTGGGCCCAGTCTTATTCAACATCTTTATCAATGACTTGGATGATGGGCTTGAGGGCATCCTGATCAAGTTTGCAGATGACACCAAATTGGGAGGGGTGGCTAATACCCCAGAGGACAGGATCACACTTCAAAATGACCTTAACAGATTAGAGAACTGGGCCAAGGCAAACAGGATGAATTTTAACAGGGAGAAATGTAAAGTACTACACTTGGGCAAAAAAAATGAAAGGCACAAATACAGGATGGGTGACACCTGGCTTGAGAGCAGTACAAGTGAAAAGGATCTAGGAGTCTTGGTAGACCACAAACTTGACATGAGTCAACAGTGTGATGCAGCAGCTCAAAAAGCCCATGCAATTCTGGGCTGCATCCATAGGAGTATAGCATCTAGATCAAGGGAAGGAATAGTCCCACTGTATTGCGCTCTGGTCAGACCTCACCTGGAATACTGTGTCCAGTTCTGGGCACCCCAGTTCAAGAAGGATACTGACAAGCTGGAACGTGTCCAGAGGAGGGCAACCAAAATGGTCCAAGGCCTGGAAACGATGCCTTATGAGGAACGGCTTAGGGAGCTGGGTATGTTTAGCCTGGAGAAGAGAAGGTTCAGGGGTGATATGATAGCCATGTTCAAATATATAAAAGGATGTCATATAGAGGAAGGAGAAAAGTTGTTTTCTGCTGCTCCAGAGAAGCGGACACGGAGCAATGGATTCAAACGACAAGAAAGAAGATTCCACCTAAACATTAGGAAGAACTTCCTGACAGTAAGAGCTGTTTGACAGTGGAATTTGCTGCCAAGGAGTGTGGTGGAGTCTCCTTCTTTGGAGGTCTTTAAGCAGAGGCTTGACAGCCACCTGTCAGGAATGCTTGGATGGTGTTTCCTGCTTTGCAGGGGGTTGGACTGGATGGCCCTTGGGGTCTCTTCCAACTCTAGGATTCTATGATTCTATGATTCTATGAAACCACACCTCTCTGCAGGACACACCCCTCACATAAACCACACCTTCTCTCTGCAGGCCACACCCCTTACATAAACCACACCTCCTCTCTACAGGACACACCCCTCACATAAGCCACGCCCCTCACCAGCCCTGCTTTACCCCGAGAGTCCTTTTACCTACCCAGAACGAGATCCCAGGATCCTTTGAGGCAAACCAAGCGCTTTAAACACGCTTCAGATGTGAGGTGCAGATGCCACCACGGACTGTGGGTGTAATCCAGCCAGCTTAGACTCGAGAGTAGACCTAACTGAAATGAACAGGCCCGCGTTACTTATTCTTATTCCATTTACGGCATTTCTGCCTCGCCTCGGTTCTCTCCCCGTTTGATCTCCCACAACGGCCCTGCGAGGCGGGCCAGGCCGAGAGACGCAAACCCTTATTTCTGTTTTTCCGAGATAATGGTGCTTTTTCCTCCTGAATTTCTCGCCGAAACAGCACCCCCCTGTTCCGCCCCGGTTTCTCTGCCTAGGTTCGGAGACGGCTACACCATCGTCCTCCGAGTCTCCAGCGCCGACCTGGGCCCTGTGGATAAATTCATCCGGGACTCTTTCCCGGGAATCGTCTTGAAGGAGAAGCATCATTGCACCCTCCAGTACCAGTTGCCTTCGCGCAGCACCTCCCTGGCCAAGATCTTCGGCGTCCTCTCTGCTCACCGGACCACCTACCACATCGAAGATTACTCCGTCTCGCAAACGACCCTCGACCAGGTGAGGCCGGCGGCCCCCTTGCCCCCCAAAATAGCCTTTCCAAACAAAGCTTCCGCCTCTCTCGTTTCCCTTCTCACCTCTGAGAATCCACCCAGTTTCGTTCCGATTTCTGCAGTCATAAGGACTAGTAACTTGACTTTAGAGGTGGTCCCTTGAAAGGTAACTTGGGAACTTCGGCCGGTCCAAAATGGAGCGGTTTTGAAAAATAATAATAATAGTAATAATAATAATAATAATAATAATTTCAATTTCAAATCTTTATTACGGTCCAGAGACCCAACAATTCATTACAAAACAATACACAGTAATAATAATAATTAATATTACTAGAAATACAGCCTCCCTGGTGGCTACATTTCTTTTTTTAGCTTCTAAGCGCCGCAAGATTTTAATTGATTGTATCGATATGGGGCTATTTGTTTAGTTCCATTCTATTGTGGATTATGTTTCCTTTTTTCAAAGTTCTCTCAGATGCTTTTAATTCTGTACAAATGTATTCTTCTGACTGACGGTCGAATAAAAGAATGATGATGATGATAATAATAATAATAAATTTTTATTTATACCCCGCCCTTCCCGGTCCAAAAACCGGGCTCAGGGCGGCTAACAACAAATACAAAACAATGATTAAAAACAACATAAAAACAGCATAAAACAAAAACAAACACCAGTGGGATCCCCAGGGCTAACTGGCCAAGTTAGTCTTGCTAGGCCAGTCGGGAGACCAGGGAAGAATTTTAATGTGGGGACCCAGAAGGGTTTTTTCAGAAAAAAAGGGAAGGGGGAAAAGGAATAGGGGATCGGGCTAGATTGAAGGCCAGGCGGAATAACTCTGTCTTACAGGCCCTGCGGAAGGAGATCAGGTCCCGCAGGGTCCTAGTCCCGTGGGACAGAGCATTCCACCAGGTCGGAGCCAACACTGAAAAGGCCCTGGCCCTGGTGGAGGATACCATATTTTTCGCTCCATAAGACACACTTTTTTCCTCCTAAAAAGTAAGGGGAAATGTCTGTGCGTCTTATGGAGCGAATGCATGGTCCCTGGAGCTGAACTGCCCAGGGGCAAAAGCAGATCGTGCTTTTTAAAAAAAAGAGAGAGAGAGAAGGGGGTGTTGAAAGGAAGCCCCCCCTAAGCAGCTGCTCAGCAAACGATCGGGGAGAGAGATAAGGGAGAGAGAGTCCAGCCTTGCAGAGGGAGACTGTTTCCCCAGCGACATGTGACTGGCTGATTAGATTATCTGTCTGGAAACTGTAGAAATGGCTTCCTGAAGCTGCAGAACTGTGAGTTAAACCCCATAAAACAGGGGTTTTCCCCTTTGCAAAGTAAGCTCAACAACTTTGAGCTGATCCACAAAAAATGGGGCTTTTCTCCTTTGCAAAAGAAGCTGCAGAAATTTGAGATGATCCTCAAAAAATGGGGCTTTTCTCCTTTGCAAAAGAAGCTGCAGGAATTTGAGCTGATCCTCAAAAAAACGGGGCTTTTCCCCTCTAAAAACTAGGTGCGTCCTATGGTCAGGTGCGCCTTATGGAGCGAAAAATACGGTAATCTGGGTTCTTTAATAACGCTATTGAAGAATGTAATATCCTCCTTTGTCTTTCTCTCACCG
This sequence comes from Darevskia nairensis, assembly GCA_034642065.1. Taxonomy (NCBI): domain Eukaryota; kingdom Metazoa; phylum Chordata; class Lepidosauria; order Squamata; family Lacertidae; genus Darevskia; species Darevskia nairensis. Next base: position 101,094 of record JAWWNI010001190.1, on the reverse strand, counting down.
CCCTGTTCCCGTTCGCTGCAAGGTCTTCGTTCACTTCGCCAAAGACCAAAGCGACGAGGATTGCCACCCCCCGGCCCCCAGCCGCTGGAGAAGAATCCTTGGTTTCCTGGAGAAGAAGAACGTAGAAGAAACCCGGGTCTGAGAGACGCGATCCGGACTCGAACCTCGTATTCAGGGTGGGGCGTCGGTGGGTCTCCCCGCCCCTGAAGGTGGACTTGTACCCCCATTTCCCTGCATCTCAGAGGCGCTGCCTTCTCAAAGGAGCGAATGTAAGGACGGGGGTCTATTGGGGGCTAACGCTTAACAGGCAGAGCCCCTCACCCTTAGATCCTTCCGGTAAGGGGGTCCGGAAAGCAGAGAAGAGGGTTCTCTGTAGGTATGGAGCTGTGGGAGGCGAAATGAATTTGGAGACCCGAACCTACCTCGTTTGCCGTCCCCGAACCAATACACGGACTGAAATGGGGCTGTTTCTCCGGGATTCGCGTTCTGCCGAATTTTCTCCATATGCAAAAATTGTGTATTTGCGTTCCCACACGCACAAAGTATATATTAGGTGGGAATCACGTGCATAGCTGTGAAAACGATGCGTTGCCGCCCGTAAGGTCTCGTTTACAAGACGGGGCGGTTTGCCTGCTCCTCGTTTCGTCTTGCCTGCCCCCAACAAGGCGAGGGGGGGTCCCCCCGGATTTATTTATGCAACTTTATAAAGCTTTTTGCAAGCTGGCTTTAAATTGCTGGACTAGCCAGGCGCCGCATTAGAGAAACCAACAATTTAAAAGCTTGGGGGGGTCGCAGTTAAAGGGGCGGAACGGGAGGTGTTTCGAGAACGCAGGCGTAAATGGCTGCTGTGCATCGATAAAATAACTCCTTGCTTTTGCCGCTAGCCCATCCTGAGCAGAGTCTGCCCCCCCTGCTTTGCTGTTGTCGATATTTTGCGGGTGGATTTCCTTTCTGCACCAGTTGAATGTGTCAAAACACACTGGGATCTCGGGCGTCTTTGCAATTGCTCTTTAATTCTGCCCCCTAAAATCACAGGCGGCCCGTTCTCTGGGGTGAACCCTATAGCTTGCGTTCGGAACCCCCCTATCTCTTGGCGACCTCTGCTTTATTTCTGGGGTACCCCTTCTTAAAGGGCGGAGGAGGTTTCGCTCCTGTGCCGTGCGGCGGAACTCGTATCCCGCAGGAGGCTTTGAAATCTGAGCACCCGAGACGTCGCTGCCCCTAAATCTCCAAACCCCCCAGGGCGTTCGACACGAGGACCCCCAGAAATTGCAGAGCCGGTCAGGAAGGATGGGGGTTTGGAGACGAGCAACGCCTCGAAAGCCACAGCTTCCCCCATCCCTGCATTTCGATGCAGAAGGGATCTCCGCATAGCGCTGACTGGCCGGTGCCCGGGACGCCACCCGGCCCCCCTTTGCCCGACCATGTCGTTTTTCACACACAAAAAAAGTCCTTTCTTCTTTTTTAAAAAATTAGAGGCTCACACGACCCGTGAATGTACACTCTGCACTTTTGGGGTGTTAAGAGAGGGGGGAGTTTTCAAGGCAGCTGGCGTGGAAAGCAGGGAAGGAACCATAGGCCGGTGGTTGTGGGGCAGTGGCCCCCTAGATGCCGTTGGGACAGCCGCCTCCCAGCATCCAAGACGGCTAATAGTCAGGGGCGATGGGGAGCCAGCAATATTTGAAGGCCCTTGAAATATCATTCCTGTAGGAGAATGTAAATTGTAAAGTTGCCGTGCAATGCAGGGAACTCGGCTAAAACACCTGGAGAAATTCCTTTTTCTTTAGAAGAGGCATTGGCTCGGGGTCTAGGGAAACCTGTATCCCTCCAGCTGCCTCTATTTACTTTATTTTATTGAGGACATAAAATGTAACACAGCCTATGCAAAAATAAAACAAATGCCTCCATTTGCAAGAGGCAGCAGGGAATGCCTCATTCCCCCATCAGGGATGGGAGTGTCTATGTCCCCGGACTCCAGCGTAGTCGGTACAGCCGCGGATGATGGGTTATGTAGTCCAGCGACCGTGGACGATGGGTTATGTAGTCCAGCGACCCGGAATATCCTGGTGCCTGATCGGAGGCGGAGCCTTCTGCGCTCTTCTAAACAGAGGCTTCTTTCCACCTCCCGCGTGCAGAAGGGAGTGCCTCTCCTTAGGTCAGGAATGGAGGGATTTATCTGCATCCCTCCTGATGTCGTTGGACTCCGAACTCCCAATGGTCAGGGACGATGGGAGCTGGAGTCCAGGTGGCGACCGGGCAGCGCATGGTCCCCCCCCCCCCCCCCCCGCGTTGTGGAATAGGGCAGAGGACAGGTTGCATCTCTTCTTTTAAATTAGGGTTGCCATATTTCAACAAGTGACGATCCGGACACCAAAGTTGAACTTCTTTTGATGAAATCTCCCCCCCCCCCCAAATGGAAGTTTCGGAGCTACAGCCATACCTCACAAGTCGAACGTAATCCATTCCGGAAGTCCGTTCGACTTCCAAAGCGTCCGGAAACCAAAGCGCAGCTTCCGATTGGCCGCAGGAAGCTCCGGACGTTCGGCTTCTGAAAATAGTCCACAAACCGGAGCAGTCACTTCCGGGTTTGCTGCGTTCGGGAGCCGAAACCTTTGAGAACTAAGCTGTTCAAAAACCAAGGTGCAGCTGTGTTTTTAAGGAAATTAAATTCCCACATGGGTCGCCATACGCCTGGGTTTTCTGACGGTTGAATCCCGGATATGTTGGGGGGACGACGACAATGGCACCCCTATTTTAAATTAACGCCTGCCTTCGTTCTCTGCCGGTTCTCTCCCGCCCCTGTTTTTTGACAACCATGTGCATATTTTTCCGGCGTGAGTGGTCGTTCGGATGTTCAGAGAATGCTCTGACCGCTGCAATTTTGCAGGGGGGGAAATGCCCAGGGGATTTAAGGCACATGGCAGTGCCCACTTCTTACAATCTGGGGGGGTTCGGTGCCATGGTGTGAGAGAGGGAGGGGGGTCTCTATCTGCAGCTGGCAGTGGCTAGCTCACACGGCGGGGGTCGGACTCTGTATACCCCCGAGCTGCTTTGCTGTCCGACTCCTTTCTGCGGACAGGATCCGCTCCCCCCCATCGCATGTTCTGCCTTCAGCTCCTTATGTTTATATGCTGGACGTTGGAAACAAACAAATATATATATATATACTGAATAAAAATGCTATGTTCTGTTAAGAGCGCCTCTTGCCACCTGTCCATCTGTCCGTAGAATCATAGAGCCGGAGGGGCAGAGCGTCGGGATGTTGTCGGTGGTCTCATTAGCCCCCCTGCTGGCTGGTGGAGGAATGAATGAATGAATACTTATTTGCGTCAGCCGTCGGCCACTGCAATAAAACAACAATGCGACATACAAAGAATTTTTTTAAAGTCAATTCTATAAAATAAATTTTAGGGTTTTGAATCAATAGCCGAATAGTGGATCCAATCGCCCCTGAAAATACAAAGACTGGGGTTATTAGTGCATATTAGTGACAGCAACGTGCAAAGACGCGTCGCACCAGGGGAGATTGCAGAGAAACAAACGAATAGATTCTGCGAAAATGCATACAGATGTCTGTATTATACCGGACGAAATTTGCACGGAAATGCTGGCGGATTTTCAAGATTTTTCCTGACAACAATTGCAAATGTGAGCAGCTGAACTTGAGACTGGGGGGAAACAAACAAACCAGGAACTGAGAGAAACTGAATGTAGCCGATTCACGCATCGCTGGCTTGTTCCCAGTCCGTCCCAATTTCACATGCATTTCTTCCGTCCATTAATCTGCCCCTTCCGCCCCACCACCACTAGTAACATCTGCCCCTCAAGACTGTGCAAAAATCCATGTTGTTGTTGTTTAGTCGTTTAGTCGCGTCCGCCTCTTCGTGACCGCATGGACCAGAGCACGCCAGGCACTCCTGTCTTCCACTGCCTATCATCTATCTATCTATCTACCTACCTACCTACCTACCTATCCATCTGCCTGTTGTCGTCGTTTAGTTGTTTAGTCGTGTCCGCCTCTTCGTGACCCCATGGACCAGAGCACGCCAGGCCCTCCTGTCTTCCCCTGCCTATCATCTATCTATCTATCTATCTATCTATCTATCTATCTATCTATCTATCTATCTATCTGCCTGTTGTTGTTGTTGTTGTTGTTGTTGAGTCGTTTAGTCGTGTCCGACTCTTTGTGACCCCATGGACCAGAGCACACCAGGCACTCCTGTCTTCCCCTGCCTATCTATCTATCTATCTATCTATCTATCTATCTATTGTTGTTGTTGTTGAGTCGTTTAGTCGTGTCCGTCTCTTCGTGACCCCCTGGACCAGAGCACGCCAGGCACTCCTGTCTTCCACTGCCTGCCTGCCTGCCTGCCTGCCTGCCTATCTATCTATCTATCTATCTATCTATCTATCTATCTATCTGCCTGTTGTTGTTTAGTCGTGTCCGCCTCTTCGTGACCCCCTGGACCAGAGCACGCCAGGCACTCCTGTCTTCCACTGCCTATCTATCTATCTATCTATCTATCTATCTATCTATCTATCTCTATGACTCTATCATCTATCTATCTATCTATCTATCTATCTGCCTGTTGTTGTTGAGTCGTTTAGTCATGTCCGCCTCTTCGTGACCCCCTGGACCAGAGCACGCCAGGCACTCCTGTCTTCCACTGCCTCCCGCAGTTTGATCAGACTCATGTTGGTCGCTTCGAGAACACTTTCCAACCATCTCATCCTCTGTCGTCCCCTTCTCCTTGTGCCCTCCATCTTTCCCAACATCAGGGTCTTTCCCAGGGAGTCTTCTCTTCTCATGAGGTGGCCAAAGTCTTGGAGCCTCAGCTTCAGGATCTGTCCTTCCAGTGAGCACTCTGGGCTGATTTCCTTCAGAATGGAGAGGTTGGATCTTCTTGCAGTCCATGGGACTCTCAAGAGTCTCCTCCAGCACCAGAATTCAAAAGCATCCATTCTTCGGCGATCAGCCTTCTTGATGGCCCAGCTCTCACTTCCATACATCACTACTGGGGAAACCAGAGCTTGAACTATACGGACCTTTGTCGGCAAGGTGATGTCTCTGCTTTTTTAAGATGCAAGAATCCATAGTATTCAGATATAGCACCTAACCAGGCATCTCTATCATTACTCAAAAGCTTTCTGTAGCAAAAATAATTTTAAGATCTGTTTACGGAGATGCACAATTGGACAGATCTGCCCATCGCGAGCCCCCGCAGACGGTGCCGCTAGCCATCTTTGGGGGGTTCGCAAGGGTTAACCACCAGCCAGCCTTCTCCCCCCTTTCAATTGGGGGATCAGGGAGGGGGGATTTTTTCTTTTATTCCTCCAGGAAGGAACAGCCAATCAGTTGCTGTGGTGCCCACGCTACCGCCCTTGCTCTTCCCATTCTGCTGTCTTTTACAAACCGCGGAAGAAAAAAGAGAAGGAGGGGGGGTGAAAAAAAAGTGGTGTCGCTGTTTTTCTTTCTTCCTGGGGTGGCCTTGCGGGGAGCAAAGGGGGGGCCGAGGAGAGAGAAGCTTCTTTCCACCCAGACGATGGAGAAGCCCGTTTGCAACTCGTCCCACAGCAAAGAGGAGATCCAGCCCCTCCGCTATCTAAGGTAAGTTGGCCACCTTCCAGGAAAAAGCCCCCCTGCCCTTCTTGCCGCCCCCCCTCCCGGCGAAGCTCTTTGCGCACCTGTCAGGAGGCTGCACCTGTTGAGGTTCTGCCCGCAACGGGAGCCTGCGGTCCCGCCGGGCAACGTTAAGACGCGGCCTCGGTAGTTGCGGGCTGGGGAATGGGTCTATGAAGGTGTGGGCCCAAGCAAGGAGGGGCTTGTTTTCTCCAATGGGGGGGACAGGTAGGGTCTGTGGTGGAGCCAACAGACCCAAGGGGTTTTGGCAGCAGAACTTGGCCAAAAACAACCCAGTGGGGAGCTCGACTCAGGGACCGACTTTAGGACAGGCTGGCTACTTTGGCGCGGTCGCCCGACAACTAGGGGGCGCCACCTTGGGGAAGGCTGACTTAAGGACTGGGTAGCTCCGCTGGTTAGAACATGGTGCCAGTAATGGCAAGGTTGCAGGTTCGATCCCCGTATTTTTCTAAACATTTCGTGGATCTAAGTTCGGCCTCATTGAGGGGCAGTGTTTCGATGCGAGTAGGAAAAGGAGAGTACCCCTAAACATATTTTTAAAGGGGGGGGAAGCACTGCCCCCGTATGGGACATTTTGCATTATGCCAGGGGGTCAGACTAAATGCCCGCCGGGGTCCCTTCCAACTCTCCACCATTCTGCAAATCTGGGACTGTGGCCAAACCCTGTACGGGCGAGCTGTGCGGAGCCAACGGCGACACCGCCGCCGCCCAGGAAACGATACCCAACCCCAGGACTGCAGGTGGTTAAACGGCGGGACTACAGGTGATTAACCGGTGGAACTCCCCTCCACTGGATTCCACCCACTTGCATGGCTTTAGATGAGGATCAGGCAAATTTGTGGGCGACCAGCGGCTGTGGAGGCGCTGGGGGTCCCAAGTGGGGGGGGAGCTGCTCCTGGGATCTGTTTCTCCTTGGGGGTACTTGGTCAGATGGGCCTGATCCCGCAGCCAGTGTGGGTTATTAGGATTATTCATTGAATTCATATACTGCCCTGTACCTGCAGGTCTCAGCCCGGCTCACAGGATAAAACCAGAATATCAAACCGCAAAATGTAGAACCAAAATTAAAACAATAACACCCCCCCCCAAAAAATATATTGAAAGAGTGATGAACACTATTTTGGGGGGGGGCACGCGTTTTCATAACTTGGTATACGTGTGAGGTTTTTACGCCTGCGTTCTTTGGGTCAGTTCTCTTTCTACCGTATTTTTCCGTGTATAACAAACCCCCGTGTATAAGATGCCCCCTATTTTGGGGGCAAAAAAATCTTTTGAGTTAGTTACATGTGTCTGAGCATTTCTGTTTGAAAGCAACTTTAAAAAATATTTTTTTGAGAGGTAACACATTTTTTTAATACACATTTACCTCGTTTCAGGGGGTTTTCACGGGGTTATTACCCTTCTTTTTGCTGTATCATTCCCGTGATTGTCCTTTTTACCTAACCCTATTTTGGGGGGGCTCAAAATTAAGAAAATGGGGGGGGAGATCGCCCACAGTTGCTGAGCTTTTTTTAGGGGGGAGGGAGTGCCGAAAATCGCTCACCCGCCGGTTCCCAAAAATGCACTATCCATGTATAAGACGTCCCCTTCCCATTTTTAACACGATTTTTAAATTTTTAAAAAAACCCTAGTCTTATACACGGAAAAGTACAGTATATGCATTTGTTAGTTTATACTGCATGGTTGGAACACCGAAGCGGATCCTCCCCCCCCCCCTTTGCAAACACGGGTTTTGCAAAGAGCGATCCGCTGCCTGGATCCTGCTCGCCTCTGATCTCCATGGCAACCATAAAACAAGCTTAGCTCTCCAGCGTGATGTGGGGTGTTGGGAGCAGAGAGATATATATGTTTATTTTCCTTTCCAAAGTACTACACTTGGGCAAAAAAATGAAGGGCACAAATACAGGATGGGTGACATCCTGGCTTGAGAGCAGTACATGTGAAAAGGATCTAGGAGTCTTGGTAGACCACAAACTTGACATGAGTCCACAGTGTGATGCAGCAGCTCAAAAAGCCAATGCAATTCTGGGCTGCATCAATAGGAGTATAGCATCTAGATCAAGGGAAGGAATAGTACCACTGTATTCCGCTCTGGTCAGACCTCACCTGGAATACTGTGTCCAGTTCTGGGCACCACAGTTAAAGAAGGATACGGACAAGCTGGAACGTGTCCAGAGGAGGGCAACCAAAATGGTCCAAGGCCTGGAAACGATGCCTTATGAGGAACGGCTTAGGGAGCTGGGTATGTTTAGCCTGGAGAAGAGAAGGTTCAGGGGTGATAGGATAGCCATGTTCAAATATATAAGAGGATGTCATATAGAGGAGGGAGAAAGGTTGTTTTCTGCTGCTCCTGAGAAGCGGACACGGAGCAATGGATTCAAACTACAAGAAAGAAGATTCCACCTAAACATTAGGAAGAACTTCCTGACAGTAAGAGCTGTTTGACAGTGGAATTTGCTGCCAAGGAGTGTGGTGGAGTCTCCTTCTTTGGAGGTCTTTAAGCAGAGGCTTGACAGCCACCTGTCAGGAATGCTTGGATTGTGATTCCTGCTTGGCAGGGGGTTGGACTGGATGGCCCTTGGGGTCTCTTCCAACTCTTCTATGATTCTATGATGCTATTAAATCTGTCTCCTCCTCGGGGTTGGGGGCGAGAGAGAAGGAGCGTGCATTCCTGCCGCCCGTTAAATCTCTTTTTTCGTCTCACACTTTTTTTGGGTTCGCTCTTCCGCTCTTGTATCCTAAGGTGACGTCACCAGGGCTGGATTCAGAAGCGTCAAAAAAGAAGCGCTTCGTTTAAACGCATCGAAAACTTTGTAGGAGAAATCGGGTGGGCGAAAACAGGGGCTCCGCAGCGCCACCTGGTGTTAGAACACACATACCATGCGTACAAAGCGTTTTTCCCCCTTTGCCGATGTTGGGTCTCAGGCGTGTTTGAATGAATGAACGAATCTTCGTTTGCGCCACCCGTCGGCCATAGCAGTAAAACAACAATACAATATACAAAGAGTAGAAATAAAAAGTCAATTATGTACAATGCATTTTAGAGTTTTGAATCAATAGTCTTATTCTGGGTCTCAGGTATGTAAACCACCGTGCGTGATCATGTTAATCAATGAAGTGGGTTTTTAAAATTTAATTAAATGGTTTTACGTTATTTCATATTTTCTTACAAAGGAATAAAGTGATCCCTCGACTTACAAATGCCCTGACTTCCGTATTTTTCGACTTACGAGGGATCAAAGCGGCCGCCGCTTCCGAATTTTTTCGACTTCCGATCGGAAGCCGCGGCCGCTTTAGATAGGGTTTTTTCGACTTGTGAAGGTTTTTTCGAGGTACGAATGAGTTCTCCAACGCATTCCTATGGGGACTCGACTTACGATTTTTCCCGTCGGAATGGATTACATTCGTAAGTCGAGGGTCCACTGTAATAATAAGTAATAATAATAATAATAATAAACTTTTATTTATATCCCGCCCTCCCTGGCCAAAGTCGGGCTCAGGGCGGCTATCATCAGATACATAACATTGGTATAAAATCAAACATTAATTAAATTACCCCCTAAAAAAAAATGTCAAAATCAAATTAAAGTCTAATTAGGTGGCTTTCCGCAGGGTTAGGGTTGGGAGCAGTAAGTGCTCCACTGAATTGAAATTTCAGCCTTCACGACATAGGAAAACGGCCAAGGAAACAGCTATTTTCGTGGAGGAGGGTCAAGATATGAACTGATATGCATGAAATTTCATATATAGCTGTATATTCCCTAGTGTAGTAAGGTGAGACCTTTGGAGCAGGCATTAAAAAAAAAAGTTTTTTATGAACCACCCTAGTAGGGCAGTAATTGTTCCTTGATAATTTGTCACCCCCTCCATGATGGGACCTGGGGCGGCCTGCCCCCCCCGGTCCCCACTTCCTACACCCCTGTCCTTAACCCCCCAGCCCTCCGCCCCCCCCAACTCTCCATTGTAGCATTGTGGGAAGATTCCTGCTTCTCCCCCCAAAAGGCCTCTATTTAGCGGTTGCCGTGGCGACAGAGCCAAACGCCGCGGGAAGCCGGAAAGCCTCGAATTCTTTTTATTTCGGGGAGGGGGGGGTTTCAGAGGCGTAGCAAGCCCAGGTGGTACCCGGGGGCGGAATTTTTTTTGTCACTCCCCCACCACTTTAATTTTACTTTTTTTTAAAAAAAAATTAAAAAGTGTCACCCCCCTCTGATGGTGCCACTTTGCGAGGTGTGGGGGTTTTGTGTGTGTGTGTGTGTCTATTATCTCTTTTTCCCCAATAAAGTTAAAATAAATAAATAATAATAAAAATGTAAATAAATAAAAATAAAAAGTGTCACCCCCCTCTGATGGTGCCACTTTGTGAGTTGTGGGGGTTTTGTGTGTGTGTGTGTCTATTATCTCTTTTTTTTCAATAAAGTTAAAATAATAAAAATTAATAAAAAATTAAAAAAATTAAAAAAATTAAAAAAAATTAAAAAGTGTCACCCCCCTCTGATGGTGCCACTTTGTGAGGTGTGGGGGGTTGTGTGTGTGTCTATTATCTTTTTTTTTCAATGAAAACGCCCCTGGGGTGTTTCTCCTTCCAGCGAGGAGGAGAGACGGGCTACTTTCCAGCGCGGCGTGAAAAGGGGGCTTATATCGGACAGTGCAAAACCGTGCGTTGCAGGGGGTGGGCCGGATGGCCCTTGGGGGGCCCATTCCCACCCACAATTCAACAATTGGAAGGGGGGATTCCCTGTCTGAAACCCCCGAGAAGCTCTTGCCACTCGGTGCAAGCAGCGCTGAGCTGGATAGACCGGCTCAAGGCAGCTTCCAATTTGAACCAGCCTCTTGAGGACTAGAAACTTGCATCGCCTTTAGGGGGAAAGGCCCATAGCTCAGCGGAGAAGCGCCCGCTTGGCATGCAGAAGGCCCTGGGGTTCAATCCCTAGCAGCAGGGCAAGGGGGCTGCCCCCCCGAGCCTGAAACCTCAGAGAGCTGCTGCCGGTCAGAGTAAACGATATGGGGCCAGATGGACCCAGCTTCCTACAAAACCTCCCTTCTGCCTGGGGTTTGTTCCTTCTGCAGCAAGCCTTCTGCTTCAGCTCATTTAACGACGGGCGCGAGGGCGTTTTGTTGCTTAACGATTCCCCCCTCCCCCCGCCGCTTTAATTAGCAATAATAATTCAACAGCTGGAAACACGAATCCGCCTGGTCCTCTTTTCCCAAGCCTTCCGAGTCGTCGGAACTAGAACTCGTGGCTGGATGCCGGAAGATTCGGGGCGGAGAAAAAGCCGTCCTCCTTTCACACCGTTAACCTGCGGGACTCCCTGCCACAGGAGGCAGCAAGAGCCACCCACCCAGATGGGCTTTAAAAGAGAATTGGGGGAATTCGTTTAGGGCTTCGAAGGCTGCTAGCCACAGAGGTTATAATCTGCCTGCTTGGGTCCTGCTTCCGGATTTCAGGCTCCTGTGAGAACAGGATACTGGACTAAGATAGATGTAGCTATATATTCCCTAGTGTAGTAAGGTAAGACCTTTGGAACAGGCATTTAAAAAATAAAGTTTTTTTATGAAACGCCCTAGTAGGGCAGTAATTGTTCCTTGATAATTTGTCACCCCCTCCATGATGGAACCTGGGGCGGACCGCCCTCTCCACCCCCCACTTCCTACGCCCCTGGCGCTGTCTTTCGTGGCCGTAGAGCCGCTGCTAGATGATTTGGGAGATGTAACTTTTCCTGTGTCTTGCAGCAGAGCAGAAGCGTTGGCTATCGATAAAGAGCTCCTGGAGGAGTTTAGGTTCGGGCAGCAGCAGCTGATTGAGATCTGGGGTCACGCTTGCGCCATGGCCGTCACAAAGGTAAGCTCATGGCCCACGGGAGGGGGTGCGATGCTCGGTGTCCCCGGAACCACGGTGTCAGAAAGGTTCGCTTAAATATTTATTTACAGTGGTCCCTTGGTTCTCAAACGGCTGTGGCCAAGTTTTGCACCTTAGCCATCAAAAAACGTAAATCGCTTCTACTGGAAAATATACTATAAATTCCTTTTGCGTCATTGGTTTTTTTTTATTTTTTATTCTAATCCTTTAATTCTAATCCTTAGGTGGCGCTGTGGGTTAAACCACAGAGCCTAGGGCTTGCTGATCAGAAGGTTGGCGGTTCGAATCCCTGCGATGGGGTGAGCTCCCGTTGCTCGGTCCCAGCTCCTGCCCACCTAGCAGTTCGAAAGCACGTCAAAGTGCAAGTAGATAAATAGGAACCGCTCTGGCAGGAAGGTAAACGGCGTTTCCGTGCGCTGCTCTGGTTCGCCAGAAGCGGTTTAGTCATGCTGGCCACATGACCCGGAAGCTGTACGCCGGCTCCCTTGGCCAGTAAAGCGAGATGAGCGCCGCAACCCCAGAGTCGTCCGCGACTGGACCTAACGGTCAGGGGTCCCTTTACCTTAGTGATATTCTGATCTCTGGATTGGAATTATACTGTATTATATTGCTGGCTTTTGCTGTAATTGTAAACTTTTTGGACCCTTGGTTCTCAAACTTAATCCGTTCCGGAAATCCCGTTCCAAACCGAAGCGTTCCAAAACCGAGGCGCGTTTTCCCATAGAAAGTCGTGCAAAGCGGATTAGTCCGTTCCAGACTTTTAAGAACAACCCCTGAAACAGCAATTTTAACACGGATTTTTACTATCGAACGAGACCGTCGGTCCATAAAATGAAAAAGCAAGAAACAATGTACTGCGGTCACACAATCAGTGGCTGAACTGGGTTCCGCACAGTCAGGGAAACAAAACGAAAAAGAGCCGCAAAAAAAAAACAGAAACGCAGAAGAAATAGCAAAACCAGACAGATTTCAGCGTAACACTCAAAACGGAAGTGTGGCACTCAAAACGGAAGCGCAACACTCAAAACAGAGTACATTCGGCTTCCGAAAAAGTTCGCAAACCAGAACGCTTACTTCCGGGTTTGCAGTGTTTGGGTTCCAAGTTCTTTGAGTACCAAGGCGTTTGAGAACCAAGGTACCACTATATTATTATTATTATTATTATTATTATTATTATTATTATTATTGACACGACAACAAAGGAAAATGGGCTTGGAGGGAAGAGGAAATAGGTAGACTCCAGCGCCAGTCCTTAGTAACAAGGTCTTCTCATGACCAGCTGGGATGGAAACGGCTGAAAGAGAGGAGGAACGGAAACGTTCTGGTCTGGAGGGCGCCGGGTTGGCAACCCTCGTGGTCTGGGAGCTCCGTTTCTGAGCACTCTGAGGTGCCAGTCTGTTGTTCTTCGATTCCAGCACTTCCTTTGGACACCCTTGCAGTTGTTTCCCCTTGACGTTGCCCAGAGCATCTCTGCATTCTTCAGCCCCCTGTTAGTTTTGGACGCAGAACGGCCCCATCTGACTTTTGAATCGCTTGCAGCGTCTCCTCAGCGTCTGCCCGACCCTCCGCCGCGGAGGAAATGCCGAGCGGTTTTCAAAGTCTGGCCCTGCCCGCGACGAGGGGGGAATGGGGACCCCTCCATCTCCCCCCACGGGGGGAGTTGCATTGCTATTTGGGCAATTTTTTTAAATTGTTATTTTCACATTCCGGATTTCTACCTCTGGTTTGGAATCGGCTACTTGCACAGCCAGTATTGCTTGCTCTGGCGGGCAGCAGTTTTCAGGCAGGCAGGGGACATTCCCAGCCACGGGGGGGGGGGTTGAATTGGGACCTTCTGCTAGTGCTCTGCTCCGTTAGCTCAGGCTTCCTCAACCTGGGCGCTCCAGCTGTTTTCGAACTACAACTCCCATGATCCCTAGCTAGCAGGACCAGTGGTCAGGGATGATGGGAATTGTAGTCTCAAAACATCTGGAGGGCCGAGGTTGAGGAAGCCTGGGCTAGCTGGTTAGCTAACCCCTTCTGGTTAGAGCAAAAACGAAGTAAGACGCCAGCCCTCAGGACTCTGAAGAAACCCGTGGTTTATTTGGAATCATGAGGACTAGAATCTTAGATTTATGTCGGGACAGGGGAGGGCTGTAGCTCGCTGGTATAGCATCCACCTTTCATGCAGAAGGTCAATGGCAACTGCACAGCCACCGTATGGAGGGAGGAGGAGGAGGAGGAAGAAGAAGAAGAAATTTATTACTTATACCCCGCTCCTCTCGCCGGACCTCCCCAGCCACTCTGGGCGGCTTCCAACAGGATATTAAAAACACGATAAAACACCAAACATTAAAAGCTTTCCTAAACAGGGCTGCCTTCAGGTGTCTTATAAAAACGAGGTAGCTTATTTCCTTGACATCTGATGGGAGGGCGCCACCACCGAGAAGGCCCTCTGCCTGGTTCCCTGCAACCTCGCTTCTCGCAGGGAGGGAACCGCCAGAAGGCCCTCGGAGCAGGACCCCGGTGTCCGGGGTGGAGACGCTCCTTCAGGGATACAGGGCCATTTAGGGCTTTCAAGGTCAGCACCAACACTTTGAATTGTGCTCAGAAACGTCCTGGGAGCCAATGTAGGTCTTTCAGGACCGGTGTTATGTGGTCCCGGCGGCCGCTCCCAGTCCCCAGTCTAGCTGCCGCATTCTGGATTAGTTGCAGTTTCCGGGTCACCTTCAAAGGTAGCCCCACGGAGAGCGCATGGCAGTAGTCCAAGCGGGAGATAACCAGAGCATGCACCACTCTGGCGAGACAGTCTGCGGGCAGGGAGGGTCTCATCCTGCGTACCAGACGGAGCTGCCCTGGACACAGAACTGACCTGCGCCTCCATGGACGGCTGTGAGTCCAAAATGACATTTGGAGAGGCGCGTGGGTTCTAAATCCTGGAGCTTCGCTGCCGTTCAGTGTTGGCAGCACTGAGCTAGACAGACTCGGTTTGGCAAGCTCCCTAGGTTCCGATTTAAAACCAGGCCGTGAGGGCTAGAACCTCGATTTATCCTTAAAGGGAAGGAGCACAGCTCAGTGGCAGGGCAGAGAGTTCGATCGCCAAACATAACACCGGTCCTGAAATACCTACATTGGCTCCCAGGACGTTTCTGAGCACAATTCAAAGTGTTGGTGCTGACCTTGAAAGCCCTAAACGGCCTCGGTCCTGTATACCTGAAGGAGCGTCTCCACCCCCACCATTCAGCCCGGACCCTGAGGTCCAGCTCCGAGGGCCTTCTGGCGGTTCCCTCCCTGCGAGAAGCAAAGCTACAGGGAACCAGACAGAGGGCCTTCTCGGTGGTGGCACCTGCCCTGTCTTGAAAGACCTTCTTATATTCCTGGTGGATGCCATTGAGGTTCTGTTCCTTGTGTGTCTCCCATCGGGTGCCTTTGTTTTTAGCCTGAGCCGCCCCCTGCCGCCCATTGCCCTGCACCCTCATTTTCCCGGACGTCTCGTTGCAGGTTTTCCCTCGGAGGTCTCTGCCGAGGAAGCAACCAACGTTACTGGTGGTCTGCGGTTGTGAACAGAACGGGGCGGTCGGCCTGGCGTGTGCCCGTCACCTGCGTGTCTTTGTAGGTACCTTCGGCCCCCCCCCCTGTTTTTTTCCAGAGTTTGGCTTTGTTTCCAACATGCCTCCTCTCTCTTCCTTGTTAGAATCCATTTCTGCCCCCCCTTTAAAAGAGGGTTGGGCAAATTCATAGAGGTATTGATGGCCACCAGCGGCAAGCGGTATGATGCCCCCCGCTGGAGGCAACTTTACTTGGGAATTCCAGTTGCCGGGGTGGATGGGTGTGGGGGACTCCCTGGTCCTGAATGGGGTAACTGTGCCCCCGAAGGACCAGGTGCGCAGCCTGGGAGTCATTTTGGACTCACAGCTGTCCATGGAGGCGCAGGTTAACTCTGTGTCCAGGGCGGCTGTCTACCAGCTCCATCTGGTACGCAGGATGAGACCCTCCCTGCCCGCAGACTGTCTGGCCAGAGTGGTGCATGCTCTGGTTATCTCCCGCTTGGACTACTGCAATGCGCTCTACATGGGGCTGCCTTTGAAGGTGACCCGGAAACTGCAACTAATCCAGAATGCGGCAGCCAGACTGGTGACTGGGAGCGGCCGCCGGGACCACATAACACCGGTCCTGAGAGAACTACATTGGCTCCCAGTACGTTTCCGAGCACAATTCAAAGTGCTGGTGCTGACCTTGAAAGCCCTAAATGGCTTCGGTCCTGTATACCTGAAGGAGCGTCTCCACCCCCATTATTCAGCCCGGACACTGAGATCTAACGCCGAGGGCCTTCTGGCGGTTCCCTCACTGCGAGAAGCGAAGCTACAGGGAACCAGGCAGAGGACCTTCTCGGTGGTGGCGCCCGCCCTGTGGAACGCCCTCCCATCAGAGGTCAAAGCGATAAACAACCACATGACCTTTAGAAAATACTTGAAGGCAGCCCTGTTCAGGGAAGTTTTTAATCTGTGATATTTTAATGTATTTTTATATTTGTTGGAAGCCGCCCAGTGTGGCTGGGGAGACCCTGCCAGTTGGGCGGGGTATAAATAATAAATTATTATTATTATTATTATTATTATTATTATTATTATTATCCTGCTTTTTGGGCTTCGCACTGCGGGGCTTCCGGTTGGCCACTGTGAAGATAAGATTCTGAACCGGATCCAACCTGCTCTTCTGAAGTCCTATTGGTGTTGGCTTGAGATCAGGGCACTCAGCGGTTTTGTTTCTTAAGGGGAAGATCTTCCTTTTACCTATAATAATAATAATAATAATAATAATAATAATAATAATAATAATAAATAATCTATTTATACCCCACTCTTCCCAGCCAAGACCGGGTTCAGAGCGGCTAACACCCATAAAATCACAACAAAACAATCAATTAAAATGCAGGTTAAAATACGATTTAAAGTTTAAAATGCAGCCTCATTTTTAAGTAGCCCACCAATCAAACCATAAAGGAATGAAACATCAGGGTTAAACTGAAACCAACCCAAAGGCCAGGCGGAACAGCTCCGTCTTGCAGGCCCTGCGGAAAGATGCCAAATCCCGCAGGGCCCTGGTCTCTTGCGACAGACCGTTCCACCAAGTCGGGGCCAGTACTGAGAAGGCCCTGGCCCTAGTTGAGGCCAGCCTAGCATCCTTGGGGGTCGGGACCTCCAAAATGTTATTATTTGAGGACCTTAAGGTCCTACACGGGGCAGACCAGGAGAGGCGGTCCCTTAGGTAATATATTAATAATAATAATTTATTATTTGTACCCCGCCCATCTGGCTGGGTCTCCCCAGCCACTCTGGGCGCCTTCCAACAGACACAAATACATTAAAATATCACTGGTTAAAAGCTTCCCTAAATAGGTACGAGGGTCCTAGGCCGCATAGGTCTTTAAAGGTCAAAACCAGCACCTTAACCCTGACCCTGTACTCCACTGGGAGCCAGACGATTTGACCCCTTTCTTAATAAGATGATTTGAAGGAGAAAGGCTCTCTCTCTCTCTCTCTCTCTCTCTCTCTCTCTCTCTCTCTCACACACACACACACACACACACACACACACACACAGAGAGAGAGAGAGAGAGAGAGAGAGAGAGAGAGAGAGAGAGATGTTTGGCCCAGCACTAATTGAAAGGTGCAAAATCAGGTCTCTCTCTCCAGTTGTGATATTTTACAATTTAGCTCATTTGCAAAGCTATTGCACTACCAACCTTACTGTACGCTTGTGAAACGTGGACTGCTTATAAACTCCATCTCCCACTCCTCAATCCATCAACAGTGTCTCCGAAAAATTGCAGGGCAAAGGAAGGGGACATTAAACCCTGTTTCCCCCTTCTCCTCCTTGTTCCCCCGGGCGACCTGGAGCTATTTCTTAGCGAGACTAATTCAGGGGGAGAAACAGACTCCAGGGTGCTTTGTACGCTGCAAACACGGTGTATTCAGAGCTTGCCAAGCCAGCCAGGACCGTTGCTTTGTGGGTTTCGAAAGCTAGTTTGCATGGAAAGCAGAATCACGCATCTCTCTTTGAGTCCTCTTTGCTGTTTGCAAAGCTCAGAAAACAACAGTGCCAATACTTTTAGTACCAACACAGAGCATTCTCTCTCCTTCAACCTCACCCCAGCAATTCTGCACCTTTCTCTTTAAAATTTTATTTACACTTTTTCAGGTTTATACATTTCATTAGCCGGTGTGGTGTAGTGGTTCAGAGCGGTAGACTCGTAATCCGGTGAACCGGGTTCACGTCTCCTCTCCTCCACATGCAGCTGCTGGGTGACCTTGGGCTAGTCCCACTTCTCTGAAGTCTCTCAGCCCCACTCACCTCACAGAGGGTTTGTTGTGGGGCAGGAAGGGAAAGGAGAATGTGAGCCGCTTGGAGACTCCTTCGGGGAGTGATAAAGCCGGATATCAAATCCAAACTCCTCCTCCTCCTCCTCCTCCTCTTCCACTTCTTCTTCTTCTTCTTCTTCTTCTTCTTCTTCTTCTTCTTCTTCTTCTTCTTCCAACCTCCTCCTCCTCCTCTTCCTCTTCCTCTTCCTCTTCTTCTTCTTCTTCTTCTTCCAACCTCCTCCTCCTCCTCCTCCTCCTCCTCCTCCTCCTCCTCTTCTTCTTCTTCTTCTTCTTCTTCTTCTTCTCAGTCTCTAAACATACCCAGCTCCTTCAACCATTCCTCATCAGGCTTGGTTTCCGGACCCTTGATCTCTTGTATCATGGCCAGTGTGGTGTAGTGGTTAAGAGTGGTAGACTCGTAATCTGGTGAACTGGGTTCGCTTCCCCGCTCCTCCACATGCAGCTGCTGGGTGACCTTGGGCTAGTCCCACTTCTCTGAAGTCTCTCAGCCCCACTCACCCCACAGAGTGTTTGTTGTGGGGCAGGAAGGGAAAGGAGAATGTGAGCCGCTTGGAGACTCCTTCGGGGAGTGATAAAGCGGAATATCAAATCCAAACTCCTCCTCCTCCTCCTCCACTTCCAAACTCCTCCTCCTCCTCCTCCTCCTCCTCCTCCTCCTCCTCTTCCTCCTCCTCTAAGACCAGAGTCTAAAATACCCGTGAAGACTTGACAATTTCCCCCAAAAATCCTGGGCACTGTAGTGTGCCCCTCACAGAGCTCCATTTCCCAGCGCCCTTTGCAAACTACAGTTCCCAGAATTCTTTGGGGGAAAGTACACAGACTGAGCATGCTCAGCTGCCACAGAAGAATGCCTGTTGGAGGAGGGGGGGTGGAAAAGGGAAGGTGAAATGGAGCCTCTTGGAAGGGGGCCTGGCAGGCTGGCCGGCATCCTAGACCATGGATCTAGGATGAGAGCCGGTGTGGTGTAGTGGTTAAGAGCGGTGGACTCGTAATCTGGTGAACCGGGTTCACTTCCCCGCTCCTCCACATGCAGCTGCTGGGTGACCTTGGGCTAGTCTCACTTCTCTGAAGTCTCTCAGCCCCACTCGCCCCACAGGGTGTTTGTTGTGGGGGAGGAAGGGAAAGGAGAATGTGAGCCGCTTGGAGACTCCTTCGGGGAGTGATAAAGCGGGATATCAAATCCAAACTCTTCCTCTTCTTCTTCTTCTTCTTCTTCTTCTTCTTCTTCTTCTTCTTCTTCTTCTTCTCACAACCTCTTTGAACTGTTGCCTTCAGGCAGAAGATACAGGACGATGAAAACTCGAACCACACGCCTTCTGAATAGTTTCTATCCAAGAGCTCTGATTGTACTAAATAATGATCTCAGGGCCAGTAGTAAGAAATAGCAAGCAGTGAGTAGTAAGGAATGAGATAGGTTTTAGGTTATGTTATGCTTTTAATAGGTTATGTTATATTCTGGATTATGTTATGTTTTAATAGATTATGTCTTAATAGGATGAGAGTGTTGGAGATATGTGCAAATGTGTACGGTAAATCCGGTCTTTGGGTGTTTGATTTTCGTTGTTGTGTATACTGTGTATATACGGACAATGACAATAAATTTATCTAATTCTTCTGTCTCCATCTCATGTTTCCCCTTGCAGGAATATGAGCCCACCATTTTCTATCCGAAGAGATCTTTGAACCCTCTTTTCCGGGATTTCACCACGCAGTGCGAGAAGATGGACATCCCATTTCTTTCCTATCTGCCAGCGGAGGTGAGCAAAAGATTTCCGGTCCCTCACCTGCAAGGGAGACGACGCTTGGTGCGACATGTCGTCAATGGCAGATGTCAACAGATGATTGTACAGTGGTACCGTGATTCTCAAACTTAATCCGTTCTGGAGGTCCGTTCCAAAACCAAAGCGTTCCCAAACCAAGGCACGCTTTCCCATAGAAAGCAATGCAAAACGGATGAACCCGTTCCAGACCCATAAAACAGTGCTGTGGTCTAAACCACAGAGCCTAGGGCTTGCTGATCGGAAGGTCGGCGGTTTGAATCCCCGCGACGGGGTGAGCTCCCGTTGCTCGGTCCCAGCTCCTGCCAACCTAGCAGTTCGAAAGCACATCAAAGTGCAAGTAGATCAATAGGTCCCGCTCCGGCAGATGTCTCCTTGTACAGTTACTTTTCTCCTTGGTTTTGGGGGTCGCATGACTCCAAACTCTCCTTTTCCATCCCCTCCAATGTTTCTCCCCTGAAAATAGGGACATCCTATTCCATCCCCTCCAACGTTTCTCCCATGAAAACAGGGACATCCTATTCCATCCCCTCCAACGTTTATCCCATGAAAACATCCTATTCCATAATAAAACTGTCCACCTAGCAGTTCAAAAGCACGTCAATGTGCAAGTAGATCAATAGGTACCGCTCCGGCGGGAAGGTAAACGGCGTTTCCGTGCGCTGCTCTGGTTCGCCAGAAGCGGCTTCGTCCTGCTGGCCACATGACCCGGAAGCTGCCTGCGGACAAACGCCGGCTCCCTCGGCCTATAGAGCGAGATGAGCTCCGCAACCCCGGAGCCGTCCGCGACTTTCTGGTTTGCTGTTCTTTCAGGAAGTGCGAATGAGGTAGATGGGCCTTTAAATATGAATTGAATCGAATTCCACCTTTTCTCCGCCATCATCAGGGTCCTCACTTTGGCTATTGGGGGATTGGCATCAGAGGGTTGTGACCTCGCAAATCGCATCCTGTTCTATGTTTTAAAAGAGACGTGAATCTCCAAGCCTATTTTAATGACATTTTTGGGTCCTGACATGCTAGAAACAAATTACAGAGGAAGGTTTTTGGGCATGAGTTTGTGTGGCTTTCTGGTCATATCCCGGTTCCTTGCTGGTTCCTGGCAATGGGCTCCCTAACCTCCTAGCCTCATAGACCCTCGCCCTCAGGGAGGAAGGGAAGCTTCCAGTTTTTATTTAGAACATCGTTGGTATTGCAAATTTTTTTTGCTAAATCTCAGCGGAAGCCGAATCCGTTTGCTATAATCTTGCGGTGTTTGTGCTCTGGGAGAAGCCGGCTGCGAGTTAAGTGGCGTTAAAACAAAATGGCAGGAGTCCGTCTGGAGAGCTAAAATTAGGCATCAAACCAAATGTTTGATAGAGCGTGCCAGAAATACGTTGGAAGTTTGCTTGCAGACATTGTTTTGGTGTCAAAGACATTTGCAAAAATAGAGAGCAACGTCGATGAGCTTCTGTGCCATGCTTTTCATGCTCATTTCATGCCGATTCGTGGCCAGTTTGGTCCCATTTCTCCCAATAATAATAATAATAATAATAATAATAATAATAATAATTTATTATTTGTACCCTGCCCATCTGGCTGGGTCTCCCCAGCCACTCTGGGCGGCTTCCAACAAATATCAAAATACATTAAAATATCACAAATTAAAAACTTCCCTGAACAGGGCTGCCTTCAGGTATTTTCTAAATGTCTAGTAGTTGTTTATCGCTTTGACCTCTGACGGGAGGGCGTTCCACAGGGCGGGCGCCACCACCGAAAAGGCCCTCTGCCTGGTTCCCTGTAGCTCTGCTTCTCGCAGGGAGGGAACCGCCAGAAGGCCCTCAGCGCTGGACCTCAGTGTCCGGGCAGAATGATGGGGGTGGAGATGCTCCTTCAGGTATACAGGACCGAGGCCGAAGAAGAAGAGTTTGGATTTGATATCCCGCTTTATCACTCCCCGAAGGAGTCTCAAAGCAGCTCACATTCTCCTTTCCCTTCCTGCCCCACAACAAACACTCTGTGAGGTGAGTGGGGCTGAGAGACTTCAGAGAAGTGGGACTAGCCCAAGGTCACCCAGCAGCTGCATGTGGAGGAGTGGGGAAGTGAACCCGGATCCCCAGATTACGAGTCCACCGCTCTTAACCGCTACACCACACTGGCTCTCAGTGCAATGATGGCACAGTGCGACGTAGCCAGTCAGATGTGGTCTTGGCACGGCATCCCTGCGGACCACATGAAGCTGATTTTAGGGGATGTGTTATGTACTGAGCGTGGATCCTAGAGGAGGCATATCTAATTCCTCCAATTCCTCTTCAAGCTAGGAGAACGAATCCCATTAACTGCGGACGTTAGTGCTGGGAAAACTATCCACAGTTATTTATCGCAATTTATTTATTGCATTTCATAGACTCATAGCAGAAACGTGTTTAGGTCTGACGAGGCCCTAAGCTGCTGAAGGCAATGGGCCTTTTATATGTCCAGCTGTCCTTTGTCAACAACAAATTGCTGCTGTTTTTGTGTGTTGAATATATGCTATATTGTCATTTATGGACTTTTCAAGACCCTGATCTAGGAGCGGGGTAGCTAAGAGGATGGAGGGGGAAGCTCTTCCATAGAGAGAGTCTGCATAAGGCAGGCTACCTCAACCTCGGCCCTCCAGATGTTTCGAGACTACAATTCCCATCATCCCTGACCACTGGCCTTGCCTGCTAGGGATCATGGGAGTTGTGGGTCAAAATATCTGGAGAGCCGAAGTTGAGGATGCCTGGCGTAAGATGAGCATAAGGCCAAGCTAGGTTCAGGACCTTGGACAGGGACTGCAGAACTAGTTCAGGACCGCGGACAGCAGCCCTGCAGCGGAGGCAGGAGATGCAAGTTGTCTCAGCAAGGTATCGGGTGCAGCTTTGTAGCTGGAGGCATAGACTGTGAGATGACCATGACGGGACTGGCAGCTAACAGATTGAGTTTGAATCCTGACAAGACGGAAGGACTGTTTCTGGGGGGACGGGGCGGGCGAGTGTGGGGGACTCCCTGGTCCTGAATGGGGTCACTGTGCCCCTGAAGGACCAGGTCCTCAGCCTGGGGGTCATTTTGGACTCACAGCCGTCCGTGGAGGTGAAGGTCAATTCTGTGTCCAGGGCAGCTGTCTACCAGCTCCATCTGAGACCCTGCCTGCCTGCTCCCTGTCTCGCCAGTGTGGTGTAGTGGTTAAGAGCGGTAGACTCGTAATCCGGTGAACCGGGTTCGCGTCTCCGCTCCTCCACATGCAGCTGCTGGGTGATCTTGGGCTAGTCCCACTTCTCTGAAGTCTCTCAGCCCCACTCATCCCACAGAGTGTTTGTTGTGGGGGAGGAAGGGAAAGGAGAATGTGAGCCGCTTTGAGACTCCTTCGGGTAGCGATAAAGCGGGATATCAAATCCAAACTCCTCCTTGCTACAGTGGTGCATGCTCTGGTTATCTCCCGCTTGGACTACTGCCATGCGCTCTACGTGGGGTTGCCTTTGAAGGTGACCCGGAAACTACAACTAATCCAGAATGCGGCAGCTAGACTGGGGACTGGGAGCGGCCGCTGAGACCATATAACACCAGTCCTGAAAGACCTACATTGGCTCCCAGGACGTTTCCGAGTACAATTCAAAGTGTTGGGGTTGTTTTTAAAAGCCTGGAACGGATTAACCCATTTTGCATGACTTTCTATGGGAAAGCGCGCCTTGGTTTTGGAACGCTTTGGTTTTGGAACGCACTAAGTTTGAGAACCAAGGTACCACTGTAATAGTAATAATAATAAGGGCTGCATCGAGATCCTTTTGCACCGTGTTTTACATGCACCTCAGTCGGTAGACAACTTGTTTGTGCAGCTATAAGACTCAGAGACCCCCGCAACCCCTCTCTCATCTTCTCCCCGTGGCAGACTCAGCTGATCAGCGACGCTTACAACCTCGTGGTTGACGCCTTGCTCGGAGTGGAGGCCACGCCGGGCGAGTTGCCGGAGCCGTTCTGTACGATCCTGGCCACCCTCAAGCAAATCCGGATCCCTATCGTCAGCCTGGACGTCCCCTCTGGTATGCTTCCCCTGTTGAGCAGCAGCCTGCTGGTTCCCCCCCTCCCCCAGCAAATCCCTGTCGTATAAGGAAGCCCAGGGGAATCGCGGAGCCTTGTTTAGCATCCTACCAGCAAATCCCTTCCCTGTTAGATTGTTCGCGGAGAGAAGCTGCAGTTCGGTGGCATCTCAGGAGCCCAACAGTAGGTGGCGCTAATGACAGGCAGAGATGACTCATTCTACTCCCCACCCCACCCCACCCTCTTCCTTTCTGTTTCTATAAAGGAAACAGGGAGACTAAGGGGGAGAGGAAGAAAGTGACAGGCAGGAATTCTCTTTTATCTACAGTTACAAGTAGGTAGCCGTGTTGGTCTGCCGTAGTCAAAACAAAATAAAAAATAAAAAAAATTCATCCCAGTAGCACCTTAGAGACCAACTAAGTTTCTTCTTGGTATGAGCTTTCGTGTGCATGCACACTTCTTCAGATACACAGAAACAGAAGTCACCAGACCCTTAATAATAATAATAATAATAATAATAATAATAATAATTTATTATTTGTACCCCGCCCATCTGGCCGGGTCTCCCCAGCCACTCTGGGCGGCTTCCAGCAAACATTAAAATACATTAACACATCACAGATTAAAAAACTTCCCTAAACAGGGCTGCCTTCAGGTATTTTCTAAATGTCATATAGTTGTTGATCCCTTTGACCTCTGATGGGAGGGCATTCCACAGGGCGGGCGCCACCACCGAGAAGGCCCTCTGCCTGGTTCCCTGTAGCTTTGCTTCTCGCAGCGAGGGAACTGCCAGAAGGCCCTCGGCGCTGGACCTCAGTGTCCGGGCTGAACTATGGGGGTGGAGACGCTCCTTCAGGTATACAGGACCGAGGCTGTTTAGGGCTTTCAAGGTCAGCACCAACACTTTGAATTGTGCTCGGAAACGTACTGGGAGCCAATGTAGATCTCTCAGGACTGGTGTTATGTGGTCCCGGCGGCCACTCCCAGTCACCAGTCTAGCTGCCGCATTTTGGATAAATTGCAGTTTCCGGGTCACCTTCAAAGGCAGCCCCACGTAGAGCGCATGGCAGTAGTCCAAGCGGGAGATAACTAGAGCATGCACCACTCTGGAGAGACAGTCTGTGGGCAGGGAGGGTCTCATCCTGCGTACCAGATGGAGCTGCCCTGGACACAGAATTAACCTGCACCTCCATGGACAGCTGTGAGTCCAAAATGACTCCCAGGCTGCGCACCTGGTCCTTCGGGGCACAGTTACTCCATTCAGGACCAGGGAATCCCCCACACCCGCTCGCCCCCTGTCCCCCAAAACAGTCCTTCTGTCTTGTCAGGATTCAACCTCAATTATTCTATGAGTCTCTCCCCCCGCTTGTCCTTTTCTCTGGTTGCATCCTTGAGCTTAGCCAGACCCCTTGCCTCTTGCGGTGGTCCGAGGAAGGACCGGCCCCCTCCCTTCCGATCCCCTGCCCAGTCTCACCCCAGTGGCCTGGCGCAAACAGCAGCCGTCTCCAGAACCTCTTGGAAGCTCCGTCCGGCAAAAGGGGGAGGCATCAGCTTCCCCAAACCGAGACATGATGTCATAACCCAAATAGCCCTCGTTTTTTCTCTGTGTCTGCTGGACAGCGGCGACTGAGTCTCTGCTTTCGCCATCAAGAAGAGCAAACGAGGAGAGGTGAATCTGAGAAATCTCTCTCCATCCCCTCCTTCCTTTTTACGTGGGTGTTGCCTTGGCGGCACCGTGACGGAGCATAAAGATTTTTTGGGGAAATTGCATTTCCATCCCACCTTTCCTTCTCCAAGCGGCTCAAAGAGCCCGTTCTCTCCCGCTTCCCCAATTGATCCCCTTAATAATAATTCAGCCACGGAGAAGATGATCTCCTTGCTGTCATTTGGAATATGCTTTCCCCCGGGTTGTGTAAGGCAGCACGCCTTCTCGGGGAAAATAAAAAAAATAAAAAAAAATAAAAATAAAAATAAAAATAAAAATAATAAAAATAAAATAAAAATAAAAATAAAAATAAAAATAAAAATAAAAATAATTTATTAGTTATACCCCGCCCATGTGGCCAGGCCTCCCCAGCCACTCTGGGCAGCTTCCAACACTACATTAAAAAACATTATAAAACATCGAACATTAAAAACTTCCCTAAACAGGGCTGCCTTCAGATGCCTTCTAAAAGTCAGATAGTTGTTTATTTCCTTGACATCTGATGGGAGGGTGCCACCACCGAGAAGCCCTCTGCCTGGTTCCCTGTAACCTCGCTTCTCTCAGGGAGGGAACCGCCAGAAGGCCCTTGGGAG
This sequence comes from Darevskia nairensis, assembly GCA_034642065.1. Classification (NCBI taxonomy): domain Eukaryota; kingdom Metazoa; phylum Chordata; class Lepidosauria; order Squamata; family Lacertidae; genus Darevskia; species Darevskia nairensis. The sequence goes on along the minus strand of JAWWNI010001190.1, from coordinate 75,123 downwards.
ATGGACCCCGGTGTCCGGGCTGGACGATGGGGGTGGAGACGCTCCTTCAGGGATACTGGGCCATTTAGGGATTTCAAGGTCAGCACCAACACTTTGAATTGTGCTCGGAAACGTCCTGGGAGCCAATGTAGGTCTTTCAGGACCGGTGTTATATGGTTTCGGCGGCCACTCCAGTCCCAGTCTAGCTGCCGCATTCTGGATAAATTGTTGTTTCCGAGTCACCTTTATTATTTATTTGTAAGAGATGTGCTGTGTTTTTTTGTCTGTTTTATTTGCTTTTCCTAAGTATTCTTTGTGTGTCGATGCCAATAAAGATAAAAAAAATCCCAAAACAACCCACATTCAGCGTCCTGGCTCAATAAAACCTCCATGCCCGGTAAGGGAATTTGATAAGGCTTGAGGAAAGGATCGGAAGTAATGAGGTGCTGAGGTAGGGGGAAATGGTGTTAACTTAAGTAAAATGATACTGGTATTTTATGTTATTGTGAAGTTTATGAATTTGGAAAACTGATAAAGAGGATAGATAATGAATTCAACAGAGGGGGACTTGAGGAAGTCAACCGAAATATGAAATTGAGGAAAGGAGGAATACCTGGCCCACAGAAATGGGTCAGGCCTAAGCAATGATATTCAATATGTTAGCTACGTTAAATGTATAATATCTACTGTTTCCCCGGTGAGAGAGGGGGATGGAATTTCCTTCCTCAGTGAGAGGGGGAAGGATGAAAATTTACAGTATTGTTATGTGCTTAAAATTGTTAAAATCGATAAAAAAAATTGGGGGGGGGAACAAAAAAACCTCCATGCCCGGGAGCAGTCTACCCCCTAATGCCATGGGCAGAGAACAGGGGAGGTGGAGAGAGAGGGGCGACCTCTGTGGGCTTTAGATGGATCGATCCAGGAAGGCGCTTCTGATTATCTTTCTGCTCTCTCTCTCTTCCCTGCCCAACCCACCAACCCCTTTTCTTTTCAGGCTGGGATGTGGAGATGGGCAGCTCTGACGGAATCAGCCCTGACGTCCTCGTCTCCTTGGCCGCCCCCAAACAGTGCGCTACGCGGTTTGTGGGCAAGCACCACCTCGTGGCTGGCCGCTTCCTCCCTTACGACATGCAGAAAAAGTTCGAACTGAATTTCCCTGAGTACCCCGGCACAGATGACGTGGTTTCTCTTTAAGGAGAAGGACGCTCGCGGCCGCGCCGGGGGGGCCTTGGAGTTCCAGTGTGGTGTAGTGGTTAGAGCGGTGGACTCGTAATCTGGGGAACCGGGTTCGCGCCTCCGCTCCTCCACATGCAGCTGCTGGGTGACCTTGGGCTAGTCCCACTTCTCTGAAGTCTCTCAGCCCCACTCACCCCACAGAGTGTTTGTTGAAGGGAAAGGAGAATGTGAGCCGCTTGGAGACTCCTTGGGGTAGTGATAAAGCGGATATCAAATCCAAACTCCTCCTCCTCCTCCTCTTCTTCTTCTCTGTCTCTAAACATACCCAGCTCCTTCAACCGTTCCTCATCAGGCTTGGTTTCCGGACCCTTGATCTCTTGTATCATGGCCAGTGTGGTGTAGTGGTTAAGAGCGGTGGACTCGTAATCTGGTGAACCGGGTTTGCGTCTCCGCTCCTCCCCATGCAGCTGCTGGGTGACCTTGGGCTAGTCCCAGTTCTCTGAAGTCTCTCAGCCCCACTCACCTCACAGAGTGTTTGTTTGGGGGGGGGGAGGGAAAGGAGAATGTGAGCCCCTTTGAGACTCCTTCGGGTAGTGATAAAGCGGGATATCAAATCCAAACTCCTCCTCCTCCTCCTCCTCTTCTTCTTCTTCTTCTCCTCCTCCTCCTCCTCCTCCTCCTCCTCCTCCTCCTCCTCCTTCTTCTCAGTCTCTAAACATACCCAGCTCCTTCAACCGTTCCTCATCAGGCTTGGTTTCCGGACCCTTGATCTCTTGTATCATGGCCAGTGTGGTGTAGTGGTTAAGAGCAGTAGACTCATAATCCGGTGAACCGGGTTCGCGTCTCCTCTCCTCCACATGCTGGGTGACCTTGGGCTAGTCCCACTTCTCTGAAGTCTCTCAGCCCCATTCACCCCACAGAGGGTTTGTTGTGGGGCAGGAAGGGAAAGGAGAATGTGAGCCGCTTTGAGACTCCTGAAGCCGGATATCAAATCCAAACTCTTCTTCTTCCTTTCCCGGATCACGCCCCCCCAAAAGAGCCCCATTTGCTTCTCCCAAATGCGATAGGTTGGGTGGACAGGGCTGGGACAAAAGCCTCTATTTAAAAGAAACATTCTCTCTTCAGAGCGGGAGCCGCCTCTTCGCCGATCTGGGATGGCAGAACCCCTGGCCCTCCAGACGTCGTTGGGAGTTGTAGTTTAGCAGCACCCGGAGGGCGCCGTGTTGGCTATCTCTGCCTTAGCTGAAGTCTGTCTTCTTTTTTTAGCTCTGCTTAATATGTTGTATGACCTAGAAAAAAAAGCCACTTGGGACTGGAGGGGGGGCTCTCAACCTGAACAGATCCCCTTCAGGGCACCGCCGGTAATGTAAATTATGATTTGTGCGCAAAGTGCTTTTTAAAACATTAAAAAAAATGCCAGCCGACGTTTTGTACTAGGTCAAAAGCGGACTTTTGTGCTGTGTCTGTTTTCATATTTATCAGTCCTTTCCAAATATCTTCCCTCCGCCACAACTAGAAGTTGTTTCTCACCTGCATTGCTAGATTGGACTACAGTTCGATGGCTCTTTAAGGTAAAGGTAAAGGGACCCCTGACCGTTAGGTCCAGTCGTGGACGACTCTGGGGTTGCGGCGCTCATCTCGCTTTACTGGCCGAGGGAGCCGGCGTACAGCTTCCGGGTCATGTGGCCAGCAGGACTAAGCCGCTTCTGGCGAACCAGAGCAGCGCACAGAAACGCCGTTTACCTTCCCGCTGCAGTGGTACCTATTTATCTACTTGCACTTTGACATGCTTTCGAACTGCTAGGTTGGCAGGAGCAGGGACCGAGCAACGGGAGCTCACCCCGTCGCGGGGATTCGAACCGCCAACCTTCTGATCGGCAAGCCCTAGGCTCTGTGGTTTAACCCACAGCGCCACCCGCGTCCCCAGATGAGGGGAAACTGCATGTCAAAACATTAGGGGGAAATGACATAAGAAGGTACGATATTAGGGCAAGTTTTTTGCCAGAAATGTGTGTGTCACACGCCCAAATGTGCGGTTTTAGGAAGAAATCATAAGCCATGGGCCCCGCCTGCTCCTCAAATATCCCTGGTTTGCTCCTTTCTATATATAGGGTGCCTACATTCTGCATGGACTGGTTGCAAGGCAACATGGGCAAATGGCTTGAGATACCTGTTAGGTCCATCAATGACCATATAGCATATATTCAGCACAAAAAACAGTGGCAATTTGTGCTTTGTGTTGCGTAGGCTCCTTTGATATAAGTCATGTGCCCCGCCTGCTAGCCTGCTCCTAAAATACCCCTGGTTTGCTCCTTTCTATATATAGGGTGCCTACATTCTGCATGGACTGGTTGCAAGGCAACATGCGCAAATGGCTCGAGATACCTATGAGGTCCATCAATTGCCATATAGCTTTTATTCAACACAAAAAATGGCGACAATTTGTTGTTGACAAAGGACAGCTGGGTATATAAAGGGTTCCATGACCTTCAGGAGCTGAGAGCCTCATCGAACCTAAATCCAGCCCTGGCATGGGCATAGCTGTCAACCCTCCCTTTTTTTGCGGGAAACTCCCTTATTCCAATGCCGTTTCCCGCTGCTATCCCGGATTGTTGATCTCCCTTCAATTTCCCGGATTTCAAAGGAAGCAGCTCCTCTCCCTCCCTCCGGCCAGGGAGGCTCCTCAGCTGCGTTGCTCGGCTGCCAATGAGGAGTCTGAGACCGACTGGGGTGGAGCTTGCATGCCTTGTGCAGCCAGACCCTCACGCCCAACCAGACAGACAGCCTGCCTGCCGTCTATGCGCTCGCTCTTTCGCTCACCCGTTCGCGCTCAGCCTCTGGAGCGCAAGGTGGCGAGGCTACTTGGTGCCATTGCACCGCCCTCGCGGCATCCCTTATTTTCAAATCCGAAAGTTTGAAAAAATCCCTTATTTTCAAATCCGAAAGTTGACAGCTATGGCATGAGGTGGTTGGTTTTGGGGAGGTTCAGGGATTTGACTCAGGCTGGCCTTTGCCGCATGCCCACTGCAGCTAAACAAAACACCAAATTGCCGTCGCCTTTGTGGTTCAAAAGCGGTTTGTGTCGACCTAATCCCCTTTCCTGCTGAATCTGTGAAGAATCCGACCGGCGGCGGGTGACCGGGGCAGCGGAAAGGGGGGGATTTGGCGGCTGCGGCGTTCGGCGGGGGTGTGTGTCACAGAATGTAGGTAAGGAAAGCGCCCCCGGGATTCCTCTGCAAGCTTCCGGAAATTGCCCTCGTGCCTGCAAACACACACACACACACACACACACACACACACACACACACACACAAACGCGGTGAGCTTTTTAGCTTTCCAAGTTAGCCGGCTCATTCGTTAGGCGGAGGGAGACGAAGGCTTTTTGTTTTGTATTTTTAAGTTCAATCTTTATTGGTTTAAAATCAACATATATATACACACACACACAAAGAAAACTTAGGTAAAGAAAAAGAGGGGGGGAGGGAAAACAGGAGAAAAGAAAGATCGCACATCTCTTGCAAACAAAAATAAAATATAACCAAAGTTCCAAAAACAAAGGTGGACAAATTGACCCCAGAAGGAGCAGGATGTGTCCCATGCCAGAGGTACTACCCCTCCCCTAACACCCTATATAAATGTTTGGGGCTGCCTTTGAAGGTGACCCGGAAACTGCAACTAATCCAGAATGCGGCAGCCAGACTGGGGACTGGGAGTGGAGACCACATAACACCGGTCCTGAAAGACCTGCATTGGCTCCCAGGACGTTTCCGGGCACAATTCAAAGTGTTGGTGCTGACCTTGAAAGCCTAAATGGCCCAGTAGACCTGAAGGAGCATCTCCACCCCGGACACTGAGGTCCAGCTCCGAGGGCCTTCTGGCGGTTCCCTCCCTGCGAGAAGTGAGGTTGCAGGGAACCAGGCAGAGGGCCTTCTCGGTGGTGGCGCCCTCCCTGTGGAACGCCCTCCCTTCAGATGTCAAGGAAATAAGCTACCTCATTTTTATAAGACATCTGAAGGCAGCCCTGTTTAGGAAAGTTTTTAATGTTTGGTATTTGGTAATGTTTGGCCGAGACCATATACCGTAACACCGGTCCTGAAAGACCTACATTGGCTCCCAGTCCATGGAGGCGCAGGTCAATTCTATGTCCAGGGTGGCTGTCTGCCAGCTCCATCTGTTACGCAGGATGAGACCCTCCCTGCCTGCACACTGTCTCTCCAGAGTGGTGCATGCTCTGGTTATCTCTCGCTTGGACTACTGCAATGCGCTCTCCGTGGTGCTACCTTTGAAGGCGACTCGGAAACTACAACTAATCCAGAATGTGGCAGCCAGACTGGGGACTGGGAGCGGCCGCCGAGACCATATAACACCGGTCCTGAAAGACCTACTTTGGCTCCCAGTATGTTTCCAAGCACAATTCAAAGTGTTGGTGCTGACCTTGAAAGCCCTAAATGGCCCAGTATCCCTGAAGGAGCGTCTCCACCCCCATCGTTCAGCCCGGACACCGGGGTCCTCCTCCTGATTGCTTTCTGGCGGTTCCCTCCCTGCGAGAAGCGAAGTTACAGGGAACCAGGCAGAGGGCCTTCTCAGTGGTGGCGCCCTCCCATCAGATGTTAAGGAAATAAACGACTACCTGACTTTTAGAAGACATCTGAAGGCAGCCCTGTTTAGGGAAGCTTTGAATGTTTGACGTTTTATTCTGTTGGGAGCCGCCCAGAGTGGCTGGGGAAACCCAGCCGGATCAGCGGGGTACAAATAATAAATTATTATAATATGATGATGATATTAATCACGCAACATTCCCTTTTGCAGCTTTGCTAGGAAGGCATTCCATGAAATCAAACAGCAAGGTTGCAAGGACTGAGGCCAGGGCGGCAATAAACAATAATTTCTCCTATTTTAGTTGTTTCAAGTATGACACAAATTCCAGTTGCAATGATTTTTAACTCCATTATTGTTTATTGCCGTCCAGGCCTGAGTCCTCGCAACCTTGCTATTTGATTTCAGGAAGGCATCCCACGGCTGGGTGCAGAGAATCATCATAATAAAAACCCGACCCGTGTCAAAAACAGTGGTCTGTAATAAACAGCGACGAACCGCTGGCTTCAAAAGAACTCGGTTCTCAAGGTACATCTGTAATGAAACCTCTGGAACGAAGAGGACATGAGATCATTGCTGGTTTTACTGCCTCTTCTCATTCTCCCCGAACCCGGTCCAATTTTAGCAGCCTAAACTAGCAAAGGCTACTGTGGAAGGCTTCCCAAAACAAACAACAATAAAATAATATATTTATTTAAAAAAAGAAAGACCTCCTGGTAATCTTCCAGCTCTGCCCGACTTGACACGATTCCCCGCATTCTCCTATTTCCCTCGGTCAAGCCTTTCGCTGTCCAACAATTCCTCCGAGCCAACGGGAGATGGAGAGAGAAACAGCCTCCTATAAAGTCCTGCTTTTTCCACCGCAGCTCCAGTTTCAAAGCGACCTGCGAGGAGGGACGACACCGGACCCCTGAGTCTCCCGCGCGTCCCAACCTGGGAGGAGGGAAAGAAAAAAAAAGGAAACAAAGCGTGCGAGGGATTCGAACCCGAGGCCGGAGAGATGGAGGGCCGGGAGGCGGCGCTTTTCCTGTGCTTGGCGCTTTTCGGCTGCGCGGCGGCTCAAGGTAAACACCATATATATACAGGTGAAACTCGAAAAATTAGAATATCGTGGAAAGGGTCATTTCTTTCAGTAATTCAACTTAAAAGGTGAAACTAATATAGACTCATGACATGCCAAGCGAGATATGTCAAGCCTTTATTTGTTATAATTGTGATGATTATGGCGTACAGCTGATGAGAACCCCAAATTAACAATTTCAGCTTTGGGGTTTTCATCAGCTGTACGCCATAATCATCACAATTATAACAAACAAAGGCTTGAGATATCTCGCTTGGCATGTCATGAGTCTATCTCATATATTAAACTCCAGTAGCTCGCCTTTATTTGTTACTAGCGGACCCGGCCACGCGTTGCTGTGGTTTTTGAAATGTTTTTGTAATGCTTAGGTCTAATGTTGAGTTTAGGTTAGGTTAGATTATGTATAATATATACAGGCATGTAAAAAGGGGGGGTTGCTTTGCATGTCATGAGTCTATCTCATATATTAAACTCCAGTAGCTAATGAAAACAATTGCTTACATAAATGGACTTTTCCACAATATTCTAATTTTTCGAGTTTCACCTGTATATAGACCCTGGGACCTTAGGGTGAAGTGCAGGGAATTATCATAGAAGTTTATCATACCATCGTTGGGTTGTCGCGTACAGGAATCGAACCCGAAACCTTGGCATTAACCGTGCCTTAACCCAGTGTTTCTTGACCTTCCCCCCCCCGGCCGTGGCCCCTTTTCCGACCTTATTTCCTTCCCCCGTCCTGCCAACAGACAGGTAGCTATTTTGCTTGTAAATAGAAGCTTTACTTATAATTTTAATAGTTATATCATTTCACCTGTGGCCCCCTTGGAATATCCTGGGGGGGGGGGTGTTTGCGGGGGGGGGGGGCATATGGCTGAGAAACACAGCTCTAACCAACTGAGCTGTCCAGACTAGATCCGAATGCTAAAAGAGACCCAAAGTGTCATTTATTCTAACCCTCTGCAGAATAATAATAATAATAATAATAATAATAATAATAATAATAATAATATGGTATGAATAAATTGCGGGGGGGGTTCTCTGCCTCCCCATAATACTGGGACTGGGAAGGGGTCATCTGATGAAATCCATGGGCAGTAGCTTCATCACAGACTGATGGACTGACTTTGTGGATCGGCGGAACTCCTTGCTGCAGTAAGTGACGATGAGAGCCTTCAACTTAGCTGGCTCTTTAAATAAGAAAAGGGTTTAAATCATAGAATATAATAGTTGGGAGGGAGCACGAGGGTCATTTAGTCCAACCCCCTGCAATTTGCAGGGATCGCTTGCCCAAAGTGGGGCTGACTCGAACCCGCAACCCTGGGATTAAGAGTCTCATGCCCTCTACTTTGCAGGGAGGGGAAATGGGTCTGTTTGCATGTTTGCTCCCGGCACAAATCTCAGTCACGCAGAGAGCTTCTGATGGGGGGGGGGGGTTGCCTTCAAAGTTTAAATCGGCATTTCCGTTCCGATATCGGTGCAATTTCCTTTGCCTCTCCCGCGAGGGTCCCGTCTTCTGAGTCTTCTGAGTCTGGTCATCCTGACCTTTTTACCCCAGTGCAATACAGGAATTATTCTGAATTATTTCCTTTCGGTCTCTCCTCCGGCAATTTCCTATATGCAGGATATAGGAGAGAAGAAGAATATTTATTTGCCATAGCAAATAAAACGAAATAAAAAACGTAAGGGAGATAGAGGTAAAAAACTCTAAAAGAAAGGAGGCAGAGCAGTCTATCGCCACATCTCTAGGTCTCCAGGGAGATCAGACGTCTGCAGTGCATTTCGAAGACAAAAAACCAAATAGAGATATTTAGCCACTGACTTGGTGAGAAATGTAAAGTACTACACTTGGGCAAAAAAAATGAAAGGCACAAATACAGGATGGGTGGCACCTGGCTTGAGAGCAGTACAAGTGAAAAGGATCTAGGAGTCTTGGTAGACCACAAACTTGACATGAGTCAACAGTGTGATGCAGCAGCTCAAAAAGCCCATGCAATTCTGGGCTGCATCAATAGGAGTATAGCATCTAGATCAAGGGAAGTAATAGTACCACTGTATTCCGCTCTGGTCAGACCCCACCTGGAATACTGTGTCCAGTTCTGGGCACCACAGTTCAAGAAGGATACTGACAAGCTGGAACGTGTCCAGAGGAGGGCAACCAAAATGGTCCAAGGCCTGGAAACGATGCCTTATGAGGAACGGCTTAGGGAGCTGGGTATGTTTAGCCTGGAGAAGAGAAGGTTAAGGGGTGATATGATAGCCATGTTCAAATATATAAAAGGATGTCATATAGAGGAGGGAGAAAGGTTGTTTTCTGCTGCTCCAGAGAAGCGGACACGGAGCAATGGATTCAAACTACAAGAAAGAAGATTCCACCTAAACATTAGGAAGAACTTCCTGACAGTAAGAGCTGTTTGACAGTGGAGTTTGCTGCCAAGGAGTGTGGTGGAGTCTCCTTCTTTGGAGGTCTTTAAGCAGAGGCTTGACAGCCACCTGTCAGGAATGCTTGGATGGTGTTTCCTGCTTGGCAGGGGGTCGGACTGGATGGCCCTTGTGGTCTCTTCCAACTCTAGGATTCTATGATTCTATGAAATGACACCAGCTGCCTTCAGGTGTCTTCTAAAAGTCAGATAGTTGTTTATTTCCTTCACATCTGATGGGAGGGCGTTCCACAGGGCGGGTGCCACCTCCAAGAAGGTCCTCTGCCTGGTTCCCTGTAACCTCGCTTCTCGCAGGGAGGGAACCGCCAGAAGGCCTTCGGAGCTGGACCTCAGTGTCCGGGCTGGACGATGGGGGGTGGAGACGCTCCTTCGGGTTTACTGGGCCATTTCGGGCTTTAAACATCAGCACCTGCCCTTTGAATTGTGCTCAGAAACGGACTGGGAGCCAATGGAGGTCTTTCAGGACCGGTGTTATGTGGTCCCGGCGGCCGCTCCCAGTCTAGCTGCCGCATTCTGGATGAATTGCAGTTTCCGGGTCACCTTCAAAGGCAGCCCCTCGTAGAGCGCATTGCAGTAGTCCAAGTGGGAGATAACCAGAGCATGCACCACTCTGGCCTGACAGTCTGCGGGCAGGGAGGGTCTCATCCTGGACACAAGGACACAAGGCTGCATAGGGTACGCAGCGTGGGACGGTATAAATCTTGAAGAGGTCTCCCCAGCCACTCAGCACATATGGAAACTCAGCAAAACGTCAAACATTAAAAACTGCCTTCAGGCGTCTTCCAAAAGTTGTGCCCATGTGGGCTAGATGATCTTTGGTGTTCCCTTCCAAACGGACAGTTCTGTGGCTCCGTGGAACTATCTCCTACATGCCACTCATTCCCCGGCAGCCAAGCCGTCCCCTCCTCACCAGGGAACCCGGCAGGTGGCTTTCTGGGTTACCGGAAAGGACCGCGAATCTTCATATTTCCTTTGCACATATTTTTGCTCCCTCTTCCTCCGCCGGCTGACATTTGCGCAGCTCACCATCCTAATCCTGTTGACCTTCAAGACAAGGAACCGCAGCAAGACCTCGGCAAGCAGGACGCAGCGTCTCAGCGTGGCTTTTCCCCCTCCCGCCGTGCCGTCTTCCGGCTGCTGCTGTGTTTGCATGAACGAATGAATGAATCTTTATTTGCGTCAGCCCATCGGCCGTGGCAATAAAATAACAATAGGATATACAACGTGGGTGGAGCTGTGGGTTAAACCACTGAGCCTAGGGCTTGCCGATCAGAAGGTCGGCGGTTCGAATCCCTGCGACGGGGATATTAACGAATTCCTACGCCCACAAATAACCCAGAGATGCATTTTAACTAAAAGCACACATTCTACTCATGTAAAAACACCAGGCAGCCCCACAAATAACCCAGAGATGCATTTTAAATAAAAGCACACATTCTACTCATGTAAAAACACCAGGCAGCCCCACAAATAACCCAGAGATGCATTTTAAATAAAAGGACACATTCTACTCATGTAAACACACGCTGATTCCCGGACCGTCCGCGGGCCTTAGGTTGCCTACCCCTGCTATAGATGGATTAGAATTGAAAATTAATAATACACATGCACACAAACACAGTATTCAACTCCAGTATTCAATGGTATTATCAATACCAATTGATAATACATATACGTGTGTGTGTGTGTGTGTGTGTGTGTGTGTGTGTGTGTGTGTGTGTGTGTGATATTCCCCACTTCTGAAAGTAGGAAATTTGGTCAATGGAAACTGTAATAAAAATGATTTGGGGGGAAAAAAGGAAATTTGGTCAGTGTTAGGTACAGCTATGTATCTCACATAGGGACGCAGGTGGCGCTGTGGGTTAAACCACAGAGCCTAGGGCTTGCCGATCAGAAGGTCGGCAGTTCGAATCCTTGCGACGGGGTGAGCTCCCGTTGCTCGGTCCCTGCTCCTGCCCACCTAGCAGTTCGAAAGCACGTCAAAGTGCAAGTAGAGAAATAGGTCCCGCTCCAGCGGAAAGGTAAACGGTGTTTCCGTGCGCTGCTCTGGTTCACCAGAAGCGGCTTAGTCCTGCAGGCCACATGACCCGGAAGCTGTACCCCGGCTCCCTCGGCCAATAATGCGAGATGAGCGCCGCAACCCCAGAGTCGTCTGCGACTGGACCTAACGGTCAGGGGTCCCTTTACCTTTGTACAGTGGTACCTTGGTTTACAACCATAATCCGTCCCGGAGGTCCGTTTGTAAACCAAAACAAGTTGTAACCCAAGGCGCGCTTTCGCCAACGGGGCCTCGCAAAAAAATTTGTTCGTAATCCAAGGGGGGGGGGAGGTTTGTAATCCCAAAAAAGTTTGGAAACCGGGATACGCACTTCTGAGTTTGACGTGTTTGTAATCCGAAACGTATGCAAACCCAGACTGTTTGCAAGCCATGGTACCACTGTACAAAGAATAAGGGGGGAAAGTCAATTACTTTCTATATATAGGGTGCCGCCATTCTGCATGGGCTGGTTGCAAGGCAACATGCGCAAATGGCTTGAGATACCTATGAGGTCCATAAATCACCATATAGCATATATTCAACACAAAAAACAGTGGCAATTTGTGCTTTGTGTTGCATAGGCTCCTTTGATATAAGTCATGGGCCCCGCCTGCTGGCCTGCTCCCTCAAATATCCCTGGTTTGCTCCTTTCTATATATAGGGTGCCGCCATTCTGCATGGACTGGTTGCATGGCAACATGCGCAAATGGCTTGAGATACCTATGAGGTCCATAAATTACCATATAGCATATATTCAACACAAAATACCAGCGACAATTTGTTGTTGACAAAAGACAGCTGGACATAGAAAGGGCCCCATGACCTTCAGGAGCTTAGGGCATGGCTAGGCAAACTAAGGCCCGGGGGCAGGATCTGGCCCAATCGCCTTCTCAATTTGGCCCGCGGACGGTCCTTGGATCAACGCATTTTTACATGAGTAGAATGTGTCATTTTATTTCAAATGCATCTCTGGGTTATATGTGGGGCATAGGAATTCGTTCATTTTCCCCCTTCAAAATATAGTCCGGCCCCCCACAAGGTCTGAGGGACAGTGGACCGGCCCCCTGATGAAAAAGTTTGCTGACCCCTGGCTTAGGGCCTCATCAAACCTGAATCTGGCCCTGGTTGTCGCATACATAAACAACAGTGGGTCTACTCTTGAACGGGAACGACGAAAACATACATGATCGTGGGCGCAAGCCTCGCGGTTCCACAGGTCTCTTTGAACAGCTGTTGCACATTCTCCAACAGATCCACCGGCGAAGAACAACTCGCAGGAGCAGAAGAAGAGAGGGAGCGCTCGGGCGAGCTTTGAGGCGGGCATGGTTGGTAGGTCAATTTCTTCCCGAAATGCGGATTTATCTCCAAGGGTTTTTTTGGGGGGGGGGGCGGAAGGTCGGAGAAGATTCTGCAAGAAACAAACAGACTGGCGTGTTCCGGAAGTTCCACGCCATCACACCCCATTCCTCCTTAAATCTGGTTTAATTTGACACATTTCCAGCTCAATTTCCACTACTACAGTTGCCACAGAACCTAGACATTGGAACTCTCTGCCTCTTGACGTCAGCTGGGCGAATTTGCTGCTAAAAACATTGCTGTTTAGACAATCCTTCCAAGATACTTAGAAAATTAGTGCGGATTTTAATCTGTTTTAGTATTTTCATTTTAAGTACTTCTTCTTAATTGTATTTTAGTTCAACAATGACTTTGATAAAATACATATTTTTTGATGTGCAAATGGCTTTAGATACCTATTAGGTTCATAATTTGCCATATAACATATAGCGACCATTTGTTGTTGACAGCTGGACATAGAAAGGACCCCATGACCTTCAAGAGCCGAGGGCCACATCAAACCTAGATCCGGCCCTGGCCCTGCCTCTGCTAAACCCCAGATCTCCTTTGCAGGCGAGTGGACTTCGTGGTTCAATGTGGACCACCCGGGAGGCGAAGGCGATTTTGAGACCCTCCAAGCCATCCGCTTCTATTACCCGGATCGCGTCTGCGCCCAGCCCTCCGCCATCCAGGCACGGACCACCGAATGGGAGCTACCGGAGGACGTGCGAGAGGTGGTTCACTACAGCCCCCAGGAAGGCTTCCGGTGCCACAACCAGGAGCAGCCCGGGGGCAAGACGTGCTCCAACTACCATGTCCGCTTCCTCTGCCCCCCAGGTGAGAGCGCCAAGGTGGGCGGCTCCGGGCCCTTGCAGGCGGGACCGCTCGCCTGTCAATCACAGCGACATCACGGCGACACCTTGCGATGATCGCTGGGGCTTCAAAGCACCCTGGGCCGCAGAAGGAATGTATTGTGCTTAATGACATCACCAGGCCCCCACTGAGCCCTGGAGACGGGGGTTAATTGGGAGAGGGAGGAGGGGAGGGCAGACACCATCCCCTCCAACGTTTCTCCCCTGAAAATAGGGATGTCCTGTTCCATCCCCTCCAACATTTCTCCAGTGAAAAGAGAGACGTCCTATTCCATCCCCTCCAACGTTTCTCCCAGGAAAATAGGGACATCCTATTCCAGTGATGGCTAACCTTGACACTCCAGATGTTTTGGAACTACAACTCCCATCATCCCTAGCTAACAGGATCAGTGGTCAGGGATGATGAGAGTTGTAGTCCCAAAACATCTGGAGTGTCAAGGTTAGCCATCACTGTCCTATTCCATCCCCTCCAACGTTTCTCCCCTGAAAATAGAGAAGTCCCCTCCAACGTTTCTCCGATGAAAATAGGGGCGTCCCAAGGGAAAGGGTGGTCAAAATTCCGGGATGACATCAGAAACTGGGACGGCTTCTGTAAATCCTGAAAAATAGGGTCGCTTAGAGAGTCTGAGACATCTCCAGAGAATGCATGTCGTAATTTGCAGCTGGATCCCGCAGGGCTGACGCTTGCAGACTTCGTGCTCAGTTTCATAATAAATAAAAAATTAAAATTAAACACACTCTTTCCTACCTGGGGATTCAAACCCTCCAACTTGAGACTTCAGGAAGGTTTGAGTTCCAACAGCCGGATAGAGATAGAGGGGTTGGGAGCTGGGGGCCCTGTTATACAGTGGTTCCGCTCCTTCCTCCTGGGCCGTGTTCAGAAAGTGGTGGTGGGGGATGAGTGTTCAGACCCCTGGGCTCTCACTTGTGGGGTGCCCCTCAGGGTTCCGTCCTCTCCCCCATGCTTTTTAACATCTATATGCAGCCGCTGGGAGAGATCATCAGGGGGTTTGGGCTGGGTGTCCATCAGTATGCGGATGATACCCAGCTCTACCTCTCTTTCAAATCAGAACCAGTGAAGGCGGTGAAGGTCCTGTGTGAGTGCCTGGAGGCGGTTGGAGGATGGATGGCGGCTAACAGATTGAGGTTGAATCCTGACAAGACAGAAGTACTGTTTTGGGGGGACAGGGGACAGGCGGGTGTGGGGGACTCCCTGGTCCTGAATGGCATAACTGTGCCCCTGAAGGACCAGGTGCGCAGCCTGGGAGTCATTTTGGACTCACACCTGTCCATGGAAGCGCAGATTAATTCTGTGTCCAGGGCAGCAGTCTACCAGCTCCATCTGGTACGCAGGCTGAGACCCTACCTATCTGTCTCACCAGAGTGGTGCATGCTCTGGTTATCTCCCGCTTGGACTACTGCAATGCGCTCTACGTGGGGCTACCTTTGAAGGTGACCCGGAAACTACAGCTAATCCAGAATGCGGCAGCTAGACTGGTGACTGGGAGCGGCCGCCGAGACCACATAACACCGGTCTTGAAAGACCTGCATTGGCTCCCAGTACGTTTCCGAGCACAATTCAAAGTGTTGGAGCTGACCTTTAAAGCCCTAAACGGCCTCGGTCCTGTATACCTGAAGGAGCGTCTCCACCCCCATCGTCCAGCCCGGACCCTGAGGTCCAGCTCCGAGGGCCTTCTGGCGGTTCCCTCACTACGAGAAGCCAAGTTACAGGGAACCAGGCAGAGGGCCTTCTCGGTGGTGGCGCCCGCCCTGTGGAACGCCCTCCCTTCAGATGTCAAAGAGAACAACAACTACCAGACTTTTAGAAGACATCTGAAGGCAGCCCTGTTTAGGGAGGCTTTTAATGTTTAATAGATTGTTGTATTTTAATTTTCTGTTGAAAGCTGCCCAGAGTGGCTGGGGAAACCCAGCCAGATGGGCGGGGTATAAATAATAAATTATTATTATTATTATTATAGAGAGACCTGTATGAAGGATTCGCAACTCCATTATTTTAAAAAAGCAATTGCATTTTGAAGGTGTTTTCCCCACATTAAATATCCTTTCCGCCTTCTTGTTTCCCCCTCCTGGCCTCGCATCGCTTTGAAAGATCGCACGGACTGGTTGGGGTGGTCAGCGTGGTCTTCCTGGAGCGCCTGTTCACGGACGGCCTGCGGCACGAACGGCGTCCAGACCAGGCGCCGGACCTGCCTGAACAGCTCCGCTCCGGCACAGGGGAGGCCGCCCAAATGCCCGGGGAAATCCGCAGAGCGCCGGGCGTGCAGCAACGAACCTTGCCGAGGTAACGAGTGCGGATCCTGGGGCATCTCATACCCTCCAACATTTCTCCAATAAAAATAGGGGCATCCCATACCCTCCAACATTTCTCCAATGAAAATGGGGCATCCCATACCCCCCCAACATTTCTCCAATGAAAATAGGGGCATCCCATACCCTCCAACATTTCTCCAATGAATTTAGGGGCATCCCATACCCTCCAACATTTCTCCGATGAAAATAGGGGCATCCCATACCCTCCAACATTTCTCCGATGAAAATAGGGGCATCCCATACCCTCCAACATTTCTCCGATGAAAATAGGGGCATCCCATACCCTCCAACATTTCTCCGATGAAAATAGGGGCATCCCATACCCTCCAACATTTCTCCAATAAAAATAGGGGCATCCCATACCCTCCAACATTTCTCCGATGAAAATAGGGGTATCCCATACCCTCCTACATTTCTCCGATGAAAATAGGGGCATCCCATACCCTCCAACATTTCTCCAATGAAAATAGGGGCATCCCATACCCTCCAACATTTCTCCAATGAAAATAGGGGCATCCCATACCCTCCAACATTTCTCCGATGAAAATAGGGGCGTCCCATACCCCCCAACATTTCTCCAATAAAAATAGGGGCATCCCATACCCTCCAACATTTCTCCGATGAAAATAGGGGCATCCCATACCCTCCAACATTTCTCCGATGAAAATCAGGGCATCCCATACCCTCCAACATTTCTCCGATGAAAATAGGGTTGTCCTAAGGAAAAGCGGGACATTTCAGAAACCGGGACAGCTTCTGTCAATCCGGGGACTGTCCCTGGAAAACAGGGGCGCTCGGGTGGTCTGCACCACCTCCTTTTGGAATTTGCAAAAGTCCATGGAACAGGCGAGGCAATTATTCGGGTAACGGAGACATAGGTCTCCCCCCCCCCAACCCCTCTTCCCAATGGGGTCAGCCCATCACCGAGGAAAAATTTCAGGAATGCTGTCTTCGGTCTCCAATGGGCCTCTAAAGGCCTGCTGTTGTTGTTTTTTTATAGACAGAGTTATTTTTTTAATGAACCTCACTCCCTCCGACGTGAGACGCCGGCCAAGGACTTTCTCACTCCTGCTTCGAACATTCTTGCTGAGGCGGGAGAGACATCCGATCTCCTTTTTTCCCTCCTTGTTTTGCCTGGAAAAAGGAGGGCAGCCTCTACAAACGCTCTGGCAACCCCTCTGCAATTCTTCCCTCTCAAGCCCTTCCAAAACGGCAGCCGAATGTTTTCCCCTGTGTGAGTGCCTGGAGGCGGTTGGAGGATGGATGGCGGCTAACAGATTGAGGTTGAATCCAGACGAGACAGAAGGACTGTTTTGGGGGGCGAGCGGGCGTGGGGGACTCCCTGGTCCTGAATGGGGTCACTGTGCCCCCGAAGGACCAGGTGCGCAGCCTGGGAGTCATTCTGGACTCACAGCTGTCCATGGAGGCGCAGGTTAATTCTGTGTCCAGGGCAGCTCCATCTGGTACGCAGGATGAGACCCTCTCTTCCCGCGGACTGTCTCGTCAGAGTGGTGCATGCTCTGGTTGTCTCCCGCTTGGACTACTGCCATGCGCTCTATGTGGGGCTGCCTTTGAAGGTGACCCGGAAACTGCAATTAATCCAGAATGCGGCAGCTAGACTGGGGACTGGGAGCAGCCGCCGGGACCACATAACACCGGTCCTGAGAGATCTACATTGGCTCCCAGGACGTTTCCGAGCACAATTCAAAGTGTCGGTGCTGACCTTGAAAGCCCTAAACGGCCCAGTATCCCTGAAGGAGCGTCTCCACCCCCACCGTTCTGCCCGGACACCGAGGTCCAGCGCCGAGGGCCTTCTGGCGGTTCCCTCCCTGCGAGAAGCAAAGCTACAGGGAACCAGGCAGAGGGCCTTCTCGGTGGTGGCGCCCGCCCTGTGGAACGCCCTCCCAGCAGAGGTCAAGGAAATAAGCAACTATCTGACTTTTAGAAGACATCTGAAGGCAGGCCTGTACAGGGAAACTTTTTAAGGTGTAATGCTTTATTATGGCTTTTTATAGGATGGAAGCCACCCAATGTCATATGGGCAGCATATAAATAATAATTTATTATTATTATTAGGCAGAGGGCCTTCTCGGTGGTGGCGCCCGCCCTGTGGAACGCCCTCCCAGCAGAGGTCAAAGAGATAAACAACTACATGACATTTAGAAAATACCTGAAGGCAGCCCTGTTCAGGGAAGTTTTTAATCTGTGATATTTTAATGTATTTTGATATTTGTTGGAAACAAACCATTCCTGTTTCCTTTCCACTTTGAGGCTGATTTTTGTGTGTAGGAAATTGGCATGTAAAGATCATATCCCCAACCCCTTCATCATATCACAGCATCCACTCATGTCAATGAGTCTCCTCTGAGTAGGACGAACGTCAGCTGCAATCCCGAGTCAGCAACTCCCGAGGAGGCCTATATTGGATTGAGGCCAAGGACCTGGCCAATCGGACGTGCGAGATCCCCTTTAGTGCGCCTCTTTTTTGGTGTGGATGCGAGTTCTAATCCTGCGGTTTCCACCAACACAGAGCCCCATTGGAGCAGCTGGGGGGCCTGGAGCCCTTGCTCAAAGACCTGCGGCGGCGGCGGCGGGAAGAGGGTCCGTCGGCGGAGCTGCCCCAAGTCCAAGCTCATCCGCTGCCCCGGGCGTCCCTCGGAGGTGCAGAAATGCTCGCTGTCACCCTGTCCAGGTACCAAACCTTTATCCGGTGGCCTCTCTCTTTGCTCCTCTGGCACCTGGCCAGGTATCACCATCCTAGCATCTGCCCTTATCCTCTCCCTGTGCTTTTCCCTCCCTCCCTCTCATCCCCCCATCATCCCCCCTCCATTTCTTCTACCATAATTTACCTACCTACCTAATTACATTACATAAACCATCACTTCCTTCAGGTCTTTGATGACTGGCCTCCTTCCATCCACCATCACTTACTTGCTTACTTCTGTCATCACTTACCTCCTTCCACCACTTATTTACTTATTTCCTTCCTTCCTTCCTTCCTTCCTTCCTTCCTTCCTTCCTTCCTTCCTTCCTTCCTTCCTTCCTTCCTTCCACCATCACTTACTTACTTCCCTCTGAGATTACTTCCCCCCACTATCACTCACTTATTTCTACCATCCCTCACTTTCTTTAATTCACCATCCCTTCCTCTCCCCCTTCCTTCCTTCCTTCCTTCCTTCCTTCCTTCCTTCCTTCCTTCCTTCCTTCCTTCCTTCCTTCCTTCCTTCCTTATATTTTCCTTCTTTCTCCTTTTCTATTCCCTTCCTTCCTTCCTTCCTTCCTTCCTTCCTTCCTTCCTTCCTTCCTTCCTTCCTTCTGCTTTTCTGTTCCTTTCCTTCCTTCCTTATATTTTCCTTCTTTCCTTCTTTCTCCTTTTCTATTCCCTCCCTCCCTCCCTCCCTCCCTTCCTTCCTTCCACCTCTGCGCACGAGTGCCCACTCACATCAGTAAATATCGCAGTGCAGTTCCCCATCCAAGCAACATGCAGAAAAATGCATATATTCATAAAAACAGTGCACAGAAGTGCATCATAGAAGGGGCAGGAGGGGCATTATCAGGAGAAAATTGCACTAAAACACTGATGGATTTTCATGTGGATTATATTTTTTTTTTTAAATGTAAGCAGATATGGAAATGTGAAATCAAGATGGAAAAACTGAGAATGGGAAGATTTGCCTCTCCATCAGTCAGGCCATGTACTCTTCGCTCCCTGCAAAGGGGAATTCTTTCGTTGGGATTTCCGCCTTGCAGGGGATTGGACTAGATGACCGCTGGGGGTCCCTCCTAACTCTGTGGCTCTGTGTTTCCAGCTTGCCAGCTCAGCTGCGACGTGGGCGTCCCCAGCAAGGACTGTACCAGCTGCACCTGCCCCAACCACACTGTCCTGGGCACCGTACGGAGCGCAAACGGAGCGGCTCTCGCCGACGCCCAGATCTTTCTCCAGGGCCGGCCCCTGGCCCTGCTGGCCAGGAGCAACCAGCGCGGCCAATTCACCGTCCGCGGAATCTGCGCCGGGAGTGGAGCCAATGTCAGTGCGAAGCTGGAGCGGTTTGCCCAAGGGAACGCCCCGGCGATCGCCAACGGCTCTCGGACAGCGTTGGTGGACCTAGTGCTCAATCGACTAGGTAACAGGGCGGACTCTGATTCTTTAGTTGCATTTGGATAATAATAATATTATTATTAATAATAATTTGTTTATTTCTACCCCCGCCCATCTGACTGCGTTTCCCGGCAGAAAAACCTTACATGGTGTCCCACCCGGAAGAGAAAGTGAGGACAGTTGGACAAAACGTACGGTTTTGCTGCAGAGCGCAGGGCGTTCCAGAGCCAACAAAGTATTACTGGTAAGTGACTGGGATCGGGGCCCGTTGCTGGAGAAGGAGGAACATCATTTAGGTTGCCTCCAGAAGCCAGAAGAATGCCCCACAGCGGGATTGTTGAAACTTCCCCTCGACCCCATTTTCACCCGTGTTACGTCTGTCTTCGTTGCATCTGTCTTCATTGCATCTGTCTTCATTGCATCTGTCTTCACTCCTCGGGGAGCGTCAGAGAGCTTCCAAGCTCACGAGAGCCGACAGCCAGCCAGAGGGAAAGGACCTTGCTGTCGGTTTGCAGCCCTGATCGCTCAGTCGGCCTCTGACCTCCCTCCTCCCCATTTCCCCTCTTCCTCCAGGTACCACAACGGGACCCTTCTGGACCGCAAGGTGCACAGATACGACAGCAGCTTAGTGCTGAGAGACCTGCGGCCAAATCAAGCTGGCTCATACCACTGCAAAGCCAGCAATGACCTCGGCTCCGTCAAGTCCTCCGTGGCCCAGTTGGCTGTGATAGGTGAGCTCAGATTCCTGCTCCAAGGCAAAACTCAGGGTGGGTGAGGTTCAGGCTCAATACAGGCAGAAGAAGAAGAAGAAGAGTTTGGATTTGATATCCCGCTTTATCACTCCCCGAAGGAGTCTCAAAGCGGTTAACATTCTCCTTTCCCTTCCTCCCCACAACAAACCCTCTGTGAGGTGAGTGGGGCTGAGAGACTTCAGAGAAGTGGGACTAGCCCAAGGTCACCCAGCAGCTGCATGTGGAGGAGAGGAGACGCGAACCCGGTTCACCAGATTACGAGTCTACCGCTCTTAACCACTACACCACACTGGCTCTCAGGGGAGGCAGATTATGATAAAGTCAAACATTGGCCCCCAAATGCCTTGGTATTCGTACGTTTTGTCACCCGAACGCCGCAAATCCGGAAGTGAGTGTTCCGGTTTGCAAACATTATTTGGGACCCGAATGTCCAACGGGGCTTCCGCAGCTTCCGATTGGCTGCAGGAGCTTCCTGCAGCGAATCAGAAGCCACACTTTGGTTTACGAATGCTTTGGGAGTCGAACGGACTTCCGGAACGGATTCTGTTCGATTTCCGAGGTACCACTATATATCGGTATCTCGCGATAAGATAAGATAATTTATTTATTGTCATTGCACAAGTACAGGCACAATGCTATACAAGTGCAACGCAATTGCATGCCATCCCGTAAAAACCAGAAAGAAAGAAAAAAACAGCACAAAACACACACACACACACACACACACACACCAAAAAAAGCCACACACACACACACACACCCATCACAGCTCTCCAATGTCATATTATCTGGTTACAGCATTTAAGATTGTTATATCTCTTGGGTAGAAACTGTTCTTCAATCCCAGTACTTTTCCGAGCACAATTCAAAGTGTTGGTGCTGAACTTGAAAGCCCTAAACGGCCTCCGTCCTGTATACCTGAAGGAGCGTCTCCACCCCCATCATTCAGCCCGGACACTGAGATCCAGCGCCGAGGGCCTTCTGGCTTTTCCCTCATTGCGAGAAGCGAGGCTACAGGGAACCAGGCAGAGGGCCTTCTCGGTGGTGGCACCCGCCCTGTGGAATGCCCTTCCAGCAGATGTCAAGGAAATAAGCAGCTATCCTATTTTTAAAAGACATCTGAAGGCAGCCCTGTTTAGGGAAGTTTTTAATATTTAATGCTGTATTGTTTTAATATTTGATTGGAAGCCGCCCAGAGTGGCTGGGGAAACTCGGCCAGATGGGCAGGGTACAAATAATAAATTATTATTATTATTATTATTATTATTATTATTATTATTATTATTATTTGTTCTTGATCTAATTGTTCTCTATCTTCTACCCGAAGGCAGTGGTGCAAAGAGACTATATCCTGGATGAGATGGATCCTTTAAAATATTGTTAACCTTTTTAAGGCAACGTTTAATGTTTAGCTGGTGATATATCACGAGGTTGAAAACCAGGTCTCGCCCGGCCCTGGTCTTGAGCCACAGCGCAGCTCTACCAGCTGCTAACAGATCTCTTGTTTTGGTCTTCTTCTCTCGTTTCAGACCCAGACGTCCCAGCCTGCACCGCCGAGCCAGAAGAATACCTCATCAAACTCCCCGACGAGTGTCTCCAAGAGGAGACAGGCTCCCAGTTCTACAACGTCGGCCAGTGCCCCAATGCCCGCTGTGCCGGCAGCCTCGCCGACGGCCTGCAGTGCCGGGACACCACGAAGCACTGCTGCGGGACGCGCCGCATGGAAGTGCGGGAGATTCGTTGCATCGGGTACGTCCTCCCCATCAAGGTGGTTGCGGAGTGCGGCTGCAGCTCCTGCACCCAGCCCAAGGTGCTGGTCCGTGGGAAGGCTTCGGCGGCGGACGACGGCGAACCTCTGCGCTTTGGCGAGATCTACCTGGGCGCCGAGAAGATCGGCTTCACCGGTTACAAGGGAGCCTTCACCATCGAGGTTCCACCGGACACGCAGAGGCTGGTGGTGAAGTTTGTGGACCGGACGCAGAAATTCGTCGAGGCTGTCAAGGTCTTCCCGTTTGACCAGCGCGGTGGGGCCGTCTACCAGGACGTCAAGCTGTTAAGGAGGAAGGCGCCTGTTGACTTGGAAGCTTTGGAGACCAACGTTATCCATCTCGGAGAAGTGGCTGGGGAAGACCCCGTCGGGGAGATCGTCATCCCCTCGGGATCTTTCTTCAGGTCTGACGGGCAACCCTACAACGGGACCGTACGGGCCAGCGTCACCTTCGTTGATCCACGGGACTTTGCCACAGTGAACGCTGCCTCCAGCGACTTGAATTTCATCAACGCCGAAGGCGATCTCTCCCCCCTCCGGACTTACGGCATGTTTTCCCTGGACTTCCGGGAAGAGGGCAGCAACCAGGGTTTAGAGGCCAGGAGCGTGGAGGTAAAGATGGACGCCGAGCTCATTAAGATGCCGGGGCACGTCCAGAAAATGAAGCTCTGGTCCCTCAACCCCGTGACGGGCCTGTGGGAAGAGGAGGCCTCCTTTCAGCGGGCCACGGCAGGGCGCCGCAAGCGCGAGGAGAGGGCCTTCCTGGTTGGCAACCTGGAAATTCGCGAAAGGCGGCTGTTCAACCTGGACGTGCCAGAGAACCGCCGCTGCTTCGTCAAGGTCCGAGCCTACATCAACGAAAAGCTCAACCCTAACGAACAGCTGGAGGGAGTGGTGGTCACCCTGGTGAACCTAGAGCCCCGGCCTGGCTTTCCGTCCAACCCTCAGGCCTGGGGCCGCTTTGACAGCGTGGTGACAGGTCGCAACGGCGCGTGCCTTCCTGCGTTCTGCGACGGCCAGCAGGCTGATGCCTACACGGCCTACGTCACCGCCACCATGGGTGGGGAGGAGCTGGAGGCCGTGGCCTCCAGCCCGAAGCTGGACCCTCGCGCCGTGGGCGTTTCTCAGCCATACCTCAACAAGCTGGGCTACCGGCGCTCCGACCATGAGGACCCAGCCCTCAAGAAGACAGCTTTCAAAATCAACCTCGCCAAGCCCAACCAGAACAACATCGACGAGACCAATGGGCCCATCTACCCGTACCGGAGCCTGAGGGATTGCGACCAAGCTCCCGTCACAGCAAACCACTTCCGGTTCTACCGGGTGGAAGTGGACAAGTATGAGTACAATGTGGTGCCGTTCAAGGAGAGCGACCTGACGTCATGGACCGGGGACTACCTCTCATGGTGGCCCAACCCTCAAGAGTTCCGGGCATGCTACATCAAGGTGAAGATCAACGGGCCTCAACCATACATGGTCCGGTCTCGGAACGTGGGGGGCAGTCACCCCAGGACTCGGGGGCAACTTTACGGCCTGCGGGACTCTCAGAGCGTCCGGGACCTCGAGACGTATAACACGTCGGCGGCTTGTGTCGAGTTCAAGTGCAGCGGAATGCTGTTCGACCAGGGACTTGTCGACAGGACTTTGGTGTCCGTCATCCCGCAGGGGAGCTGCCGTCGCACGGCCGTCAACAGCTACCTGAGGGAGTACCTCAGCCGCCACCCGCCTGTCATGGAGAACAACGACACCTCGGCCTTCGCCATGCTGGCTCCCGTGGACCCGCTGGGGCACAACTACGGCATCTACACCGTGACCGACCAGAACCCGCGCCTGGCCAAGGAGATCGCCATCGGCCGCTGCTTTGACGGCACCTCGGACGGGTTCTCGCGGGAGATGAAATCGGACCGGGGGACGGCGGTCACCTTCTATTGCCAGGAGCGGCCGGTGGGGCGCAAGAGCTTCTTCCAGCGCCTGCTGGAAGCCCCCGCCCAGACGCTGACGGAGATCCGGCGGGAGATGGGGGGCAACGAACAGCTGCGGGGAGCTTCTCAGGTGGTGGCGTACCCGGCAGGGTTGCGGACCGTGTATGCGGCACAGGCCCGCCGGACCCCCAGCCGCAGGGGGAGGGTGGGTGCTTCGCAGACCGGACAGTGAGCAAGGAAGAGAACGGATGAGTCATCTTCACATGACGCTGACATGTTCCTCATCTCTCTCACACTGAGTGAGGATATAAACACAATCTCCTGGCCTCACGCCTGCCGTTACTCCCCAGTGTCGATTCCTTCACCCATGCCCTGCCTGTGGTCTTCCCCAAGGGTGTAGTGGTAAATTGTGAAGGGCTCATCCAGATAGCTTCCCCACCCCCGTATCCCTGCTCCCAAGGAGAGTGGCATAGTCGTGGCCGACCCCCAGGAATAGCCACCCCCCCCCAAGGAAACCGTACACACAGGGATAGCCACACCCCCAAGGAAAGCCACACCCATGGATAGAAAGCCACGCCCCCAAGGAGGGTCCCAAAATATAGGCAGCAGGGTCAATCATTATTCGCACACAGCAAAGTGCAACAGTGTATATATAGCACGATACACGGTTGATTAAGATTGGCGTAACTGCCACCCAATTCGTTGTTTCCTCGGACTGATCCGCCCCAGGCCTAATGGCATTGACTCCTGGCTGCCGTGGTTCAGCTTTCGCCAACTGAATGCAAATCGTATAGCAAAGAATCAACCCTATGTAAACCGCTAGCGTGAAGCGGGAACCCCATCAAAGGAAAGGGGAGGTGTACCCAGCCTCTCCTCGATTGCTTTCCTCCTCCTCCGACCTCCCTCGATGTTAACGTGTCGCAAGCAAACTTGAAAGCCTTGTCATCGCCTCATTCGCTTGCAGTGGGGAGGGCGGTGTTGCACTCGTGTCGGGCTTTGGGGTCATCTGACTTGGCAAGATGTCCGACGAGATGGGTTTGATCCAGGGCTCTTCTGATGTTCTTATGCTGACCGGTAATTTAAAACTCTGAAACCCTTGGGGGATATCTATATAGCCTTGCGGCCACCCCCAACCCCACTTTTTTTGACACAGAATCATAGAATTGTATAAACCCATTGCAATTCAGGAATGGAAGTTGAGGCCAGCTTCTTCATGAGGACTAGATAGAATCCTAGAATCCTAGAGTTGGAAGAGACCCGAAGGGCCATCCAGTCCAACCCCCTGCCAAGCAGGAAACACCATCCAAGCATTCCTGACAGGTGGCTGTCAAGCCTCTGCTTAAAGACCTCCAAAGAAGGAGACTCCACCACACTCCTTGGCAGCAAATCCCACTGTCAAACAGCTCTTTTGCTGTGGTTCACATAAACAGCAACTTTATATATATGTAAAGGAGGTGCGTTATTTATTGCCAAAATATATGACTGTGTTTTCACCAGCGCTGTGGTCCTGTGTCTGATTTCACTTCCACACACCCCACCAGGCTTGCCGATCGGAAGGTCGGCGGTTCGAATCCCCGCGACGGGGTGAGCTCCCGTTGCTCGGTCCCTGCTCCTGCCAACCTAGCAGTTCGAAAGGACGTCAAAGTGCAAGTAGATAAATAGGTCCCACTCCGGCGGGAAGGTAAACGGCATTTCCGTGCGCTGCTCTGGTTCGCCAGAAGCGGCTTCGTCCTGCTGGCCACATGACCCGGAAGCTGTACGCCGGCTCCCTCGGCCAGTAAAGCGAGATGAGCGCCGCAACCCCAGAGTCGTCCGTGACTGGACCTAATGGTCAGGGGTCCCTTTACCTTTACTTTAAGCTACTGAAGGTAATGGGGCCCTTTATATGTCCAGCTGTCCTTTGTCAAAAACAAATGGCCACTGTTTTTTTGTGTTGAATATATGCTATATGGTAATTTATGGACCTAATAGGTATCTAAAGCCATTTAGGGACGCGGGTGGCGCTGTGGGTTAAACCACAGAGCCTAGGGCTTGCCGATCAGAAGGTCGGTGGTTTGAATCCCTGTGACGGGGTGAGCTCCCGTTGCTCGGTCCCAGCTCCTGCCAACCTAGCAGTTCGAAAGCACGCCAGTACAAGTAGATCAATAGGTACCACTGCGGCGGGAAGGTAAATGGCATTTCCGTGCACTCTGGTTTCCATCACGGTGTCCCGTTGCGCCAGAAGCGGTTTAGCGGTTTAGTCCTGCTGGTCACATGACCCGGAAAGCTGCCTGCGGACAAACGCTGGCTCCCTCGGCCTGAAACCGAGATGAGCGCCACAACCCCAGAGTCGCCTTTGATTGGACTTAACCATCCAGGGGTCCTTTACTTACTAAAGCCATTTGTACAAGTTGCCAATGAACTTGCACTTGCAGAATGTAGGCACCCTATATATAGAAAGGAGCAAACCAGTGATATTTTAGGGAGCAGGCTAGCAGGCTTACATCATAGGAGCCTACACAACACAAAACGCTGTATGTAGTTTTTATTTTATTTGTTTTTTATCTTATATTTTGGAAATGTACATCCAGTTTTTTTCCTTTAAATTTTTTTGGGGGGCCCCAAGAGAGTGGGACCCTAAGCTATAGCTTGTTTAGCTTATACGTATATCCAGCGCTGATTGAAAACACAGCACTGAGTTTATTTTTGTCACGCACAAACTGCAACTGCCTTCATCACACACACAAAAACCATGGAGTTGGAAGTGTGGCGTTTTTTCACTCTCCGCATCCGCTTTCAACTCTACGTACTTTTCTCCCCCCCCCCCTATAATTTTTATTAAATTTCCTGTTTTGCATTTCAGAATATTCGTTTAAACAATCTTAAAGTACCAACGACTTCCCTTCTTCTCTTTCCCCGGTTCATTTTGCACAACATAAGTCCCTGCCTATTTTGTTTCCCAATTGTTGGTGTTTATACTACATTTTTTAAGCATCTTCCCCATGGCTCAGGGGGCAGATGTTTCAGGTATGTGCGTTGGCCCAGCGCTCCCTTTCCCTCCTACGCCGGGTCTTTATGTACGGAGATTTGTGCTCTCAGCAAAAATGAGACATTAAAGTATACGAGGGGCAAGGCCTTGCCAAAGGGAAGGGGTGGAAATTATGGATGTCCGTCTGTCTCCCAGCCAGAGGACCGCAAGCCTCCTGGGCCTCGCGAGACGCAACAGAGCGGGCAGCCGCTCGGGCCAAGCGTCGAAACGTTTTATATGACGGGTGAAGGGATGGAGCCTTTTTTGCAAAGCCCAGCACGTCTCCGGTGAGCCAGGATCCATTCCCAAACATTCTTGGAATGCACAACGGCAACATCAAACGCTCCGGGAGAAGGAGACCTGGTTTTCAAAGCGTCCAGTTGGCGAGTTTGCCGAAGAGGGAATCGGAGGACGAGGAAAACATTTTAAGGACACAGCTCACAGGGGTCCTCGTTCAGGAAGGCTGTAGCTTAGCCGGGGAACGCCTGAATGTCCCTGGTTCGATCCTGAACGGCGTTTCCAGGTAAGGTAAAGGTAAAGGGACCCCTGACCGTTAGGTCCAGTTGCGGACGACTCTGGGGTTGCGGCGCTCATCTCGCTTTACTGGCCGAGGGAGCCGGTGTACAGCTTCCGGGTCATGTGGCCAGCATAGAATCCTAGAATCCTAGAGTTGGAAGAGACCCCAAGGGCCATCCAGTCCAACCCCCTGCCAAGCAGGAAACACCATCCAAGCATTCCTGACAGGTGGCTGTAAAGCCTCTGCTTAAAGACCTCCAAAGAAGGAGACTCCACCACACTCCTTGGCAGCAAATTCCACTGTCGAACAGCTCTTACTGTCAGGAAGTTCTTCCTAATGTTGAGGTGGAATCTTCTTTCTTGTAGTTTGAATCCATTGCTCCGTGTCCTCTTCTCAGGAGCAGCAGAAAACAACTTTTCTCCCTCCTCTATATGACATCCTTTGATATATTTGAACATGGCTATTATATCACCCCTGAACCTTCTCTTCTCCAGGCTAAACATACCCAGCTCCCTAAGCCGTTCCTCATAAGGCATCGTTTCCAAGCCTTTGACCATTTTGGTTGCCCTCCTCTGGACACGTTCCAGCTTGTCAGTATCCTTCTTGAACTGGGGTGCCCAGAACTGGACACAGTATTCCAGGTGAGGTCTGACCAGAGCGGAATACAGTGGTATTATTCCTTCCCTTGATCTAGATGCTATACTCCTATTGACGCAGCCCAGAATTGCATGGGCTTTTTTAGCTGCTGCATCACACTGTTGACTCATGTCAAGTTTGTGGTCTACCAAGACTCCTAGATCCTTTTCACACGTACTGCTCTCAAGCCAGGTGTCACCCATCCTGTATTTGTGCCTTTCATTTTTTTTGCCCAAGTGTAGTACTTTACATTTCTCCCTGTTAAAATTCATCCTGTTTGCCTTGGCCCAGTTCTCTAATCTGTTAAGGTCATTTTGAAGTGTGATCCTGTCCTCTGGGGTATTAGCCACCCCTCCCAATTAGGTGTCATCTGCAAACTTGATCAGGATGCCCTCGAGCCCATCATCCATGACTAAGCCGCTTCTGGCGAACCAGAGCAGCGCACAGAAACGCCGTTTACCTTCCCGCCGGAGCGGTTCCTATTTATCTACTTGCACTTTGACGTGCTTTCGAACTGCTAGGTGGGCAGGAGCAGGGACTGAGCAACGGGAGCTCACCCCGTCACGGGGATTCGAACCGCCGACCTTCTGATCGGCAAGCCCTAGGCTCTGCGGTTTAACCCACAGCGCCACCCGCCACCACTGTATTACTGAAGGGCAAAAAGAAAAGCCTTGCTGATTCTAGTCTGGCTTCTGGTATTCCAGTAACGTCTCCATGTTTGGTGAATGAAATACGTTTGAATTTTGCATGTGGAGGAGGGGAGACGCGAACCCGGTTCACCAGATTACGAGTCTACCTCTCTTAACCACTACACCACACTGGAGGGGGCAGGCGCCGAGATAGGCCTAGCGGCATCCTTCCCCGTGGGGTAAAACCCTTTCCCGGCGGCAAGGATAACCCAGGAACCTTCCCTGTGTTCCAGGGAACATTTTCCGTAGCCAAGGCTGACTTAGCGACGAAGGAACGTGCCGGAGTGCCCTCGCCCGTCTCGGAGTCCGGTCAGGTTTTACGAGCGGCCCGAGCCTCTGGGGCGCCCTGTGGTTTTCTCTCTGCCTCTCTGCCTTCTGTTTGTTTCCTTGCCCTGCTTTGCGGCTCCAGGAGCGGCTGATGAGAAACGCAGGTTGGGGAGAGGAAAGAGGAGGGCAGGAGGTCTCTGGGCCTTTCGGGGGGCGGCCCCAATTTATCGCCGTGACCTCCAGAAGATTGCAGGGAAGAGTGTTGTTTGTTGTTGAGTCGTTTAGTCATGTCCGACTCTTCGTGACACCCTGGACCAGAGCAGGCCAGGAACTCCTGTCTTCCACTTCCTATCATCTATCTATCTATCTATCTATCTATCTATCTATCTATCTATCTATCTATCTATCTATCTGCCTGTTGTTGTTGTTTAGTCGTTAAGTGGTGTCCGACTCTTCGTGACCCCATGGACCAGAGCCTATCATCTATCTATCTATCTATCTACCTACCTACCTACCTACCTATTTATCTATATCTATCTATCATCTATCTATCTATCTATCTATCTATCTATCTATCTATCTATCTATCTATCTATCTATCTATCTGCCTGTTGTTGTTGTTGTTGTTGTTGTTGTTGTTGTTGTTGTTGTTTAGTTGTTCAGTCGTGTCCGCCTCTTCGTGACCCCCTGGACCAGAGCACGCCAGGCCCTCCTGTCTTCCCCTGCCTCCCGCAGTTTGGTCAGACTCATGTTGGTCGCTTCGAGAACACTGTCCCACCATCTTGTCCTCTGCCGTCCCCTTCTCCTTGTGCCCTCCATCTTTCCCAACATCAGGGTCTTTTCCAGGGAGTCTTCTCTTCTCAGGAGGTGGCCAAAGTCTTGGAGCCTCAGCTTCAGGATCTGTCCTTCCAGTGAGCACTCCGGGCTGATTTCCTTCAGAATGGAGAGGTTTGATCTTCTTGCAGTCCATGGGAGTCTCCTCCAGCACCAGAATTCAAAAGCATCAAAGGGAAGAGTGTACACCCCAAATTAGGGGGCACGCTGAGATCGGCGCCCTCCCATCCTGTTCCTTTCCGCCGTCTCCATCCACGCAGGGTAGGATGGGGGAGCCATGTCTGGCATTAGCAGTGGACGGGGGCCAACACAAGCAAGGCCCCGGCCGTCTTCGCTTTGCCTTCCCTCCACATCCTCAAGCGCCACGGAGAGAGCTGCTGGTGACCCCAAGCGCTGGGGAATTGGCCCAGAAAAACCGTGCTTGGGGTGGAACGATAGGGAATGCAGGGACCTAAGAAATGGATCTTTGGTCTGGCAACACTGGCTGGCAGCTGCTCCCTTGGGTTTCAGCTTTGCGTGCCTTCCTGGTTCCAGCCCGGAGGTGCCAGATCGAACCCAGGGCATCTTATGTGCAAAGCAAGGTTCTAGTCCTCAAGGCTGTGAATGGAGAGCTGGCTTGGATAGGAAGCTGCCTTTCTGCTGCGCCTGGGAACTCTGGGAATTGTAGCTCCACGAGGGGAATGGGGTCAGGTTTCCGAACGACTCTCAGCACCCAGAACAAACTAAAGCTCCCAGGATTTTTTATGGAGGGAAGCCACGACTGTGGCCCGGCCCTGTTTTGAATGCATAGCGGACAATTTCAGGGTTAGTTGCCGATTCGGGTTTTGGTAGAATTGTAGAGTCGGAAGGGACCCTCAACGGTCATCTAGCCCAACCCGCTGAGATGCAGGATCCGATTTCGAAACAACGTGGAAGAATTATACCCCGTATCACGGGATATGCCGGAGAGATTGGAGCCTCGCGTTCCTGTCTGGATGCAGGTTTGGGGCTGGGCGCGTTGATGTGTTCCCGTTAAAATAGCAACCTCCTCCCTCAAATCACGCCTGCGGATTCCATTTCTGCCTGCCTGTCTGGCCAAAGCTTGTCAGGCGAGCTTCCACTCTGGACAAACCATCAAATTCCCGGAGACAAAGAGCTCCTTCAGGAGGAAACGAGCTGTGAAAAGCTTCTCCCCTCGTGTCTAGGAAGAAGAAGCGGAGAGGTCTCGCATCCTGGCTCCCCTCCGCCAGGACACGAAGGCCCTGTTATGAGAGGCGTTTTGTGTTTCCTAAAATTCCCAGCCAGTTTCAGAAATTCCACAGGAGTTTTTTTTGGGGGTGGGTGGGTGAACATGAGCGGGAGAGAGTACGTCTGAGATTGAAGGTAGGATGAGCCGGCAAAGGATAAAAGTTGGGCTTTATCCTCCAAACATACCCTCCAACGTTTCTCCGATGAAAATAGAGGTGTCCTATTCCATAATAATAATAATAATAATAATAATAATAATAATATATGTATACCCCACCTTCCTTGGAGGTTTTTAAGCAGAGGTTGGATGGCCGTTTGTCATGAATGCTTTAGCAGAGTTTCCTGCATTGCAGGGGGTTGGACTGGATGACCCCTGAGGGTCCCTTCCATTTCTACAATTCTACAATTCTATTATT
Source organism: Darevskia nairensis (assembly GCA_034642065.1). NCBI lineage: Eukaryota > Metazoa > Chordata > Lepidosauria > Squamata > Lacertidae > Darevskia > Darevskia nairensis. The sequence goes on along the minus strand of JAWWNI010001190.1, from coordinate 43,143 downwards.
TCTACCCCATCCATCCAACTGGGTTGCCCCAGCCACTCTGGGCGGCTTCCAACATATATAAAAGCATAATAAAACATTAAACAAGTTTTTTTAAAAAAAATCCCTATACAAGGCTGCCTTCATATGTCTCCTTGTACAGTTACTTTTCTCCTTGGTTTTGGGGGTCGCATAACTCCAAACTCTCCTATTCCATCCCCTCCAACATTTCTCCCTTGAAAATAAAGGTAAAGGGCCCCATTACCTTCAGTAGCTTAAAGTAAAGGTAAAGGGACCCCTGACCATTAGGTCCAGTCGCGGACGACTCTGGGGTTGCGGCGCTCATCTCGCTTTATTGGCCGAGGGAGCCGGCGTACAGCTTCCGGGTCATGTGGCCAGCATGACTGAGCCGCTTCTGGCGAACCAGAGCAGCACACGGAAAAGCCGTTTACCTTCCCGCCAGAGCGGTACCTATTGATCTACTTGCACTTTGACGTGCTTTTGAACTGCTAGGTGGGCAGGAGCAGGGACCGAGCAATGGGAGCTCACCCTGTTGCGGGGATTCGAACCGCCGACCTTCTGATCGGCAAGCCCTAGGCTCTGTGGTTTAACCCACAGCGCCACCTGCATCCTTTGAAAATAGGGACGTCCTATTCCACCCCCACCAATACTGAAGAATCTGGTATCTGAAGAAGTGTGCATGCACACGAAAGCTCATACCAATAACAAACTTAGTTGGTCTCTAAGGTGCTACTGGAAGGGAGAAACCTTTTATTTTGTTTCGACTACGGCACGCCAACACGGCTACCTACCCGTTCTGATGCAATTTGTCTCAGATTTTACCCCTGGAAAAAAGGACACATGGGAACGCTAGGAGGGCCGCGATGCATAGAATTGTAAAGTTGGAAGGGACACCCAGAGTCATCTAGTCCAACCCCCTGCAAAGCAGGAATGTCGACTAAAGCATCCATAACAGGTGGCCAGCCAACCTCTGCCGCACACAGGGAGCCCAAGATCCGATCCCCAGCGGCACCTGTGGCCCCCTTTTTGAAACCTTGCAGAGCTGCTGCCGGCCTGTGTTGACAATAATGAGCTAGATGAACCAATGGCTCCCACTCCGTATAAGGAAGCTTCTTCAATTCCTCCGGATGCTGCCCAGCGAGGCCGTTTTGGTTCGGGGGTCTAGGGACCCGTGGCTTCCAATAACAAACTGTTCTATGCCTCCAAGATTTCCCGGCTCAGCGGATCGATGTCCCGAGTTCAAACCGAGCCGTGGAAGGGCCTGAGACGCAAATTCCCACCTGCAGTTGGTTTTTAGATGTTCTTTTTTCCAAGGACGTGGAAAAAAATCCGACCGCCGGCTCCGTAACCCTCTCTCGGGGCAGATTGTTCCCAACCGCAAGGCTGGCACGGGCCAAATCCAGCAGCGAGTTGTTTTCAAGATCCCGCGGGCTCTTAAATCATCCCAATATTTGTATAATAAATATGAAGAATGACATGTCTCGCGGAGCCTGCAGATGACAAGCCAAGCCTTTCGAACGGGGGCGTTTTGTTTTCGGAAGCTCTCCAGATGTCGAAGAATGGGGCTTGAAAGAAAATTGCTCAAATTCCTTCTTCTGTTCTCCTTTTTTTAGGGCAGCAAACCATCCCCCCCAATTAATTGTAATAGTGACTTTTGCAGTTATGCCCAGTGCCGGATTTACGTAAAAGCTAAACATGGTATAGCTTAGGGCCCCGCTCTCTTGGGGGCCCCAAAAATTTTTAAAGGGGAAATAAACTGGATGTACATTTCCAAAATATAAGATAAAAAACAGATGAAATAAAACCTACATACAGTGTTTTGTGTTGTGTAGGCTCTATAATGTAAGTCATGGGCCCCGCCTGCTAGCCTGCCCCCTAAAATATCACTACTTTGCTCCTTTCTATATATAGGGTGCCTACATTCTGCATGTGCAAATGGCTTGAGATACCTATTAGGTCCATCAATTACCATATAGCATATATTCAACACAAAAAAACAGTGACAATTTGTTGTTGACAAAGGACAGCTGGACATAGAAAGGGCCCCATTACCTTCAGTAGCTTAGGGCAGGCATAGGCAAACTCCGGCCCTCCAAATGTTTTGAGACTACAATTCCCATCATCCCTGACCACGGGTCCTGTTAGCTAGGGATGATGGGAATTGTAGTTCGAAAACAGCTGGAGGGCCGGAGTTTGCCTATGCCTGGCTTAAAGGTAAAGGTAAAGGTACCCCTGGCCGTTAGGTCCAGTTGTGGACAACTCTGGGGTTGCGGGGCACATCTCGCTTTACTGGCCGAGGGAGCCGGCGTACAGCTTCCGGGTCATGTGGCCAGCATGACTAAGCCGCTTCTGGCGAACCAGAGCAGCGCACGGAAACGCCGTTTACCTTCCCGCCGGAGTGGTACCTATTTATCTACTTGCACTTTGACGTGCTTTCAAACTGCTAGGTTGGCAGGAGCAGGGACCGAGTAATGGGAGCTCACCCCGTCGCAGGGATTTGAACCGCTGACCTTCCGATCAGCAAGCCCTAGGCTCTGTGGTTTAGACCACAGCGCCACCCGCCTGGCTTAGGGCCTCGTCAAACCTAAATCCGGCCCTGGTTCCGTCAAATAAAGTTTGCCATTCCTGGCAAAAGATGAAATGAAATAGCCACGGTGGTTCCCCTCCGTGTCTAGGAGCAGTCTGAAGAAGAAGAAGTGTTTGGATTTGATATCCCGCTTTATCACTCCCCAAAGGAGTCTCAAAGCGGTTCACGTTCTCCTTTCCCTTCCTGCCCCACAACAAACACTCTGTGAGGTGAGTGGGGCTGAGAGACTTCAGAGAAGTGGGACTAGCCCAAGGTCACCCAGCAGCTGCATGTGGAGGAGCGGGGAAGCGAACCCGGTTCACCGGATTATGAGTCTACTGCTCTTAACCACTACACCACACTGGCCATGATACAAGAGATCAAGGGTCCGGAAACCAAGCCTGATGAGGAACGGTTGAAGGAGCTGGGTATGTTTAGAGACTAAGAAGAAGAAGAAGAAGAAGAGTTTGGATTTGATATCCGGCTTTATCACTCCCTGAAGGAGTCTCCAAGCGGCTCACATTCTCCTTTCCCTTCCTCCCCCACAACAAACACTCTGTGAGTTGAGTGGGGCTGAGAGACTTCAGAGAAGTGTGACTAGCCCAAGGTCACCCAGCAGCTGCATGTGGAGGAGAGGAGACATGAACCCGGTTCACCAGATTACGAGTCCACAGTTCTTAACCACTACACTGGCTCTCTGAATGCTTCAAGAACCCTCCTCCGTCTCGCCTTGCCCCCATGACTTCTCCCGGTGTGTCTGACCGGCTGCCACCAAACCCAGGAATGCTGGATCCAACGGCATCCTGGCACGATCCAGGATTTGAACCGGGCTGCTTTCCATCCCGCAAGGTTTGGGGTTCTCAGCCAACCAGTATCGGTTTCGCCCTGGCCGAAGGGGCGTCTGAACCCAGAAGAATCCTGCGGTTCTGCTTGGCTCTCCAAAGGCAACATCGGCTCCCCAGGAGGGAAGGAGAGAACGTCAGCGGCAGAAATAGCAACCCAAACCACCTTTTGTCTGAGGCTCGGAATTATGATTGCAAACTCAGAACTGCTGGCACGGAGCAAATATTTCACTTTTATGCCTGCCCAGTTTCAGGGAGGCACGGAATCCAGGCAGAATACGCGAGAATATGTGTTTTTCTCAGCGTGACAGAAGCCCCCCCCCCTTTCTGCAATTTGCACAGAACGTTCCCCGATGGGCGGGGTACAAATAATAAAATTATTAATAAGAAGTAGAATAAGAGATTCCATTAAGCCGGCATTTAATGCCGTATCCTTTTTAAAAAAGTCAGTTTTACAAATAACCGTTACATTGACATATCAGTCCCAAATGTCCAGGGAAATCCGGTCGCACAGCAGCCCGTGTCGGAAGTGTTGATTTTGGGGCAAATTTCCTTTAAAAAGAGCTTGAAAACTTTTTGTTTGTTTGTTAGGTTTTGCCAAAGAAAGCTCAACAAGTTTTGTGTCCGGATTTTCACTTTTTGAAATATGGCACCCCTAGTTTTGTTATGGTCTCTCTCCCCCCCACCCCCAATTTAAAAATAGTTTGTTTGCCGCAGCGTATATTCCAGGATCTTTAAAATAAAATAAAATAAAATAACACAGCACGAGCTGCAATCTCATTAAAAGGAACGCATTATATCCGCAAAAATTTGAAAAGTTAAAATTCGTACTTCCAAGTATTCCAAACTATGTTACCCCATCTGCAAATGCTACTCCCCCCATGTGCCTCACTATCAGTGTGTTCAATAAAACCGCCCCGTATTGCGTAGAAGTTATCGTTTTTCTTTTGACCTCTTGCTACCCCGCAGTTTCCAGTTTTGTTACGTTTCTTTGCTTTTATTTTTTAACGAAACCATTTTTATTTGATTTTCCAAATATAACATTCTAACAATCCAAGCGTGTATCCATATATATGCCAGCATTTAAAACTGCATATTATTTCATTGTCTTATATTTTGTATCACTTCGTATTGTCCATAGTAATTGTTACATTACAAGCGAGATTAAAAATCCTGCTAATGATTTCATTTGCTTGCAGTGCTCTGCTAACTAAATTATAAATTTTCCCGATTATTTTTTAAAGTTTTCTTATTATATATATATATATTATGTTTTTAGATGTTTTTAAATATATATGCCAAAGAGTGCCTGGGGGAACCCAGTCAGATGGGTGAGGTGCAAATGTATTATTACTATTAATTATTAAGTTGGGCAGGGTACAAATATATTACTAATCAATCAATCAATCAATCAATTATTAATTAATATTAATTGATTGGTTATTAATTATTATACAGTGCTGGCTTGAGGCAGGGAAGTGACCAGGGTCAAGCCATGCCCAGAAAACACCATTTATTTCAGGTTGCAGAGATCATGTAAGGACACCCCTGCAAGGTAGGCCAACTGGGTTTCAGCCCAGGGAGTGGTCTGTCTACTCTAGTGCCTGACCAATAATTAAATCTCTCCCCCCCACCCTCGCCGCACACGACCCCTAAGCAGCCCCCAAAAGGACACGTCAGGTGTTTGTATTTTTTAAGGGTGGGGTGGGCGGGAAGCAGATTCCGCTTCCCTGCTCAGGCGCCGCAGTGGCCAGCCCATAACGCGCGACGCCGCCGAAGAAGGACCCCGCTCCCTGCGCCCGCCCTCAAACAGACCGGAAGCGCCGAGAGGAGTTGGGGGCAGGCCTAGAGTGGCCATGGGCTCCAGGTCCCGGTCCCGGGAACGGCGCCGGAGGAGAAGCCGGTCCAGATCCGAGGAACGGGAGAGGAGGAGGCAGAGGAGGAGGAGGAGAGAGCGGGATGGAAGGTGAGGGGGCAGTCCGGCGGGGCGCGGGTCCTGGGGATCATAGAGTCTCCGGACCATAGAGTTCGCCCGGGATAGAGTGGTTGTTGTTCTTTCTCCCCTATAGGCTTCTATAGGCGATTCTTTCCCCCTATAGCGAGGGTGTTAAGCGGGCTTAAAATGTGGGGAAGGGGCTTAAGCCCCGAAAAGCTGCTTCTCCTGCTAGGTTTCGGTGTGCCTTTGGCTCAGGGGGGGAATAGGTGGGAAGAGCACTCCTGAGCATGTCAAAAGTGCCCTGCAGCTGGTTCAGGCCAAAAAAAGGGGGGCTCATCATAGTCCAGCATCCCAGCAGGTGCCCCCGAGGGCAGCCCACAAGCAGGAACCGCCTGGTGCAACTCCCAGCGTTACCGTTGAATTGGAAGGGGTCCCCCAAAGGCCATCTAGTCCAACCCGCTGCAAAGGCAACTGGGAAGTATATTCATAGCACCTTAGAGTTGCAAGGGACCCCATTGGTCACCTAGTCCAACCCCCCTTCCTCTTCTTTGGCGATCCCTCATAGGCAAGTAAGATCGTCTTCCATAAACACAGTTTTAGCAGTGAGTCCGTAAGTGACTGTGGAGGCCAATTCTGGATCCACACGTCCTTCCACAGTGGGGACATAGGTCTCCGGGCGGGAGTTGACCCCGGTGAGGGTTTGCCAAGCGTGCCTTCCTCTTAGTGCGTTTCTCCCTTGCGTCCCGAGTTCGAGTGTCTTCAAAGCCCAGGACACCTTTGGGAAAGGCTGTTCTCCAACTGGAACGCTGACAGGCAGTGCTTTTTTTCTGGGAGGAACGGAGGGGTACGCATACCCCTAAACATATTGAACATGAATTTTACTATCTAACGAGACCATCAATCCATAAAATGAAAGCAATAAACAATGTACTGCAGTCACACAATCAATCAATCAATCAGTAGTTGAACTGGGTTCCACGCAGTCACAAAAACAAAACAAAAATGAGCCGCAAAAGCAAAAACGCAGAATAAATAGCAATAATGGCATTCAATTTTGTTGTACTACATACAATGACAATAAAGTATCTATCTATCTATCTATCTAATAACAGACAGACCTCACCGTAACACTCCAAACGGAGCACGTTCGGCTTCTGAAAAAAGGTTGCAAACCGGAACACTTCCTTCCGGGTTTGCAGTGTTTGGGTTCCAAGTTGTTTGAGTACCAAGGCGTTTGAGAACCAAGGTACCACTGTACCCCTAAACATTTTTTTCAAAAAGAAAAATGCACTGGGTATATGTAGAAACTAACCTCCCGTAAAAATGTTAAAAGTTTTCTGCTCATTCCTTTGCCTCCCCTTTTGCCTCCAACCCTTGGGGGCTACCTCTGGCTGGAGTTCTGCACCTCTCTTTCGCTCTCAAATCAAAATTTTCTCTCTCAGTGTGGTGTAGTGGTTAAGAGCGGTGGACTCGTAATCTGGGGAACCGGGTTCGCGTCTCCACTCCTCCACATGCAGCTGCTGGGTGACCTTGGGCTAGTCCCACTTCTCTGAAGTCTCTCAGCCCCACTCACCTCACAGAGTGTTTGTTGTGGGGCAGGAAGGGAAAGGAGAATGTTAGCCGCTTGGAGACTCCTTTGGGTAGTGATAAAGCGGGATATCAAATCCAAACTCCACCTCTTCTTCTTCTTCTTCTTCTTCTTCTTCTTCTTCTTCTTCTTCTCAGTCTCTAAACATACCCAGCTCCTTCAACCGTTCCTCATCAGGCTTCGTTTCCGGACCCTTGATCTCTTGTACCATGGCCAGTGTGGTGTAGTGGTTAAGAGCGGTAGACTCGTAATCCGGTGAACTGGGTTCGCTTCCCCACTCCTCCACATGCAGCTGCTGGGTGACCATGGGCTAGTCCCACTTCTCTGAAGTCTCTCAGCCCCACTCACCTCACAGAGTGTTTGTTGTGGGGCAGAAAGGGAAAGGAGAATGTTAGCTGCTTGGAGACTCCTTCGGGGAGTGATAAAGCGGGATATCAAATCCGAACTCTTATTCTCTCCTTAGCTCGGAGGAAGAGAGCCAGAAATGGCAGAAGAAGAAAGAGAAAAGTGAGGACCGCCACGGAAAGAGGCACAAGAAGCGACGCTCTCGTGGCCGCTCCCCGAGCTCGGACTCCTCCCTGGAGAGGCGAGGGCGCAGCGCCGAGAGGAGGGGGAAGAGGACCCGGAAGCGCTCCGGTTCCCGTTCTTCGGTGTCCTCGGTGACGTCGCCTTCGCCGTCCCGCTCGCAGAGCTCCCGGGGGGAGCCGGGCGAGGAGCTGAGCCTCCAGGAACGACTGCAGCTGAAAGACGACAAGAAGAAGAAGCAGGAGATGGTCAAGGCGCTGGAGACCCCGGAGGAGAAGCGGGCGCGGAGGCTGGCCAAGAAGGAAGCCAAGGAGCGCAAGAAGAGGGAGAAGATGGGCTGGGGGGAAGAGTACATGGGGTACACAAACACCGACAACCCTTTTGGGGACAACAACCTGCTGGGAGCCTTCATCTGGAGCAAGGTGAGTTCTGGACCGCTGTCAGCAACCCGGGATAGGTAGGTAATGTTTATTACGTCCATTGGCCCATAGATATACATTGTATGACATCCAGAGAAACGAGACAATACAAAGAAACTTTCTAAGTAAAACAGAATTTTTATACAATAGAAATAAAATTTAAATAAAACTCTATAAAACTATGTACACAAAAAAACAGTAAAATCCATTCGTGTACAACCAAAATTTAGATCCAGCAGAACAGTTTTGTTTGTAACCCGTTGGGTTTAACTACGCTGATTATTTAAAATTAAGCTAACAAACGTCTTGCAGGGATGTTGGAACGGTAGCCAAGAGGCCAATTCGGAAGCGGTGGATTTGATTTGAATCGAATCGATTTACCGTATTTTTCGCCCCATAAGATGCACTTTTTTCCTCCTAAAAAGTAAGGGGAAATGTCTGTGCGTCTTATGGGGCGAATGTGTGGTCCTTGGAGCTGAACTGCCCAGGGGCAAAAGCAGATCGTGCTTTTTTATAAAAAAAGAGAGAGAGAAGGGGGTGTTGAAAGGAAGCCCCCTGAGCAGCTGCTCAGCAAACGATTGGGGAGAGAGATGAGGGAGAGAGATTCCAGCCCCGCCCCCTTGCAGAGGGAGGCTGTTTCCCCAGCGACATGTGATTGGCTGATTAGATTATCTGTCTGGAAACTGTAGAAATGGCTCCCTTTCCTGAAGCTGCAGAACTGTGAGTTAAACCCCACAAAACAGGGGTTTTTCCCTTTGCAGAGTAAGCTCAACAACTTTGAGCTGATCCTCAAAAAATGGGGCTTTTCTCCTTTGCAAAAGAAACTGCAGAAATTTGAGCTGATCCTCAAAAAAATGGGGCTTTTCCCCTCTAAAAACTAGGTGCGTCCTATGGTCCGGTGCGCCTTATAGAGCGAAAAATACAGTAAATCATAATTCAAATCACAGTTTAAATCATGATTTAAATCACTCATCCGTAAGACTACATTTAAATCTCCTTTTTTAACAGAAAGACTCATTCTTGCTGGTACCATCTTAACATTCACGACAGGTGAAGGTTTCATTTTTTTGGACTAATAAATTTTCAGAGTAGTTCTTGCAGTTCTGTCAAAAATCACTGATTTGGTTGTGCTATTAAGAAAAACGTTATATGGATAATTATGAAATGATGGTGAAGTTTAATAAGTTGGTTGTTTATATTCGAACTTCTCTGCTGTGCTTTATCGGAAGGAGAAAAACGACAATTTCCTTAACAACAATTTGGACAATTTATTTAACTAGAACAATAATATTATAGCTGTCTTCGGTGACCGGCTCAGCTCCTTCCACTCAAATTGGCGTCCATCAGCACCAAGGGGTAAAAGGCTCCTCAGGGGCTAAAAAGATTCCCTTCTGTGCTAATTGGGCGGCTGCGAGTTCGAGTCCAGAAGTTTCTGGAGGGGTCCAAGTTTCTCGTTCCTGATCTAAGAAGAGGCATTCCTCTCAGGAAGAGATCGCCTCCTTTGTATGTTAAACATTTTTCTCTCTCTGCCTCGGTTTTATTTGTCATCTCAGGCTCTAGAGAAGAAGGGGATCGGCCACTTGGAGGAGAAGGAGTTAAAAGACCGGAACAAACGGATCCAGGAGGAAAACCGGCTGGAGCTTCAGAAGGTAAGAGCCGAAAGTAGCAGCGAGCTGGGGGAGGGTATCTCTGGGCATGTGCAGAGTGCCTTTGTCTTGGAGATGAAGCCCCGGTGCAGCAAAAGTAGAGGACCGTCAGAGTCTCTAGAAGATCAGAGCTGCCGGTTTGTTTGACCCTTGGGGAATTTACCGGTAATTCAGATTTTGATTGCCTGCTGAATCTGCCCCTCTCCTCTGAACTTTGTGGGCAGTTAACTCTCGTTTTTGCTTTGTCCATATGCACTTAAACCTAGATCAGTTTTCTTGTCGATGCCGAATTTATTCTTTGTTAGCCAAATTGCTGGTTCTTTTTAGGTCCAGGTTTTGAATTTACGGGCGTGTTCTGCTTTTTGCATATCTGTATATCCAGCGCTCTGTAGGGCTGCTTTAGGTACAGCTCGTTGCGGATAAGCGGCGCATAAGTAAACACACACACACACACACACACACACACACACACACACACCATCCAAACACCCCGCATTCTTATATACTGTATTTGTGCTTGGTTCTCCAGCTGCACAGCCAGGGAGAAGAAGATACTTCAGAAGGTCATAACCACAGCCCAAAATATTACTGGTCATCCTCTCCCATCTCTGGAAGAACTAGACAGTTCCCGTTGCCTTAAAAAGGTTAACAATATTTTAAAGGATCCATCTCATCCAGGATATAGTCTCTTTGCACCACTGCCTTCGGGTAGAAGATATAGAACAATTAGATCAAGAACAAATAGATTGAAGAACAGTTTCTACCCAAGAGCTATAACCATCTTAAATGCTGTAACCAGATAATATGACCTTGGAGAGCTGTGATGGGTGTATGTGTGTGTATGTGTGGCTTTTTTTGGTGTGTGTGTGTTTTGTGCTGTTTTTTGTTTTGTTTTTTCTTTCTGTTTTTACGGGATGGCATGCAATTTCGTTGCACTTGTATAGCGTTGTGCTTGTACTTGTGCAATGACAAAAAATTATCTTATCTTATTCTGTGTGTCTCTTTCCAGGTGAAGCAGTTGCGCTTGGAGAGGGAGCGGGAGAAAGCCATGCGCGAGCAGGAGCTCGAGATGCTCCAGCGGGAAAAGGAGGCGGAGCATTTCAAGACGTGGGAGGAGCAAGAGGACAACTTCCACCTGCAGCAGGCGAAGCTGCGGTAAGCGAGGGGAGCGGGAGAGGGTGGGTGGGGGTCTCGGGGAGGCCGGGAGACGCCAAGGATTGTGGGTTACCGTGGAAAAGGTTGGTGCAGCCCGTGAGCCAAGAGGACATATAATAATAATAATAATAATTTATTATTTATACCCCGCCCATCTGGCTGGGTTTCCCCAGCCACTCTGGGCGGCTTTCAACAGAGCATTAAAATACAATAATCTATTAAACATTAAAAGCCTCCCTAAACAGGGCTGCCTTCAGATGTCTTCTAAAGGTCTGGTAGTTGTTGTTCTCTTTGACATCTGAAGGGAGGGCGTTCCACAGGGCAGGCACCACCACCGAGAAGGCCCTCTGCCTGGTTCCCAGTAACTTGGCTTCTCGTAGTGAGGGAACCGCCAGAAGGCCCTCTGCGCTGGACATGTGGTTTTTTTATGCCAGTTATTTTTACAGTGGCACCTTGGTTCTCCAATGCCTTGGTTCCTGTCACGGCCTCCCCCTCATCGGTCGTTCAATAAGGAGGCCGAATCATTTGCCTTTCAGTAGCTTTTAATCAGTGCTCATTATTTACAGCGAAGAGCTAAATCTTAACATGTCTACTCAGTCTCTAGCAGAATCCGGAAGTGGCGCACGGCGATTTTGGCGCCAGCAAAGTAACTTGGGGAAGCGGAAACGCCTTTTCCTCCTACCGTACGTGATCTCTGCACCAGACCTGCTTGCTGGGAGCTGCCAGGTCTCTCGCTGCATCCCTCGAGACCTGGCACCCCCTTCCCTTTCCGAGGAACAGCTGCCTCCACTGCCCGACGAGTTGGTCGTCAGAATAGGTGGCTGTTCCCTATAAACACTTAGGGCTGGACTGAAGGGGGGGGGGCAGAAATTACTTGGCTGCTCCATCCACCCAGATAGGGCACTCCACGCAAAAAGAGCCCGTGAGCCAAGAGGACATTTGGTTTTATTACGCCAATTATTTTTATTGATACAGTGGTACCTTGCTTCTCAAACGCCTTGGTACTCAAACAACTTGGAACCCAAACACTGCAAACGTGGAAGGAAGTGTTCCGGATTGTGAACGCCGAACGTGCTCCGTTTTGAGTGTTAAAACAGAACCTGTTCTGATTTTTAAAAATCATTCATTTTGAGCCCTTCTCGGTAGAGGGCCTTCTCGGTGGTGGCGCCCGCCCTGTGGAACGCCCTCCCACCAGATGTCAAGGAAATCAACAACTATCTGACTTTTAGAAGACACCTGAAGGCAGCCCTGTTTAGGGAAGTTTTTAATGTCTGGTGTTTGATTGTGTTTTTAATATTCTGTTGGGAGCCGCCCAGAGTGGCTGGGGAAACCTAGCCAGATGGGCGGGGTACAGATAATAAACTATTATTATTATTATTATTATTGCTCCCAAATGGAGCTGTAGTCCAGAACACTTGAAGGGCACCAGCCACAGCGTGTTTCTCCCAACCCTCTGCAACCCATTTTCCCCTCTGGCTCCCCTTTCTGGAGACCCTGTGTTGAAGCTCCTCCTTCAGCCTGACCTCGCCTCTTTAAAAAAAAAAACAAAAACATTTTTTATTCGTTTTCAAATTTTTTTCCAATAATAACATTCACATCCTTTTTCACATCTTATACCTTTTCGGCTTTTTATAGCCGTCACTTCCTTCAGACCTTCCAAGTGACTTTCTAATTTCTATATTTTACCTTATATTTTCTTACCTTTCTCGCCCTGATCTGGCCACAGTGATCCATGCGACGGTCACCTCCAGGCTTGATTATTGTAACTCACTCTACGCGGGGCTGCCCTTGAACCTGACCCAGAAACTCCAGCGGGTGCAGAATGCCGCGGCGAGGCTCCTTACGGGGTCTTTGCCGCGGGACCACATTCATCCAGTGCTTTACCAGCTTCACTGGCTCCCGGTGGAGTACAGGATCAGGTTTAAGGTGCTGGTTTTGACCTTTAAAGCCCTATGCGGCCTAGGACCCTCGTACCTACGGGACCGCCTCTCCCGGTATGCCCCGGGTAGGACCTTGAGGTCCACAAATAACAACTTTTTGGAGGTCCCGAGCCACAAGGCCGTTAGACTGGTGTCAACTAGGGCCAGGGCCTTTTCAGTACTGGCCCCAACTTGGTGGAACGCTCTGTCACAAGAGACCAGGGCCCTGCGGGATTTGGCATCTTTCCGCAGGGCCTGCAAGACAGAGCTGTTCCGCCTGGCCTTCGGGTTGGACTCCCCTTGGTTTTGAGTATGGGCGATAAATGAAGCGGCATTTTAAATTTTAAATTGTCTTTTTAACCTGTATTTTAATTAAAGGTTTTCTTTTATACTTTATTGTAATTTTACTGATGTAATTTTATTTATACCCAGCCCTTCCCAGCCGAAACCTGAGCCTGGTTTCGGCTGGGAAGAGCGGGGTATAAATAAAATTTATTATTATTATTATTATTATTATTATTAATTCTACCATTGTTTTATTATATCTCTGTCTATCTTAATCACTGTAAGTTCGTATTTAACAACAATATTTCTTCATTGATCTACAAAGCCTCTTGAAGTCCTACTAACGTATCCAATTGAGTACTTTCCTTTAAGTAGTCTAACCTCGCCTCTTTTGTGTGTCCCCCGGCAGCTCCAAGATTCGCATCCGGGACGGGCGGGCCAAGCCCATCGACCTCCTCGCCAAATACATCAGCGCCGAAGACGACGACCTTGCGGTGGAGATGCACGAGCCGTACACTTTCCTGAACGGCCTCACCGTCTCGGACATGGAAGATCTGCTGGAAGACATTCAGGTAGGGCTGGGCCCCCAGCACCCTTTTTTTAATTTTTTAAAATAATATTTATTGAGTTTTACAAATTTTTTAACGGCTTGCATCATTTTGGTTAAACTTTCTTGGGCTCCTCCTCTCTCACTCAGAGGAGCCCTTTTACATCAATTCATCCCCCCCCTCTCACAGAGGAATACAAATCATATTTTGTTTAACCTTATAACATTACTAATCTTGCCAAATCTTGTCCCAATCCACTGGGTCAAGTTATCTATATCCCTAATATTAGTTTATTTTGGACTTCCCCGACTCCCTTACATTGGTTACATCAACAATTCTTATTTCTCAGGTTTCTTCATCATCAATTACATCATAATTGTTTATCTAATATCTTTAACTCTTTTTTCAAAATCATTAAAATCATCTTGCATCATCTCAACTTCTATTTAAGCCTTAGCCATTTTACCCTTCTGCTCCTTAACTGTTCTTAATCTCCCCCTCTCCCCTTCCCCAGAAAAGAAAACTTGACTTAATATTCTAATCATTATTTATAATTCATGTCATATTATAACACACTTATGCCATTCCTTAAGGAAGGGCCCCCAGCACCCTTGTCAGTTTCTATATCCTCTCACTCTGCAAGTCACGAGACTGTGTTTGTACATTCCACAAAGATCGTTGGAATCACGGGGGACGGATGCTGCTGTAACTGTTTCCTGTTGTACGTTTTTCTTCGGACTTCTCTCACAGAGAGGAGACGTGGTTTTCTTTACTCTGCCTTTTTAGGTAAAGGTTAAAGGGACCCCTGACCATTAGGTCCAGTCGTGACCGACTCTGGGGTTGCGGCGCTCATCTTGCTTTATTGATCGAGAGCCGGCGTACAGCTTCCGGGTCATTTGGCCAGCAGGACTAAGCCGCTTCTGGCAAACCAGAGCAGCGCACGGAAACGCCGTTTACCTTCCCGCCGGAGCGGGACCTATTTATCTACTTGCACTTGAGGTGGTTTTGAACTGCTAGGTTGGCAGGAGCAGGGACTGAGCATAGAATCATAGAATCGTAGAGTTGGAAGAGACCCCAAGGGCCATCTAGTCCAACCCCCTGCCAAGCAGGAAACACCATCCAAGCATTCCTGACAGGTGGCTGTCAAGCCTCTGCTTAAAGACCTCCAAAGAAGGAGACTCCACCACACTCCTTGGCAGCAAATTCCACTGTCGAACAGCTCTTACTGTCAGGAAGTTCTTCCTAATGTTGAGGTGGAATCTTCTTTCTTGTAGTTTGAATCCATTGCTCCGTGTCCGCTTCTCAGGAGCAGCAGAAAACAGCCTTTCTTCCTCCTCTATATGACATCCTTTGATATATTTGAACATGGCTATCCTATCACCCCTGAATCTTCTCTTCTCCAGGCTAAACATACCCAGCTCCCTAAGCCGTTCCTCATAAGGCATCGTTTCCAGGCCTTGAACCATTTTGGTTGCCCTCCTCTGGACACGTTCCAGTTTGTCAGTATCCTCACCCCGTCGCGGGGATTCGAACCGCCAACCTTCTGATCGGCAAGCCCTAGGCTCTGTGGTTTAATGTATTTGTGGGGGGCAGGTGTCAAGAAATCAATTCTCCCCCCCGCGCCACGCCTGGAATAGGTCCAGAGCCTCAGCTGCTTTCCCCCCTCTGTTTTCCAGGTTTACATGGAGCTGGAGCAAGGGAAAAACGTGGATTTCTGGAGAGACATGACCATCATCACCGAGGACGAAATCGCCAAGCTCCGCAAACTAGAGGCTTCTGGGAAGGGACCAGGTAGGTGCGAATCGAAGCATCGGAGGGCCGGCCTTGCTTGTGGAACGAAAATGCGTGTAAATCAGGGGTCAGCAACCTTTTTCAGCCGTGGGCTGGTCCACCGTCCCTCAGACCATGTGGTGGGCCGGACTATATTTTTTGGGGGGGAAATGAACAAATTCCTCTGCCCCACAAATAACCCAGAGATGCATTTTAAATAAAAGCACACATTCTACTCATATAAAAACGCCAGGCAGGCCCCACAAATAACCCAGAGATGCATTTTAAATAAAAGCACACATTCTACTCATGTAAAAACGCCAGGCAGGCCCCACAAATAACCCAGAGATGCATTTTAAATAAAAGGACACATTCTACTCATGTAAAAACACCAGGCAGGCCCCACAAATAACCCAGAGGTGCATTTTAAAGAAAAGGACACATTCTACTCACGTATAAATACCAGGCAGGCCCCACAAATAACCCAGAGATGCATTTTAAAGAAAAAGACACATTCTACTCATGTAAAAACAAGCTGATTCCCGGACCGTCCGGGGGCCGGATTTTGAAGCCATCTCCCTCCCCTCCTACATCCTGCAGGCGAGCGCCGGGAAGGGGTTAATGCTTCGGTCAGCTCCGACGTGCAGTCTGTCTTCAAAGGCAAAACCTACAACCAGCTGCAGGTGATCTACCAAGGAATTGAGGGCAAGATCCTGGCCGGGGGCCCCAACCTGGACATCGGCTACTGGGAGAGCCTCCTGCAGCAGCTGAAAGCCTACATGGCCCGGGCGAGGTGAGTGGGGCACCCTGACTGGACCACCTTCCCACGACGGCAGCCTGATTTCTGATCTGAACCTTTTAAAAAATGCTGTGGTCCCTTGGTTCTTAAAGATAGATAGATAGATTTATTTATTGTTACAGTCCTCGACCAGCACACACATATATACATAAAACGATGCAAATAAACAATCTAAAATATATGTTAAAAATATAAACTTTAACCGTTATATAAAATTATTAGGTAAAAGGATATCACTACTTTAGAGGATGGGCTACCGCAAACAGTGGCACTGATTCTTCTTTAGCTCTATCCTGGAGTTATACGGGTACTGTTAATTAAAACGGACCGAATTTTTATAGCTCTAGCGCAGAATTTAGCTACCTTAGCTGCCGCATTAGAGTTAACATCTGAAAGAAGCCATTCTATATAAAAACTGTCCGAACGTCCCTGGTTCTCAAACTTAATCCGTTCCGGAAGTCCATTCTAAAACCAAAGTGTCAATTTTAGCCTGACGACGCTTAAAGGCTAAAAAACGAAATTTGGCCACAGAGAAGGTTGTTGTTCCAGTGAACTTGTCCAGCAAATACAAAACCAGTCTTTCTCTGTCTACTGGGCTATGTTGGCATAGGAGTGGAGCTATAAGTTTTTGTCTTAAGATCTGCATAGAATGGGCAGATCCAAAGAAGATGTTCAGTTGACTCAAACACTCCCAGAGCACAGGGGCAAAGTCTCTGGGTGTATGGGACTCCCCTGAACCTTCCCCACAAAACCGCCAATTCCAGAACGTCTAACCTAGCGGCTGTAAGGAGCCGACGGTATTCCACATAGTGGATTTCCGCCAGATAAGGGGCTGGTGAAATCTGAGATATCTGACCTCTGAGTCTGGACCGCTCTCTGCCACAGACTCTCCCCGCTCACTAAGCCCTGTTGCCTCTCCCGCTTCCGACACCTCCTCTTCCCAGTCTTCACCCTCTGACCGCTTGCTGTCGTCCCACCACCAATCCCCGGGCTCTGAACTTCCTTCCTTTGGGCGTCCCCTAGGCTGATTCCTCCCACCGTTCCTCTGTGCCCAACCAGACCAGACCACGATAGTGGACACTGGCTGGCCGCAGGATGCTGGCGTAGTTTGACGATTGCGCTGACGGCCCCTTTGCACTGAGAGCCAGTGTGGTGTAGTGGTTATGAACTGTAGACTCGTAATCTGGTGAACCGGGTTCATGTCTCCTCTCCTCCCCATGCTGCTGCTGGGTGATCTTGGGCTAGTCACACTTCTCTGGAGTCTCTCAGCCCCACTCACCTCACAGAGGAAGGGAAAGGAGAATGTGAGCCGCTTGGAGACTCCTTCAGGGAGTGATAAAGCGGGAAATCAAATCCAAACTCTTCTTCTTCTTCTTTCCCTCTCCGCTCTCTGCCTCTCCTCTCCCAGGCTGAGGGAGCGCCATCAGGACGTCCTCCGCCAAAAGCTCTACAAGCTGAAGCAGGAGCAAGGAGTCGAGAGCGAGCCCCTCTTTCCCATCATTAAGAAGGAGTCTTCGCCCCCGGGAGCCTCCAGCAGCAGCAGCAGGTGAGCTGGATTTGGGGGGGCTTTCAGGACCAATGTTACATGATCCTGGCGGTTGCCAGTCACCAGCCCGGCAGCCGCGTTCTAGATTAGTTGCCGTTTCCAAGTCACCTTCAAAGGCAGCCCCACGGAGAGCATATGCCAATAATAATCGTAATCATAATAATTTATTACTTATACCCCTCCCATCTGGCTGGGTTTCCCCAGCCACTCTGGGCGGCTCCCAACAGAATATTAAAAACACGATGGACCACATAACACCGGTCTTGAAAGACCTACACTGGCTCCCAGTACATTTCCGAGAACAATTCAAAGTGTTGGTGCTGACCTTTAAAGCCCTAAATGGCCTCGGTCCAGTAGACCTGAAGGAGCGTCTCCACCCCCATCGTCCAGCCCGGACACTGAGGTCCAGCTCTGAGGGCCTTCTGGCGGTTCCCTCCCTGCGAGAAGCGAGGTTACAGGGAACCGGGCAGAGGGCCTTCTCGGTGGTGGCGCCCGCCCTGTGGAACGCCCTCCCATCAGATGTCAAAGAGAACAACAACTACCAGACCTTTAGAAGACATCTGAAGGCAGCCTTGTTTAGGGAAGCTTTTAATGTTTGATGGATTTTTAATGTTTGATGGAAGCTTTTAATGTTTGATGGACGATGCGGGCGGAGAGGTTCCTTCAGGGATACAGGGCCGTTTAGGGCTTTCAAGGTCAGCACCAACACTTTGAATTGTGCTCGGAAACGTACTGGGAGCCAATGTAGGTCTTTCAGGACCGGTGTTATGTGGTCTCAGTGGCCGCTCCCAGTCACCAGTCTGGCTGCCGCGTTCTGGACTAGTTGCAGTTTCCGGGTCACCTTCAAAGGCAGCCCCACGGAGAGCGCATGGCAGTAGTCCAAGCGAGAGATAACCAGAGCATGCACCACTCTGGCCAGACAGTCTGTGGGCAGGGAGGGTCTTGGATGGAGCTGGTTGACAGAGCAGAAGGGAGGCAACTGGAGAGCCAGTGTGGTGTAGTGGTTAAGAGCGGTGGACTCGTAATCTGGTGAACCGGGTTCGCGTCTCCGCTCCTCCCCATGCAGCTGCTGGGTGACCTTAGGCTAGTCCCACTTCTCTGAAGTCTCTCAGCCCCACAGAGGGTTTGTTGGGGGGCAGGAAGGGAAAGGAGAATGTGAGCCGCTTGGAAACTCCTTCGGGGAGTGATAAAGCGGGATATCAAATCCAGACTCTTCGTCTTCGTCTTCTCAGTCTCTAAACATACCCAGCTCCTTCAACCGTTCCTCATCAGGCTTGGTTTCCGGACCCTTGATCTCTTGTATCATGGCCAGTGTGGTGTAGTGGTTAAGAGCGGTGGACTCGTAATCCGGTGAACCGGGTTCGCTTCCCCGCTCCTCCACATGCAGCTGCTGGGTGACCTTGGGCTAGTCCCACTTCTCTGAAGTCTCTCAGCCCCACTCACCTCACAGAGGGTTTGTTGTGGGGGAGGAAGGGAAAGGAGAATGTGAGCCGCTTTGAGACTCCTTCGGGGAGTGATAAAGCCGGATATCAAATCCAAATCCAAACTCTTCTTCCCTTCCTCTCCCCGCCTTTCCGCAGGCTGGAGCCAGAGGACAGCGCCCAAGCGCAGCCCAGCACCTCTTCGGCTGAGCCCGGGGGGGCCGAGGCCGAATCGGAGGCCAAGGCGGAGGGAGACGGCGAGGCGGTGCTGATGGAGGAGGACCTGATCCAGCAGAGCCTGGACGACTATGACGCCGGCAAGTACAGCCCCCGCCTGCTGACGTCCCACGAGCTGCCCTTCGACGCCCACGTGGTGGAGGCCGATGAGGACGGCCAGCGCCTGCTGCTCTGCCGGCAGCAGCTCCAGGTCACAGGTAGGAGGGGAGGGCAACTGCCCTGCGGAGCTTGTGGCCTAGAACCAAGAACCTCAGGACTCTCTACCTGGCCTCAGGTCTCTTCTCAGGCCACGCCCACTTTCCTCAAGCCACGCCCGCTCGGCAGCCAACCCCCTTTGCGTGAGGCCACACCCCTTAATTTAAACCACACCCCTCTGTGAAGGCCACGTATCGCTTTATCGAGGCCATACCCCCTCTCTGCAGGCCACACGCCCCTTTCTCAAGGAGACACCCCTTTCTTTAAGCCACACCCTTCTCTGTAAGCCACACCCCCTTCTTAGCCCACAGCCACTCTCTCAAGGCCACACCCAAGCTCCTTAAAAGACACCCCCTCTCTGTAGGCCGCAACCCTTTTCTCAAGGCCACTCCCCTTTCTTTAAACCGCACCCTTTTCTCGAGGCCACACCCCTTTCCTTAAACCACACCCCCTTTCTGCAGGCCGCATATCCTTTTCTCAAGGCCACTCCCCTTTCTTTAAACCGCACCCTTTTCTCGAGGCCACACCCCTTTCCTTAAACCACACCCCTTTCTGCAGGCCGCATATCCTTTTCTCAAGGCCACTCCCCTTTCTTTAAACCGCACCCTTTTCTCGAGGCCACACCCCTTTCCTTAAACCACACCCCTTTCTGCAGGCCGCATATCCTTTTCTCAAGGCCACTCCCCTTTCTTTAAACCGCACCCTTTTCTCGAGGCCACACCCCTTTCCTTAAACCACACCCCCTTTCTGCAGGCCGCACATCCCTTTCTCAAGGCCACTCCCCTTTCTTTACACCACACCCTTTTCTCGAGGCCACACCCTTTTCTCGAGGCCACACCCCTTTCTTGAAACCATGCCCCTTTCTCAAGGCCACACCCCTTTCTTTAAACCACAACCTTTTCTCGACGTCACACCCCTTAAGCCACACCCTTTTCCCAAGGCCACACCGCTTTCATTAAACCACACCCCCTCTCTGCAGGCCGCACACCCTTTTCTCAAAGCCACACCCTCCTCTGCAAGCCACACCCCCTTCTTAGCCCACAGCCACTCTCTCTCAAGGCCACACCTTTCCTTAAACCACACCCCCCTCTCTGCGGGCCGCACGCCCTTTTCTCGGGGCCACACCCCTTTCCCTTAAACCACGCCCCTCTCCCAAGGCCACACTCCCTTTCCTCCAACCACACCCCTTTCCCCTTAAGCCACACCCCCTCCTCAGGACCCCCCACCCCTTTCCTGCTCAACATCCATGGGCAGGGAGTTCCAAAGCGTAGCCGCTGCTGGACGCCCGAATTCCCGCGAACCCAGACTCCGGGGACGCCCACCGCTGCCCTCTCCCCCCTCCCCAGGTGACGCCAGCGAGAGCGCCGAGGACATCTTCTTCCGCCGCGCCAAGGAAGGCATGGGGGCGGACGAGGCCCAGTTCAGCGTGGAGATGCCCCTGACGGGGAAGGCCTACCTGTGGGCTGACAAGTACCGGCCCCGCAAGCCGCGCTTCTTCAACCGCGTGCACACGGGCTTCGAGTGGAACAAGTACAACCAGACGCACTACGACTTCGACAACCCTCCGCCCAAGATCGTCCAGGGCTACAAGTTCAACATCTTCTACCCGGACCTCATCAACAAGCGCTCCACGCCCGAGTACTTCCTGGAGGCCTGCCCGGACAACAAGGACTTCGCCACCCTCCGCTTCCACGCCGGGCCCCCCTACGAGGACATCGCCTTCAAGATCGTCAACCGCGAGTGGGAGTACTCCCACCGCCACGGCTTCCGCTGCCAGTTCGCCAATGGCATCTTCCAACTCTGGTTCCACTTCAAGCGCTACCGGTACCGGCGGTGAGGGGTGGCGGTGGGGCTTCCTCCGTGCCCCCCACGCCGGCGGAAAGGGGCTCCTCCAGCCGCGTCGCCGCCAACCGCCGACGGACTTCTGTGCTCCGCAGACTGCTGCGTGGCGGGGACCCCCATTTTTCCGTTGCGGTTTTAGTGATCACGGGGCTCCCCCTAGGTGGTGTTGGATTCGGGCCCCCGGCAATTCCTATTTTTCTTTTTTTTATGATTTTTATTCGGTTTCCAAACACATAATTACAATTTTAACATAAACATACAATAAACACAAAAAGAAAAACGACAACAAACAATGCACACAAATAAATCTAATTTTTCCTTCTTATTTCCTTATCATCTTATTTCGGCTTCCTCCTGTTTCTCCTACTGCATTTCATTGTATTACATCTTTAGCAATTTCTTCTCATCATCTGGTATTATTTTACTCAAATCTTATTGCCTTATTTTAACTTAAAATATTTTTTTTATATATCTCTTTACTTGTGATACTGTCTTATCTTGTGCTATTCATATGTCATAAATTTACAAAATTAATCTTATTCCTATTCTGTAAACTACCATCTCTTCCAGCCTTTATCTAGCTCTTAATCTTACAGTATTTTTTAATATATTCCTGTCCGTCCGGATTCCAGCAACGTCTCCACAGCCCCCTATTTCCCCCGTCTCTGCTCTTAAGAGGCGCTCCCCTCTCTTGGGAAGGGTCTCTCCAGCGATAGCAAGGGATATGGTGTTTCCCCGTCCTGAGAAGAGCCATTTCCCGCACCCAGGAGGGGGAATTCCTCTTCCGAACAGAGTCATTCTCCCGTCACGCCGTAGGGGACCCTCCTCCCGGCAACAGGGGTGGAGAACATCTCAGGGGGCCTCCCATAATCCCCCAAAATCGGCCACCCCCCGCAGGGGTTCCCCATCTTCTTTTCAACCATGAACAACAACCCCCAATTCTTTCTCCCTCTGTGTCCATTCCTGTCTGTGACATCGAACGGCTCCGTTTCCCAGGCATCGATTACGTATATTTGTTATTTTCTGCAGCGAGGCAGCGGAGGGCTCTGTGTACATTTCCTTAGCGGCGCCAATGCACCCTTTTGCATAACTGTTCTCCGAGTGGCCCTCTCCAAAGAGCGCTGTCCCGGCACAATAAAATTTGTAGGTGGTTCGAGCTGTCCTTTGCAAACGCCTGTTATTGGGAGTGTTTTGAGCGGGGTAAGAGGAGCGGATTTGCCGTTGGGGAGAGTTCCTGGACTCCTGGATCCTGTTAGATGGTAAAGGGTAAAGGGACCCCTGACCGTTAGGTCCACTCGCGGACGACTCTGGGGTTGCGGCGCTCATCTCGCTTTACTGGCCGAGGGAGCCGGCGTCCAGCTTCCGGGTCATGTGGCCAGCAGGACTAAGCCGCTTCTGGCGAACCAGAGCAGCGCACGGAAACGCCCTTTACCTTCCCGCCGGAGCGGGACCTATTTATCTACTTGCACTTTGACGTGCTTTCGAACTGCTAGGTGGGCAGGAGCTGGGACCGAGCAACGGGAGCTCACCCCGTCGCGGGGATTCGAACCGCCGACCTTCTGATCGGCAAGCCCTAGGCTCTGTGGTTTAACCCACAGCGCCACCCGCGTCCCATGCCGTCAGATGGTAAGGGCTGTCAAATGAAAGATGGGATTATTCCCTTGCCTTCTGAATCCTCTGGTTTGGTGTCCTGCCCTCTGGAGCAGTCTTGGACTGGAGCTCAAGGATGCATTTGCAGCCAGGCGAAAACATTAGGGGTGCGGTGAGGAGCATGGCCTAGAGAGCACATTCTGAGGACCCGGTTGAGAGAGTAATATTAATAATATTAATAATAATTTATTATTTATACCCCGCCCACCTGGCTGGCTTTCCCCAGCCACTCTGGGCGGCTCCCAAAAGAATATTAAAAACACGATAAAACACATTAAAAACTTCCTTAAACAGGGCTGCCTTCAGGTGTCTTCTAAATGTCATGTATTTGTTTATTGCGTTGACCTCTGATGGGAGGGCGTTCCACAGGGCGGGTGCCACTACCGAGAAGGCCCTGTGCCTGGTTCCCTGTAGCTTTGCTTCTCGCAGGGAGGGAACCGTCAGAAGGCCCTCGGCGCTGGACCTCAGTGTCCGGGCTGAACGGTGGGGGTGGAGATGCTCCTTCAGGGATACTGGGCCATTTAGGGCTTTCAAGGTCAGCACCAACACTTTGAATTGTGCTCGGAAACGTCCTGGGAGCCAATGCAGGTCTTTCAGGACCGGTGTTATATGGTCTCGGCAGCCACTCCCAGTCCCCAGTCTAGCTGCCGCATTCTGGATTAGTTGCAGTTTCCGGGTCACCTTCAAAGGCAGCCCCACGTAGAGCGCATGGCAGTAGTCCAAGCGAGAGATAACCAGAGCATGCACCACTCTGGCAAGACAGTCCATGGGCAGGGAGGGTCTCATCCTGTGTACCAGATGGAGCTGGCAGACAGCCGCCCTGGACACAGAACTGACCTGCGCCTCCATGGATGGCTGTGAGTCCAAAATGACTCCCAGGTAGAGAGGCACAGAGATTCCCCACTTGTTTCGCGGTTGACCTAACGGATGTCGCAAGAACCAAATTCTGCGCTCTCGTGGAATTACAGATGTCCTAAATGAACAAGAGATGACCTCATCGGCTCTTTTGCAATCTGTGATTATTATTATTATCGTTTTGGAGGGGGAGGGCGGAAGAGAACCGAACGCTGTAATGAGCGAGACATCGGATCCTCTCGATAAACAAATGCATAAGTCATAATTCCTTAATGGACTTACTGGAACCGCTCTCCAAATGTTAATTCGCGCTTGGGGGGGGGATGCATTTGAAACATTTTAAAGCTCTGATGAAGCTTGAGAAGATGGGGCATGTTCCCAGCTCATTCCCGTAAGCCTCGTTGCCGTTTCTCCGTGGGGTATTCCCCCCTCCCTCCTCGAAACAGCGCGGTCCCCGGGGGAAGGACTGGGGAAGTTTTGAGGGTCCTACTGGGGCTCCTTTCCGCCTCCCGGGGGCCGCCTGAAACCCTGCAGGACAACTATGGGCGTCTATTTCCAGAAACTCTATCCATCTATCTATTATCTATCTATCTATCTATCTATCTATCTATCTATCTATCTATCTATCTATCTATCAGCTAGCTAGCTAGCTAAATCTAGCTATCTATCTCTGTCTATAATCTATATCTATCTATCTATATCTATCATCTATCTATCTATCTATCATCTATCTAGCTATCTAAATCTAGCTATCTATGTCTATAATCTATATCTATCTATCTATCAGCTAGCTAGCTAAATCTAACTATCATCTATCTCTGTCTATAATGTATATCTATCTATCTATCTATCTATCAGCTAGCTAGCTAAATCTAGCTATCATCTATCTCTGTCTATCTATCTATCTAGCTATCTAGCTATCTATCTAGCTATCTAAATCTAGCTATCATCTATCTCTGTCTATAATCTATATCTAGCTATCATCTATCTATCTATCTATCTATCTATCTATCTATCTATCTATCTATCTATCTATCTATCACTTCACAGAATCAGACCCAAAGTCAATCTAGTGGCCAGTCTAATGGTTCCAAAACGCTTAAGTTCAAACGCACCACCCCTCCCTGGGTATGAATACCCACTGCTGCTAATTTGCAGCAAGACTGCTCCTGTATATGGAGGCTCCATGGCGCAGTCCCGGCTGACAGCCTTTGGCAGACAAAAAACTCCACCCGTGGCATTTTATCTAACTTCCCTACCAACGCCCCGTAAACCACTGGCCCGCCTTGGCGCATAGCAGATTGAAAGCGAGATGAGCGCCGCAACCCCACAGCCGCCTTTGCCTGGACGTAACCGTCCAGGGGTCCTTCGCTTTCCTGGGCTGGGTGCTTACAGACCGAGCTGAGCCTGAAGGCCAAAGAATTCCCCCTTGCTCTGCCTTCCTTGCAAGCAAATATCCTCTCTGGATATTTCGGGCAAGGCGTCTCTGCCTTTTCGCCTCTCTGCCAATGCCAACCCCCCAAGAGCCTTGTTCCATTTAGAGATGGCACCTCTCCAGTTGCCTCATTCCTCCCCCCTGCCCCGTAGGGAGGAGATAAGCTCCGGGGCCTGGTGCCAGGGCCCCTACGAGATATGGCACCGAGGGCGCCAGCAACCTCCCGCCGGGGATTCTTCTCGCGCCGAGAGAAGCCGTTTTGTCTTTCATAATTACTTTCCCCCAAGCCTGGGTTCCCAGAAGTGGGGGGGGGGGGCAAGGCGGTGGAGGTGTGGGAGAGAGGGGCGGCATGAGCATCTGGAGACACAAACCATCTCCGCAACGGTTTGTGTGTGAGAGCGGTCTTGTTACAGTGGCGCTCATAGCCGAATAAAGACATCTATCTATCTATCTATCTATTTATCTATCTATCTATCTATCTATCTATCTATCTATCTATCTATCTATCTACAGGTGAAACTTGAAAAATTGGAATATCATGGAAAGGGTCATTTCTTTCAGTAATTCAACTTAAAAGGTGAAACTAGTATATGAGATGTGGGACCCAGGTGGCGCTGTGGGTTAAACTGCAGAGCCTAAGGCTTGCTAATCAGAAGGTCGGCGGTTTGAATCCCCGCGACGGGGTGAGCTCCCGTTGCTCGGTCCCAGCTCCTGCCCACCTAGCAGTTCGAAAGCACATCAAAGTGCAAGTAGATAAATAGGTCCCGCTCCGGCGGGAAGGTAAAGGGCGTTTCCGTGCGCTGCTCTGGTTCGCCAGAAGCGGCTTAGTCCTGCTGGCCACATGACCTGGAAGCTGGACGCCGGCTCCCTCGGCCAGTAAAGCGAGATGAGCGCCGCAACCCCAGAGTCGGACACGACCTTTACCTTTACCTAATATACGAGATAGACTCATGACATGCCAAGCGAGATATGTCAAGCCTTTATTTGTTATAATTGTGATGATTATGGCGTACAGCTGATAAGAACCCCAAATTAACCATTTCAACTTTGGGGTTTTCATCAGCTGCACGCCATAATCATCACAATTATAACAAACAAAGGCTTGAAATCTCTCGCTTTGCATGTCATGAGTCTATCTCATATATTAAACTCCAGTAGCTAATGAAAACAATTGCTTACATAAATGGACTTTTCCACCATATTCTAATTTTTCGAGTTTCACCTGTATCTATCTACAGTGGCGCCTTGGTTCTCAAACTTAATCCGTTCTGGAAGTCCGTTTGACTTCCGAAATGTTCGGAAACCGAGGCGCGGCTTCTGATTGGCGCAGGCGCCCCGGAAACAATAGCCGACAGCCGCATCGGACGTTCGGCTTCCGGAAAATGTTCGAAAACCGGAACACTTACTTCTGGGTTTTTGGTGTTTGAGAACCAAGGTGCCACTGTAATAATAATAATAATAATAATAATAATAATAATAATAATAATAGTATCACATTGCAAACTGATGTGCAGAAGTTAAGATCGGGCCAGGGACGAGGAACTGAAACGGATGGATTCATCCCTAACATAGATCTGCAAATTAGCATATGCAAATGGTGTGCATATTTGCATATTGCGCTCTTGAGTCCTTGTAAGGACCTAGCAACTGCTGTAACGGTTTAGTGTCTGAAAGCAAGCGGCTTTCAGACACTAAGCCAAAAAGAAGATGGAAAGGAAAGTCCTTGCCTTCGGCCTTATTAAATCTAAAATAGACACGGCAGGAAAGGAAAGCGGATTCGGAGGGAGGAGGAAATCGGTCAACTCAGGTGTGAGTCCTGAGCTTGCACATTGGCAGCCTTTGTTTGCAGAGCATATATGGCTACGTGGTCAGAACGAAAAGCCGAGCAGGAGGAATCCGATTGCAGTTTTATATAATAATAATAATAATAATAATAATAATAATAATAATAATAATTTTTTATTTGTACCCCGCCCATCTGGCCGGGTCTCCCCAGCCACTCTGGGCGGCTTCCAACAAATATTAAAATACATCAAATACTTTTACAAGGTGGTTTCGCTTTTTGAATTTTTTTCCTCTGTTTAAAATCATCGGCACCTGCACAGGATCATGGAGAGTTATCGTTCCAGCAGGGGTCAATTTATTACAGAGGTCACCATGCTGAATTCTGGAGCTCAGCTTGTCAGAAAGAGCATATACAGCCTCATTTTCTTGCTCTGTTTTCCCGCTCCGATTCGCCGAGCTGCATAGTTCTCTATCTCTGTTTTTCTTCGGCAGAACTGTCAAGGCCGGTGAAAGACACACAGCCGAGCCCCACAAAAGATGAAAGGGCTCTCGCAGAGTTATTATCCTCATGTCTGGCTCTGCATGAGACAGCTTTCTATTTTCTATTAATCCCTGCATGTCAAGTTTCCAGACCTCATGGTAGAAAGAGAAAATGCTTTAAAACATTCATCATCATCAGACCTTTTATTGGCATCACATACAAACATTGAAAACAATTTAAAACATTCGTATATCAAGTTTCTAGACCTCATGGTTGCAAGAGAAAATGCTTAAAAGCATTTGTATATCAAGTTTCTAGATCTCATGGTTGCAAGAGAAAATGGCTAAAAGCATTCGTACATCTAGTTGCCTGCTGAGCTAGAGGGACCAACGGTCTGGCTTTGTAGAAGGATGTTCTGTTAATCGCAGCATATATCAAGTTTCTAGACCTCATGGTTGTATATCAAGTTTCTAGATCTCATGGTTGCAAGACAAAATGCTTAAAAGTATTCATATATCAAGTTTCCAGACCTCATGGTTGCAAGAGAAAATGCTTAAAAGTATTCATATATCAAGATTCTAGACCTCATGGTTGCAAGAGAAAATGCTTAAAAGCATTTGTATGTCAAGTTTCTAGACCTCATGGTTGCAGGAGAAAATGCCTAAAAGCATTCGTACATCTAGATCCCACATTTGCCTGCTGAGCTAGAGGGACCAACGGTCTGGCTTTGTAGAAGGCTGTTCTGTTAATTGCAGCATATATCAAGTTTCTAGACCTCATGGTTGTTTTTTTAAAAAAGAAGCCTTCTCCTGATCTGTGATGACTGCAGTTCCCCGGGTTTCTTTGGGGGAAACTCTCTGCTTTAAATGTGCTTAAAACATCCGAGCTTTTCTGCTGGACCTATAAAGTTTGACTCTCCTTTCTGGAGCACGGAAAATGATTCGCAGACTGACCGGCTTCCTGCAATTCCCGGACTCGAACTCACAGCTTTGCTCTCTCCCGAACGAGCAGAGAATTGGCCTTGCCAACGGTGGTTTATTTGGGATGTCCAAACATGGGCAACACAAGTTGTTTTTCTGCTTTCTGCGGGGATTAACAAGCCCTCGCAGATGACTTGTTTATTGAGAATTCATCTGTGATTTGTTTGCAAGAGGATTAGAGGGCAGCCAAGGAGCGTTCGCTCCTCCGTTCTTTGTTTTGCAGGGGACTGAGACGATGTTTTGGCGCAGCAAGTGCGACCCAACACATCGCGCTGCATTTCCTGTGGCCGCCGCCCACACTCCCCGCAAGCAGAAAGGCTGCAGCTTAGTGAAAAGGCGAGGGAGAATTCGACATGGCAGAGGTTTGTCAAAGGATGCGTTCAGAAAGAGGACAGAGAAAAACCTCTCTCCCTCTCTTGAAACACTCAGTGAAGCTGGATGTCGGAAGACTGAATTGCAGAACTGTAAAGTTGCAAGGGCTCATCCAGACTGACCCCCCTTGCTTAGAAACCTCTGAGGAAGGAGAGTCGGCCACCTTCCATCCCACGGCCGAGCAGCTCTCACTGTCGGAAAGTCCTTCTGGATGTTGAGTCAGAATATCCTTTCTTTTTTTAAATGATTCCTATAATTGATCATTTATTTGAGGTCACATCCACGGAGATTCATTGTATACAGAGATTCCATTGCTTCTAAATCTCCACTGCCGTTGCCACTTTTGTCATGGAGAAAAAGATTTACAAACTCTTGGTACAGCAATGAGGGCAGAAACTTATTTTGATGGATTATTCCATCTTGGTGCAGAGATTTTTATTCTGCTACATAGCAGAACTCCCAACTTGCAGGGGTGCTGGTCTTCGTGATAGAAAAGTAACATTAACAGCGGATTCCCATGCCAATTGCCATAAATGTCCCCACAGGTTTGGAAGTGGCAGACCACCACCAACACAACTTATCGTTGCGGTTCCCATCATTCGGCAAATCATTTCCTCTCCCCCCCCCCTATAAAATTCCCCTGCCCGCAGGCCTTGCTTAATTGACAATTAATTCTTAGCTGAAAACATTGTTTTGCCAATTATGCGGTCATTTTGATTTGCATTTTGGGGTTTCTTCTTGCCTGGGCGAGTCGTTCTCAGGGCAAAGCGAAGGAACGAAATAGAAATGAACGGAAACATCGCCAAATAGGATCAAATAATTTTTAGTGTTCGGAGGGATGCAAGGAATCTCAACACACGGCCGCCCATCCGGTTTGAAACCGTAGCTTAGCAAACGTTGCTGGCAGTTTTATCGATGTCTTCTAAAAGTCAGGTAGTTGTTTATTTCCTTGACGTCTGATGGGAGGGAGCCACCACCGAGAAGACCCTCTGCCTGTTTCCCTGCAACCTCGCTTCTCGCAGGGAGGGAACTGCCAGAAGGCCCTCGGAGATGGACCTCAGTGTCCAGGCTGGACGATGGGGGTGGAGACGCTCCTTCAGGTCTACTGGGCCATTTAGGGCTTTCAAAGTCAGCACCAACACTTTGAATTGTGCCCGGAAATATCCTGGGAGCAAATGTAGGTCTTCAGGACCGGTGTTATGTGGTCTCGGCGGCCGCTCCCAGTCCCTAGTCTGGCTGCTGCGTTCTGGATTAGTTGCAGTTTCCAGGTCACCTTCAAAGGCAGCCCCACGTAGAGCGCATTGCAGTAGTCCAAGCGGGAGATAACCAGAGCATGCACCCCTCTGGAGAGACAGTCTGCGGGCAGGGAGGGTCTCACCCTGCGTACCAGATGGAGCTGGTAGACAGCCGCCCTGGACACAGAAATTGTTACATAATTTACTATAATCTTTATGTGTATAATTTTTGACATATTTCCTTTCATATAGACATGATAAAACATAGATAAACTTTCTCTTGGTGTCGGAACGTTTGTTGCACAACTGTCTTGATAGAAATGACGAAATGTATAATAATGTCAGAAGATATAAGTTTAATTTGAGATTCTTTATTGTTCCAGCTGATGAAGAATAAACGAAACAGGGCCTTGTCCTGGAGTTAAAAATCCTTGCAACTGGAATTTGTGTCATACTTGAAGCAACAAAAATAGAAGAAATTATTGTTTATTGCCGTCCTGGCCTGAGTCCTTGCAACCTTGCTATTTGATTTTCTGGACACAGAACTGGCCTGCGCCTCCATGGACAGCTGGGAGTCCAAAATGACTGTGGCGCTATGGGTCCAGGTGCTGTCCACTAGCATCCTTCCTGGGGTGACCTTTTCACAAAAAGCCACCGGTCCAAAGAAGTTCTCCTGTTTTCCCTCCAAGGGAAAAACTCCAAGTCTCCTCTTTTCTCTCTCTCTCTCTCTCTCTCTCTCTCTCTCTCTCTCTCTCTCTCTCTCTCTCTCTCTCTTTTAAAGTAATTTTAATAGGTTTTCCAAATATATAAACACAACAACACATATCACATACTAAAACAAATACAAATGCAACAATAAACACATATATCTTCCTTTTTCCCTTCTTCTTTCCTTGTCATCTTAGTTTGACTTCCTCCTATCACTCCTATTGCGTTTCATTAGATTTCCTATCTTCTAATATTATTTCTCTTATCTAACTTATGCTGTTTCTTATTTAAACTTAACAATTTATATTTCCTTACTCATATTATTATCTTAACCTATCTTAATCATACATCATAAATTTCGCTTAACTAATCTTGTTTCTACTCTGTAAACTACCGCTTCTTCCAGCTTTTTCCTAGCTTTAAATCTTACAATCATTTTTAATATAATCTTTAAACTTCTTCCATTCTTTTCCCACCGCCTCTTCCCTCTGGTCGCGGAGTCTCCCCGTCAGTTCGGCAAGTTCCATATAGTCCATCATTTTCATCTGCCATTCTTCTATGGTTGGCAAGTCCTTTGTTTTCCAGTATTTTGCAATCAAAACTCTTGCTGCTGTTGTGGCATACATAAAAAAGGTGTGATCATCCTTAGGTATTTCTTGGTTGATCATCCCAAGTAGGAAGGCCTCTGGTTTTTTGATAAACGTGTTTTTCAACACTCTTTTAATTTCATTAAAAGGATGTCATATAGAGGAGGGAGAAAGGTTGTTTTCTGCTGCTCCAGAGAAGCGGACACGGAGCAATGGATTCAAACTACAAGAAAGTAGATTCCACCTAAACATTAGGAAGAACTTCCTGACAGTAAGAGCTGTTCGACAGTGGAATTTGCTGCCAAGGAGTGTGGTGGAGTCTCCTTCTTTGGAGGTCTTTAAGCAGAGGCTTGACAGCCACCTGTCAGGAATGCTTGGATGGTGTTTCCTGCTTGGCAGGGGGTTGGACTGGATGGCCCTTGGGGTCTCTTCCAACTCTAGGATTCTATGATTCTATGAAATATATAAAAGGATGTCATATGGAGGAGGGAGAAAAGTTGTTTTCTGCTGCTCCAGAGAAGCGGACACGGAGCAATGGATTCAAACTACAAGAAAGAAGATTCCACCTACACATTAGGAAGAACTTCCTGACAGTAAGAGCTGTTCGACAGTGGAATTTGCTGCCAAGGAGTGTGGTGGAGTCTCCTTCTTTGGAGGTCTTTAAGCAGAGGCTTGACAGCCACCTGTCAGGAATGCTCTGATGGTGTTTCCTGCTTGGCAGGGGGTTGGACTGGATGGCCCTTGGGGTCTCTTCCAACTCTGTGATTCTATGATTCCTGTTATCCCTCCAGGGGAAAAACTCCTCCAAGTCTCCTCCTCTCTCTCTCTCTCTCTCTCTCTCTCTCTCTCTCTCTCTCTCTGTGCAATCTTTTCCCTGAAAAGGGATGAGCCGGCCAGCCTCTTCTCTCTAGGTCCCTCCCTTTTTCCTACCCAGTTCTCCCCCCCCCCCCAAAAAAACTTTGCGTTTTCTCCGATGCAGCAGAGAGACGAAGTGGGGCAAAGGGACCAGACTCCTCGCTGCCTCCTAAGGGTGAGCCCCCAACTTCTGGGAACTTGGCCTGGAAAGGGTATGTAGCCGAAATAATTGTTCTAAAGGGTGATGGTTTTTATAGTCTTGTTGCTGCAGCTGCTGCTGGTTCTTTTGCAACCCTGGTGGGGGTTTTTTTTAGCAAAGGCTTGTTGGAGCCCATCCTGCAGCCGGAAAAAGAAGCGGTTTTTATTTCAAGGCGCAATAAAGGGGAAGCGAGGCTCCAGGAGAGATAAAAGGAAGAGAAGGAGGGAGAGATGATGAGAAGGAACTGGGGAGGAGAGGAAGATGGGTGTTGGGGAGGGAAGGGGGTGAGGGAGGGAAGGGAAGGGAAGAAAAAGGAAGGGGAGAGAGAGAGAGAGAGAGAGAGAGAGAGAGAGAGAGAGAGAGAGAGATGGGCATTGAAGAGGAAAGGGGATAGGGGAGGAAAGGAAAGAAGAAGGAAGGAAGGAAGGAAGGAAAGAGAAAGAGAAAGAAAGAAAGAGAAAAGAAAGAAAGAAAGAGAAGGAAAGAGAGAGGGGTATTGAAGAGGAAAGGGGGTGGGGGAGGGAAGGAAGAAAAGAAAAAGGAAGGAAGGAAGGAGAGAGAGAGAGAGAGAGAGAGAGAAAGATGGGCTTTGAAAAGAAAAGGGGATGGAGGAAGGAAGGAAGGAAGGAAGGAAGGAAGGAAGGAAGGAAGGAAGGAAGGAAAGAAAGAAAGAAAGAAAGAAAGAAAGAAAGAAAGAAAGAAAGAAAGAAAGAAAGAAAGAAAGAAAGAAGAGAGAGGGGTATTGAAGAGGAAAGGAGGTGGGGGAGGGAAGGAAGAAAAGAAAAGAAAAAGAAGGAAGGGAGGAGAGAGAGAGATGGGCTTTGAAAAAAAAGGGGAATGAAGGAGGAAAGGAAGGAAGGAAGGAAGGGCGACATGTTCTCACCAATAAGCCCTTATTTCGCCTACTTAGGGTCTGAACGTTTCTATGGGCAAGGGAGAGATGCACTCTGCACGCGACCAGAGGCACGAGGGGCCTCAAATGCTCTTGTAGAGAGGCAGGAGAAAGAAGGAGTAAGATGAAAGGATGGAGAACTGAACATCCTTTCATTCAGGTTACATCCTTTGGATTGTGTGTGTGGGGGGGGTTGATGTGTTTGTGGTTCTTTCTTTCTTTCTTTCTTTCTTTCTTTCTTTCTTTCTTTCTTTCTTTCTTTCTTTCTTTCTTTCTTTCTTTCCTTCTTTCCTTCTTAAAGAATTATTTATCCCTGATCTGGTTTTATTCTACCTTTCCTTTTATCCACCCTGAATCTCCCAATATTGGGCTTCCTTGAATGTCAGCACTGAGTTCTGGTATTACGCTGAGAGTTGTCAATCCAGAACATTGCCATTATGGGTAGCAATGATTGACAGCTGCCTGACTCCCATCCATTTGTCTGATCCGCTTTCTAATCTCGAACGATAAGGCTATCAATGCGTGCGAGTCACGATGGCTGTATATTGCCTTCAGGCTCTGATACAGCATGATTGTAAAAAACAAACAAACAAACCATAATTATACTGGACTCTCCTGTTTTTGCCCCCAATTTCAATTTCATTTTTTAAAATACTGGTAGATCAAATACAAATACTAAAGAAAAAGAAAAAGGGAGAGATACATTTCATTTCATTTCATCAAATTGACTTCTCTCCCCACCCGTTTCTGCGGTTAGCTATATTGTTAACCCTTATCACTGCACCCCTAATTTTAATCTTCTTAATGGTAAAGGTAAAGGTACCCCTGACCATTAAGTCCAGTCGCGAATGACTTTATATGTCCGGCTGTCCTTTGTCAACAACAAATTGTCGCCGTTTTTTGTGTTGAATATGTGCTATATGGTAAAATTGATGGACCTAATAGGTATCTAAAACCATTTGCACATGTTGTCATGAAACCAGTCCATGCAAAAGGTAAAGGGACCCCTGACCGTTAGGTCCAGTCGTGTCCGACTCTGGGGTTGCGGCGCTCATCTCGCTTTATTGGCCGAAGGAGCCGGCGTACAGCTTCCGGGTCATGTGGCCAGCATGACTAAGCCGCTTCTGGCGAACCAGAGCAGCACACGGAAACGCTGTTTACCTTCCCACCGGAGCGGTACCTATTTATCTACTTGCACTTCATGCTTTTGAACTGCTAGGTGGGCAGGAGCTGGGACCGAGCAACGGGAGCTCACCCCGTCGCGGGGATTCGAACCGCCGACCTTCCGATCGGCAAGCCCTAGGCTCTGTGGTTTAACCTACAGCACCACCCGCATCCCCATAGCTTGTTTAGCTTGTACATAAATCCGGCACTGAACACAATCGCTTGTTTAGCTTGTACGTAAATCCGGCACTGAACACATTCGATAAATAAATGCAAGAGATGAATGAACAAACGGATAAACGCGAGGTGCAAGCAAGTGAATCTGAGCTTTCCATTCCCTGCAGCCTCAGATCTCTGCTCTCTTTCAGGATTCGAATCACGCTTTTCCTCCTCCCTCCTCCTCTTTCCTTCCTTTCACCTCTGCAATATGGACGGTCAGGGGGAAAACCCAAAACGTTCCCTGTGAAACCCGATCCCCCCACTGCGCCGAAATGAATCTCTCTCGTGTGTCAGCTCAGCTTTCGAGTCTCCAAATATTTGGACGCTCCTTTCAGCCGTCACTTAGCCTAGATCTAAACATTTCGATTCTTTTTGGCAGGAATAAATCTTCCTCCCATCTTCAAGCGCTTAGGCTGAGTGTTCTTGAGAGGGTGCCGTACAGTTCTGGAAGACGCATGGTGCATGTAGGTTCAGAAGCAGCCAGGGAATTTTAAAAAAACACAGTCGATTCCCAGGGTTTGGGTGCAGAGGAAGAACGGCAGAATCTGTCCCTAGTTTCTCGCGCGTCCACAGAGAACGCCGTGAACCGAGATTACAGAATCAATCACCGTCTTATTTTCAAAACATGCCATGGCCAACTACGAAACAGAGAAAGGGGGGGAAAACCCACCAACGATCTAGCAAACAGCTTCAATGCTGGGAGATTGCTTGATACAAAAAAATATAAAAAGCTAGGGTGGGTGCGATGATGAAATCCTAGCGCTCCTCTGAGCCAATATTATTTATTGCTCTGACATGAAGCCCCTCCGTGCCGGGCTCTGCGGAGCGTGCGAGGTCCAGCACAAACCGGGAGGGATTTCGGTCGGTCACCCAGATTTTAAGATGCAGCAAAGTTATCTGACCCCTCCCAAAACAGGGGTGGAGGGAGAGACTTGATGCAATTCGTGGCGAAACATGAGATAAGAAGATTCCTGCTGGATTGGCCCAGTGCGTAACTCCCAACATTGATCCGATTAAAATAAAGGTAAAGGTAAAGGGACCCCTGACCATTAGGTCCAGTCGCGGACGACTCTGGGGTTGCGGCGCTCATCTCGCTTTACTGGCCGAGGGAGCCGGCGTCCAGCTTCCGGGTCATGTGGCCAGCAGGACTAAGCCGCTTCTGGCGAACCAGAGCAGCGCACGGAAACGCCGTTTACCTTCCCGCCGGAGCGGTACCTATTTATCTACTTGCACTTTGTGCTTTCGAACTGCTAGGTTGGCAGGAGCAGGGACCGAGCAACGGGAGCTCACCCCGTCGCGGGGATTCGAACCGCCGACCTTCTGATCGGCAAGCCCTAGGCTCTGTGGTTTAGACCACAGCGCCACCCGCGTCCCCTCTGATTAAAATAGGCGCGTCCTATTCCATAATAATCCTGCCCACCTAGCAGTTCGAAAGCACGTCAAAGGGCAAGTAGATAAATAGGAACCGCTCCGGCGGGAAGGTAAACGGCGTTTCCTTGCGCTGCTCTGGTTCGCCAGAAGCGGCTTAGTCCTGCTGGCCACATGACCCGGAAGCTGTACGCCGGCTCCCTCGGCCAATAAAGCGAGATGAGCGCCGCAACCCCAGAGTCTCCATTGACTGGACTTAACCGTCCAGGGGTCCTTTACCTTTTTAACCTTGTACCAAATCAAATATTATTTATTGCAAAATAAAAAATAAAAAAAATTCCTTCCAGTAGCACCTTAGAGACCAACTAAGTTTGTTCTTGGTATGAGCTTTCGTGTGCATGCACACTTCTTCAGATACACTGAAACAGAAGTCACCAGATCTGTTCATAATTATTATTTCCAGATCTGGTGACTTCTGTTTCAGTGTATCTGAAGAAGTGTGCATGCACACGAAAGCTCATACCAAGAACAAACTTAGTTGGTCTCTAAGGTGCTACTGGAAGGAATTTTTTTTATTTTTTTATTTTGTTTTGATTATGGCAGACCAACACGGCTACCTACCTGTAACTGGAATTATTTATTGCATTAGCCATCTGGCCATAGCACATAATGAGAAATCAGGCGGAAACCTGTCGCGAATGTACATAAAATACAACAGATACATTTTATACATTTTGTACAAAGACATTGAAAAACTTTAAGTATAAAATCATGCTGAATGAAACAGATAAAATAAGAAGCAATAACAGGGCATGTCGACAGTGACTATGTCAGGAAGTTACATAGGTCTAGGGCAAGTTAGCCGAAGAGGTGGCTCTAAGTTTCAGTGCCTGTAAAATGTAGATAGCCACACCACGTGTGACCAGGGGGTTTGCGTCTACCACGAAGTATTTCATGCGGTCGTCGTCCCGGGCGATGGTCGCCGGGATTAAGAGGAAAAGCCTGGGTCTAACTGTAACATATAAAGGTAAAGGTAAAGGGACCCCTGACCGTTAGGTCCAGTCGCGGACGACTCTGGGGTTATGGCGCTCATCTCGCTTTATTGGCCGAGGGAGCTGGCGTACAGCTTCCGGGTCATGTGGCCAGCAGGACTAAGCCGCTTCTGGCGAACCAGAGCAGCGCACGGAAACGCCGTTTACCTTCCCGCCGGAGCGGTACCTATTTATCTCCTTGCACTTTGACGTGCTTTCGAACTGCTAGGTGGGCAGGAGCAGGGACCGAGCAACGGGAGCTCACCCCGTCGCGGGGATTCGAACCGCCGACCTTCTGATCGGCAAGCCCTAGGCTCTGTGGTTTAACCCACAGCACCACATGGGTCCCTTCCAATTAAAATAGGCACGTCCTATTCCATAATAATCCTGCCCACCTAGCAGTTCGAAAGCACATCAAAGGGCAAGTAGATAAATAGGTACCACTCCGGCGGGAAGGTAAACGGCGTTTCCGTGCGCTGCTCTGCTTCGCCAGAAGCGGCTTTGTCCTGCTGGCCACATGACCTGGGAAGCTGTCTGCGGACAAACGCCGGCTCCCTCGGCCTGAAAAATAGATGAGCGCCGCAACCCCAGAGTCGCCATTGACTGGACTTGACCTTCCAGGGGTCCTTTACCTCTTTACCTTACTGAGGAAGAAGGGCGAAGGGGAGGAGGAAGATTCGGAGAGAGTGCAAAACACAAAGGGCAATGATGCTGCTCTCAGGAAGAAGTCCCCAAATCCCCGCAGCGTCTGTGGGCACCATGCGTTTCAGTGTGCCAGAGTTATCTCTCCTCCCCATAGCTTTTCCCTTGTATGGCTTGATAAACGGAGACCTCACTATCATCCCTTTGCAGCTCGCTGACATTCTTTTCTAATGACCCAGGGGTCGTGACCCGAGTTGTTCCCAGGATCTGGGAAAGGGGCGAGGAGCTCTCATCCCCTTCCACCCGGTGCACAATCCGTTTCTGGAATCTGTGATGTGCCGAGACGGGCCAGTGGTTTACAGGGCGTCGGTAGGGGATTAGGATAAAATGCCACGGGTGGGGTTTTTTGTCTGCCAAAGGCTGCGCCGTGGAGCCTCCATATAAAGGAGCAGTCTTGCTGCAAATTAGCAGCAGTGGGTATTCATGCCCAGGGAGGGTTTTGGTTCATTTGAACTTAAGCGTTTTAGAACCATTAGACTGGCCATTAGATGGACTTTGGGTCTGATTCCACGAAGTGATGATAGATAGATAGATAGATAGATAGATAGATAGATAGATAGATAGATAGATAGATGATAGATAGAAGATTAGATAGATAGAAGATACAATAGATATATATAGATAGATAGATAGAAGATTAGATAGATAGATAGATAGATAGATAGATAGATAGATAGATAGATAGATGATAGATAGAAGATATGATAGATAGATAGATGATACGATAGATAGATAGATAGATAGATAGATAGATAGATAGATAGATAGATAGATAGATAGAAAAATACAATAGATAGATAGAAGATATGATAGATAGATAGATGATATGATAGATAGATAGATAGATAGATAGATAGATAGATGGATGGTAGGGTAAGTCTGCCTTCAGGGGAACATACAAAAAAACCCCGAAGCGTTTCTGTTACTTTATGTATGTTATGTTTATGTAAAGGACCCCTGGACGGTTAAGTCCAGTCAAAGGCGACTATGGGGTTGCGGCGCTCATCTCATTTTCAGGCCAAGGGAGCCAGCGTTTGTCCGCAGACAGCTTTCCGGGTCATGTGGCCAGCAGGACTAAACCGCTTCTGGCGCAACGGGACACCGTGACGGAAACCAGAGCACACGGAAACGCCATTTACCTTCCCGCCAGAGCGGGACCTATTTATCTACTTGCACTTTGACGTGCTTTCAAACTGCTAGGTTGGCAGGAGCTGGGACCGAGCAACGGGAGCTCACCCTGTTGCGGGGATTCGAACCGCCGACCTTCTGATCGGCAAGCCCTAGGCTCAGTGGTTTAACCCACAGCACCACCCGCATGCCCAATGCCCAAGGAAGGAGAGCCCACAATTTGCGATTATCCTCTCTCAATAGGATGCCCAACCAACCAAGTATCCATAAATAAAGGAGCGGAGCTGCCAAACTGATATTAAGGCCGTGGAGACGATGCGCAGAAAGGAAGGCAACTGCCATTGACACAGAGGAGGGTGGAAAATGGCGATATTTGGGGCCAGTTTTTTTGCCTCTCTGCTTTGCAAGGTCGCTGGAGGGTCCGTTCCCAGGCTGGCTTGCCTGTGTTGGCATTGCGAGGCAAAACAAAACAGCAAATTCCTTCCCTCCAGCGAATCTCATCCGAGGATCCCCGAGCTGAGGGGTTTATTTTTAATTTCTGCTAATGGCTGGGTGAGGCAGGCAATTGTGGATGGGAAAGGAGGAAAGTTGAAAGCAGTTTTTAGACCCATTGCTTGGTGGCGGGGGCGGCTTTCAGAGGACTCACAGATGGCCAAGGGGACATTCCTTCGGCATGAGTGCCTGGGGGTGTCGGGATGGAGATAAATCGATAAATTCGCCCTGCCTTCCTAGCTAGACGATCGAGGGTCAGACAGAAAGGTCGAGGCAAAAATGGAGCGATGAATAATGAAGTCAAAGCAAAACCCGGGAACGAACAGGGTTTCGGCTAGCAGGCACCAGCCATCAATTCCCATTAAAGGCAGCAATACTCATCCAGCGCCTTTTGCGGAAAGATCGGCAGCTGTTAGCCCAGCGACCCCCATCCCCTCCAACATTTCTCCAGGGAAAATAGAGAGATTCCCTGCAATGTTTCTCCCATGAAAATAGGGACCTCCTATTCCATCCCCTCCAACATTTCTCCCGTGAAAATAGGGACGTCCTGTTCCATCCCCTCCAACGTTTTTTCTGTGAAAATAGGGACGTCCTAGTCCATCCCCTCCGTTTCTCCTGTGAAAATAGGGACATCCTGTTCCATCCCCTCCAACATTTCTCCCCTGAAAATAGGGATGTCCCAAGGAAAAGCGGGGCATTCCGGGATCAAATCAGAAACCGGAACGGCTTCTGTAAATCCTGGACTGTCCCTGGAAAATAGGGTCCCATTTTACGAGACGACACCACAGGGTGGGGAATGTTTTGCATCTCAAGTTGGGGTTTGGAGAGCTGTAAAAAGGGCCCAGGAGCAGCCTGGAGTGGGGTTTCCTGGGAAGTTGGCAACCTGGCCAGCTTGTGAGTTTTCCTGGCTGCCGGAAGATGTCTGTGTGCCTTTTCAGTTGAGGTGGAGGCCTTCCCCAAGCATGTTCCTACAAGCCCCAAAGACAAGAATTTAAGAATTGTCCTCAGTCCTCCTCAGTCTCTTCCGGGCTTCAATCGGATATCCACCCACTCCAAATTCTACCTTTTGGTTGGGCGAGGGATCCCTTGGCGCTGTCATAAATTGCCCAGGACAGAATCTTCTGCAGAAATCGATTCCTGCATGGAGCAATTGGGTATGTTTTAAATGGAGATGGAGATATCTGGAAGGAGGCAGGGCAGATTTATTTATTCTCTCTTTTCTCCGGAGGGTTGTGGGGGGTGGCGGAAGGAGATCAGGCCCATTCGTCTGAATGGGTCTACTCTAAGTAGGACCCAGTGCACAGGGGGGAGGGCAGCAGTCCAGTGGCAGAGCTTTGCAGCTCGGAGGTGCCGGGTTCGATTCCTGTCACCTCCAGGTAAGCCTTGGGTCTGAAACCTCGTACAGCTGCTGTCAGTTAAGTGCAGGTGTTATAAGAAAAAAACTGCTCCTTTTTCCTTTATGGGGTATCTAAGAGCCCGTCTAGAGTCCTTAAGTACATTCTCTATCGGTAGGAGAAAATAGCAGAGGCCAAGCAGAGAATATTGAGAAGCAAAGCTTTCTAGAGATTCGATCAATTGATTGTATCGATATGGGGCTATTTGTTTAGTTCCATTCTATTGTGGATTATGTTTCCTTTTTTTCAAAGCTCTCTCAGATGCTTTTAATTCTGTACAAATGTATTTTTCTGACGGACGGTCGAATAAAAGAATGATAGCAAAGCGGCTAGTAAGCCTCATCTTTATTAAAGCTGTTGCAACAGGGTCCCCCGCTGACCCCACACAGGGAGGGAGGAGGAACCCCGAACATTGGTGTGCAAGCTCTTATATAGACTTTGGAAATTGCCTCCCCTGTAGCTCAAGACCACCCCCCAAAACATCATCCATGCATCACAGAAAGAGGTGGTCCCCAGCAGAAATTGGGTTGTGTTGCTTCTCTCCTGTCTGCCAGGATGCCTGATGACGCCTTATCAATTGCCTTTTCTGGGTAGCCGGGCCATTCCTTGGAGATGGTCAACACTGAATCTCTTAGGCATATTGATAACTTTGCTCAGCTTCACAGATACTTGCCAGGCTGTATTTACAGGGAGGTGTGTCAGCCCCTACAGTCCAAAGACAACTGGAAAGCTTTTCCCATTTCCTTCCTCCTTGCAGAAAAATATTTGATGTCAATTTGGGAGAGTCAAAATGGCTTCAGGACTGCTCTCCTGGACTATTGCGGACACGTGGTTTATATACTTATTTATGTGTTTGCCTTGTACATTTATGAACATTTATTTTATATATATAAGACCTTAGGATTCCTATAGGTAAAGGGACCCCTGACCATTAGATCCAGTCGTGTCCAACTCTGGGGTTGCGGCGCTCATCTCGCTTTATTGGCCGAGGGAGCCGCCGTACAGCTTCCGGGTCATGTGGCCAGCAAGACTAAGCCGCTTCTGGCGAACCAGAGCAGCGCACGGAAACGCCGTTTACCTTCCCGCCGGAGCGGTACCTATTTATCTACTTGCACTTTGTGCTTTCAAACTGCTAGGTTGGCAGGAGCAGGAACCGAGCAACGGGAGCTCACCCCGTCGCGGGGATTCGAACCACCGACTTTCCGATCATCTGTGGTTTAACCCACAGTGCCACCCGTGTCCCAGGATTCCTATAACAGTAGACAAAACTGCGCTAGATGCTCTGACTCTGTATAAGGCAGCTTCTGACGTCGATACGTTCATTCCCACCTTTCTTCACTTACTGAAAAAGCACCTGGTTCCCACCCAAAATCCTGGGAACTGCAGTTTGTGCTGGGAGTTGTAGCTCCCTGAAACTACAGTTCCTAGGTTCTCTGGGGAACGAATCTGCTTCAAGTGGGTGGCGTGGATGGCGTCAGTGGCGAGCTATGAGATCGGGCCGCGCAGCTTCTGTTTCTTGACCCCCTGCTCCCAGGGGGATGCTCCCTGCTGAAATAAATTTGTGCTTCTAAGGGCGGGCCACCCCAGCTGGTTGCCCCCGGCCCCAAATCCTTGGCTGACTTCTCCTAATCTTGCGTCAGTTCCTGGAAGCCGTAGGAATTCCTGCTTTATTACAGGCTTGATTTATGGTCCGAGGGAAAGCAGTCGCGATGTTTGTCTGATCTGCTGGGTCAAATGTCTGCGGGGCAATGTCACACATGCCGAGGGCCGATCCTGGCCCCTTGGAGAGCTTCCGGGAATCGGAGGAGGGAAATGCTCTGATCCTGCAAACGCTCCGATCCTAAGCCGTGGGCAGAAATGCATAATGCAATTCTAGGCTGCATCAACAGAAGTCTAGTGTCCGGATTTAAGTCATGGCCCCGCTCTGTTCTGCCTGGGTCATGCCTGGAATGCTGTGTCCCGTTCTGGGCGCCTCAATTTAAGAAGGAGGTTGACAAGCTGGAAGGTGACCGAGATGATCCAAGGGTATGGAAACAGAGCCTGATGAGGAACGGTCGAAGGAGCTGGGTATGTTTAGCCTGGGAAAAGAGGAGACTGAGAGGAAAACCATCTTCCAATATCTGAAGGGCTGCCCCACGGAAGATGGAACTAGCTTGCTTTCTCCTACTGTGGAGGGTAGGACTCGAACCCATGCCTTCAGGAAAGGAGATTCCGACTAAATATCAGGACGAACTTTCTGGTAG
This sequence comes from Darevskia nairensis, assembly GCA_034642065.1. Taxonomy (NCBI): domain Eukaryota; kingdom Metazoa; phylum Chordata; class Lepidosauria; order Squamata; family Lacertidae; genus Darevskia; species Darevskia nairensis. The sequence goes on along the minus strand of JAWWNI010001190.1, from coordinate 132 downwards.
TTGGAGCTGTTTGATGGTGGGACGGATTCCCTCGGGTGGACGTTTGGAGGTTTTTAAGCAGAGCTTGGATGGTTATCTGTCGTGGATGCTTTAGCTGAGATTCCTGCATTGCAGGGGGTTGGATTGGATGAC